>JAJTUV010000507.1:0-657325 GCA_021653895.1 Mastomys natalensis
ATTGATTAATTTATTTACTTTACATCCTGACTGCAGTTTTCCCTCCTCTCCTCCCAGTTCTTCCCCACCTTCCCTCTCTCTCCCATCCATGCCCCCACCCTTTCTCAGAAAAGGGCAAGTCTCCCATGTATATCAGCCCACCTTGGCAGTAGAACTAGGCACATCTTCTCCTACTGAGGCTAGACAAGGCAGCCATGTTAAGGGAAAGGGTCCCAAAGGCAGGCCACAGTGTCAGAGATGGCCCTGCTCCCACTGTTAGGAGTATCACATGAAGACTAAACTGCACAACTGTTACATATGTGCTGAGAGCCTAGGTCAGTCCCAATTATGCTCTTGGGTTGATGGTTCAGTCTCTGTGAGCCACTATGGGCCCAAGTTAGTTGATTCTGTAGGTTTTCTTGCTGAGAATGGCAATTCTTTAAAAGTAAATACTCCTTCCCCTACCCAGAACCTCGTATTCTTAACTAAGCCCAGATCCTACCCCAAAGCATGGAAGCATCTCCTCTTGAGACCTACTCAGGCATGGAAGGTCTGTTACACACCACCTCTGCCCTGGACAAGAAGATAGAAATTCCCAGAACTTTAACCCTCAGACTGTTTCCATCAGGGCCTGGCCAGGCAATTCTGTTTGTAAAGAGGACTCGGAGTCACCCAGCAGGAGAAGCATCAGAGATAGAGTACCCATGACTTGCTCCTTCAGAACGGAGACTAGAACCCTGGAGAATACAACAAGCAGGCCAAAGGTCCAGAAGAACTGAGTGTGCAGTAGGGGATAAAAAATAGAATGGAAGAAGACGGGGAGGAGCTTTGCTGTTCTCTGTCTTGCTTCTCACCTGGGAGCAAGTTCCAGAGAAAAACCCTAAAGGGTAGTAGTGGCTCCCTCTGACCTGAAGTAAAGCTTGATACAGGTGGGCCAACCAGGGCCACATGGAGGCAGAAATCCCAAATGGGCTACAACAAAGACCCAGGCCTTCTCTAGTCCCTGGCATTCAAAGGACTTTATAATGCCCACCATTCACTCTCCAGGTCCGTATTTGGCTTTAAGTTCACTTGATTTTTTTTTTCATTAAATAAACTTTGGAAATTTTTTGGCTTTGGTTTTGATTTTGCAGGGCTTCACATCAAACACAGGTCTTTGACATGGTCCACACAAGTGTTCTGCTACTGAGCTGGGTCCCCTATACTTGGTTGCAGTTTGGCTTTCTGCCAGTTTTTGCCTTGTTGCTTTGTAAACAAAGTCCCACTTTGTCGCCCAGCATGACCTTGCATTTGTGATTCTCCTGGCCCTACCTATTGCGTGCTGAGTTTACAGGATTGTGCCAACCCATACACAGTAATAAAATTATTTTTAAAAAAGCTTTATATCCCAGCTGTAAATAAAAAAGGCTGTCACTTATTTTTCTATAAATGAAAATAGGCAGATAGTAAAATAAAATCTCTCTCATTCGTGTTCTTCCTAAAGTCACCTTGTCTTCAGTAGAGGTTTTTCCATGATGAGGAGTGACCCAGGGTGACAAAGTATTCAGTCCACAGGGCTCCGTAGTTCTCCTGCAGAGAGAGTTCAAGGCCAAGAAAACAATCCAGAATGGAAGTGTGGTTAAACTACTTCGAAGGGCACTCAGAATGAAGTGATGGTCTGTGTTCTCCATTATCAGCCAGGAAGACGCTAGACTTGGGATACACAGCACAACACAAAGCTTGCAAAAGTGATTGGCCCTTTTGAGGGAAGTCTAGGCTAGGGCAAGTTCCTTTGAAAAACTTAATGGGCCTGGGTTTTAGCTTTAACCTTGGCATTCCAGGACACTGGTGCTCAGACATCTTCATGCCTTTGTGTCTCGACTCATAAGTGAATGAGGTCAAAGAAACATAACTAGAGGACAGAAATGTTATTCAAGTCACAGCTGGTTCTAGAATCCCTTTCAGGAAGGAACTGTGCTTCTTTGGGCCAATAATCTTGACAGTGTATGAAGTACACAATGACTGAGGGGCCCCAGACCATTCAAGAAAAAAAATAGGTTTATTCATCCAAAGAGGGAAGGAGAAATGAGGGGAGGAAATGGTTATGGCCAGAAAGATAAGATACATTAGAAGTGGAGGAGGAATCTGCCCACCTGTCAGCCAGCTAGATCCTGTTGACCATAAACCACAGAGGCTAGCATAAATTTGCCACCTGGTATCCACAGTGCTTTTAGCTCCTTAGACTCTATTGATTTGGATGGAGAAGACAACGGAATTCCAGGGTAGTGCCTGTCAAGTAACTATGTGGAACACTCTAGCAGGATACTGTGAGGCATGTCCCAGGCAGGAGACAGAGACAATGATCAAAATCCAGTGTAACCAGGTAGACTTTTGCTCTTGATTCTGTAAGTTAACTGCCTCTGTTTCCCTACCTAAGAAATGGGATCCATATAAATAAAATTAACTTCTGAAGTTGTTATGAAGATGGAGCTTAACCTACAGAGAAAATTGGATTCAGTGGGTGTCACTGGCAGCTGATGTGAATACAGATTGATTAGTCCCTATTTGAAACTCCAAAATCTAACATGCTCCAAAGCTGGAAGTACTACAAAAGCCAAAACGTTCAGACTGTCAGACATGAATGGAAACAGGCCCATTAGAAGATTCCTGTGCAGTAGGTAGGCAGGAAAACCATGTAAAGGTGTTGAATCCTTGGCCATCACCTGAAGTAGTAGCATGTATTGGCTTTGTCCAATCATCACTGACCCAACATCTGTGTCTCTTTTTCTGAAGGGCATGGCTGCTGCCAGGCAACCCTTGTATCCTAGAACCGCAAGATGGCTCTCTCTGAAGGGAGCACAGCCAGCTGTCAGAGTGTACTGTCTCCTAGGGCTGCCCAACTCCTACCTACACCTTTCCAAGGACTTCCGTGGTAACACTGCTCTCCCCACTCACCTTTTCTGACCAGAGTAATCACAATCCTTCCTCTTTTATGTGTGTTGTGTATGTGTGTGTGTGTAATTTAGCTAGTCTAGCCAACCAGCTAGTCCTAGGGATCTTCTGTCTACCTTCCCAGGGATGGGATTCCAGGCAGGTCCACGCAACCATTTATACAGGTGCTGGGGATCCGAACTCTGATCCTCATGCTTGCTCAAGTAAGTGCTTTATCCACTAAGCCATCTTCCAGTCCCACTCCCCTTCTTTCATGGACTGGCTTCATTGCATTCTCAGGACAGAAACCATTAAGGCTCCTGGAGTACTGCCCTGTCCGGCGCCCTTCCTGGCCAGCAGGAAATTAGACACAAGACAACAAGGTTCCTTCTCAAGACAGTTTACTCAGGATTATAGCTTTCTGGTGATGGCGGCCCCACCTACCCCGGGGACCAGGCTTATTTCTAAGCAAAGGCCAATGAGCATATGCCACGTATCATCTCTCCATACGTCCACGTATGACCATTCCCTGCCCCTGCACAGTTGTATAGCCAAATGAGGACTTGTTTACCACAAGGAACACTCTCAGCCAGCACCATCTTCAGGTGCAGCGCATAGCGGCTCTCTACACTGCCCCACACTGCTTCCCCCAGGGCCTTCTTCCCCCACCTTGGGAGATGCAAATACACACTCTCTCCTGAAAGCCTCACAGCTCCCTTCCTCCCTTTAGAACCTTTCCCATCCTGACTTAACATAAATGAGAGAGGGAGACAGAGAGAGAAACAGAGAGAGAGACAGAGAGATAGAGATAGAGATAGAGAGAGAGAGAGAGAGAGAGAGAGAGAGAGAGAGAGAGGTCACTGCTCAGGCACATGAGTAGATTTGTGGCACCTTACCTGTGTGCATATTGATGTAACCGCCTGCCAATGCTTAATGACCTATGTCTCACTTTAACATGAAGCCTAAGAAAATTCTATTTCCAACACTCCAACCAGATGGGAACAACAGCAGCATGGAATAGATCATTTCATCTTTACTTAAAATACAGAGAGAAATTTACATCTTTTCCATCAAATAAAAGCACACCTAGTTCTTCCAAGCATACAGTGACAACTGGCATAAAGCAATGGAGCCGAGGGCTCAGTAATTCTCTTTGACTTTTCATGCCATGGAAGTTTATGTTTACTCTCTCAGTACCCGTCCCTCCACCAAATGAATAATGGAAGCAGAAAATAAATAACTTGTGAATCCAGATTCCTTGCTGGCCAGCTAAGAGGCCCTCCAGAGAGAATGTGAGGCCCCTCCAAGCAACTTCTCAGCAGGGACTAAATGACATTAGCCAATTAGAGAGTGAGACCCCAAGCTACTTTGTTCTTGGTGGAACAATCAGAGAAGACGGTTTTAATTCCCTGGAAGAGAGAATCTTTCACCCAAAAGCCTCGCATAATTTCTTATTTAGGAAAGGTTTAAAGAGATTTGTGCCCTAAGTGTTTAATCCAAAACCCTGGAACTGTCCCAGCCATGAGGATAGATTAAGAGACAGTTGACTTCACACATTGAGGTTCCAAAGAGAAAGGGTTATTCTTCCAAAGTGCCACGGAGACTGCTGAGTGACAGCCTCTCCCAGCAGCTGAGTTGGAGCATAGATCTCGCTCTCCTGCAACCTTCAGGGGCTGCCACAGCTCCTGGCAAGCTGGCTTCCTGCTTAATGGAGGGATCTCCTGGGTGTGGGGATACAGAGAGGTTTGTAGAAGCAACCAGGGGCCCATCCTGATAACTCTCCAGCAGACAGAACTGTCATCTCCTTCCCTCCCTGTCCCTCCAGTGCTTGAGTTTTCTGTTCTATTTCACTCAGTTTTTAGGCCACCAACTAGGAAGGCCTGTACTTGGCAGCAATTCCACAGCCATAAAAATCTAAGGAGGATTGTTTATTTATAAGAACTCTGCAGTTAGGGTACGTTCAATACAATGTTTCGATTTAAAGTAAGCAAGAAGCATTGGGTAATCCATCACCAATTTATATTTTCCATTGAGAGAACAAGCATTTATCACTCTGAAAATAACCTCACGCTTGCTCTCAATGTTTGCCAAGTCAAATGCCCAGCCAGTGAGTGTTGGACAGCCCTGGGTGGAAGTGAGTGCATAAATCAAACCTTGGGCTGTTGTAGACAGCGGCTGAGAGCTACAGGAGACAGCCATGGGTCTTGCATAGAAGGTAACATCTTATGTTCATTCAAAGTAATAAGAATAGGCTCCAAATGCTTACCGCTGGCTTCAAGCAAAAGGTGTTCTGAAAAGATGCCCAAGTAATGGATGGAGCACAAGACCTGGGTAGGAGAGTAACACCCTGGTGGCAGGGCTGGAAAGAGGTCAGTGTTGAATGAGACTGACAGTGAGCTTCAGAAGTCCTGGAGAACACCATGTAAATAAACAGGGGCTCACGCAGCATAAGGATAAACAAAGAGACCCTGAGAGCAATAGTTATAAGCTGGACCAAGAGCATAAGCCTCTCAATTCTACCTTGCTAGCAGTAGATGAGAGTCTGACCATTGAAGTCCACTGAAACAATAAACCCTGTGGCCCTACTGGGGCTACAGATAGCTCCGTCTTGCCTCTCTTCTTTCCCATTCATTTCTGGGGAAAGTTGATGACTTTTGTTTTCTAGGTATTTTTCTCCTGCCTATCATGAATCTACTTTACGTCAATGAAGAGGGTACAATTCACAAAGGTGTGGATAGTTACCAACTACTCAGATCAGAATAGAAAATATTCTAGCATAATGGCCCAGGTAGCATTGGAGGGAACATGTCACACTATAACAGGAGTTCTACAATGTACAAATTCTGTTGTCTGTATGCTCCAACTAATAATTGGATGCTTAGGCAAAAACAGTAAGGTTTAAAAGTATTACAAGAAAAAAAAATCCAAGAAACAGTTTTAAAGAGAGTTGATATTTGATAGTAAAAGAAAATTGCTGGGAATTATTATTATTATTTTATTATTATCAGCATTGAGGCGACCTGGGAGTTGCTTCACTGGGGAGGAAGGAACTGAAGGGGAAGAAAAGAGTGAAGAAGAGGAAGAGAAAAAGAAGAAAAGGAGGAGGAAGAAAAAGCTGAGGTTTGGGTGGGGGAATCTCATGCTTGGTGAACTAAACCCAGCAGCTAAGTATTGAAGCAGTGTGGTGGTTTGAATGAAAATGGCCTCCATAGGCCCATAAGGAGTGGCACCATTAGGAAGTGTGGTCTTGTGGGAGGACTATGTCACTGGAGGTAGGGTGGAGGTTTCAAAAGGTCACTGCAAGTCCTAATGATTCATGTTGTTCTTCCTGCTGCCTGCAGACCCAGATGTAGAACTTCTAGCTACCTCTCCAGCACCATGTCTACCTTCGTACAGCCAGGCTTCCCGCCATGATGATAACGGCCTAAGCCTCTAAACTATAAAGATCACTAATTAAGTATTTTCCTTTATAAGAGTTGCTGAGGCCATGGAATCTCCTCGCAGCAATAGAAACGCTAAGACAGGTGGATATTCAGCTAAGGGCAGAGTTGAACATTAACCAGTAGTAGTAAGCCCCTGCCCTATATGTTTTGGCTACCAAATAAAAGAAAGAATAGGAGACAAAGCAAGACTCCAGTTCTAATCAGACATGAGGATGCTGTACAGTTGCTTGAAGGAGAAGCAGGAAAGGATGTCATGACAAAATAAGGTAAAAAGAATGAGACTGGTCAGGTGACAGGAGGAAAGACCAGGCTTACAATATGAGGCAGGTGCCAGTGAGGTGACAAAAGTGATGGAAGGCTCAGTTTCTCTCAGATAATTTTGGTTAGTTTTCTGAAAAATAAACAAAACAAAATAAATAGATAAATCAATACATAGCCAATAAGTATCATTGACATAGCAAAATAGGCATTTATTTCACATACCACACACACACACACACATACACACACACAGCTGGTGCCGTTGTGGTTTGCCTGCGGCTGTGTAGACATGACCGTGGCTTGGCTAGCGGGCTAAGTGGATAGTGCTCTGCTGTACACGTCCAGAACTGCAAGGATCGCCTAAGCATGAGCTCCTTAACATGAAAGCAGAAATGCCAACAAGTAAGCCCCATGAAAATGTGCTTTTTAAACTTTTGGTACAGCAATCTGCCAACATCCAACTGGGAAGAGAAAATGACAGCCAAGCCTAGTGTCAAAGCGTTTTTCCATGCATGGGTAGAAAGGAATGAAAATGTAAATATCTCTAAACAACCATCGCCAGTCCTTGGGTTCTGAAACATAATATAGTCAGACATTAGGAAAAAATAAAAAGAAAAGATGTCAAAAGCCAGAACAAGGCTGAATCTGACCTGACAGTCATTCTCTTCAGATAAACCATAGGTTCCTACCCTCCCCAGGCCAGAAGCCCAGAGTTCTGATGCTGGTCCCGGGGCTCACTGCTGTTTTCCACACCTGAGACTGCCTGCGCCCTTTCGCCCTTCCGCATGGTTGCAACGCCCTAGCGATCTCGCTGCAGTCGGATTCCTTTCATCCGCAACCCGCTCCACAGCTCTCCCATCCACAGCCATCCCAGGGTGCAAACTACGCAGCTGTCACCATCTGAATGTTTGGCCCATTTCCCAGAAATGATTATTCTTTAAGTGTGGAGTAGGGATACATTATTTTTTAAAAAATCAATTAAAGGTCAAGTATGAATAGAAACCAGCGTGAGGAGTTGGGATCACTGTGACATATTGATTGGTGCTAGAGAAATACTTCAACACACTTGCACGGCTCTGAATACTTAATGATGATAAAGTAGAGAAAGGGAAAGTCAGGCAGCCCTACCAGACTCACAATGAAACAAAACCCCCATGAAAGCAGTCCTAGTCACAGTACCTACAAAGAAAATAAAATGCCAAAGAATAATTTTCACCCACAAAATGAGGAAATGTTGAAAATGAAAGTTATAGAATATCAGTGAGACCAGTTGAAAAGGATGCAAAAACCAAGGCAGACTCTCTGTTTGCAGAATGGAAGCACCAACATTGTTAAATTGTCCTTAGTACCCAAAGCAGTTTCATATCCAATGCAATATTTATACATCCACCATCAAAATGCCAATGAGTTCTCCATGGAACTAGAAAACACAATGTTAAGATTCATGTGAAGAAGAAAAGTCTCTCTAAACAGCCAAAGTAATCTTAGGGAAAAGGACAAAACCAGAGGTGACATGCTATTGTCTTCAAAATATCTTGAAAAGTTAGTAATCAAAACATCAAGCCAGCAGCACAGAAACACACAGAGAGACAAAGACAGCAGAATGAAGCATCAAGAAAAAACCCAGCATGTTTACAATTGACTCATTCCTGACAACAGCACCAAAAATATACATTTGTGAAAGAGACTGCATTTTTGATAAATAGGAAGGGAGAAATCATATATTCATATTATGCAATGTTGAAATTTGATCTCTGTCCATCTCTCCTGTGATACAAAAGTGACCAAAATGGTTCCATCCCCTAAATGTAAGATGTGACACTTATAGGAGAAACCCTAAGTACAGGCAACAACAACGTAGAGCAGACTTCAGAAGCACAAGACATAAAACCAAAACAAATAGGTAAATGCTATAATGTTAAACTCTGCACAAAAAAGAAAGAGGACAGTGAGGTGAGAATCCATAAAAGAGTTTTCTTTTAAAAAAAAAAAAAAAAAAACAAACTATTCATTGGATGATGTATTGATATACAAGATATATTTAAAAGTTTAAAATTCAGTCATAAAAATACAAAAAACTCAATTTTAAAATGGTCAAAAGGTATACATAGTTCAACACTTTGGAGGTAGATGGGTGCTTGGGGATGCTATTTGTTAGAGCAGGAGCAACACATCAATGGCTACATCACTGATTGAAATGGTACCTCTCCCCCAGCAACCATTAACCACCAATAGTCCCTGAGGGAGCAATGGGGCCCTATGCACTCCTCACTCACCTATGGTGAGATGTTGAAGGGCTGAATTTTGTGCCGGTCTTATGCAGATAAGCATAGCATGAGTGGATTCACAAGTACAACAGCCATGTCAGATCCAAAATGTTCAGCAGTATTCCTCCCCAGCTTCTCACACTCTTTCTGCCTTATCTTCTGGATGCTTCCTGAGCCTTGGAGGGGATACTATAGACGTGCCATGTAGAGCTTAGCACTACCATCATGGATCCTCAGTACTGTGCCCAGGTACAGATTTCAGTATTAACTGACATTTCCCTGATGAAGACTGAACATAGTACTAATCTGTAGATGTAAACATGAGTATTGAGAAGACATTAACAACATGATCACTTAGCAAACAATAGCAGTGGCTCCCTCTATAGGGTCTACGGAGCTTCCAAAATACAAACAGATTCTTGTCCAGGTTTACAGAACCAGGTATCATTCCCTCGTGTGAATTAAGTTTCAAGTGCAATGAGAAAGCTGTTGGTTGCCCCCTTAACACTCATACCATTATTGCACCAGAAGGCACATCCTGCATGGCAGGTTGTTGTTGTTATAGACCTTAAGATTTGAATTGGGTAAGATTGTTGGTAACTTTTCTATCCCAACAGTTTGCAAGGTCTGAAAGCTAGTCAGCAAGAAGAAAGCTTCCAACTCAGTCCCAGATTAATTTCTCTATTTCTTTATGCCCTGAAGCCAAAGTGTGTGGTGTTTTAGCAATGGAGTCTAACCATTAGTTCTGGTGAGAAACCAAGAGTAAAGGCAATATGTTGTGCTATTTTTGAGTACCTCTGGGACACCCAAACCCATAAGGTGCTATCTAATGGCTAGCACCAGAATTTTTATTTAATAGCCTAAAGCTCCTGGGAGCAGTATTATCTACCTATGCAGGGTGCCTCCTTTCAAATTCCTTTTACTTAAAAAAATCATATTTTAATTACTTTGCAAAGTAGTTAGTTTAAGGCTTCTTTCCCTCCCCCTTTCATGGGCCCCTTCTAGCTTCCTGGTCTCCAAATACACTCCAAAATAAACTCACAAATTTAAAAAAAATTAAAACTAGGATTCACATATGAGAAATAACATATAACTTTTGTCTTCTGAGCCTGGTACCTCACATAACATGCCCCTGTTTCACTACACATCCACCCATTGGTGAACATCTAGACTGATTTCATATTCTCACAATTATGAATATGGCAATATCTTAGTTAGGATTTCTATTGCTATGAAGAGACACCATGACCAAGGCAGCTCTTATAAAGGCAAACATTTAATTGATGTACAGTCTCAGAAGTTTAGTTCATTATCGTTGTATCAGGAAGCATGACAGCATGTAGGCAGACATGGTGCTGGAGAAGGTGCTGAGAGTTCTTCACCTTCATCCAAGGGCACCCAGGAAAAACTGACTTCCAGAAAGCTAGGAGGAGGGTCTCAAAGCCCACCCTCACAGTGACATAATTCCTTCAACAAGGCCACACCTACTCCAACAAGGGCACACATCCTCATCGTGCCACTCCCTGGGCCAAGCATATTCGGACCACCACAGGCAGCAAAGAATATGGCTGTGCAGATACCTCTGTCCTGAACTAAAAAGTCCCAGAAGTGATATAGCAGCTTTTAAAGAAATTTTCATATTAATTTCCACAGGGACTGTAGCAGATTCCACTTCCGCCAGCAATGGCTGAGGGCCCCGGTTTCCAGGCTTGCCTGCCAGCGTTTATCACCATTTGCTTTCCGGATACTAGTCATTCTGACCAGGGTAACATCAAACCTCAAAGTAGTTTTGCCTGCATCTCTCTGGTGGTTAAGGATGCTGTACACATTTTGAAGTACTTATTAGTCATTTGTGTTTCTTTCTTTGAAAGCTCAGTTCTGTTCCATAGACTCTCTCTTAAGCAGACTGTGTGTTTGCTTTGTGTTCAGGTTTTTAGCACTCTGTACATTCTGTGTTTGTATATCTTAATCCTCTGCCAGATGTAGCCGGCAAGGATTTTCTCCCATTCTGTAGGCTGCTTCTTTTTTTTTTTTTTTTTTTTAACTGCATTAACAGTTTATTTTGAAGCACAAGAACTTAGTAAATTCATGAATTCCTACTCGTCATTACTGGGGTCCTATTCAGAAACCTTTACCTATGCCTGGATCTCCAGGTATACTCTCTGTTCTATCCTCTAGCAGTTTCAGAGTTTCGGGTTTAAAACTGACGTCTTTGTTCCACTTGGAATTGATTTTTGAAAAGGTGAGAGATAAGAATCTAGTTTCAGTCTTTCTCCATGTAGATATCCAGTTTTCATGACAAGAGTGGCAGAAGATACTGTCTTTTCTACAGTGCGTATCTTTTTGGGGGGGGGGAGGGGGGCTTCTTTGAAAAAAAAAAAAAGAAGAGGCAAGGTGGCTATGGCATGGCATGATCTGGTTTTTCTATTATTCAACATATACTCTTTGAAAAGCGAATTTTAAGTGGGAAAAGATTAATGAATACATGCTCTACTTTACTAGCCATTAGGGAAATGCAGGTCAAAGGCGAATGATTTATCAAAAGATAAAAATTTTAAAAATGCTGGCAAGGCAGCCAGGGACAGGATCCTTCCGATTTTCATCTGCGCCCAGGATCTGACCCTATGCCACAGCCATTCACACCCCAATCCTGCCCCGAGAAAACTCATCCGCCAGCAGAGTTGACACACCCAAGCTCACAGGTGACACCATCAGTACCTCCCCAATACATGGCCCAAGTGGGACCTGTCCAGGGCCCAGTGGACCCAGGAACTGAAGCACAGCTGGGGACAGGATCATTCCAGTTTCTACCTGTGCCCAGGAGCTGGCAAGAATGTTGAAAAAGAGAATCTTTAGATACTGTTAATGAAACTGAAAATTAATATAGCCATGATAGAGAATAGTGTATAGGTTCCTTAAAAAATGGAAAGAGGGGGCTGGAGAGATGATTCAGAGGTTAAGAGTACTGGCTGCTCTTCCAGAAGATCAAGTTCCACGCCCAGCACCCAGGTGGTGGCTGACTCACAATCATCCTGTTTTAAGAGATCCAACACCACTCTGACCCCAATATGCACCAGGTACACATTTGGTTCACAGACATATATGTAGGGAAAACACCTATACACATAAAAAAACAATAAAATTTAAATTAAAAAAATAAAAAACAGAACTGTGCAATGATCCAGCAATCCTACTTCTGGGTATTCCAAAGAACTCAGCAGCGTGAGTCATAAAAGTATATCTCTGTTGCTTCACTATTGTCAGTGTTAAGATACACAAACATCTGATGCCAATCAACCACCAAATTGACAAAATATCAGCTAACTAGAAATACAAAATAGAATCTTCCTCAGCTATAGAAAATAAGGATATTCTACCTCTTAAAAAAATAGATGGAAGATATTATTCCAAATGAAATGAATTAGATGAAAAGAGGCAAATCTAATGTTTTCTTGTAGATGTTCTTTTAAAAGATTAATCAGAGTTTCCAATAGTGATTGTTACATGCTGGAAAAGACAGGGGAAAGAGAGATTAGTGGGGCACTAAAGACCAGGTACCAAACACAGTTGTATGGAAACCAGAAGCTCAATGTACTGCAGAATAGCAAGAGGAGAATATAATTGTCCTGACTGGACCAGCACACATTGCATATGTTTACTGAACTATCACACTGCACCCTTAAAATATGTATAGCTACTTCATGTTAAACATTACTAAATAGTTAAGAAGACAAAAACCTTTCTGATTTGATCGTTACATGCTATATGAACATATTCATATTCAGTATACCCCACAAGTTTGTATAATTCAGATATTTTTTAAATTCAAAAGGAAGATATGTGCAAACAGAATGTTATATGCAGAGATTATTTATAATTAGTGAAATAAAGAAATGACTGAGCTAGGTGGTGGTGGCACATACCTTCAATCCCAGTACTTGGGAGGTAGAGGCAGGAGGCTCTCCATGAGTTTGAGGCCAGCATGGTCTACAGAGTGAGTCCCAGGAAAGCTAGGGTTACATGGAGAAATCCTGTATCTAAATAAATAAATACATATATCGAATGAAAAGAAATTCATAACTTTTGTATCAACGTAAAACTGTTAACTTAGAACCTTCAGGAACCATATCAAAACACTAGAGAATTTATAATTGTTCATGTGTCTTAATGTTTTTGTTGAGCTAAGAACAAAAATATTCTATAATAATTTATATTTAAGTATATTAAAGTATATGAGTAAAGATGTAAAAAGTCGAACACAGATGTCCTTCGACAGAGGAATAGATACAGAAAATGTGGTACATTTACACAATGGAGTACTACTCAGCTATTAAAAACACTAAGTTCATGAAATTCTTAGGCAAATGGATGGAACTGGAAAATATCATCCTGAGTGAGGAAACCTAATCACAAAAGAACATACATGGTATGCACTAACTGATAAATGGATACTGGCCCAAAAGCTGACAATACCTAAAATACAATGCATAGACCACATGAAGCTCAAGAAGACCCATGCTTTGGTCTTCCTAGAAGGAGTATCAAAATACTCAACCAGAGCTCCCAGTGTCTAAACCTCCAGCCTGGGAACACAAAGGGAGGGACTCATGGCTCCACCTGTATAGGTAGTTGAGGATGGCCTTGTCAGGCATCAGTGGAAGAGGAGGACCTTGGTCCCTGAAAGTTTGGATTCTCTAGTGTTGGGGAATTCAAGAGCAGGGAGGCGGGAATGGGTGGATGGGGGGGGTACACCTTCATAGAATTAGGAGGAAGGGGAATGGGTTTTGGGGGGAAATGGGAGAGGGGAATAACATTGAAAGATAAAGAAATAAAATATCCAATTAAAAAAATAGATAATGGGTCTGGCAATTGTAGTCGAGCAGTTGAGACTTTTTGTCAACAATTTATTCCGTATAATCCTCAACAACAAGGTTTTGTGGAAGAGGCCCATGGAACTTTAAAGAGATTGGTGAGACATACTATTGCTGAGACAAAGAATGATGCCAACCTGAGAGCTTGCTGAGTGCCCTGACAAGAGTGACTGGGGAGCTATATTGAACATATGTTCCTGACCCACATTTGTTTGACTATATCCCAGATGGGACAAGCTGCCTTGCCTCAAGTTTTTAGACCTTGTGGGATAGAGAATCAAAAAAAGAAATTATAATGTCTCTTGTATTTTTCTTAAAGGTGACCAGCTACTAGGACTCAATCATGTACTGGTCTAAAAATCAATCCAATATTGGAAATAACAGTCTACATTTGGAAGTCTAGTTCTGGACATTGTCAGAGACATATTTGGAAGATAGCTGTAGTTCACTATGATGTTGTGATAGCAAGAGATAAAGTTGGGACATGATCTGGAACAAGGGTTAGTGCATGTTTTAAGGCTCTTTTAATTGTCAAGCTAAAAATGGTTTTGTCTCTTCTATAGTAATTATTATAAGTTTCATTGACTGTATAATTTCCAATTGTGTTAGTGTGTTGAAACCTGGCATGTCTGTTATGGGGGTCTATCAACCAGCTTTTGTCTTACTGCCCTGAGTATTAGAAAACCTTGATTCTCTGAAAAAAAGCTTGAAAGTGCTGGAATAAGTGAGTTAGGCTTTAAGCAGAAGCAAGAGGGGAGTGGGCTTGATTATTTCTGGTATAACAGCTTTAATTTTATTAATTGCTAGAACCACTGCTTCTGCAATAGCATTGACACAAGGAGTTAAGACAACTATTTTTGTTAACCATCTAGCAAAAAATGTTACTAATGTATTGAGTATACAAAAGGATTTACATAGGTATCTGGAACAATGGATGATGCTCTATAACCTATTCAAATTATCTAAAGGAGGTTCAGGGTTCAAGAGTTAGGAGCCATCCCAAGTGTCATGACAAATATCATTAGAGTAGTGTTACTTCTAAAATTTACAATGATTGTCATTATAATTAGAAAAAGGTTTAAAGACACCTGTAGGATATTTGGCATAACCCTAACACCTCTCTGGGTGTGTTAACTTTGTATAGTGAGATTATGAATTTAAAGAATGCTGCTCTGTTGAGCTTTGATGCTGCAGATAATGTCAATAGAATTATCCATGGCCTGAGGTCAGTATTTCCATTTTGGTCAAACCTCAGGAATGGCATATATAGCTTGATCAGGCTAGCCCTTCTTGTCCCAGGAATACTTTTATTCCAATCATGTTAAAGCTTGTCTCTGACTACATCAACAGGCTGGCAGCCAAAGTACATGACTTGAAACTGATAATGGACCCCCAGACAGAGTTATTAATTTAATAGTCTGGCAAGCCAAGGACAGGTAAGATTCTACACAGAGCCTTACCAACCTAAGACAGAAATGCATTGCTTATGATAATGCATATTCCATGACAGGTAAGGTTGTTCTTGTCAGAACAACCTAAGACAGGCTCAGTCTGGTTTATGTAATAAAAAGGGGGAGATGTGGAGAGCTTTTGGGGCTGCCTGGCAGGAATCTGACATAGGCCAAGAAAAAGAAAATGGACTGCAGGCAGGAATCTGACATTGGGCTGGAACAAAGAAGTAATTTCAGGCAGAAATCTAAATCCTAGGCTAGAACAAAGAAGAAATTTTAGGCAGGAATCTAAATCTTAGGCTAGAACAAAGAAGTAATTATAGGCAGAAATCTAAATCTTAGGCTAGAACCAAGAAATAGGCTTCAGACATGAAATTGACTTTGGACTAAGATAGGGAAGTAGGCTCAGATACTTTGATCATCCTGATAAGCCCTTAAAAATAGTGATCACAGGAGTGATCATGGGACTCTGTTTATTGTTGTGCATGTTCTTTGATTACCTGGGTTTATTGTCTTCCTTGTTCCTGAACTATTTGCATCTATTGTATTGCTAGTACCTCAACCTAGAACTGACCTTAATACTTGCATGTAATTTAAACAGTATAAAGGCAGAAAAAGGAGGAGGAGGGATGGGATAGGGGATTAATGGGTGGGGGAATGGGGAAGGAAGATGGCATCTGAAATGTAAATAAATAAAATATCGAATAAAAAAAGATGTAAAAAGTTACTTAAATTTACAAATTACTTTAAAACCAAAGTAAAGGAGAACAAAAGTCTAGGTACATGAAAGCAGCAACAAGGAAAACTAAAGATGAAGAATGAGTCTCAAAAGCACCCACATACTAAACTTGCCTTCAATGAATGCTTAATAAAGTGCCTGGTATCCTAAGGGCCCTCTTCTACCAGGAAAGTGGTTGAAGGACTCATTTCTACTACACTTTAACCCAAGCTGTGTTCTCTAGACTAACCACAGAACAATCAAACAAACCTATTAATATCCCACTCAAAAGACAAAGTTCGTCAGATGAGATACTTTCTAACTCACTTATGTACTGGTTACAAGGAACAGGCTCTAACAATAAAGATACAAAGTAGTTAAAAGTAACAGACAGAAAAAGATTTACCATGGATATACATACCTGAAAAAGGCAGCAAACCTAAATTAATACCAGATATAGAAAACTCTAAGATCAGAAGCATGATTAAGGAAAGAGAGGCAGGGAAAGAAAACTGGAGAGATGGCTCCAACATTATTTTAGGAGCACTTCTGTGCAATCATGGGGATGGGAGTTCAGATCCCAGCCTCACATAACATGGTGGATGTCTAGCACACACCTATAATCACATTTCTGACATCAGCAGAGACAGGAGAGTTGTTGGGCTTGCTGGCTTCCAGACTAGCAGAGAAAATGTAAACCCTGGGTTCCAGTAGAGATCCTGCCTCAAAGAAATAAGCAGAGTGATAGACAGAAGATGACATCCAACACTGTCTTTTGGCCTCTTCAAAAGTGCATAGGTATGCACACTCACACATACTTGCACACACTCACACAGAACCCATACTCACACCCGACCAGCTCAACTTGGAATCCATCCCATGCATGGGCATTAGACCCTGACACTATTACTGATGCTATGCTGTGCTTGCAGACAAAAGCCTAGCATGGCTGTCCTCTGAGAGGCTCTACCAGCAGCTGACTAAGACAAATGCAGATACTCATAGCCAAGCATTGGATGAAGGTCAAGGAATCATATGGAAGAGTCAGAGGAAGGATTGAAGGAACTGAAGGGGATGACAACCCCATCAGAAGACCAACAGTCCCAACTATCCTGGACCCCTGGGAGCTCCCAGAGACTCCCAGAACCAACAACCAAAGAGCATACAGGGGCTGCCCACCCCACACACATATATAGCAGAAGACTGCCTTATCTGGCCTCAGTGGAAGAGGATACACTTAATCCTGTAGAGACTTGATGCCCCAGGGAAGGGGGATTCCCTGGAGGGGGAACACCCTCTCAGAGGTGAAGGGGACAGGGAAGGGGGAGAAAGAACTCGTGAGGGAGGACCGAGAGAGGGGCGACATTTGGG
Organism: Mastomys natalensis; assembly: GCA_021653895.1. Lineage (NCBI taxonomy): Eukaryota > Metazoa > Chordata > Mammalia > Rodentia > Muridae > Mastomys > Mastomys natalensis. Next base: position 17,272 of record JAJTUV010000507.1, read on the forward strand.
ATGTAAATAAATAAAATAATATAGTAATAATAATAATAATAATTCAAGATGGAAAAAAACAAAAGAAGAAAGAGAAGTAGAAATAATAAAGATCCAACCCACCAGAGAGAATTTGCAACTGAAAATCTTAATGCACCAAATAGCAAAAAGTCAGAGCACATGAAGCAAATGTCAATCATGACCACACCACAATACTTTTTAGTACATTTTAAAAACATGTGTGAACAAAATCAGAAGAATGTACAGCAATGCAATATGACTGAGTAAATAGAAACCATGCATTTATTCGTGTATTTAGTATGGGAGGAAATAAGAAATGAACTCAGGGCCTTGCACATGCTAACCATACACTCTACATTGAGCTGCAGCCACCACCTCTAAATAATTTCTTTTTACCCAAGTCAGCTTTCTGAATTTATTTTGCCCTTGGCAAGTTTCTTTGTTTTATTTCTGGCCTAGAAATTTGAAAGTTATGCATGCTATGTTTGCTTGTATTTTAACAACATAGGCTTGCAGAAGATCTAGTTCACCACTAGAAGAACAAGCCCCTCACAACTGTCACTGTTAAACTTTTCCTTGCTTTTGGTGTCACTCCTGGACTGATGTGTGTTTTCCACTATGCAGTAAGTACAATTAGAGTGGGGAATCAGGCCAGTTTTTATTCAGAAATATATGTCTTGAGCCCAAGATCAACACCGGTTGACACTGAACATGTGATCTCTACCTTTAAGGAGGTTATCATAAGAAGGTGCTGGATAAAAGTACACAAATAGAGTCCTAAGCAATGCAAAGATGTGTGAGTTACAGCGGTACATGACAACTCTGCTTTCAGGAACTCAGCTCAGTGCTGAAGAGGCTCGGTTCTCTCAAGCATGCCCCAGCACAGGCTACTGCTGCTTCCTCGATCCTCTCAGGATGGAATCTCATTATTTCATGCTTCTAACATCAAACCCCAGTGCCTACAATGTGGTCAGGGATTGGGTATGTCTTGCCACAACCATCAACACCTGAGAGTATCTTTCTTACAAACCCTGAATCTCATAGAACGGTGTTTGCCACAAGTTCAAAAGGACTTTTGGACGTTTTAAGACACTGTAGTTCAAGAAAGTTAGACTGCCTCATTTCATCATTTATAAGCACGGGTTTGAGGATAAGCCTGGACTTGGAAACTCAGTCCCCATACCCCTGATCCTGTGTGCTTCTGGATAAATTGTTCCACCTCTCTTAGCTCTGTGTTCCTCTACTGAAAAAATAAAAGCAATAACTGCTCACTGGCTCATGGGTAGTTAATGAGATGATATGGGCCAGGTGTCTAGAAGAGACTCTGTCTCACTTGGCACTTAGGACATAAAGGGCCATGCTTAACATCTAGGTGGTGTCAAATAAATTAACAATTTTGTGTTCCAGAGATCCAGGGTCACATTTTCTGAGCCTTGATCCTCATTACCCTTCCCTCTTGTAAGAGGTCCCCGTAAACTTTTTGGGGGGTTCTATTGTTGTTAGTATTTCTCCTCTTTGGATACCAAGGTACAGAAGGTGTGGTCTTTACACAGTGTCTCAACGTGAGAGCTGTTCTGTGAATATACCCCACTACCCATATCCTGGATGGGAAGATTTTAACAATTTTTCAATTCTTCTTCATAAATCCCTCCTGGAAATGGGCCAATGCATTATACAGATTTAAATTGTCATTTGGGTAGGGGGAAATAAGTCACAGTGGACATGGTCGTTGCCGTCATCTGCCAGGTCAGGGAGGCATCAGTTACAGAGGGAAAAGAGGAAGGTTGTTTGGATGAATAGGTGGCCAAACAATAGAACTAGTGTACGGGTGGAACCATTTACAGCTAAAACCAACTAGTTGGGTACACACATGGAACAAACCATGCAGAGATAAGAGGGCAACCTGTGGGAATTGGTTCCCTCCCTCCACCATGTGGGTCCTGAGGATTGAACTCATGTATTCTGGATTGCCAGAAAACTCCTTTGCCCATTGAATTTTGCCAGCCTAAAAGGCAGTATTGTAAAAGCACAAAGCTTAGCAATTGTATTAACATGATCAAAACAAGGTCTACTACCACTGTAGCACATGTACCTACACAAGCTCAACTTATTCCAACACCTCTGAGACTGGCTTGCAGGTTCTTTTCAAAGTGCCCACAGTCCTCTGGTTCAGTCTCCTGCTCCTTAACACTGCAGATGTATATGTGCATGCACCTACATGTATTCCCACTCTGGTGGAAAGGATTTTTAACAAAACCATTGTTAAACAGACAAAATATATACCGCATGGTTCTTCCTCTTCCCACTTCCCCTAACACAGAGCCAAAGTGGCAAAGTCTCCCCATGCTGATCCACAAACATCATGAAACAACACCCATACTTGTTCCAAGGCATACACAATAAATTTCAGAAGGATTCAAGGAAGGTCTCACAGTTACTTACAGAATGTCCATCATACTATCATGTGCCTGGTGCCACCTTATTTCTGTCTCCTGAAGCATCAATATCTGATGAATAACCTCGGGAACTCGTCCAGCAAACAGGAGTCCCTGAGGAAGGATGGTCTCTCCACTGGTTCTCCATTCTTGTGACTGTTCATGGCCAATACCTTGCAGTTTTTACTAAACCAGCACATTTGAGGCTTACCAACGGCCTTGCACGTTTACTGTAGTGCTTAGATATGATTACAGTTAGCTCTGGGCTAGGAGACAAATCCGAGGGAAAATACAGCAGGCTTGGCTCAGAATGGCCCTTCCTCCCTGATGACTCAGTTTTTGTGATTTAGCCAAGATTATTTTCTTTCTTTCTCTCAATCTGATTCTCTTCCATTAGAGTGGATTGCCTCCTGGGGGAGATGGAGGCTGGGACGACACACTGCGGACCTTCATGTTTTTAACTTTGCCAAGTGGTTCTAAGGCCCAGGATGGGACAGCTGCGCTCACCAACTCATTCATGATCATTATCATCAACAACTTTTTGTTTTAAAATTAGACTCCAAAGAACCTATTTTAATGAATTGTTTGGGGTTGCAGTCGTGGTCTGAAGGTATTTAAAATACCTCTTGTGGGAAGAACAAATGTTTCTGAAACCCAAAATAGACAGATTGCACTGGCCTACTTTATACCAAGTCCTAACAAGGCACCAACGATAAAAAACCTCCCGGTTTCTTTCCAATCTTCACCAGAAATAGGAAAGTGTTGAAGTTGGCTTTGCAGTTTTCAGCCAGTCAAGAGACTACTTTCTTGAATTGTCGCCTAGGGCAGCTGGCACCCAGGGCAGCTCCAAGTTTTCTGCACCCCACCTCCACCCCTGCAAAAAGCGGGTGAGGGGAGACTGTAAATGATCTTTGTGCTCAAAGCTTATAAATTTACCATTGGGGGGAAAAAGGAAAAAAAAATGTATCTTTGTGGGTAGGATCAATGGGCTTCCTAATGAAAAGCACATTGCATTGCCTGTCCCTAACGAGATCCCCGGGAGAGCTGGGAGCAGGGAGCCTGAGGTCTGCACAGCTTTCAAACCTAACTGCTTCCAGGTGCCCAGGGATATGACTTGAGCTAGGCTGGTGTTCTTTCAACCTTATGCGGAACTGTCTTTGTTCCTGTGAGTGTAAAGTTTCCCCTCATTCCCCTTTTTATGACCACAGGTTTCTGGGTTGCCTAACACCCAATACAAGAGCATCAAGAGGCTTCGTTTCATTGTTTTGCTGAGTTTTATTGACTACATGTTTTATTCAGCTAATGCTTGCTGGGAAGAGAGGCAGTAACAGCTCGCTTACGCCACTCCAGTGTCTCCTCTTCTCAAATGCCCAGCAGACTTTCATTACATTCACATGTAGATGAGAAGAGGAGGAGGAGGAGGAGGAGGAGGAGGAGGAGGAGGAAGAGGGAAGGAAGGAAGGAAGGAAGGAAGGAAGGAAGGAAGGAAGGAAGGAAGGAAGGAAGGAAGGAAGGAAGGAAGGAAAGAAGGAAGGAAAAGAAAAAGGGGAAGAAGAAGAAGTAGATACAAAGATACTTGATAAAAAGTGTCAAAGTTGGACCCTGCTCCTTCCTAAGAGAGATCCTTAAATGTCAAGGGCTTTCCAAAGAGCAATTTGTTTCCTGCTGTGGGCCTGGAAGTAATGTCCCATCCCCACTCCACCCCCTACTCCCACTCCTCACCCCATCTTTTCCTCTTTGGAGAGACTCCAAGGAAGTTTCTTATTTGCAAACTGGGGCTTCAGGAAAGTGCTTCCTTGTGTAGCAAGCCTCAAGGTATTCATCCAGCTTGCCAATTTAATGACTGATACCTCAGCAAAGACAGTATCTGGATCTGATCCTGCAGGCCTCAGTAACCATGGTTTTTCCCAATTCATGTGTCAGAAACTGTAGAAGCTGAGCTTTAGGATCAGAGAGACCTCAGATCCATCCCAGCTTCAGTCTCTCCTTGGTATGGTGAACAACTTTCTTAAGTTGTCTGAGTTTCCATTTTCTGGGCCATAAACTAGGAAAGAAGGCACTGGCCGTAACTGCTGCTGTGAATCTACTACAGATCATCACAGACTGTTATAAGGTTGCTTGAATGTACACCAGTTTGGTAGCATGTTACACTTGTTTACATAGTTTACATATTTGTCCTAATTACGTTCTTGGTATGATAAACACTGTGACCAAAATCAACTTGGGGAGGGGTGGGTATTTCAGCTTACAATGTATAGTTAGTTCATCATGAAGGGAAGTCAGGGCAGAAACCTGGAGGCAGGAATTGGAGGATGAATTGAATGGAAGATCATTGCTTATTGGCTTGCTCCCCATGATATGTAGCCTGTTTCCTAAATTGAGAGCCCTCTACCCAGTGTAATCCACAATGGCGGGGTCCCTCCCACATTAATCAAGATAAAGCCATAGAGACTTGCCTATAGGCCAATCTCAGTCTTTTTTTTTTTTCTATTTTTTTTATTGACATTTTATTTACATTTCAGATGTTATCCCCTTTCCCCATTCCCCCCCTCCACCCAGGAACCCCCTATCCCATCACCCCTCTTCCTGCTTCTATGAGGATGTGCCTCCACCTACTCCCCCACTCCCACCTCCCACCCTTGAATTCCCCCAAACTGGGTGTCCAGCCTTCATGGGACCCAGGATCTCCTCTCCCACCTATATCAACAATGCCATCCTCCCTACATATACAGCTGGAGCCATGGGTTCCTCCCTATTTGCTCCAGGCTGGTGGTTTAGACCCTGGGAGCTCTGGTTGGTTGATATTGTTGCTACCCTCATGGGGCCGCAAACCCTTTTAGCTCCTTCAGTCTTCTCTCTAACGCCTCCAATTGGGAACCCCTTGATCAGTTCAGTGGTTAACTGTGAGTATCCACCTCTGAATATGTCAGACTCTGGCAGACCTCTAAGGAGACAGCTATATCAGGCTCCTGTCAACATGCACTTCCTAACATCCATATCAGCATCTACCTTTGGTGACTGCACATGGGATGGATACCCAGGTAGAATGGTCTGCAGACAGCCCCTCCTTCAGTTTCTGTCCTACACTTTGTCTCCATATTTGCTCCCTTGAGTATTTTGTTACTCCTTCTAAGAAGGACTGAAGCACCCCCACTTGGTCTTCCTTCTTCATGAGCTTTATGTGGTCTGTGAGTTGAATCTTTAGTATTTCAAGCTTCTGGGCTAAAATCCAATAGTCAGTGAGTGAATACCATGTGTGTTCTTTTGTGATTGGGTTACCTCACTCAGGATGATATTTTCTAGTTCCATCCATTTACCTAAGAATTTCTTGAATTCATTGTTTTTAATAGCTGAATAATATTCCATTGTGTAAGTGTACCACATTTTGTATCCATTCCTCTGTTGAAGGACAGCTGGGTTCTTTCCAGCTTCTGGCTATTATAAAAAAAGCTGCTATGAACATAGTGGACCATATGTCCTTGTTATATGTTGGAGCATCTTCTGGGTATATGCCCAGGAGTGGTATAGCTGGGTCCTCAGGTAGTGATATGTTCAATTTTCTGAGGAACCGCCAGACTGATTTCCAGAGTGGTTGCACCATCTTGCAATCCCACCAACAATGGAGGAGCGTTCCTCTTTCTCCACATCCTCTGCAGCATCTACGATCACCTGACTTTTTGATCTTAGCCATTCTGACTGGTGTGAGGTGGAATCTCAGGGTTGTTTTGATTTGCATTTCCCTGATGACTAAGGATGCTGAACATCTCTTTAAGTGCTTCTCGGCCATTCGAAACATTTTCTCAATTGAGATTCCCTCTTCCCAGATTCCTCTAGTTTGTATCAAGTTGACCAAAAAAATCTAAAAAAAAAAAAAGAAAATCTCACCAGCACACATAGTCATGAAACACCCCTCAATGTTTGCTCATTGATACTGTCACTTTTTATTAGCATATGTCAATTGTGCAAAATAACAAGTCTATGATATGATTGCATTTGAATGTGCAGCAGTAGTTTTACATTTTTTTCATGTTTTATGGGTCATAATATTCTACCGAGTAGAGAGGTACGATGTTATTTTAGCCATTTCTTCATTATGCTACATTTCAAATTTCCTTTACATCTACATAAATAATGCTCTGGCATGTATATTTGTCCATAACTTTACCAACATTAGTGATTAATCCTTAAGTTAGATAACTCGGTGAGGACCTGGAGTATCAAAAGCTTCAAGTCCTGACTCAATGCCTGTCCCTGATATGATTTCTAAGAAGATTCTCCTGACATCTTGCAACAATGCTAACATCATTAGGCCAATAGAAATGGAAAGTTCCAATTTGGCTTCTTTTATGAAAAACTCATATTTGTACACAAAGCTTGACCCCTCTATATTGCAAGAAAAATAGAAAATAGTGCTATCTATGCAGCAAACAGAGTATCAAGGAAGTGGCTATTAAACTGGCTGAACCTTTTCTCAATTGTCTACCCTGTTTTTCCAGACATGATCTCAATAATACAACAACCAAATGGTTTTAATCATAAGGTAAAAATAATTACAAACTAAGTCATTCAGCAATCCTTAGGCACGGAATATGGATGTCTGATCAATGAATTTGAACATCAATCAGGAAAGCATGGGCTTGGTGTGACCACAAATGAAGAGCTAACAACCACAGTAGAAGACCATTACACACTGATCTATAGGGATCTGGAGAGTAAATGGAAACCAAGAAGATTGAAGGGACTTACCCAGCTAATCAGCTAGTAGGGGACATAAGTAGGCAGCTATACAAAGGACAGACATCCATACAGTCTTCCACCCAACACCATCATTGAAAAGACAGTGACCTTCTGGAAATAACCGATTCTCAGTCCTATATCCACCTCACATATGTATCCTGATGGAATACAGCTGTGTCTGCATTCAGAAACAGAATGAGCCCTCAGCTAACTTGAGAGACTATGAGGATAATACGCAGTGGAGTTCTGAACTGCCTGTAGAAGGTAGGCACAGAAGGTCACGGTGAGGCAGCCAGTCTGATGTTTGGTGCAAGTTAGCTCAGAAGCACTCTTCTCAAGATCAGTCCCTTTATATCCCCAAATTGGACACTTTCCACTTCCACACAGGTAAGAGTTGCAGAGGTTTGCTCTACAACAGAGCAAAGGCCTCTGGGGAAATGTTTGTTGCACAAAAACAGCCAGTGTTCTTGACTGTTCAGTGGTCCACAGTTTCACAAGCAAATTCATTTGTCAGTTTGTTTTCATATGGTCTATGAACTAGAATGATTTTTCAAATATTTTTAATAATTTTTTTTCACTTTGTGCCTGTGTGTGTGTGTACACATGTGCACATGAGCTTGTAAACACATGGGTATGCACACCACAGTATATGTGTGGCAGTGAGAGGACGACTTTCAGGAGTTGACTCTTGTCTTCCAGTATGTAGGTCCCAGGGATTCCAACTCTAAACATCAGGCTTGGTGGCCGACTGGTTTACCAGCTGAGCCATCTCAAAGACCCTAGTTTTGCATTTGTTTAAGGTTGGGGTTAAAAAAATAAGACATAAGGACAGGCAGAAGAAACTTTACAGCCAGCAGCCAGCACAGTCCCACATTCCTTCTCTCTGGCTTTCTACAGAGAAGGTTCTACCAACCACAGCCTAGATTGTGATTAGCACTCAACGGCAAGCACTATTTTTAAGTCTATGACTTGTGTTTTAGATGCTAACATTTTTGCCTCTTCTCAAAAATCAAGGTTAGAGGGGGTATGGCTCAGTGGCAGAGAGCATATCTAGAATGCAGGAAGCCAGAATGTCAGTTCACAAGAGGAGACTGTATTATGTAGGTGGAACGTGAAGACACCACAGCCGAGTTAGGAACACAGCTTTCAGGATCTGATTCTCAGCCTCCCTCTCTGTTATTTTGAGTGTGAGACTTTAGACAACTTGATGCAGTTCCAGGAGTCAATTTTTTCTCTGTAAGAGAGGAAGCCATAATACTCATTAGACCTAAGATGAAATTTTATTGAGTGACATGAAGTTTGTTTGCATCTGTTTCTAGTTCACTCACTAGTGATGACTTCCTGCTTTTTGAGTGAGTAGTGTCTCTTAAGAATGTCTCTATTGACCTCTAACTGGTGGTTCTCAACCTTCCTAATGCTGCGGCCCTTTAATACAGTCCCCCATGTTGTGGTGACCCCCAACCATAAAATTATTTTCTTTGTTACTTCATAACTGTAATTTTGCAACTGAGCAGTGACTCAGTTCCTAAGACCATCAGAAATGTGTGTTTGCCAATCGATGGTCACAATCAACAGGTTGAGACATGCTGTCTTAGACACACTGAAGATGCTTGAGGAAAGGGGGCAAGAGGTGGGAAGAAGCATGAGACACAGATTACTTATATTAGCATGACTTGCTGCCTCATCTAGTCATGTGACAAAAGTGATCTGTCTCCCCACAGGCTCGGGCCAGGCTGTAAGCAATAGCATGTGTGCATGGATATTTTTAAATCCTCTAGAAGACTTGGCAGGCTACCCTGAAGACAGCTACTCAGACCCCTTTTTTCTTCCACCTCCACCATCTGCTGCATGTGTAGTTCAGCCTCAAAGTCGGAAGATGGAGAGTCAGTCCATTCTAAGCATTAGGTTTATATTTTGAGCAGGAAGAAAGAGGAGAGAAGCAAAGTGTTAAGGAAGCCCAGGTCACAGCCTCAGGAGCCAGCTCCTGGATTCTAGCACAATCAGTACTGTGCTAGAGTCAAGCAGACTGTTCCTGCCCCTAACCTTTACTGAAAACCCATACATTGCATTGAAAGCAGATACAGGAGGACCCTGAAACATGGAGGATAGAGACAGAAGCCAGGAATTGCGCGTTTTCTTTTGATCATATATACCAGAGACATGAAGCTGAAAGAGTGGGCAGGAGAAATGCCAAGTGTAGACAGAAAGCACCTACCCAAGTCAGTCCTCCCCAATCTTGGAGTACAAGATCTCAGCTCTACTGTACCTAATATGACCAAAGGAAGAAAGTCCCTATTTATACCAGCAAAAGCTGAGAGAAGAGCCTACTTATGAATCCTCAGGAGTCAGTGATGCCCCTTGTGCACACGCGCACTCACACATCTTAGAATGGTGTCACACTGGGCTACACAGGGAGCATTAGCCTCTGCCCCTGCCAGTTGCTGCTGATCTCTACCCATACACATGAAGAAAACCATCATGAGAAGGAACTCCACCTCTGCATAGCTGGGACCAGAAGCCCTTTCCTGGTGTCCTGGGGGTCATCCTCTGAACAAGGACTCCTACCTTCCCAGGTTGTAGGATGGAGCATTCGGCCATCAACCTTTTCTAACACAGCAGCGCTTTAAAAATAATAATAATAAAGCAAAATAATAACAAACAAACAGACTAGCAAACATATCAAGGTCTTCTGGGTTCTTATCGTATGAAAATATCCAGGATTCAACCGAAAACCAAGTGCCTACCCAGAACCAAGAACATCTCAAAAATGAATGAGAAAGGGGATCATTATATTCAAACACTGGGATGCAAGAGATGTTATCAAAGTCTGCAAAGAGCTTATGAAGATGATTTTTTTAACACTTCAGTAGACAGTTATGTCTGCATATTCTTGAAACAAATGGAAAATAGCCTTAGTAACAGAAATAAAATGTCAGCACAATGTATCTAAGTAGCCAGCACTAGGTTACGGGCCATCTAATCTAAGAAAATATTGTAGCTTTGGGCAGCCCAGGGAAGGCAAGGCAAAGATCTGGTTCTGGGATAACTAACTAATGGTGCCCCCTAAGGAGTAACTTACAAAATATTTCACTTTGATTTATCAAACCTTAGCTTTGCATTTGTGTGTGTGTGTGTGTGTGTGTGTGTGTGTGTGTGTGTGGCTATCTGTCTGTCTTTGTGTGATTTTAGTATACAGTGTGTATGTGTGAGCTCTCACAACAATGTATGTGACACTATAACATGAACATGGAGGTCAGAGGAAAGCTTTGGATGTCATCCCTTGCCTTTTACTCTGTTTGAGGCAGGGTCTGTCTTTGCTGTTCACTATTGCAGGTACCAGGAGGCAGATGTGCAACCTATTAAGGATTCTCCTGTCTCAGCTTATCTTTCATAGGAGTGCTGGAATTACAGATAGGCGCCACCACTCCATGCTTTATGAGGGTTCTGTGGATTTGAACTCAGATCCTCAAATTCATGTGTCTAAACCGTTTACCCACTGAGCCATCTGCCTAGTACGTAGCCTTAGCTTCTCTATACATCTTCTGATCCAGCTCTGCAGACATTGCAGTAAAAGCCTGTGGCCCCTGATTGTAAAAACAGGCAAGAAGAAAATGAATGACTACTTACAGTTGAGTGGTGACTAATAATTATTTTTAACTTCTTTTTTTAGCATTCTTCCCCTCCTGATACTATTTCAAATGCACACACACAAAAAAAATAAATAAATCAAAAGATGACACTTTCCCCAAACAAACAGTTAAAGCAACAAGGACATACAACCTAACAAGTTATATCATGGAGCTTCCAGTTCATTCTTTATTGTTATTGTTTTTTTGTTTTTCGAGACAGGGTTTCTCTGTGTAGCCCTGGCTGTCCTGGAACTCACTCTGTAGACCAGGCTGGCCTCGAACTCAGAAATCTGCCTGCCTCTGCCTCCCAAGTGCTGGGATTAAAGGCGTGTGCCACCACTGCCTGGCTATTGTTAATAATTTAAAAAAAACAAAAATCATAAATCAAGCAAGGAAATTCCTACATGGGAAGAAAACGTAGCAAAATAATCAGGTAGAGAGATTTTTCTGGAAGGGGAAGCAGCCACTAGGTGAGCTATTGTTCATGCTCAGAGTTAGGGCCAGTTTCTATCTCCCACTTGTTTGCTGCTGAGCAAGGCCAGACTGGTGAGCTAGTGAGCTCTCTCCTTAGATGGTCAACCGGAGCAAAGGGAAGCTAGAGGCCTAACTCTCAGGTGGTAGTGACTTTCTCAAGGCTTGAATGTTCAGAACTTAGTTCTGCCCACTTCTTATGGACCACATGACAATCTGACAACTAACTGACTGTTACAATTCATCATGGTTTAGAAAGATCAGGGCTGTGCAGACCAAAGATGGAATGATTAGTGCCAGACAAGCAAAGTTCATGGAGTGTCTAGAACATAGTGGTCATCTCAGAATAATAAGAAGAAAATGGTGGTAAGGCATAATTAGAGATTTGGGAATTCAATGGAGTTGACTGAGCCATCTGCAGTGGATGAGATTAAAAATGAAAGAAAGAATGCCCCAAGAGAAAGGAGTGATTGATGTCCCAAGTTGTGGGCATGTCCTTAGCTCCTGGGCTAGTCACACATTTGAACCTTAGAGCAACTGCCTTTTCACTGTTACTTCACACCACAGGAGACATTCTCATCTATACTCCAATAGATGAAGAAAGAAGCTTCGAAGCAATTAAGAGATTTTCTTTCTATCACACATGAGTAAAAACATGAAGGACTAAGAACAAGGCTAGGTCCATAAAGTGCTCGCTTCACAGATATGATGACCTGAGTTTAATCTTCAGGACCCACATAAAAAGGCCAGATGTGGTGAAGTATTCTTATATTTTTGGTTGTAAGCCTAGCCTTTAACGGCTGAGCCATCTCTCCAGCCCAATGGTGAAGTATTCTTATAGTCCAAATCCTGGAGAAGCTGAGGCAGGAAGCTCTGAGAGGCTTGCTGGTTAGCCTGGCCAGCCTAATTGGCGAATTGTGGCCCCATAGTGACCCTGTCTCACGAATAAAGGTGGACAAGATTACTGAGGATGACGCACAAGATTTCCTCTGGCTTCCACATATGCATTCACACACACACAAACATGCACACACACATGCATTAAGAAGAATGAAGAAATGAAGACCTAAGAAGCAATTCTCTTGCAGAACCAATACAGAGAAAATGCATAGATCAAGAGTAAACCCACACACTGTCTTTCGGGAATCCTGCACAGGCCAGGCATGGAGCCACAGGGCCTCTGGGTAACATTTCCTCTTGGGTAGGGGCTCTGTTCTGCCATTAGGATGCAAGAAGCAAATGCTTCTGAAGCATACCATCCATGTAACAGTGTAGAATTCCAGCCTCTGTCTGAAGGTGAGTGAGGTGAGTGGACCAGCATCGAATAAGATTCTATAACCTATTGCAAAATGGTATGAACAGAAAAATCTTTCCTTGCCAGGAAGTAGGGTAACAGTAAATGGCTCTATAATGTATTTGTACATGGAGTATGGGTGGGAAGTCAGTAAGTAGCTACACTTTCGTGTTAATTCTTTACTATTTGTCTATCACTACCGTATATGAGTCATTGAGTATATTTTCAATCCTAGGCATAATAATGTGGTCTACAGTTTCATTTTGAAGCTTTTAGAGACAGAATCAAAATTAAAAGCATTTTTAATCAAAAGGCTGAAAATTAGTACATGTCACCTTGATTATTTAAACCCTATATTTAGTGTTTTATTTCTCATATCAATTATTGGTATGAAGTGTTATTTGTTTGGCACTTTTTTTTTCTACTCGGTGCACCAAGCTATATTCTTTAGTCCTGATATTAATTGGAATACCCTACCAGATCTGATCCTGGGTGCAGGAACTTTTTCTTATGACAATGACAGTATTCAATTTTAAAATCTCTACTGTATTATTCTAGAAGGTATAATTTGTACCAGAAGCTTTTGTTAATATTGCTACAAACTGTGATTCCTTTGTCTGGGTTTTGTCCTACTACTGATTTCCAAAAGCTGAAATGCATGTCCGTGTCTCCCCTGCCTTTACTGAACAATTCTGCTTTCAGATACATGGTCTCCTAGACCAATGAAACCAAAGGAAGTCTAAGGAAGCCTTCCTCTGCCTGCAACACCAGGAGACTCACACAAAGCCTCAGAGAAGCGGGAGGGAGCAAGCAATGGGGCTGAGTCTCGAATTTTCTTTCAACATCCTCTGCAGTGGTTTCTGAATGTGGGATGCAATAGAATCCTGGCTGGGGCTTGGAAACTATGATCTCTGTAACTAATGCCATGGGTCACAGTGTCCTTAAGTAAAATAATGACTTGAACCTCTCTGTTCTTTGGAGCTTTGTTGTGGAAGAATGGCTCCAATATTTGTAACTTCTTTTAAAATGTGTACATTGTGGTGGTTAATCTTCACCGTTAACTGGACTGGCTGTAAAATCTCTGAGGGAGCCACTCTGGGCAAAGTCTGTGAAGCTATTTCCAGAGAGATTTAATTAAGACTGTGGGTGGCACCATCCACTGGCTGGAGCCCAGTGAGCTGAGGACCAGTACTCATCTCTCTCTGCTTCCTGAGTGCAGAAACCATGTGACGTAATCCCTCAAACCTGGTGTGAAATAAACTCTTCCTTCCTTAAGGTACTTTTTCAGGTACTTTATCACAATTGTAAGAACAGAAGCTAATACATAAGATACAAATGGGAAAGAGAATGAGCTGAGCAATTATCTGGTTAAGAGAAATATTCACGTTTGCATTGTGCTTCATACACAACAAAGCAGGGTTACATGGTTGTTCTTATTGAAGACTCCAATAACGTTGTCTGGCAGAGAGGAGAGAATGCTAAGAACTCTTCTGGTCCTCAGAGAGGACCCCTGCATGTGGTACATGGACAGGCATGCAGTCAAAATATCCATACACATAAAATAATAGTCTTCAATATTACCCATCACAAACCCTGTGACCTACAACAGTGACCTACCTGCAAGATGTACTAGTCCAATGTTGCATAAATGTTATGGGAGTAACCAACTACCTTTCCATTGAATTTAAGGCTCAGCCATGAGAAGAAATTTATTCTTGACACTGTCAAAGTGGCCCAGAAACTGTGATTTGATAGGGCATGGACCTAGGGAAAAACTTACTACTACTTCTCTACTAAAGAAAAGTGATAAAATGACTCTTGGTGACATACTGCTATACCCATTGATTAGAGTGTCACTTGACCCTTATTAGAGAAGCCTTTTCTTCCAGTAGATCCTGATCACCAAAGAGATCCACAATGGTTAGCGAACAAAGAGAAAGAGAATTTGAAGCATTCTGTCCTAAATGGGATGCCTCTATCAAAATCCTTACCTCATGGCTCAGAGATCTCTCAGAAGAGGAGATGAAAAGATTACAAAGATCAGAAAGGGTGGATGGCTCCAAGGAAATAGCATCTTCCAGACACACTAGCACTGGTGCACAGATGAACTCACAGAGACTGTGTTAGCACATACAAAGCCTACTGAGATTCAAACCAGACAAAATTCCAGCATGGAGAAGGGAAAGTCGGCACAAAGTCCCCCCCTATCCACGAAGCTATATGCAATTAATACCTGCTTGAAAAGGGAAAATCGGTTCTTTCCATGAAGTGTCACTGGGTAAATCACCCATACTCTAAGACAGGCCTCATGTCCAGTAGTTGGACAACAATAAACAAGAGCCACATATTTTTTGTTGACTTTTTTTGTCTCGTTTTTCCTTTATTTAAATTCTTTTATTATTGTTTCTTTTCTTGTTGCTTATATTGAGGAAGAAAGACAGAAAATATGAAATTGGGTAGGCAGGGACTTGGAAGGAGGCGGGGAGGAGATAGAATGTGAGCATATGGAAAAATTAGTTAAAATTTTTTTAAAGTTTAAAATAATAATAAATTTTAAATAAAAACATCACACAAAATTAACTAGAACCAAAATATATATGACTCAACGAACAGTTAAAAGAGCCAATTGGAAAAGAAGTTGTGAAGCTTCATATTAGATTTGATTTTTGGATTTCATACTTTAACTGCCAAATATTTTCATAAGCACTTACCTACCACTAAAAGCAGAGTTGGAACTAGGTGAGTGATTAGGTTTTCATAAGCATCATCCTGTCACTTTGTTATCCTCTCTTCCTCCTCTGTTACCCTGCTCCATCACCCTTCATATACATCATCCTGTCAATCACTTTCTTAACCCTCCTCCTCCTCCTCCATTACCCTACTCCATCGCAGGTTGGCTGCTCCCCTTCTCCCACAAATACTTCTGCTTTTCATTTTCATGTTACAAGTGGTCCATTATTCTCTCATTTACCCACATTCCCTCTCCTTTTAAGAACTCTGCTTCCTTCTAATGGTCCCCCTCCTTCTTATACACACACACACACACACACACACACACACACACAGAGAGAGAGAGAGGAGAGAGAGAGAGAGAGAGAGAGAGAGAGAGAGAGAGAGAGACTGACAGAGGAAGCATTAGGGTTGGTTTCTCATGTACATTAAGAAAAGATGAATAGGCAGGAAGTAATTCCAGACAATGAGAGCATCACACCCAGGGACACTAAGTGCATCATCACCCACGGTATTTGTGAGGTTGTTCTGATATTTAAATAAAAGCAGTATACATCACTTAAAATTGTTACACTAAAATTTTATACTTAATAACCATTTTTCTACATTCTTTTAAAAATATTGTTTATTTATTTATTTTTATGTGCATTGGTGTCTTGCCTGCATGTCTGTGCAAGGGTGTTAGATCTTGGAGTTACAGACAGCTGTGAGCTGCCATATGGGTGCTGGGATTTAACCTGGGTCCCCTAGAAGAACAGTCAGTGCTCTTAACCACCGATCCATCTCTCCAGCCCCTTTCTACATTCTTAATATTATTAATATTGTATCATGTGCTACAGCAGATTGGGAATACATGATCTTTGAGTTTATTTTTATTAAAAAATTCACTGACAGATGTCATCCTCCACAGAAACAGGGCCTTTGTGAGTCTCTGGTTCAGCTGGAAATGGCAAAAATGTTAGGGCTCCCAGAAGGGAAGCCAGTGCAGTGCAGGTAGCTGGGTCCCAGTCTCACTTGCTACCATGTCAGCACCAGTACAGAAGCAGGGGCGGCAGCAGGCATGAGCCTAGCCTGCCAGCTTATAACTATCTGTAACTCCAGTTCCAGTGATCTGATACCTTCTGGCTTCTGTGGGCACTGTATACATGTGATG
Source organism: Mastomys natalensis (assembly GCA_021653895.1). Classification (NCBI taxonomy): domain Eukaryota; kingdom Metazoa; phylum Chordata; class Mammalia; order Rodentia; family Muridae; genus Mastomys; species Mastomys natalensis. Next base: position 33,721 of record JAJTUV010000507.1, read on the forward strand.
TACAGGCAAAACATATACATACAATAACAACAATAGTAACAATATAAATAAGCAAAATGACTTTTAAAAGTCATTGATCAGTATAAGGAAAGACACAATGGATAACATCCCCTGACTGGGCCTTTGTGGGACTTTAGGTGCCTGTGACTCAAACCGTTTTTCCCGTTCCTGTACCCTGAGGTTTCTGGTAAACCTGTTGGCCGGCTTCACTTCTTCCCTCTCCTGTGTATCTCCAGTCCACAAGCCTCTCTCAAAAGTTGCCTCGAGCTCCTTAGCCCTACTTAAGTCCTACAAATCTCTTGTTGAAGACATCAGAGTACGCCTCAGCACATGGTGGTAGAAATAAAACAGAATGGGGTTCAGGAACTCAGGGATCTTCTGACCACCATGAGTCTATGGCAAAGCCACATTTCCTCTATGTGAGCCCAAGCTCTACTTGGAAAATCTCTGTGAGAGACAGGTCTTCCCAGAGTCCAGCTGAAGCCCGAACTCTACGTGACAGGGAGGCTGTGGGAATCAGGGAAGTGTCTCTCAGCTGTGGATGCAGTCGCATTGGATGGGAAGGAACATGAATGGGGAGACATTTGTTTTGTCAAGTGATTATAACTACAGGAAATTAAAGCGAGGATGTAGTTTTCCAACCCATGATTCTAGGGTTAAAAATTATACAAATTTTGTCAGTGCCCACTGTTGAAGTATCTGGAGGACAGTGGCTGAGGTAAATGACACGCACAGCTCCTATAGAATGAATAACCAAAAAAGCAGATATCCACAAGTAATGGAAGGCAAATATAATTTCCTAATGTGGCCAGCTGGCTCATACAGGCTTCTCTTATCATCTTAAGAAGTGCAGTTTTTTTTCCAATAAAAAGCTGAATAAGTATGATGAAATTAAATTACAGACACTGTCTGGACAACCTAACTTCGAAGGCCTGTTGAGGATGGGGAAGTCAGAAAATCTGATTCTCAGCTGGGCCTGCATTCCATCCATGCTGCTGTCTACTCCCAGGTAGCCAGCCTACAGCTTTGACTCCATGCCTGGACAACCGCAGGGTGGCTGGGTAGCTTAGCAGTAACTGTGAAGGGAGAGCATTTCACTGGGTCTCACTTGACACTCCCAGAGGATACCAACTGTCCAGGAGTCCTGAGCTCTCAGGTCTTCTCTTGTACATAAAGGAGGCTTGATGCATGACCTCCTGGTATTTCAGATACTGAGTGCTTTAAGCACGTTTCAGTCTCACAATAACCCTTCCACCCCCTCTTGCAAAGATGAAGGGTCTGAGATTCAGAAGATGTCTGAGTTTGCACAGCTAACAGGAAAAAGCAGAGTGGAGACTCAGACTCAGCTCACTGGCCCAAGCATGGTGGAAAGTTTAGTTTGTGGAGTTTCTTTCAGATCCAGCCTCTTTTTCTGGCTATGGCTTTGAAGGTTCTTCATTCATTTTCAAGTGGTCTTCAAGTGGTCCAATTACTAGCATTTCCCAGTCCTTCACTGCTCATCGTCATCTGACATGAAACCAGGCCCTACAGAAGAGAGGGTTGTCAAATTATACAGCTACAGTCAGAACTCAAATCTAGAAGTTCTAGGTTTAAAATGTATAAACTGTTTAAACCATATATATCAGTGTTCTCAACCTATGGTCATAACCCCTTTCACAGGGATCACATATCACATATCTTAGATATCAGATATTTGCATTCTGATTCATAGCAGTAGCAAAATTACAGTTATGAAGTAACAATAAAATAATTTTATGGTTTGGGGTCACCACAACATAAGGAACTGTATCAAAGGGTCGTCACAGTATTAGGAAGATTGAGAAACATAGATTTTAAATCTCTCTCTCTCTCTCTCTCTCTCTCTCTCGTCTCTCTCTGTTTGCTCTGTGGTGTGTGTGTGTGTGTGCACCTAAAAGAAGTCATTTAAAAATAGACTCTAAGCATAAAAGGAAAACTTTCAACCCTTACTGTAGAAAGCACAAGAGACTAGAAAACAATTCCATTTATGAGATTCCTCTTAAGACAGAATGAAAAATAAGGACAATGGCTATCATCAGAGTTACTCTGAAATGTATTACAATCCAGATGACTAAAGGATTCTCTAATTGCTCAAAAGCATTTTAGTATCTACCTTGAACAATAGAATGAAAATGTTTTAAATTAAGTGAATAAAAGATACTCTGCTAGATATTAAAATTTAATATAGCTGTAATAATTAAAGCCTTGTGTTGGTCTAGACAAAGGACAGCAATAATACAACAAACATTGATGCAAACCCACCTATAATTATGGACTCGAGTGTCATCAAAAGGTCCCATCCAAATTGAAACAACTAAAGATAATATATTCAATGTTGTTCTAGGACAACTGACTAATCATTGAAAAGTGAAAAATGGAAACACCTCACCACCTCCACACTTTTCCAACAGATTTTAGACAAATATAAGATTTTAATATAAAATAAAATACACGATAGTCACTTGAAGTAAAATCTATCTTTAAGCAGGACACCAAAAGCAAAAATAATAAGGGAAAAGATGCATAGAGATTGAAGACTTAGTATGTAATGCACTGCTTGTGAACTGGAGGTCTCCTGTGGATCAGACATAGGTACTGGGCACACTCTGGTTTGCTTTCTTATAAGCAGGCCATCCTCCTTATCTAGATGAGGTCTCATGACTAGGAACAAGCTGTAGAATATCTCTGATGGCCATATCCAGTGTTGGCATTTAAGACCAAGAGTGTGCTCTTCCTTTGTCTTCCTTGGTGGTCAAGCATTGGTGGTGTCATCAGACGCGGATAGAAACTTTGACCCTACAAGAGTGGTTCTTACTCTGTGGGTCATGAACCCTTTGAGTCTAATGACCTTCACAGAGGTCACTTGAGCATATTTACATTATGATTCATGAAAGTAGAAAATTATAGCTATGAAGTAGCAACAAAATAATTTTATGGTTGGTAATGGTTATTTTATTAGGAATTTTAATTATATGGTAATTTTGTGAGGAACTATATCAAAGGGTTGCAGCCTTAGGGAGGTTGAGAACCACTGCCCTAGAGTCAATTCATGGTGGAGAAGCTACCTAGAGAGCTTCCTAGGCATGAAACAACCATATGGAACTCTGGATGACTAAAATGATCTTTGGAGGAGAAGCCATTAGAATTTGAAGTCCATTTACTACAAGTCCTGTTTTGTCCAACTAATACAGCAGTTTTTTCCCTAGAGTGACTTGGCTCAGCAGATAGAGGTGGCCGTAGTGAGGAGGTTCCTGCTAGAGGCAATTACACATATTACACAGAGGTGGAAGATGATGAAAACCTGGCCATCTGAGTGATAAAAGATGGGCCATGTGCCTGCTGCTCCTGGAAGAGTGAGACATCAGAAAGCTAACTGCCACCTGCCTGTTTGTTGCTTCTTGGTGCATTTGGCAAGATGTTATAATCATCGGCTACACTCGGGAAATCAGGGCTAGGTTATAAGCAGAAATAAGAGAAACCAGGAATATTGCAGATGTTTGCAACTGCTCTAGATCCCACTAAGTACAAGATGGAATTTTAAAAGGCTTTAAGTAGCAAATACACAAAGTAAATTTTAAGGGGGTCTCAGACAGTGAATATGGTGAGTATGCTCCTCATTAAATGTTTTGATGACTCAAGGCAGCCATATATATAATGGGGTAGCACAGGATATGAAAGTGAAGGAGCCAAGAAAGAAATTGGGTATATATTAGAAAGCTGTCTGCAGGCAGGGCATGTTAGAGCATGCCTTTAGTCCTAGCACTGGGGAAGCAGATGCAGGTGGATGTCTAAGTTCTAAAGGTCTCACATTCCCCTAGTATAACCTACGGGACCAACGTTTAGTAGACAAGCCTTTATGGGTTATCCAAAACCCCGATTTATAGGAGGGTGGTTCTTAACACATATGATACTGAAGAAAGCAAAAGAACTCTGATTTTTCCTCATCATAAAAGGAGGTACGAATTGCCAAAGACACTGGAACTAAATATACTGAGTGAGGTAGGAAACTTGGGCTTCAAGTTTCCAGAGCAAGAAGCTGGCCAAGAAAGAAAATTAGCTCCCGAAACTCACCATCTCTGCTCCCACTTCTATGTGGTCTAGCAGTAGAAGATGAAAAGGAGCCTCCTTTCAGTCTTATTTATGAATAAAAAAGGGGGAGAGGTAGAAGAGCTTTTGGGGCTGCTTGGCAAATTCTACTTGGGCCAAGGACAAGGAAGTGGGCTTCAGGCAGGAATCTGACATTAGGCTACAACAAAGAAGTAATTTCAAGCAGGAATCTATATAGTTGGCTAGAACAAGGAAGTAGGCTTCAGAATGAAAATGACTTTGGGCTAGGACAGGGAAGTAGGCTTAGATATTTTAGTCATCCTGGTAAGCCCTTAGAAACAGTGGTCATGGAATTTTGTTTATTGCCTTGCTTGTTCTTTGACTATTTGTGTTTATTGTCTTGCTTGTTCCTTGACTATCTGCATCTTTTGTATTGCTAGCTCCTCAACCTAGAACTGACCTTAATATTTGCATGTAATTAAAAGGGTATAAAATAAAAAAGAGGAGGGGGAGGGGATAGGGGGTTTCTAGGGAGGGGAAATGGAGAAAGGGGATGACATCTGAAATGTAAATAAATAAAATATCCAATAAAAAAATAAAATTGGAAAAATAATTTAAAAAGAAAACAAAGTAAGCAAGCTATGAGGAGCAAGCCAGTAAGCACTGTTCTTCCATGGCTTCTACTTCAGTGCCTGCCCTGACTTCCAGAAGGTAGACTCTAGACCACCAAGAGCAAACACCAACAGTCTTTCCAACCTCTACTTTCCAGGAGAAAGAAAGTCCAAAGCATAGTTTGCAGGCAATGATGGCTCCCACCCATGCAGCTAGGTACCAATGATTAGAAAGTCTCTGACATCGTTGTCTGTTTAGTTCTGGGCTCCCCTGGAACTCCAGTCAAGAAAGAATTCCAGAGAAATCCTTCTAAAAGACTAAAACAGAGTCTAGCCAGGAAACTCTCCTGACAACACATGGAGACTTAAGGTAGGTTTCCCATATTGATGTGGACTGAAGCAATCAGTTCGTAGCAAATGAATCCTGGTAAATCACGCTGCTGGCTAAGAAAATGAAGCTGACATCCCACCAATCATTTTAAAGCTTCTGAAATAGGCATCTTTAAGTCAAAAAAACACCATGTAGCACATATACAGTATAAAGAGGTGAACTGTGGAACTGAATTGAAAACTAGAAACTGGCAAGAGTTATGGCCACCTAATTTTTGAGAAAGGAAGCAAAAACACACAGTGTACTAGAAAAGAGCCTGTTCCATAGGTGGTGCTGGCAAAACTTGATATCCATCTCCTGGAGAATGAAATTAGATCTATAACTTTCACCTTGTACAAAAATCAGTTTGTACTGGATCAAAGTCCTTAATTTAAAACCTAAGGAAAACACAGGGAATGCCTATAAGACAGTGGGGCTGGCAAGAACTTTCTGAAGGGAGTATCAGAACCACAGAACTAGCCCCAAGAGTCAACAGAGGAACGAACAGAGCCCACAGAGCAGGGAGAGTCTCCACCAGCTAGCTATAGAGGTAGCTGATGTCCAGAATTTACACAAATATTTCATTACGGATGGAGAGGTGGTTCAGCACCTAGGAGCACCTGTTGCTCTTGTGGAGAACCAGGTTCATTTCTCAGCACTCCATAACTGTCCCTAATGTCAGTTTCACATCATTTGATGCCCTCTTCTAGACTTCAAGGGCACTGGGCACACATGTAGTGAACTATATACATACATGCAGTCAAAACTCTCACACACATTGTGATGGATAACCTTAGTTGTTGATTTAACCATGTCCAGAATCAACTAAAACCCAAGATTCTGGGCAAACCTGTGAGGGATTTTCTTAATTAGATTATTAGAAGCAGGAAGACCTATTCTATATCAGAGCCACACCTGATATCAGCCCAAATAAAAGACATGGAAGACGCATATCTTGCTATTTGATTGCTTATCCTGCTCTCTCTGGCAAGTTTTGTCGATCCTGTTGCTGAAGCCAGACTTAATTTCAGTTTCTTCAGAAATCCAACATAGATTGAAGGCCAGCAGCTTTCCAGGAATCTTCCAGGGACTCCAGCACCAGATTGGAACTCTGAGACATCCAGCTTCAAAGACTGAACTCCTATTGGATTCTCAGCCTTTCCGCCATCCAACAGACATTGCTGAACTTCCTAGACCACAGCCTGTGAACCACACTAGTAAATACAGGCTAATAAGTAAATATATGTGATATTTACATACCTATATTACCATATATATTACCACGTGTGTGTGTGTGTGGTACAATTTATAACTATGTGTGTGATATTCCTTTAAAGAACACTAATACATGAAATAACCCTAGCAAGAATATAAGATTGCTAATCAATGAACGGCTTAATTGGATGAATAGACAGTTTGCAAAAGAAGAAACACAAGAAGCCAATAACTGGCATCCCTAGTCATCAGTGAAGGGCAAATAAAAACTACTTTGAAATACCACCTCACCCTAGTCAGAATGGCCATCAACAGGAAATCTAACAACAAGCACTGGAGAGGCTGCGGACAGGCATTCTTATCCGCTGTTGTGTGAGTGCCAGCTAGTACAGTCTTTATGAAAATCAGTTTGGAGGTTCTTCAAAAAATTAAAAGCACAACTACTTTATGACCCAGCTATTCAACTCTTGGGCACACACTCACAGAGTCTACACCTGGCCGCAGAGATGTTCATACACCTATCTCCCTGCTGATCTAATTATGATAGCAAGAAAGTGGAACCAGCCTAGACGTCCATCAACAAATGAACAGATAATGAAAATCTGGTGAATACATAAAATGGAATATCAATCCATTGTAAAGAAGATGAAATTTACAGGAAAATGGTTGGATTTTAGCATGTACAATATTAAGCAAGGTCACCCAAACTCAGAAAAAAAAACAAAAGACACACGCTCTTCCACATATTACACCTTACCCTTCGATGTCTGCATCTTTGTGTATAAACACAAAGAGAGAAAGAAAGGAAGGAAGGAAGGAAGGAAGGAAGGGAGGAAGGAAGGAAGGAAGGAAGGAGGGAAAGAAGGAAGGAAGGAAGGAAGAAAGAAAGAAAGAAAAAGAAAGAAAGAAAGAAAGAAAGAAAGAAAGAAAGAAAGAAAGAAAGAAAGAAAGAAAGAAGAGGAGGACATGACTGTTCCTAGATTTGGTGGAGGAAAAGCTTTGTTGTAGATATGAGAGAGGGCTTAGCCAGAGGCAGAGACATGTGGGAGAGTCCAGACTGAACAGGCCTGAACCTGGCTAGGTGAGGAGAGGAGGGGGAGGGAGGAGAAAGGAGAGCAAGAGACCAAGAATCCAGGAGGGTAAAAATTAAAAAAAAAAAAAAAAAAAAAAAAGATTACGGCAGTGGTGAGGGGAGGGCAGTCCAGCTCCTAGGCTGGGGAAACTGGAGAATTCAGGAGAAGACAGGAAGGGAGGGTGGGGGAAGGGAGTATTGTGCCAACCACACACTTTAGCAGGTATCTTTGATATGTTAAATAGGCACCTTAGTTAACCCTTTGTCTTGGACTTGAGATCTAAGAGTGAGGAAGGACAGATTCAAGCAAGAGTCACAAAAGAGGATGTGAAGCTCATTGTTTTCCCAGTCATCTTTTCTCTTTCCTTGTGTGTGTGGCCAGGGTGGAGGGAATAAGGCCATAAAGACATAATTGACAGTGAAAGTGAAGTTCACTAAGATACAGTGTTTGGGACAACACAGTAAATGTCTGAGTGGTTTCCTTTAACTGGGTGATGTTTTAGTTTTGGAGCCCATACACTTGATAGATAGATAAGATGATAGATAGATAGATAGATAGATAGATAGATGATAGATAGATAGATAGATAGATAGATAGATAGATAGATAGATAGATATGATGGATGATAGACAGACAGACAGATGAAAAAAGGCATGCCTAAGCCAGAGAATCTAAAATTGTAAATATATAGAAAATGAAGCTCCCAGCAGTAAGCTTCATGTGTTCAGATTTTTTGCTAAAGGAGATTGCAGCTGCTCTTGCCACAGGGAGAGAACAGTGTGTCAGTGTGTAACAGGATGAGTGTCAGCTCATTTCTCAGCTGTCACCCATTTACTAGACATGTATTATATGACATCATGTTGCACACCTGTAAATGGGCCCAATAAATTTTATTTTATACAATTTTAACCCAACAATTTCATTTTTAGGGTTGTGTGCCAATGCAATAATAAATAATTAGATATGCACAAAGATGACCATGGATATAGTAATGGAGAAACTATTTTCTTACTGTCTATTCCAGAGTATACAAGAAATGTTCGATTCTCTGTATCGTTAAAGCAAAATAAATATAGCAAGGGTCCAATTCAATTCCACCAGGATGGGGAGGCCCCTATAAGGGGGTCCTTTATCTTCCTGGGGTGTCTAGAATCTGCAAATGCTGTACACAGCAGCCACCCCACCTCCTAGAGGCAGTACCCCCTTACTTCTGTGACTTGCCAGCAGACAGGGACTTTTCTAAGGTTGTGCCCTCCAGGACCCAAGGTCAGACCTTAGCAGCACATCCCAGGGAGGTCCTGCCACTCTGGGGCACCATCAACCACAGTCTCACATCCCTCCTCTCTCACCCTCCCTTCTAAGACCCCAAACTCCTCTCCCAGACAAAAGCCACTTTGTTCTTTGCATAATCCCCTCAATAAACTGAGATTTACTTGAACAAAAGCCAGGAAGAAAGAACCCTCTTCAGAGCCCCTGTGACAAAGGAGCCCAGAGGCTCAGGACTCACCAAGGGGAGTGAAAACTAAGGAAAGCATCCAGGACAGGGCTGTGGCTTTTTCAAATCCACCAGCCACCTAGACAAAAGTAAACTGCCAAATTGTCCTTGAGAGCTGTTCAGGAGAGCAAAGCTCCTGGGAATAAAATAAGTGGTTTGTAACGTGAGGATGCTAAATTCATTACATTCTACCCATTATGAGGAAGGTTTGCATGGACTAAAACCCAGGGCAGAAGATTTAATAGCAGGACAATGGTATAAAAGTCAAGGAAGGCAGAGAAAAGGAGATGGGCATATGTAAATACAGTACAACTTCTACGAATTCAAAGATCATAGAATTAAAGGAGTACGTGTGTACATGTGTCTCATATATATGTGTTCCCATATATGCATATATATATGTGTATATACATATAATATTATATATATGTATATATACTCTATTGTATATAAACATACCATGCAATGTCCACTCTACACAGTGGAATTTCATATTTTTCTTCTTGTTTGAATCTATGCAATGGCATGGCCTATTTTTGTTACTAAGCTTCCCACTGCTGACAACAGCTTCAGGCCTCAGTCCTTGGCTGGCTTGGGGTTCTGGCAACTGCCTTCAGACTGCTAACTTGAAAGCTGAAAGGGCAAAGCCCCAAGTCATGTGAGTTATAATTGAAAACATTCTTCAAGGGCTTTAAAAGCTTTATTGGCTCATCATTCCATGAGTTGCGTTCTCATGGAGCCTTAGTCTGCACCCCAGGGATCAGACCATGCAAGGTGCAAGCTCCTGTAAGGGAGGACCTACAAACTATAGAGAAAGAGAAAGGAAGGGGAGATGTGGACAAGACAGGAGGGGAGGGGAAAGGAGGGGAAGGAAGGGGAGGGGAGAGAAAAGGAGGGGAAAAAAGGGGAGGGACCATAAAGAGGCGATCCTTCCCTCACTCTTCCTAGAACAGGAAGTAGAATCTGTGTATAGGATGGCTGGCTCCTGGCCTGTTTGTGTACTTGATGCCCAGTTTACAGTGTTGTGGTTAGGAGTTTTTAAGAATGCAGTTGTGGCTGCCTAATGTTGTCCTAAATATCTTACCATACATGTGCCTGTGACTGCTGAGCAGGCACCAAAAGATTGTAATTGCCAATCCAAAGAAAAGATTTTTGCAAAGGCAGGCTAGGAAGGTGAAGGTTAGGGACTGGGAACCAAGGTGGGCTCCACACCAGCAAGTCCTGGGACTTAGATAAGACTCCAGCCTTCTGCATACCTGAGTCTCCCCTGGAATGCAAGGCCAAGGCTGGGCTGGACCATTGCTTGCTGGGTCAGCTATCAGAAGTGTGCTTGTGTGACTGGGGTCGATGAGTGCCACGGGGACAATTTTTGCAGAGTTAGTTCTCCTCCCTCTCTTTCTTTAGTCATCCCCTTCATTTTTAAAAACTATTTTCATACAACTATTTCACATTTTTTCTGTAGCAGAAAATGACATAGACGTGATGGAAGCTAACTGTGCTTCCCTTTCACTGAATCATTCCATGACCTTTCTTTTCTTTTTGGCCATGGCAGAAGCAACAGAATAATTCTATATAACATTAAATATTTTTCCAATTGATATGACCAAATACCTAAGAAGAAGTAACTTAAGGAAGGATATTCTTGGTTGATCATTGGAGGGGATCCAGTCCATCATGGAGAGGAAGGCATTGCAGGGTTCATGGTGATGTGAGTGGACAGATGAGGCCACTTACACCTCAGTAGATCAGGGGGCAGAGAGGAAAGACAGGAAGTGAAACCACATTGTAAACCTCAAGTCCAACCCTTACTTCCCTATTCTTACTTCCTTCAGCTAGGCCCTACCTCTAAAAGGTTCCCTAACCTTCCAAAACAACGCCACCGTCTAAGAACCAAGTATCCAGACACATAAATCAGTTGGGGACATTTTATATCTATTTCACAGCAACTACCAGTGTTGAAAGATCACATGAGGTAAAACAGAGATACAATATAGGTGCCTGTCTGAACTCAGCCCTTCTACATCATCTTTGGTCTTCTGGTTTACAAGAAACTAAGACATCGCCTAGGCTTACACAACATGATGAGCCTTGAGTGCCAAGTCTGCTGTGGTACATGAGGAGTCAACTCTACATCCTTCTACCCTGACTGTGGTCAGCAAATTTGGGACTGAACTTTTTCCTACCTTGACCCCAGGCATGATGCAAATGGCCCAAGGGAAGTGTTTTGTTTTAAAATGGCAGGGAGGTAAAGAGTTAAACATAATCTGCTGTAGGAATTTCTAAGGTTTTCTGTGGGACATGAGCTCGGAAAAATAAATAAATACGTTAGCAAACTCCCCCTCCCCCCATTCCTCCCTCATTCTTCACTATCATGCAGGGAAATATAGGCAAATAAATAAAATAGTTTGGAAGAAATTAGCAGAACATTCTCGCATGATTTTGCATGGTTTCTGCAATGTGCATCAGAATTCTTTCCAGAATAAGATGCAATTAAGTACTCCATGGAGACAAAAGGCAGAGAGCCTCATAAACAGAAACACAGACCAGGGTACCAAGTGGGAAGACACATAGTTGGGTTTTTTCCTCAGTAACTTGAGCTCAGTCCAAGTGCCTAACACACAAAATAAGTTTGAGGCCTCAAAAGGGCCTCGTGAAAGGCACAGGAGTCAACTGGGCATGATCAACGTAGAGGAAGAAGAGAACAAGAGAGAGAGAGGCAAAGAGGAGTGGCCAGGCTACAAGACCCATGCTGAACATGAATGCCTAAGTGTTGTGGAAAATATTTTAAAAGAGCAGCAAGTTCCCAAGCTACACCCTTTATCTTTCCTGCAACATCTAAGGGCAGAGGGAACTTGGGCCTCCTGTTATCCCTGTAATGCCAAAGAAGAGAGGATGGTCCATCTTCTGAGGGACATTGCATTACATGGAAAATAGGATTGGTGAAAGCCTGTTAGAGTCTCTCCCCTCTCCTCCCCTCTCCTCCCCCTCTCCTCCCCTCTCCCCTTTCCCCTCTTCCCTCTTCCCTCTCCCCTCTCCCCTTTCCTCCTCTCTCCTCTCCCCTTTCCTCCTCTCTCCTCTCTCATCTCTCTCCCTACCTCTCTCTTTACCTCCATCATCTCCCCGACACAAACTACTTTACACAAGTTCGTCATTGCATGTTCCTGTGCAGTCATTTCCAGACATCGCCACTAATCAGTTCTCACTGTCCTCTAAACCTGTCACACTGTACTAGAATCCACTGAGCCTCATGCTCTGCCCTGCCTGGATCCTAAGCCCTCTAACAGCAGTCATGTTATGACATTCAAGCATAAAGAAAAACACTGGAGACCTAGCTGGAAAGATGATGGGATGCTAGCACACGTCTCAAGTGTCCGAGTGAGGTGCTGCTACCACTACCATCCCCCCTGTCTAGCTACCTCTGTCCTGGTTCCCTAGATTGTTCACTCCATCCTTCCTCTGCTCATTTTTTAGCTGCTAAGCTACTAGGGTTTATATAGATGTTTTCCGTTTGCTTTTCCTAAGAATCAGACTTTTCACTTTCCTTTGTCATTTGCTTAGCTCCTGTTGTCATTCACACTTTGCCCATCCTGAAGCTGGTAGCACCACCAGCAGCTACTGCATGATCCCAGGCAAGAGACTGTTCAGGGCACCTGCCTTCAAGCAATTTTCTGTTGCCTCATTTAAGAATGATGAGAACGAGGCTTAGAAAGAGTATCCCTTACTAAAGCCACACAGCAGAAGTGAATTGAGACTGAACTAAGGCTGTCTGTGTTTCGCCTTAGAGCACTACCCTCTACCATCTCGGTAGATGCAACTGAGGAGTGTGTAAACAGGTGTGCCCCTGGTAAAACCGAATGCCAGCTCAGAAGTCAATATGAGGATATATTATAACTCCATCTGACATACAGGGTCCCATAGTAGGACATCAGAGAATGTAAGCAGATCCTAGAACCTGTACTTGGCAAAGGTAGAAAGGGCTGGCAAGCTGGACTTTATGTTTAGCTTGAGGAAGCAAGAACAGGATAAAGCTTTGAGTACACACACACACACACACACACACACACACACACACACTGAACTATACGAAGTCCACATCATCAAGTTAAGAGTCAGAGTTGGTAAGAGTAAACACAGATGCACTGAGAATCACAATTAAAGCAACCAGGACAAGCCTCTTTGCAGCTCAGCAGAGCCCTGGCTGTGACAGAGCAGTCCACAATCAGTCTGGGGCCACATAAGCTCGGAGCTTGACTGAAGTCCAGGGCATGAGTGCTGGCTGGCATTGAGACTCACACATCTCATCCCTTCTCCTTTAGGCAAAGCTGAAGGATATTCCAGTGCCTGTGGACCCTACCAGCCAGGGGTTCTCCCTTGTCATACTGCTCACCTAATGTTTGACACTGCCTTCTGTTAAATCCTCCCCAGAAGAGAACAAGTATGCCCAGACCATCCGCTTAGGATCACCCATCTGTCAGCTCTTAGACTCAGAAACCTGACCCAAAATAAGATTATTACTATCTTCTTCCAAACGTGTGATCAGATGGGAGCCTGGCCTTCACATCTTGATAATCTTGTATGGAAAGACGCAGCTGATCCTGGGTACACACAGGCCACACGGCTCCAGGAAATTGTAGTTACTGCCACATCTCAGCTCAGAGCACTAAATCCACCTTCTATAGAAGAAGTCTCTTTCCTGATGGTGGGCTTCCATGGCACACCTCAAGGTAGATAGGCCAGGGAGGTTCTGGTTGTCTGTGTCATGCTGCAATTCAGAGGACCCAGGCACTCCCTAGTTCTGTGCCATGGGCAGGAATCCTACCCTCTGTGCTCTGTCTGTTCTGTGTCTCCTTGTGGCCAAGGAGATTCATATGAGATGGGAGTGACTTAGACTACCCAGAGCTTTTGGGGCCCCAAGGAGACCCCAACCTTAGAAGGGCTTCTGCTACGAACAGATTTTCAGTCCCCATTAGATATTACTGTCTGCGATCTCAATGCTGTGAAAGGAAACCACTGGAACTCATGGCCATTGCAGTCCCTTCCAGCTGTGGCATTCCATCATCCTATGACAACTCCAGGCACCAGGCGTGGAGGCCCTGCAGGACCAGACGAGCTTTTGTTGCCTTCTGGCCCCCAGCCAAGAGCTGCCACTGCCTCTGCTCTGAAGCACTCCCTGTCCCAGCCCCAAAGGAGGCTTCAGTTGCCCTTCTGACTGATGGTCCACCCCTGGACAAATGCTGGAATCAACCTCACAACGCTGGCATCTCCTTTTCATCCTGCCCCATACATTTGGAACCTGGTCCTGTCGGATATCCCCCTTAGCCTCCCAAAGTCAAGAAATGGCTTCCTTTGAGGCCTGTGGAATCCTGGAAAAGTTAGAGAAGACAAACTTGGCTGGAAACTTTCTAGATTTTCTAGCAATAGACACTACATTCCCTGGAGGGAAAGGTGAGCCTAGAAGAGTGATCTCCTCACAGCTGCATCCTCATATAACTGCATACTACTCCCCAGTGTCCTCAGTAGGTCACAGGCTGTGATTCTGCATGAGAACAGATAAGGGCTCCAGCCACTGGCTCCTCCCCTGCATACCAACAGGGCTGATACTTAGACATACATGCAGCCTTTTCACCTAGAGACACACACACACACACCACACACATAGACACACACACACACACCACACACATACACACACACACCACACACACACATAACACACATACACCACACACATACACACACACACACACACACACATTACACACATACACCACCACACATACACACACACAACATACACACCACACATACCAACACTACCACACACAATACACACACACATATACACATGACACCACACACACACACACACCACACACACACATATACACACATAACATACACACACACAACACACACACATACACACACACATATACACACACACCACACACATACACACATATACACAACATACACACACACAACACACACACACACACACACACATATGCACACACAACCAGTACACAACACACCACACGTTAACAAAGACAACACACACACACAGACACACACACATACACACATTCACACACACACCCCACACACAGACACACACACATACACACATTCACACACCCCACACACAGACACACACACAGACACACACATTCACACAGACACACACATTCACACACACATACACACACACATACACAACAACACACACACATACACACATACACACCACACACACACACTCACACATACACACACACATATACACACACCACACACACATACTCACACACACACATCACACATATACACATACAAACACATACCACACGTATATACACACACACACACATTCACACACACACCCCACACACAGACACACACATACACACACACACACACAGACACACACACATACACACATTCACACATACACCCCTCACACAGACACACACATATACACACATTCACACACACACCTCACACACAGACACACACACATACAAACACATACACACACCACACACACACACATACACACACATGCTTAGAACTCGGTTTGCTATTTAGAGCTTGTTCAGTCCGTCTACTTTAGTTTGCCCACCCATAAAACAGTGATAGTAACTCCTACCCAGCTAGCTTGAATATCCAAGAAATCACTGTAATGGCAATGACACAATGGCTGCATAAAATGAGTTGTTTATCCTGATAATTGCTAGAAGACATGTATGTTGTCATTCTGATTAGGCTGCTGTAAAAGTCATCAAAGACTAGATTAGATGTCTTTAAAAGGGCAGAGGTTTAATGTTAACAGTTCTATATGCTGGAAGCCCAAGACTGGGATAGCAGAATATCCCATGTCTGATGAGGACTCTCTGTTTCATGGATGATATCTGTTTGCTGTGTCCTGATACAGTGGAAGGGGAGGAGGAAACAGATAAGGCTGCCTTTTTGATAAGGGCACTAATCCCTTCATAAGGGCTCCACCCTCATGATCCACTCACAGCCCAGGGACTTCCTCTTACTTAAGACCACTAAGTCAAGGTCTAAATTCCACTGTAGAAACATTCCGATCATGACAATGACTCTTGATGCTGCTGAAATTTCCCAGTCTTTTTCCAGATACAAAAGGACCTATGGTATCAAGCTGTTGAGTTAATTTTGGATCCACTAACATTATATTCTTTTTTTCCTCTTTCTTTTTCCTTCCTTCCTTCCTTTGTATGTGTTTGGGTGTTTTGTTTTTATGTATGTCTGCACATCACCTGCATGCAGTGCCCATGGAGGCCAGAAGAGGTCATCAGATCTCCTAGGACTGAAGTTACAGACAGCTGTGAGCTGTGATGCAGGTGCTAGGAATTGAATCGAGATTTTTTTGGGTTAGCACTCAGTGCTCTTAAATGCTGAACTATCTTTCTGGTATTGATTTTCTATTTTTAGTAAAGAGAAGACACATTGCTGAACACTTACATGATTGCTGCGTACAGTTATAGTTACCATATGTATGCTAATATAGGCCACAATACATGTACATCCTAGCACAATGCCTAGAAGATAGAACATGTTCAATAAATGTTATGTCAGGACTGTTCTGAAGCCCCCAATGCTCTACCATACATAGTACCTTTCTTCATTATCATGAAAATCTCTGGGCCTTTAGGATACTTTCTTTCTAGTTTACTAGTCCATGTTCACCATGAGAAATACATTACTTCATTTTTAAAAACAAGTTATCTATTTCTAACTATGTGTCCCTAGTCTAACTTATGGTTCTGAGAAGAAGAGCCTAAAACCTCAGCAAGTGCAAGTCAGACTCAGATCCAAGTCTGTAATAATTGACAACCAGCCAGGCAAGAAGTAAGTAAATGCCCCTGAACTTTGCTCTCTTCCCTATCAAGGGTATGAAGAGCCCTACCATTCCCTCCTTCCAGTATCACTTGGAAACTGAAGGCAGATGTCTGTGGGAGACCTGATCTTAACCTAGGGGATCCAGTTTAAACCTGTTCATACCTCATTGCTACTTGCCAGCTGAGGGCATTTCTGCAGCTTCTTCTGTGCCCTACATAATATTAGTGGAGCTCATGAAGAAAGAAAAGCAACACAATGGTGGCATCTATGGAGTCCAGACTACAACTCCAGTGACAGTTCATGTTCAGTCTGAGAGATGCATAGACACCACCAGTGACCAATGGCTCACACCCATGCAGAACTGCCTCCAACCACAGGCAAAAGGAAATGACCACATGAGCCAAGGAGTCGATGTTCTTGATAGCATGAGTAAAGATAAGTATGCCAAAGCCATTTGAGAAGCAAGCCTCTTCTCTGAACCCAGCTGCCTATTAGTGGAAGGGTATTTTGGTGGAGTTGGGAGCAGATATCATGGGAGAAAATATAAAGGAAATAATCTTAGCTTTTAGGACCTGAAGTAGAAAAATCTAAAAGAACAGTCATTTGTGTAACCAGAATTAGCCAACTAAAAAGGGTGCACTGAACATTACTGGGAAGCTAGTGAACACTAATTGATCATGTCTAAATTTGTCCCTTACCTTGATTTTCTCTTGTATCCTAAGGACTTCCAAAATCCTGAATTCTCTGTGCCCAGCACAACAATGCCGTCCTGCTACATTTTGGTGGTGGTGATGGTGGTTGTTCTTGTGTTGTTGTTTGTTGTTGTTGTTATTGCTGTTGTTTTCTGCCCAAAGACTATTCACCAACTCAAACAGATATGCTAGTCCAAGAATCTAATCATGCAGGAGCCTCAGGCTTCAGGCTCTCCTGGAGGATACTGCATTCTTGATGTCTGACCACTGAGAGCTGCAGAAAAGGACCCGTCTGTGAAACAACCACATTACCTGGCTAGAGGTACTCCCTGACATGGATAGACAGACAGACAGACAGACAGAGAAACAAAAAGAGCCTTACCATAAGTCCACAAAAAGTAAACTTCATTTACTCCAAAAAACAATCTTTTTACTTTGCTAATGTATTTATGTCTTGTGTGTTCACAGCTGTAGTCCTGTGATTGTTCATAAATCAGTCTCTGTTAAGATAGTATGAGAAGTAGATACCCTCGAACTCTCCAACATAACTAGGCACAAAACTTGTGACCACATCATGGTTTTTGTATTCATTTATTTCATTGCCTACTAAAAATACTATTTTATTTTTGACACGCCTACATTAAAAGTGTGTGTTCGTGTGTAAACATGAGTGATTAGGGATATAGTAAAAGGTCTGATAAGTGCAAACTACCTTATAAATTTAGGTTTTCTTGACTTCATAAGACATATTAAAATAGTGTCTTGGGGTCTAGTAAACGTTTTATACAACCTTAAAATGCTACTTGTTTATATAAAGCAACATTCGCAGGAGTCGTAAGATGCAAGTTTCATTAAGCCATAAAATTTTACATTGCATACATACATTTTGATAAGGAGTCCCTTCCCAATCTGGCTAAAAGGGGGGGGGGAGTTAATTAAAATGTTATCACATGAGTAACTAAAAGAAGGTACAAATGCTTTACATTATTTACATTAAGATCTTGTCTTTATAACTACATATGTGGATTGAGGATTGCTTAATGAGGAGTGGGGGTGGGAAAGAACTGCTGACACACTAACCTAAAACTGAATCACAAAATCTTTGGTAATGGTTAAATCCATGTAATGTGTATTGTCTGCACTGTCGTGTGTTTTTACCTTGATTGTGTGGTATCAGATTAGCTCATACGTATACATGTAAATTACACGTGTAAGTTAGCTGAAGTCCTTCAAGTTACCAGCATCGGTGGAGACTGAGGGATGGCTCCAGCTGCAACAGACTCTGCTTACTAAATTTGGCTTCCTGCTCCAAGATCCTAGTTCTAGAGACAGAGAAAGGGGAGGGAGGAGACAGAAGTAATTAATGTGGACGTACTGCCCTGAGATGGAGTGGTCTGATGACCTCTGGGCTTTAGGGTACTGACTTAAGCTTGAAATTTAAATAAAGACAAATAAACAAAACAAAGACTCTCATATAAGAAAGAAGATATGAAAGGTTATAAATAATTTTTCTATATGCTTTGGTTAAAAAAAATAAAAGTTTCTTAAAACATAAGTGTTTTCAGATGAGAGAGGATTTGTACAAAGATTTTATCTGAAGGTAAATGATTATTCCAAAATAAAAATAGACAGAGCCTGGGCAAAACTAGAAAGTTAAAGTATGTCACAGAAAGATTTATGTAAATTGAAACTTTAAAATAATATTGATTTTATAAAATAGACACTTGACAAACTTTACTGCTAAGCAACAATGACTTTATTTTATTTCACATTGTGTGTGTGTGTGTGTGATGTGTGTGTGTGTGTGTGTGTGTGTGTGTGTGCATGCACATGTGCAGGCATGCACATGCTCAAGTTCTCTGATGCACATGTACAGATCAGAGGACAATCTTCAGGAGTCCTTCCATCTCCAGGGATGGACTCAGGACATTATTGTTGGCAGCAAGTACTGTCACCTCATGGGATGAGCAACCTTGCAGGCCTAGCATCTAAACTATAAACCACACTCATCCTTACTATTGTTGTAATTGACATTTTTGGTGTTCAATAGCCATACTTGGGCCAAAGCCAAAGAGGACATAAAGGCTAAAAGGTCAGCAAATATTTTGGCCCCTGCCTCCAGAACAAGTAGGTCCCAGGTGGTGATGGGACATGTCTCAGGTCACAAATGGATCACAGAAGCCATAGAAACTGGATTCTAACCAGTGTTCATTCTGCAACAGGGGGGACCAACATAGAGGGAAATGTCCTCAGTGCTTTCAGTGGACCCACATGGCCAGCAAGACCCATCCCGGCAGATAGGCACTGAAAGAGCCATGTCCCTAGCAGTAAGTAACCCCTAAGGGCTTCAATCTTAAGAGCTGTTTAAAATAGGAATTGCCTTTTGGTCACTTTCATCTTGAACGCCTAACAGAAAGTTATACCCCAAATAAAACAATTGGTGATGATACAGAAGAGGAGGGAAACAAAGAGACTAGACCTTAAAGGAACAAACAGGGATTCTTTTCTATGGCCTCCCCATTAAACCCTGGGTGTAGGCTATGCACGTGTTGATGGCGTGATCATCACCACTCCAATACAATACAAGAACAGGCTCCATCTCCAAACTACCAACTTTATATTTTATTTCCCTTCATTATTTTACTGTTGACACTAATGCTACTCAATTGTTCCAACCTTGCTCTGTTTCCCTTTTACTCTATTCAACCATTTGGGTCCCTCTTTAAAATTATTCTTGTATCTGGTTTTGTATCTGGCTACATTCTTAATGTAACATTTTTTTTTAAACAGCCAGAGGTTTCACAATCCCAGGATAAAGCTGTGTAAGGACTGGTGTCTTATACAACTATGGTCATGGCTAGTCTGGCTCTCGACCTTCCTGCGGACGTTGGTCATGTCTGTGTAATTTTTGCTTATATCTTATATTTTTGATCTTGTAAAGTGTGTGTTTCCAAGGATATGAATTTCAGACTATGTTTATGACAGTGATTACAGCCAATTCCTACCACAGGGAATTCACAATCTCCTCTCTAACCACTGACAAAGGAAGGAAGAGTTCGTGGTCCCTCCTAAACAGGACTAAGCCCCTACTCAGAGCAGGATTAGACAAGACTGATAAGTCCCCCATCCCATCTCTCTCTCACACAACACACACACACAAAAGATTTCTGTGACAGCACCTGGGAGTAGCAGGAAAGTAGAGGTGGAGAAAGACACACACACGCACACAGAGAAACAGAAAGACAGAGAGATTAACATTAAAAGGAACAAAGGAAGCAAGGGGAGGTGAGAGAAGGCAAGCCTTAAACAAACACAAATAATCTATGACTGACAGGTAAGGTACAGCCTGCACTCTGAACCTGTTTCCAGATCACTAGATCACTCCTCACTAGATCACCTGATCCTGCCCCATCTCTGTGTCTTTTTGTTTTGTTTTTTTTTTTAAACTGGAGTTCTATTGGGAGAAGGGAGGGATGAAAGGGGAAAGAAAGGGAAGGGGAACAGTAAATCTGTAAATCACAGAAGAGGGAGAAGGATCATGAATTCAAAGTTGGACTAGCTCTATAGCAAGATCAAGGTCATCTGCATTTTTGCTTGAGACTTCACAGACTTGTGAAACCCATGTCACAACCAATTTTGGAACATGTTTATCACCCCAAAACACAACCCCATGAGCACCCATTCTCCACTTCTCCCTCTCTTCAGCTCCGAGCAACACTAATCTCCTTTCTATGTCTGTGGATTTGTCTGCTTTTGACATCATATAGATCTATGTGTCTGACTACTTGCACTTAGCTAGTGCTTTATTCTTTCTGTTGGTAAGTATATTCCACGCCATAAATACACCACTTTGTGCCCATCTATTCTTGACTGGGTTGTTTCCATTTGGAAGTTTGCCATGTTGTTGTGAACACTCAAATGCACAAGCTTTTCTAAAAGATATACAAAGGTGTTCAGCTTTTCTTCAGAGTGGCAAATAAATATGCACCACAGCAGAAGGAATTTTTGTGAGGAAAAATCATTTTTTAAGTTTAATTTAATTCATTGACACCAAGTCTCATTATATCCAAATTATCCTATAAATAAGTATGCAGCCTGGACTGGCCTTGAACTCATGAACTTCTTCCTGCCTCAGCCTCCCAAATTCTGAGACCATTTGTGTGCCACCACCACAGCCAGCTTCCATCGTTTACTTGAACAAGACAAATTTACAATCAAATAGAAATAGCTAAAAAGGGATGACTTGCAATCAACACCAAATGCAAAAAGTTAAATACTATTATCCATCTGCTTTGGCAAATACAACAGCTTTTCTTAACATTCACAGCTTCATGTCTAACAAAGTAGTGTATTTCTCTTGCCATTCGAGAATCTGCCCAGCTCACGGTACTCCAGCCAGACATGACCACAGCACCCAACTATCACTAGACTCCTCCATCTCTCCCAACACCTCTCCTCCCACTGCCTCCTCAATGGCTTCCAACCTAGTACTATGTACCTCCTTGTCTCCACAAAGGGACTATGAGCTCTCATGATGGCAATTCTCTAATACATCCATTTTCTTTGTAAATGAATTCTTCCATTTGCCCTGGTGTGGCTAACAGTCGAAAGGATGAGAGGCATAGGGAAAGCAAAGGAGAAGACCCTGTTTGTTCCTTGCTGGTACTGAGGTAATTGGCATGGCAGTCTACTCATCTTGACTTTCTTAGCCACTCTCAGACACATTTAATGTGAAATATTCCATGCAGTAAAACCCCATCACCCTTGAGGTTGTGTCTAAGTCAGTGTATTAAGTCCTTGTTGCAGAAACATCCCACCTGGCAATCAAACCAGCAGACAGCAAGTGAGGCTGATTTTACAAATCCCATCTGTCTTCATTCGACTAGCGATGCAAAGAAAACATCTGGAGACCCTGGAAATCAGAGTCGGGAACCTCTGTGTTGGCTGTGACATAGCTATGTGCAGACTCCCTCTCTGGTCTGCAGGAACCACATCAGAGGTGATGATATCCACAGTCTGTGAGCTGTGGAGACAAATCACAGCGGTTATTGGAGACCAGACCAGTTTTCACCATCTTCATGTTCTGACCCAATAGAGAATGCTCCAAACACTTATGAGTGGCTCGTTCTTTGCCTCTGTTCCCCTACTGTCATCTTTCCCAGACTTGAAAATATCATCTTACATATTGAAAACGTGGCTTTAATAACATCATAGAGAAGTAAAAAAATACAAGTTCATAGTTAGTGAAGATGGCTCAGTCAATAAAGTGTTCACAATCTCAGCAGAAGGATCTGAGTTGAATCCGCAGCACCCACATAGCATAGCCTTGTCTACTAGGGGAGCCTAGGTCTCAGAGAGAGAACCTGTAGTGGTTTAAATGAGATTGCTCCCCACCACATAAAATCTTATACTTGCATGCTTAATTTAACAAGTGTGGCCTTGTTGAAGGAAGTGTGTCATTGGGGTGGGCTTTGAGGTTTCAAAAGCCCATGGCAGCCCAGATTCTCTCTCTCTCTTTCTCCTCTCCTCTCCTCTCCTCTCCTCTCCTCTCCTCTCCTCTCCTTCTCTTCTCCTCACCTCTCCTTTTCCTCCTTCCTCCCCCCCCTCTGCTTGCTACCTGAGAGCCGAGAGTCAGAATTTTAGATGTAAAAAGCTCTCATCTCCAGCACCTCCGGTACTTCTCCATCCCCATGCTGATCTGTGTGATGCCATGTTCTACCACAGATATTGAGGTTGATATTGAGCTAAACTTCTGAAACTATAAGCAAGCCCCTCTCCAAAAGCAAGGTAGATGACCTTAGGCTTCCACATGCATCCACACACATGTCCACGTTCACTGGCACACACATGCACCCACACGTATATGAGCACACATGCATGCACACTAAATAAAGAAAATACATGTTTATTTGCCAAGCACATTTTCATCCTCCTCACTGACCATCCCATCTTCCAAATCTAAATTCCAGAAAAATACCATTTGCTGACAAATGTGCCACATGCTCACTTGCTGAGGAGCCTTGGCTCTAAGCACCACAGCTTTGCAGAAGCGCAGATGTTGCCTGTCTATTCCTTCATCAACTGATCTCATGCCCAGTCCATCACCAGACCAGACCTGCTACCATGAAGGGCCAACACAAGTGGTTTCAAAGGGAGCAGCTGTTTATCTAAAATAAGGATTTGCCCTAATCTGTAATTACCCAGAGCTCTGTTGGACACTCTATTTTAGCATCCCATGGGCCAAGGACTCCACCTGGCTATACCAGTTCTACATCTTTCCCTAAAAATGAGGCTCTCCCAACAGGTGCATGTGTATTCTAGCACCTCTGTGTTCTCAGTCACCCACTCAGACCTGAACCACCGGCTCCCTCACCTCCATCTCCAACTCCCTGTATGCACTGGCTTCACTTCCAAGCTCTGACAGTCATTAGCTTTCTCCATTTCCACACTGGTGGCTGCCAGCCTGAGCCATTCAACTAATCCATCAGATTAGTGCAGTCAGTTAAAAATCCTCATCCAATGACCGAGTGCTCTCTCTGGCATCTGATGAAATGAAGAAGAAACAAGACAGTAAAAGGTTAAAATATTGGAAGAGAGAATGATGATATTTTCAGAGAATATGATTTTCCATTTGTTCTAAGTCCGAAGTAGCACTTAGCTACTCTTATGAATTGAGTGTCTTCTTTCAAACTCATGCTGAAATGCAATTGCCAATGGAATAGTATTGGGAGATAGTGTGTTAAGAAGCAATTGGTATGTGAAATTTTCCCTCTCAGGAGTGAGCTTGAGACTTTAACTAAGGGGCCTTCAGAGTGAGTATTGTCTCTTTGCCCTCCTGCTTTCTGCCATGTGGTTATGTAGTAAGAAGATTCTCAACAGAGACTTCCCAACCAATGCATTTTTTGCTTATAAATTTCTCAGTCTGGAGTATTCTGTTATAGCATTAAAACACATACTGATACAGCCAATGAGCTAACAATCTCAGTGATTAAATAATAACTATTAAACTAAGAACACAGAATTCATTGAAAGAATCAGGTATACCCCGTGTATGAGGCATAATGGGATACAATGTATGGTAGGTTGCTCCTCAAAAGTAACAAATATAAATATCTATGATCAACCTGAATTCATGTGATAGCCATACTGTGGTTTGAATTTGAAATGTCTCCTATAGGAAGTGTGTCCCAGTGAAGAGAGTAGGCTTTACCTTCAATGGCACTGGACTGTGAGTTTGAAAACTTGGTCCCCAGCTGATGACGCTATTGCCACTTTGAAGGAAGTAGATCACTAGGGACTAGTCTTCAGAAATTATAGCCCAGTCTCACTTCAAGTTCACTCTACTTCCTGACAGCAGATGCAGTGTGATAAGCCAGCCTCCTCCTCCTACCCAGATGCCTTCCTTGTTTCCTGCCATATCTTCCTTGCCAGGATAAAACAGAAGCCCTAAGATGCCATAAGCAGAGATTAATGGGCCATTCTGGAGTGTGAGAGAGAGAGAGAGAGAGAGAGAGAGAGAGAGAGAGAGAGACTAGAAAGCCAAGAGACCATGAAGAATGGAGCTATGCCTCATGAGATTTCAGAGTGGAACAAGGACACTATTGGAAGCTGGAATAGAAGTCATTCTTAACATGTTCTAGCAAAGAAGCTGTCTTTGTTCTGCTCCTGTCCTGGGAACTTGGGTGAGACTGTTTGGTTGGTTGGTTGGTTGGTTGGTTGGTTGGTTGGTTGGTTTGTTGGTTGGTTTGGTTTGGTTTGGTTTGGTTTTGGTTTGGTTTGGTTTTGGTTTGGTTTAGTTTTTTTCTTAGCAATGGAGTATTTCTTGGATAGAAGAAACTTCAAGACAGCATAGCATTGAGACTGTGGTGTGGCTACTGCTCATTGCTCTTATTCCAATTTCCACTGAACAAGAACAAGTCAGCCAAAAGTTAAGAAAAATGTGGAAGTTACCAAGGACAAGTGAATGAACAAGCTTTAAGTTGCAAACAAGGAGTGTGCGAGTGTGCCCATGTCAAAGCATCGAGATTGTTGAAGAATAGTGCCATTGAAGATAAAGCCTACTCTCTTCACTGGGACAATAGGAAAGGCACCCTGAGGGCAGGGCCTTGCCTATCAAAGATTCTAATATGGCAAAATGTGAGTTTATTTGCAAGGAGAAAACCTGAACTGGCAATGCATTTGAAGGGGTTCCTGATCTAAAGCAACTACTGAGGAAACTGCCTTTGCATTTTCAGCACCTAGGCATCTGGAGACCACTCCAGCCATGACTCCCTTCAAGCAGGCTCCATCCCTAGCAGGCAGTAGGAATGGGCAGCGTTGTCCACGTAGTACTAGTTTTTCAAGTATGAAAGATTCAGGATTCAAGGAGGGGATGATAAGATGTTACACAGTCTCAGAGAGGCCCTAAGGCCAGGAACTGGGTGGCAGTGTTGGAGTCACTGCAAGGAGACTGGGAGGCCACAGAGTAGAAGCTGTGAAGAGGAAGCTTAAGTTTCAATAGAAGCCAGGACTGTGGGGCCCAACAAGGAAAGATGAAGGCATGGAATGAAGTCAGCCCTAGAGACAGCAAAGTTGGATGAATAGTGCTACCCAAGTCACTTAGAAACAATCAAGAACCCCGGATGCTAGTTAAGAAGGAGCTTCAGGATTTGATGTTTTCTCTACTAGTTTCAGTATTGATTTAGTCTAAGCTTTCCCTGTTATGTCCCCATTCCTCTCTTTCACAATGGAAATGTAGACTCTGTGTCACTGTATATTGGAGGCACGTCATTCATTTCTTATCTGATAGGAGTTCAAAATGAAGACATTGCCTAGGGTCTCAGAAGGACTTTGGACTTTGAACAGTGTCAGCCTTGCTAATGATCAGAGGAACTTTTGAAATTGGAATGGCCGTATTCTACACCATGAGATAGCCACGGATGTATGGGAACCAGAAATACAACTTTGTGATTTGAACATGAACTGCCTGTCCCTCCTAGTCTCATATATTTGGACATTTGGTCTCCTGGTGGTAGTGTTGCTTGGGAAAGTTTTGGAATCTTTGGGGGGTAGGGCTTGCTTGAGAAAGTGGGTCAGTGTGGGCAGGATTTGAGGTTTTATAGCCCAGTTCCACTTCTTTACTCATTAAGCTCAGGCACACTGTGGCTGGTTAGCCTCCTGCTGTGGTGATTTTTCTGTCTATGATCTTGTCTTCCCTACCACGACTGAATGATTCTCCTTTATTCTGACCAGAATAAACTCTTTCTCCTTTAAATTTCTTGTGTATAAATGTGGTCAAGAAAGGTAATTAATACAATTTAGTGAAAACGTTAAATCTTCACTGCGTGATCTCAGAGAAAAAGAATCTTTATAAATATGACATTTTATCTCCCAAATTACCCAAATGAAGCTCAATTTCATCTCATTAAAAACAAACGTAACTCTATCATAGAATTCAACAATTATTTAACAATCCTATGTTTATAGAAATAAAATCATGAGAAGAAGAAAATTACTTGGTCGATCAGTATTCACTGGAGACAAGTCTCAAAATCCCATGGACATCAAGATCCATGAACAAGGCCATCATACCAAAGGGACTTGTGTTTTTAGTGAGATATCACAAATCTTCCCAGATATTTTAAACCATTTTCAGATTCTTTACAATTTCCTGTATTACAGCATGAGTGTTTTATTGATGATTTTTCTATAAATTGCTTGGGGAATAGATGAGAAAAATAAGTTTATAGCTGTTCAAAATGGGTAGAAATTTTCTTTTCTTTATTTCTTCCTTTCTTTTCTTTCTTTCTTCTTTCCTTTCTTTCTTTCTTTCTTTCTTCTTTCCTTCCTTCTTCTTCTTCTCTTCTTCTTCTTCTTCTTCTTCTCTTCTTCTGTCTTCTTCTTCTTCTTCTCCTCTCTCTCCTCCCTCCTCCTCTCCTCTTCTCCCCCCCTCTCTCTTTCTTTATTCTTTCCTCTCCCCCCTCCCTGAGATTTGTCTCAAGTAGCACTGACTGGCCTTGATCTCATGGTTTACGTGAGGATGGCCTTGAACTTCTGAAACAGCCTCCTGAGTGCTGAGATTGCAAACCTGTCCCACCATAAACCTGATTTATGTGGTGCTTGGAATCAAACACAGGATCTCATGCATGGGAGGTAAGCATTCTAACATCTGAGATACAGTGTGATACTCACTCTGCAATATATTTCCATGTTTGTGGTATGTGCATGTGTATGTATGTATGAATGTGCCCATGTGTGTGGGCTCACAGGAACATGTGTATACATGCATGTTGAGTAAGGTTGATATCAGGTGTCATCCTTAGTCACCATCCAACTTATATATTGAAAAGGGGAAACGTACAAAGAAATTAATGTAGAGGCTTTGTATAAGACAGGAGACAGGTTGATCATGAATAACCTCAAAGCCTACATTATAGAACTTCATGTTGACTTCAAGGGAAGTGAAAAGCTGCAGGTTATATATGAGTTGATGGTTTGGGATGGGATTTGCATTTGACATAGTACTCTGACAACAGGGAGGAGAGAACCTGAGAGTTCATCTGGGGTACACTGGCTAGTCTACCTACAAGCCTTTATAAAGATACTTCAATTGGTGATAAACATGATTGTCATGAAGACAGAGAGAGGTGTAGAGACACAGAGATGATCAGGAAGAGAAACTGATCCTGCCCTGCTGTGGGGATAGAAATGAAAAGAGAGGCAGTAGGAACAATGGCTGGGTTCTTGTTTGTGCAACTGGATGGTTTGTAGATGTATGAAATAAGACAGAAAACCATGTTGAAAGAATATGGTAATGCTTAGAAAGAGAAGTCAGAAGTCCAGTCTGAGGCCTGGTAAGATGGCTTAATGGCTGAAGACACTTGCTGTCCAACAATCTAAGCCTGACAACCTGAGTTCAACTCCCACGACTCACTTAAAGGTGGAAGGAGTGAACTGACTCCACATTCTCTGATCTCCACATATTCACCATGCCTAATTTATAATAATAATGATAATAATAATAATAATAATTTCAAGTAAAATTTAAAAATTCAGCTTAAGGAGTGTTAGGCTAGGGTTTTTCCAAGGACATACTGCTGGCATTATGGATTCTGATTGAAAAAATGGCAAGAATACAAGACTACAATATGAGAGTCCCAGAGAGACATAAACTCCCTGACTTCAGGTTCATTCTTTACTTGAACATGAGATGCCTACACCACAAGTGATATGCAGCTGCTCTGAGATGCCATGGCACCTGTGGGCATCCTTCATCTGACACTAAGTTCATATGGAGTCTGAGAGCCTGACAACTGGGCCACTGGGTCTATGATATCACAGTGATCGTGACAGTGGTGTTAGAAGTTATCATTATTTCTCACACCTGTTTATCACTGTAAATTTATTCTAATAAACTTGTGTAATTTTTCTAGGCTATCAAAAGATCAATAGAGGCATTTTTGATAAATAAGCTTACAAAAAAAAATAAATGACTTGTTTCTCTTTAATTTGCTTTACCAGTTATGCTATTGGACTAATAATGGTTGGGAAAGCATGTAAGAGTGAAGGAGTGAGTGTCAGAATGGAGGAGGGTCTGGTGTGGCCATCAACATATGACTGCATGAGGGAGGGGCACAAGGACAAAGAAAGAGCATTTTCAAAACTAGTGACAAACTACAGGTAGTCTCTCACCTCAAAGTGAGAAGCAATGTGTGTGTGTGTGTGTGTGTGTGTGTGTGTGTGTGTGTGTGTATGTGTATCTATCTGTGTGTCTGTGTGTTTGTGTCTCTGTGTGTCCATGTGTCTGTGCATGTGTCTGTCTGTCTGTCCATCTGTGTGTCTATTTCTGTGTGTGTGCATGTGCCTGTGTGTGTCTGTCTGTCCATTTGTGTGTCTGTGTCTCTGTCTGTCTGTCTGTGTGTCTGTGTCTCTGTGTGTGTGTGTGTGTGTGTGTGTTTGTTAGTCTGTCTGTCTGTGTCTCTGGCCACCTGTGTCTCTGTGTGCATGTGTCTGTGTGTCTGTGTCTGTGCATGTGTGCATGTATCTGTGTGTGTGTCTGTCTGTCTGTCTGTCTGTCTGTCTGTGTGTGGGCATGGGTGTACCTGTGTGTGTATGCTTACATATGGAAATCAGATGTTAACCTTGGGTTTTATTCTCTTTGACTTTTGAGACAGGAAGTTCCTCACTGACTAGGAAGGAATTCAACAAGTGAATGAGGATGGATAGCTAGTGAGCCTCATGAATCTGCCCATCTCCACCTCCCCAGGGCTGAGACTGTAAGCACATGACATCACGTCTAGTTTTCCCATTTTTGTATGCATTCTGGGAATTGCATTTGGGTCCTCATATTTGACAATCACTTCAGTGACTGGGCTGTCTCAACAGGTAGGGGGCACTGGTTTGTTTTATGGTTTTTATCTCATCATTATTTTATTTTGTATGTGTGGGTGTTTTGCCTACATTTATATCTGTGCAGCACATGTGTGCAGTGCCCTGGGAGTCCAGATTGAGGCAGGTGTCAGATCTCCTAGAAGTGGAGTTACAGATGGTTCTGAACCACCATATGGGTTCTGGGTATTGAACTCAGATCCTCTGTAAAAGCATCCAGTGATCTTAACAGCTGAGCCACCTCTCCAGCCCTAATTTCTGTCTCTTAACAAAGATGTATTCAAGACAGTTTCTGTGATAGCCTTGTCCTGTGCACCAGAATCATGCTGTGCAGCCTCCAGTTCATATTCACTAATAGAAGCTTAAATTTACCAAGAGAAACTGAAAATAAATGAAGCTTTCCCCATCCCCTGCCATTTCTCCCTCGTACTTTCTCTTGCTTGTGCCTTCATATGCAGATGCTCACACATTTGTTGCAGACTGATTCCCTGGTTCTCTGAACCTATGGGATTTGGGCAGAAATGCCTTGACAATTGCTCAGATGCAGCCGGGTCCTGGCTCTGCTGAGATCCAAATCTCGACCATGTGGAGATTTGTGCCTTTCTCAACCTTCCCTGTCAGCATCAGAATTTCCCAGTGCCCCCTTAGCTACATCTCCAAGCAGAGTGTAAAAGAGAAGAAGATCTGACACCTGCTTCCTGCCAGAGTCTGCTGCATCGTTCCCATCCCCTGCAACCTAAAATTAGATGACATCTCCAGGAAGATGTTCATCCCAAGAAAAGCAGTCTACTTAGCAACATGGGCCCAGCTCTGCAGCAGTTACTCTTGGCATCAGACCTGCATAAGAAGGGACTGAGGAAGGTTGCCTTGGGAAATGGACTGACATCCATCCCTAAAGGGGATTGGGGGCCCTTTGCTCCATGGAATTCCCGACCCCCACCCCATCCACATCTCCACACAGAGCCCATAAGCTTCTAATTCCAAGTTACACCTCTGTGTTCACGGCAGCATGAAATGGAACACCTGGGGCCAGGTAGTGCCTCTCCTCTAATTAGACATTGATTATAACTCCACCCGAAATATCCCTTCTCTGACCTACATAAACAATACATATAGGTGTGTTTGTGAATATGCCCTTTCAGATATAGTTATAGATAGAAACACAGATGAACAGACTGAAGAAACTAAGGAGTTAGTCTCATTTGCTTGATATTTTTGGGTTTTGTGGAGTTTTTTGTTTTGTTTTGTAGGGGTGGTTGTTGTTATTGTTGTTTTCTAATCAAGATGCATTTTTGAAAGCTGCATTCAATTCCCATTAAGGGATGCTTTCATACCTTTTATAGTGGAACAACTATATTTAACATCACCATTCACTCTAAATAGTAATTGGATTTTATAAGGTATGGGGCTTTTAAAGCTACCCTGAGTCTCACAATCTTCTCTCTGCTGCTAATGAGCCATGTTGGCTGAGCTCGAGACACAAATGCACTGGCAGGGGCTCCCCAGGCACCCAGGGGCTCTCCCATTGCACCTCTACCGGTGGCAGCAGAGGCATGCACAGGGCTTTGGCTAATTTTCCCCAGCCAAGGGAGAAAGCAATTCCTGTTTGGAAAAAAAAAAGAAGAAGAAGAAGAAATACATAAGCGATCTGAAGGAATTTGCACATTGGCTTTTTAAGGAATTCAAAATTGCGTTTTTAAATATAATGACTGCAAAGAAGAGAGAGGAGGCTACACATCCAGAAACACACTATTCTACTGGAAGCTACTGCAGCTTTTAGAGAAGGGGGCTTTTGCAATATTCATTGAGATTATTCATGATGTCGTCCATCTCAGACTGTTTCTGTGGCTACGAATAAGAATTTATCCAATGTCAAAAGGCCTTTCAACGAAGCTAGAATGACACACTAATTGTATTGGGGATAAAAATGTAAAAGCAAACAACAGAAGCCAGAGACTCCTATTCTGATTCTCGGGAGTATGCCCACCCACAGGCTGCCAGTTTACTAACTCCCTCACCATTTCCTTTCACATGGAATCCAAGAGTTGATGCAAAATGCATCAGAATACATCTTCTGGATTCTGGGAAGACAGTGGAAAGAGCGAGCCAGGAACCTGCCTTTCCTCCCATGAGAACAGGCTCACTGACAGAGCCTGTCTGCTGTGACTACGGAAAACTGGAGTCTGTCAAGACATCTCATCTTCCGGGAGAAGGTACACATATCAAATCACAGTTAGGCTCCATCTATCTCTGCTCTTGAGTCAGCCATGACCACTCACTTCACACCCTCCAATGCTGCAGTTCACACGTCTCTTGAACAGCTGGCATGCAGCTTTGAGAAGCAAGGATAAGCAATAGAGAACCTGCCTTCCAAGCTTTGTGTTCTGAGCATTGATGGATGCTCAAAACTGTGCTGCTTCAGAGCACAGAGGAGATGCTTAGGTGAGTGACCAGTCATACACTTGCAGAAAGCTGGAAATAATTTGTCCTTTCTTTTCCCTTTAGATACCAGACATCCAGTCTCAGACACATAAAAACAAGCCAGATTCAGAAAGATATTGTTCTTCATACAGTGTCTCCCATATATGGAGAGTCTGGATTTATACAGAGAGGGGGAGAGAGAGAGAGAAGGAGAGAGAGAGAGAGAGAGAGAGAGAGAGAGAGAGAGAGAGAGGAGAGAGAGGAGAGAGAGAGAGAGAGAGAGAGAAGAGAGAGGGAGAGAGAGGGAAGAAGAGGAGGGAAAAGAGAGGAGAGAGAGAGAGGAGAGAAAAAAAGAAAGAAGAGAAGACAGAGAGAGAGAGAGAAAATGAGCAGAAGGGGAATGAGAGAGGAGAAGAATGAAAGGAGGACCAAAAAAGAGGCTAACATGGAAGAAGAAAAAAAGGATCACATTCATATATAAATACAGATTTAAATAAGAGAGAGAGAGAGAGAGAGAGAGAGAGAGAGAGAGAGAGGAGAAGAGAGAGAGAGGAGAGAGGAGAGAGAGAGAGAGAGAAAGAGAGGAGAGAGAGAGAGAGAGAGAAACATGAAAGCAGAAGGGGACTATGAGAGAGGAGAAGACATGAAAGGAGGACCAAAAAAGAGGCTAACATGGAAGAAGAGAAAAAGGATCACATTCATATATAAATACACATTTAAATAAGAGAGAGAGAGAGAGAGAGAGAGAGAACACATTGGGAACAATTTCCACACAGGAAGGGAACCAGTAGAGGCATCATAAGGAAGGCTGTGTGGCATAAGTAAATATGAGCAAGGTACATGTATATGTGTGTTTTAATGGAACCCACTATTTGTGTACTAACTTAAAAAGTACTTTAAAAGCAAATGCATGTACAGAAGTAAATCCCTAAACATCACTGAGTACATGATCAACTGCAGAATAGGTCAAAGAGAACCCTAAGGTGACACTTTAAGCTCATCTCTTAGCACAGAGAGAGCCTTTAACAGTAAAAATAAACTCAAGTAAAAAAAAAAAAAATCCTGGACTAGGAAAAGAATTTGACTTCTAAATTTACCAAATTCTTAAGTCAAAATAGTTGGTTTTTTTCAATGATGACAACCAAAATTCAAAATGCATTTAAAACAAACAAACAAAAGACCTTTTCCAAAGAAAGCCTAGTGGTCAAATGACTTACTGACTAGAAAACACTTTCAACAAGCATCTTTAAAATACACAAAAACCTAAATGATAACATGTAAGATGTCAGGAAAGTAATCCATGCAGAGAAATAAAAAGAAGACTGGAAACGGAACACCCTAAAACTGAAGTACAGAGTTTGATGGAGTGATTCAAAGTCAAATCTGAGCGTGCACAAGGAAGAATCAGGAAGCCTGAAGAGGAGAGCAGTGGATGAGTCTGAAAGGCAGAGATAGGGCGGGCCGTAGCGAGGAGAGGGTGGAACTGCTGGTCTGAGCAATCCCATGGATGCCTTGTAGACATCTCAGAAAGAAAAACAAAGAAGAGTGAACAAAAAGATAGCTTAAAGACACAATGGCTGGAGACTCCTCAGATGTAATGAGGGACAGGCATGTAAAAGTCTAAAGAGCTCAACCAACAGGAGAAGGAGGCCCTCAGAGACCCTACAATAGAACATATGGTGGTCAGGTTGTCAAGAGACTGAGAAAACCTCAGAAGTAGCAAGAGTGAAGTCACCACGTGCTGTGGTCCTCCTTGATAGAGGTATAAACAGATTCCTCAGCAGCGTTAAGTGATCCAGAGGTAATGGGCTTGTGTATTAAAAGAATGAAAGATTAAAAAAAAAAAGACAATCAGCTACCCTATATCTGGCAAAAGTGAGAAGTTGTACTACTCATAAATAAGCAAAGACTAGGGTCTTCAAAGACCATTAGCCCTCTCACTGTAACCCTGTAATTAAAAGGATTGCTCAAAGGATTTCTATTTTATACCTAAAGAGCAGAGAGCAATTTACTAATAGATTAAGAATGACTTAAGAGGTTTTATAAAGTCAGTATCGCAGTAGTTTGTAACTATGGTTTTTTTCTTTTCAACATGAAGAGATGAAAACACTAAAAATAATTATTAATCTAGAGCCCAATAGTAGTGTTCCCTTGATTTGTAATCCCACTTCATGATTCTAAAGAACTTGAGATATCAGTGCATTTTAAGAATAGTTATTAATTTATGGTTTGGGATACATTACGTATAAAGATTTAATTTTGAATTCTAGAAACGACATAGTGACATTGATGGCTAAAAGGCTCAGTGGTGGAAGTGAAGGACACCAGTCAAACAAGGATGGAGATGTGCTTTCTCAATCCAGATTTGATTGAATTGAAGATTCCAGTGCTGGGGTGGTCAATGGTCACCAAAATCAAGCAGGGACGGTGGCTCTCAAGCAAGTTGCCTCATTCATATCTGTGATGGTTAAAGACATGGTGCACACAGGTGAGCAAAGTGAAAACAAGTTCCAGAAAAGAAAATCAAAGACATGTGGGAATTCAAGAGGAAATCAAAGAAACTCCAAATAGTGGGAAAGATCTCAAGAACTGATAGGAGGGGAAAACACACAGCCATGCTATAAGGGTTTTTATAGAACTATGGCTAAAAGTGGACAAGAACTGAGGTAATTACTATTGAGGTTGGTTGCTTCCCCAGGTCTTTGATGAATAGAGCCAGGGTAGGAGTGACCTACACACTCCTGGCCCCACCAGGGAAAGGAACACACTCTGTCAACCTCTGGCTCAATAAAAGGGTAGCCATGCATTGGAGCCTTTATCTGTCTACCTCTGACTAGCTTGCTAACTGTTGGCCTCTGCCCATCCTGCTGCTCTCCAACCTTGTTTGGCTGGTGTCCTGCAGGCTGTTATATTATATCATCTTTGTTCTCATGTTTATATGACTAGTTTATAGTTTTACCACAGGCCTTTTTCCCCTTACTGCCTATAGTGAGCTAACTCCTGCCTCAGAACTATAAAGGAGCATATGTTTTTTTGGCAGTGCTAAAGATAGAACCCACGGTCTCACATATGCTAGGCAAACTCATTCCTACTGAGCTGCGTCTCCCCCTCGGCTCAGAGTAGATAGATTGTATATTATTGAAGTTTAGCTGATATAAATTCAAATTAGAGTGTTCTAATTTTATATGTTAAGTGCAATCTATGATAACTACAAATAAAATAATTATAGAATACACACAAAAGTAAATTAGAAACAAAACATTTCACTAATTAAGTCAAGGGAACACAAAAGAACAGAATATAAAAGTAAACAAGGTCGAAAAAATGGTTGTCATGTATATCACAAATAGTAAAATGACAGAAATCCTTCTTTGTCAGCAATCACTTTAACACAATGGACTAAAACTCTTAAAGAACTAAAATTGGAGACAGATTTTTTAAAACATGAAACCAAACATGACCCAATTTCATCCACGATAGGAACCACTTTAGATCAAACGATACAAATAGATTGAAAGTAGAGTCATGGTGATAGTAACAAAAAGGACCAGTGGTAGATGTGCTAATGTCAGACAAAATAGACTGAATTAAACAAAGATAATAAGAGGCAATGAAGCCGGGCAGTGGTGGCCACGCCTTTAATACCAGCACTTGGGAGGCAGAGGCAGGTGGATTTCTGAGTTTGAGGCCAGCCTGGTCTACCAAGTGAGTTCCAGGACAGCCAGGGCTACACAGAGAAACCAACCCTGTCTCGAAAAACCAAAACCAAAACAAAAGAAAACAAACAAACAAAAGAAGCAATGAAGGGCACTGGACACTAGTAAAGTTTCAATATGCCAAGTTCATTTACATACTAAAAGCAGACCACCAAAATGAAAGAGCTGATTTTATAGATATTTCAGAATGTTGTCAAATTTGCTATTAAAAACTAGACAGAAGATGTGTAAGGACATGGGGGACTTGGCCAGCCCAATGAACCAATGAGATTTAATAGATTTATACCGAATGCTGCACACAACAGTGGAATATTTATTTTCCCGAGTGCACATGGGATACTCACTCTGATAAACCACCAGAAGCCTAAACAGAATTTTCAAAAGACAGATAATAGGTATGAACAGATGGCTCAGTAGGTGATTATGCTTGCTCTGTAAACATGGGGACTTCCGTTTGCATCCCCATAGTCACCAAGAGTTGACTATGGCTATACATGCCTACAACTCTAATTGGAAATTGAAGACAGGCAGAGACGAAGAGTTCACTGGCCAGCCATTCTAAATAAAACAGCAGACTTTCCATTTCATAAGATATCTTGTCTTAAGACAAGAAGGCAGAAAGCTATACTGAAAGACATTCAAAGTCTTGATCTGGCCTCTATGTGTAGATATACACCAATATGTATGTATGATATACATTTATACTACACACACCACACACACACAATGGTTGGTAAACAAAATACATTTTTAGACCACAAGAAGGTAAGGTTAGAAATCAGTAAAACAAAAAATGGAAGATTCACCAATTTGTGGAATATAATATACAACTGAACAGATGATCAACCACAGAAGAAAACCCAAGAAAAACTAAAACTCTTTAAAGTTTTTAACCTAAATTACCATATGATTCATCCATTCCACTTCTGGGTATATACTGGGCGTAACTGAAAGTAGTCTGAAAATATATTTGTACATCTGTGTTGGCAGTAAATTATTCACAGTAGACAAACCAAGGAAGCAGCCTGAACATCCACTAACCAATAAACAGGTAAGCAAATGCAATATGTTTAACACAACATGATTGTGCCTGGAGGGCATGATGTTTATCATGAAAGGTAACTTTTAAAACCTCAAGATTCCAGTTAGATGAGCTACCTAGAACCAATTTATAAAGACAGAACATAGAAAGTTGACTGCAGGGCCTTCAGGTAGGGACTCCGGGAGCTTCTATTGAACAAGTATCCAGGCTCGGTTATGCAAAATGAAGAATTAAGAACATAGATCACGGTAAGGCAGATGTCGTAATTCCACTGGACTTGCACACTAAAAAAGATAATATGGTACCTTTTATATTATATGTATCACCACAATGTTTTAAGTTTTTAAAAAAGATTTGCAGATATTAGACTTTGCTCGCAAAGCCTATGACATCCCAATTCTATAGGTCCCAATATGCCATTTTTCCCATTATTTTCTATGTGTAGTGTTAAATCAGAGGACATTCACTCACTGTATCGCAATTGAAGCATCTCTCCCACCCACCAAAGTCCATCACAGTAAGGTTGACTCAGAGCTAGAAGTACTGGTTCTTGGGAATGAGCATTCTCAATTAAAATCTAATTATGCTATTCACTGGGTGACCTTATGTAATTTACTCAGTCTCCACGAGCCTTAGATTTCCTATTTGAAAACGGAGATGATTAAACTCTTGATAGAGTGGTTGTTAGAGTCAATGGTAAACTGTATGTACACAGACAGATTGACTTCCCAGTCCTTACTGAGTGCTCAGTGATTGCCATTACCATCTGTTGTTTGACTTTCTCGGTAGATATAAATAAGTATGTATTCACCCCAGAGAGGGTCAATGACAGATGCTAAGTCCACGTAGACTTAGTGTACCAGCAAGCTAGTTATTTGGTTTGCTTACAAGAGAGTGGGTGGGGGACTACTTATGAGAGCAGGAGATACTCCACAGCCAATGCATCATGAACATGCCTGCCTCAGCACAGAAACTCATGAAGGTTGTATCCCTGTAACTTTCTGTACAGCAACTCTTGCTCTCTACAGAACTTTGAGGAGGGCCCTTTTGAGTTTTGTTTACTTCCTCAGCCTTATAAACCTCCTCCTACCTAAATCAGTAGGGTTTCTATCCAGGAGAAATAACCACAAGACACCATCCATCCCTTTAATCAAGCATGCCATAAGAAATCAGTTGACACAGAAACCTGCTGTAGAAATTTTTAATCCCAGTCCGGGATTTCTACCCACATTGGCCATTCAGGTCCTGAATAAAAGACACAACATTATTATTATTATTATATTATTATTATATATTATTATTATTTTGTGCTATCCTTGGGGCATATTTTGTTGGCTCCAAATCCATGACCACTTTTTCTTCCTCCTCACCTTTACTTCCTCTGTGGTTTTCCCCTGACTTCCCCCTACCCAGGCCTGGGAACCCTAAAATCCACTCATGTCTCTTCTGCCCAGCTATTGGCTGTCAGCCTCTTTATTCACCAATCAAAAATAACTAAGGGGCAAGTCACATCCATATTTGGGTCTACATGCAAACTCCCTCATCTTTGGGACAATCAGGTCTCTGGGCCTGCAGTTGGTGTTACATCACACAGCAAAAGACCAAACCTCAACAGAAACCCTCAGGTTCTATGTCTCCTTCTTTTCTCACTGCACAAATGTAGCTGGCACCAACGTTTTCTTTCATCTTTATTTGCAATTTTGACATAAGTACAATACAATCCTCAAGGTTTCATAACCTTACAATATACTTAACCAGAAAAAAAAGTAAATTTAGAACTCAGGGTCTTCAGTAAAAATAATAATAATAATAATAATAATAATAATAATAAATTAACATAAAGAAACTAGTTTCCTAGTGGCATTTTCATGTATACTAGGTCTGGGTTAAACTTGATCCCTTCTAGCTGATCCCCTAGTCTTTTTAAACTAGGTGTCTGTCTTGCCAGCCTTGGCACTGTCTCATTCACTATCCACCTCTGGGCTAAAGGAATCTGTTTGGGAGAAACATCTGGCTGTCCACATTTTTCTGGGTCCTGTTCCTAGCTCTGCTCCAAAGCTGAACCCACATTCCAGTTCCACAGAACTGCTCTGATTCTCCAAGTCTGCCATTTTTAATGGACATCTCAGGCTTTGCCCCACATAGCCCCTCCTCCTAGCAAGTCCTTCCATGACAGCCTTTCTGTGGCCTACCTCCCAGTCGCCTCAGCATTTGACTATGGTGGCTGCAGCAGTTGAACACATTGCTTGCCTCTTTCTGGCAGGAGCCAGCACCTATTCCATTCCTCATTCCCGGTCTTCTGTGAAGGATTGGTATGTAGGAAATTGTGAAATCAATGGACCTACTTTGTGCTGAAAGAGACACAGTGGAAGCCATTGCATAGGTTTTCGAGATACCTGGAATTAAGCTCAAAGACTTAATGAGACAGTCTTTCAAGTGGGTAGGAAGGAGGAGAGTGGGGAATCCGTGGAAAAATTACAACCTGGTCACATAAGAACAAGGACAGCATAGTTTAATCAAGAGGCAGCAATGTGCCAACTAAAGTTGCAGAGCAGCAAAGCTGTCCAGGGCTAGCAACCAGGAGACAGGCCATGAGATGGACTGCTGGGCCTCAGCACTTGACCACCACCACCCAACACATACACACAACTGGGCAAATGGCCTGTGAACAGCACATACCTGTCTCCCTGGTTTGGCCAAGGAAGATTGCACAGAGCATGTGGGTCCTTCAGTGGGTCAGCCCAAGATGTCCCAGAGAATTAGCCAATCTTGGTAAAAATCACTGGAATATTTGTTCAAGTTCTGTTTAAGTCCTATAAAGCATCCCTTAGACAAGGCACTGGCCAGCTGTTTTTTTGTTTATTTGTTTGTTTTGTTTTCTCCTGGGAGTTTGCCTTCCTTAATTTTGCACTTTCTTGTTTTCATTTTCCTTGCTAACATCTTCTTTGCCTCTAATCACTCTTCCTTTGTTTTCAGCTTTATTCTTCATTAACATAAAATAAACACACATACCACACACAAAACCAAACGAAAACTAAACAAAAAAACAAACAAATAAAAACTGAAGAGCTGCTGTCTCAGG
The DNA here is from genome assembly GCA_021653895.1 of Mastomys natalensis. NCBI lineage: Eukaryota > Metazoa > Chordata > Mammalia > Rodentia > Muridae > Mastomys > Mastomys natalensis. The sequence continues at coordinate 73,735 of JAJTUV010000507.1, forward strand.
TTGACATTTGATTATCAAGGACACTTCAGAACCTGAGCATTATGTCAAGCCCATCTGGGCTAAAAGAGGTTCTCTTCTTTCTCAAGATCTGCATCCACACCAGTCAGAGGTCCAACAGAGATACAGTCTGTGTGTTGTTCCATATTTCAAACAACATCCAGATACAATGATGCTTTAAGAGTGAAGACATTGTTTGGGGAGATATTTAAAACATGGCAACAAGAGCGTGTGTCAATTGTGCACACCTGTCAAGTGTCAAGGACAGACTAGTTGTGTTGAAGACGTGGTGCCAGTGAAACCTCACTCATTGATTAAAACCTCCTGGTGAGCGCTAGAAGTCAGATGCTGCTTTCTCACATAACTGAGTTTATATCAAGCAGCACTTTAATACTGTGTTCATTTTCTTCTCATATATACATGTGTCATTTTGTGTTTATGACATTTTTAGAAAGAATGCAAACAAAAAATATTGTCTTTGAATCTGTAGCAGAAGCACAGAAAGCTGAGCTCAAAAATGTGAAACAAGGAGAGCGGGAAGAAAAATGACTCCGGGTCCTTCTTGTTTACAAATCAAAGGCAAACCCAACCAACCTGTGGTCAGCACAGTTCTACTGCAAACCCTAGCTGGTAAGAGCTTAGATAGAATGCCAGAGAATGCCAGGCTATAGGAAGGGCACCTCAGGTCTTCCAGTCCACTGGAATGGGAAAAAAGAAGCAATTCAAAGGAGTCAGGGCTATTATCAATTTTTCAGAGTGCAAAAGGACCAAATACTGCAGGTGAATGGGAAGAAGGCAGTGATACTGCAGCCATGGTCTGCTTCCTCAGATGCACATAACATGGGACAATCTGCAGGTCCCGTAAGAGTCCTATGTGTAACACAAACACACATAATGTGGGTGGACATGGGAAGCTGGCACTGGGTGAAGGGACTATGAAGACTTTGAGGATACTCACCAGGAGAGGTTAGACATTCTCTGTGCCTTGGAGAAGGCTCCATAGTGACTGGAAAGAAACATGAGTGGTAGAGACGGAACAAAGAAGCTACAGGACATGAGACTTAAGATCGGAAGAAAACAGCCCAGACCACAGTCTTCAGTATTGAATACTCATGCAAAGCTCTAGCATACATGATTTAGTAAAACTGAGACCCAGGAGCAGGGTCATAACAGCCACCAAGGAAAGAAAACAATGAGACTAGAGAAGACAGCATCAGGATTCTACAGAATGTCTCCAAAACACTGATCTCCTGCTCCTCAGGTCTCCAGAGCTATACCTCATAATCCCTCATCTGTGATAAGCAAAGAAAGACAGCAAAACTCTGGATACCTGAAACTGTAGGCAAAAGAGATGTACCCATTGATTATATAAATACAAAATTCCCTCCACATGAAAGGCAATACTCTGGCTTTGAAGGATACATAACTGAACTAAAAAGGCTAACAATTTTCAAAGACAAACTGAGAGACTATTTGAGAAGGATGAGGCAGGCAGTACAAATACAATCAGAGTACAATAATAGGTATGAGTATGTATGTCTCTCTTTGTGTGAAAATGTCATAAACATTAAATCATAAAGTTATATAGATATATTATCAAAAACATTGATAAAAAGAACCCTCACTTATAGATCTTAGTAGACACACAAACACACAAAGAGAATATGTCATGTGTAAGAGAGCAATAGGTGCCAAGTGCTAAGCAGGGGACAGAGAAGTGCAAAAGTGTGCTGCTTTATGTAAAGTGACAGAGGAAAGTTCTCAATGAAAAGGGATGGAAGAGAAAAAGAGACATACATAGAAAATCTTTGTCTAAAAACTTACGATTGTACATGTATTCATACATCACAAAAATATGAATGCACCAAACTTTTCAGTAAATAGGCCAATAGTATGAAGAAGGATGAAAATGAAATTAGCTGCATGCTGTGTATAAGGCATACTCTAGCATGCTGTCATATGACATGCTTGAGGCATAGGGTCACGAAAATTTGAAAATAAAAAATGAAATTACTTACTAAAAGACGACTGACAAAACAGACTTTAAACTGAAGGTGACCCTAAAGATAATCATAAGTGCTTAAAGATCCCACTAACCTGTAACACAAAGCCACCTTATTGGGTTTAGAAATAGGCCCATATCTATGGCAATCTTCTTAGAGGAATAATTGGATACTGTTAACCATGGTTGTAGGGTACTCTTCAACAAATGGCTCTAAGTGGTTTGTTATCCATGGGAGAAAAAAAAAGAAAGAAATGTGACGATCATACCAAAAGTGCAATCATAAACCGACTTGGTAGCACAAATGGTCAAAATAAAATTAAAAAAAAAGAAAAAAAAAAAAATTACCTTACAAAGTCAAATCTAAGTGAACCAAGACTTGGACTTCAAGGGCAATTAAGATGGCAATAGCATAAATACATTTGGCAACAAAAAAGAAGGCTTTAAACATAAAAATTATAAACTAAAATATTACTAAAGTTTCTTAAATCCAACTATACTGAAACTAAGAATTTCTACTCTTATATGTGAGTAAAATTTTCTATAACAAAATATTTTTAACATAAAACATGACCTTTTGGTCATGTCTGGTGGCATAGGCTTATAATCCAAGCTACTTGAAAAGCTAAAGGATTTCAAGGACTACATAGGCTATAAAGTCATTTAAAGGCCAGCCTGGTTAACTTCATGAGACACTTAATGAGGAGTATTTTCTAAGACTCAACACACAGAATCTACATTCAAAGAGGTAAATACTCCACATCAAGACAGTAGCAAAAGTTGATGGTGAGTAAGACTTACCCATGTACCATATAATATTAGTTTGAAGACAGGAGAGACATAAGATCAAAGAAGTCATAAAGTATGGCTGAGACTTAGTATTGTTTGGCCAGGAGAGGCCACTTGTAAAGGATATAGCCTCAGTTGCGGTGGAAATCCTGGATCTTGGACATGACAGTTTGTGGGATGTCCACCGAAGACATCAGTAGGTATAGAACAAGCCAGCCTGAGCTATGAGTCAAGACAAGCTGTGTGTGCTGTATAAGAAAAGCCAGAAACATGGGACTGCCAAGCTCCTTAGAGCCCAGAAGAACATGAATGTATCCCAAATGATGGGCATGGAGCTATAAGATTTGGGTTTACAGTGCTAGATTTGATTTCGCTTAAATATGATTAAAATAAGAAAGTATATAACTTATTTTTCTCTTTTAAAATGGGTTTCACAGTTAAGAAACTTTACATTTTTAGAGAGACTATGGGGTTTTACATTTCCAAAAAACTGTGAGACTAAAAAGTTAGGCTGTGTTTTATATTGTGATATTAACATGAAAACTTGGGGACAAGGAATCAAAGGGTATGGGTTAAAATGACATATTTGTGTGTCGAGTTGACAATGGAATAGAGTACCTTAGGTACCTAGAGTACCTTCAGCTATCAACTTGACATAATCTAAAGTCATCTGGGAAGGGAGAACTAGATTAAGAAACTGCCTAGATCAGATTTTCCTGTGGGCATGTCTGTGAGGCATTGTCTTAATTGATGATTTACCTGGAAGTTATTAGCACATTGTGGGTGATACAACCCTTACGCAAGTGAGCCTGGGTTATAATACAGGTTAACAGGGCACAGGTCTGTGACTAATCCAACAAGTAATCCAGAAGGCAGCATTTTCCATAGTTCGTGTCTTGAGCCTTGAGTTCCTACCTGGAGTTACTACATAGACTTTCATTAATTATATAAACTGCAACCTGGAAATAATATAAGTCAAGCAAACACTTTCCTCCTCAAGCTGCTTTTGGTTGAAGTGTTTTCTCACCACAGAAACAGACCAGAACAGACCCCGTGTCAAAGTTAAAAGTGGAAAAGAATTCAAGTGATGAAGTTCACAGTAGAGCACTTCCCTAGCATGTACAAGACACTTGGTTCAAGTTCTAACACTATAGAGTAAGAAAAGAAAAAAGAGAGAAGAAACAAAAAGGAGAGAAAAGAAAAGAGAAAGAAGGAGGCGCTGGAGAGATGATTCAGCAGATAAGAGTAGGAGTACTTTGTCAGGGGACCTGTGTTCAATTCCCAGCACCCAAATGGTGGCTCACAACTGTTTGTAACTTTAGTTTTAAGAGAGCTGACATACTCTTCTGGCCTCTGCAAGTACTGCATATATGTGGTGCACAGACACACTAGACAAAATATGCATACAAATAAAATAGTAATTTATAAAAAGAAAGAAGAGGGGAAACCCAGACACCTTCAGGGTCCCACCTGTGCCTGCTGGGAGCAGAGACCAGCGCTGGACCAGATCCCTCACAGCACACACACCAGTTGTGGCTCAAACCCTCTCCTCCTCCTCCACCCCCCCACCTCCCCCCCCACCCCTGGTATTCAGACACATCCAGCTTCACAGGAAGTAAAGAGGCAGCAGCACACCTGAGAATATGCCTTGTGTTTACTCTGAGACCCAGAGGGCCTGTGTGAAGAGGAAGTCAAGGCATAGTCTAAAACACAAAGAGAAAAAAAAGTTGGGCTGGGGACATGGCTCAGTACTTATAGTACAAATGTGGAGGCAAGAGTTGGATGGCAGAACTGTAAACACCAGGACTCTCTTCTCTCAGATGTTTGTTCTTATGAAATAAATCTGGCCTCACCAGCTAGTGAGGCAAGCTACTTACTCATCCTGACTGCACTCATCAGAGATCAGCAAACACCTGAAAAGGTAACAGAAGATGCAGGACCCTAGCCAAGACCCAAAGAACTGCCCAGCTGAGCCCTGACTAAATCTCTAGGCTGAAAAATACTCAGTTACATAAACATTCATTATGGGTTTTAGTCTGTTAACATTTTTGTAATGATTTTTAACATGTATGTGAGAATGTTATCTACATGTATGTGCATCACATGCATGCAGTGCCTGTGGAGCCCAGAAGAGGGCATTGGAACCACCTGAGACTTAAGTTACTGATGCTTCAGAGCCACCATGCTAGTGCTAAATCTTCTACAAAAGCAGTAAGAGCTCTTAACTACTTCACATCTCTTTTCTCCCTAGCCCATTTTCTTTTGCTATAATAAAATATCTAAAGATGAATAATACAGAAAGAAATATGATAATTCGCCCCATAGTCTAAAAAGCTCAGGAGCTTAGCATCAACATCTCCTGGGTTCTGGTGAGGACCTTCAGGGTCTATCTCATAGCAAGTGGGACTATGTCAAGAAGAGAGGTTACATCCAGATGCAGGAAGGCAGAGACTTGTCTTTATAAAGCAATTTGGTCCCTTAGTAACTGGCCAGGATCCCATGAGAACTGCATTACTGCTTTAGTAGTATTCCCTGGTATCTTATCAACTTCCATTAGTACTACACTTCAGTACGGTCACACTGGGGACCAGGCTTTCAACACATGAGACTTTGTAGGAAACTATGGAATTTTGCTAAGCCACAAGAGGGTTTTTGTAAATATTTATTGTGGCCAAAGCAACTAACATAGACATTGTAAGTGCAGTATACATATATATAAACATGTATTAAGTAAGGCTCTTTCTCTTAAAACACTATGAAATTTGGAAGGGAGAAAACCTTCCTGAGATACTTGTTCAACATTTAATAGTGAAGAACCTAGGAATCAGAAGTGTCTACAGTAACCCATAAAAAGAGCTTGCCAATACTTAGTGATTTAATAAATGAGGATTTTCTTCTTCAGTTACACAATCGATTACACGGTCACAGAAATGTTTCTAGATAGAAATTCTGATATTTACACTTTACTCATGACCATGCTAGCTAGAAAAAAAAATAAAGGACAGAGGGAAGTGTGGAAGAGACATGGAAGCCTTGAGTGACTCCTCATTCTGACATAGGCCATACAGCTTTCTTTTGTTCTCTGTTGCTGAGGTTCTGCACTTTCTGATGGAGGAGATGCGGGATGAAGTGAGGCATAGGGTCTTGCATCACTTGTGAGGGTAAACATTCACTGTCAACTTGACAAATCCAGAATTGTGAAGGAGACAAGCTTCTGAGCATGCCTGTAGGGATGATTTAGACTATGATATCAAGGTTGGAAGCCTCTTCCTAAATTTTGGCAACACCATTCCATGTGCTGAGATCCTGAACTGCATAGAAAGACAGTGAGCTAAACATGGATAGTCTTCTCTGGATGTGAGGAGGCCAATTGCTTCAAGTTTCATTGCTTCCCCACCATAGTGGATTGGACTCTCAAGATGTTAGCTAAAATAAACCCTTCCTTCATCAAACAGAAGAAAGAAGAAAGAAAGAAAGAAAGAAAGAAAGAAAGAAGAAAGAAAAAAGAAAGAAAGAAAGAAAGAAAGAAAGAAAAGAAGAAAGAAAGAAAGAAAGAAAGAGAAAGAAAGAAAGAAGAAAGAAAGAAAGAAAGAAGAAGAAAAGAAAGAAAGAAAGAAGGAAGGAAGGAAGAAGGAAAGAGAGAAGAGAATTTCTTGATGATCAAGATACAATAAATATAATAATAATAATAATGTCATAAATTAAATGACATTATTTAATTCAGTAAATTAAAAGATAAAGGATTCATAGACCGTGTACATTCATCAAGAAAAAAAGATAAGAATCTGAGAGAAAAGAGATAAAATAGAGTAACATTGACAAAATAGAGACCAACCATAAGCATCTGTTCAGTTTAATTAATAATCAAGAAAACAATTATTAAAATCATAATGAGGAAACATTTCACACTATTCAGGAAGAATTGAGGAGCTAGACAGTTCTAACTGTGAGTAAGGTTGTGGTCAAGAGTGATCTTACTCACTGCAAAGAGAAGAGAAAGCAACTGTAAGTAAGCACTTTGGAAAACAATTTGACACTATCTAATAAAAAGAAGCATGTATGTGCCCTACAGCTAAAACACAGCTCTCTCTTCTAAAGATTTACACATATACATCAGGAGACATGTCTAAAATCATTCACAGTAGTTGTCTTAGTTAAGACTTCTTATTGCTGTGAAGAGACACTTATGGCCACAGAAACGTTTGTGAAAGAAAACTTTTAGGGGCTGGCTCTTAGTTCAGAGATTTAGTCCTTTAACATCATGGTGAGAAGTATGGCAGCAGCAGGCAGACATGATGCTGGAGAAGAGAGAGTGACACTGGACCTGGCTTGAGCATCTGAAACCTCAAAGCCCAGCCCCACTGACACACTTCCTCTAGCAAAAACACACAAACTCCAACAAGGCTACAGCTCCGTAGTGTTCCTTATGAGCCTATGGGGGCATTTTCATGCGAACCACCATAGTAGCATTCCTTTAAAAATATTTATTCTCATTATTATCAGTTACTTGTGGCTGTGTGTGTTGCGTGTGGTTATATGTACAGAATACAGGTGCTGAGAAGGCAGCAATGCAAGATCCCTGGAGCTGAAGTTACAGATGGCCATAAGCCACCATGTGGGTGTTAGTAATAGAACCTAGTTTGTCTGAAGAGCAGCAAGTGCTCTTAACTGATGAGCCATCTCTTAAGGCCCCACTGTAGTATCTTTATAGCAAATGTAGCAAACTCCTTACGTGAAGGACCAAATAGCAAATATTTGGCTCTTTGAAGATCATCCAACATCTCTCGCTCTCTCTTTTTTTTACTTTTTATTGGTTCTTTTTGAATTCACATCACGCACCCCAATCCCACTCATCCTCCTCTCCCCTCACACCCGTCCTCCACCCTTGAAACTTCCCCTCCAACAAAGAGGAAAAGAATCTCACGTGGAAGCTGTAGTGTGTCTCAGTGTGTCCTACAGTATGCCCTTTTGTCCACACATCTTTGCTTGCAAATGCTCATTGCAATGACTCCTTGGTCTGGTAGGAGGCTTCTGGCTTCTGCTACTCTATCAATACTAAAACCTCACTGTGACTTCAGATATCCTGCTATTGCCCTATGTCATGAAGATTCTGTAGTTTTGGATCTGTAGGACCTGCTCCTTCATGTACTTCAGCAGTTCATCTATAGGGTACATGTTGGGGTGGGCCAATTCAAAGCCCTGGATCTGGGCCTGAAAGCCATCTGAGCTGGTCAGCCCACTAACTCTCCCATACCCACACCAAGAGGAGAGCTCTCCTGCTTTGCCCTGGCTTGACCATCCATTCTGCTGCCAGCAAGGAAAGAGCCAGTTTTTTCATTCTCACTCCCTAGGTCTGGCTCACCCACAACCCCTGAAGCCTGGGCCAGCTCTACCATGCTGCCCAGGAAAGATGCAGGACCTTCTTTCCTGAGTGTCGCGGCTGGTGAGGAACATGGCCAGTTCTCCCACTCTCATGACCCTGGGGCCAACTCTCCTACCTGCCATAGGTGGCAAAGGATGAGGGACAGAGGGGAGGAGGCATCTCACTCTCTCTTCTGCACCACCACACAGCAGATAAGAGTCAATGTTGGCCCTCCTAGGTTTTCATCCTCTAGGCTGGCTCACTCACAATCCCCATGAATAGCTAGAGCCAGCTCTACTGTGGAGCCTAAGCAAGATGCAGGACCCAATTTCCTGAGTGCTGCAGTAGGTAAGGGGCAGGATCAGTTATCCCACTCTGATGACCTCAGGACCACTTCTCTTGTCTTTTATAGGTGACAAGAGACGAGAGGGGGGATCTCTTCCTCACTCATGTCACCACATGGCAAACAAGTGACAGGCAGCTCTCCCATGTCTCTCATGTCCTCCGAGTCTGCTCGCCCATGCTTCTGCCACCAGGGTCAGCTCTACTGTGCTGCCCAGATGAGATTCAAGGCCCACTCTCCTATATGCTGCAGTTGGTGAGAGGCAGGGCCAGTTCATTTGCTCTCATGACCCTAGGACCAGGTCTCCCACCCCACAGGTGGTGAGGAGGGGCCAAGGGGAGGAAGGTATCTCTCCTTGTCCAGGCTATTGCATGGAAGACGAGTGGCAGGCCAGCTCTCCATGCTCATACCCTCAGGGCCAGCTCCTACAACCAGGCTAGCTCTATTGTGCATCCCAGGTAATATGTGGGGACTACTCTCTAGAGTACTACAGCTGGCTAGGGGCAAGGCCAGCTCTCCTGCTCTCAGGACCCCAGGGCCAGCTTTCCTAAGATGCTGATGCGAGGGTGGAACCAGTTCTGCACAGCCCTCAGACATCGACATGTCTCTGAGCAGCAGCCCAGACCAGGGATGTCCATCTGGCCTTTGCTGGTAACAGAGGCCTGCTGCTGCAGGCCACAGGCCCAAACATGACCCCAGGTGGCATCACTGGCTACTCACATCAGGCTGTTCCTCACTTCCTCAAGTCTCCAGTTCTGCCTCTCTTCATTGTGCCCACATCCTTCTCTTTCTTTCATTTCTCTACCACTTACTTGGCTCCACAGGTCTGTCTGGGGTCATCTCAGGAGTGGTCTAGGGATTCCTATGCCCCACCCATACATTATGGCACCAGACAGGGGTCATCTCAGGTATGGTCTGTCCCCTTCCTGCCCCCAGATCTGAGCAACACTAGTAGTCATCTCAGGCTAGCTTCCTATCCAGGTCCCATGGTGCCAAACTGGTGGATATCTTAGGCTTGCTCCTCATCTGGATCGCCCTTGTGGTCCCATGCAGGGGTCATCTGTCTCAGGCTAACTCCCACCAAGGGCTCTCAGTCCCAGGGGGGTTCTTCTAGTTTCCAGCTCACTCCGCTTCCTGAGAGCCTGTGTGATCCTGACTGGAATGGACTGATGGTCAGCTCAGGCTCACTTTTTTCAGCAACTGTTTGACTACTAATCATTCAGATGTTCATAGGCCAGAGCAGAGCATTGAGCATAGGGGTAGCCGTTCTCCTCTCTGCCACCTATTGGCACACGTGTGACACAGCAGCCACACCTGCAACACCTCTAGAGGCAGACATTCAGCAACATCTTCTATACAAACTTGTTATGAACCATGAAATTTGTATTTCATATTCACATATCATTTGAAGATGCATCGTTCTTACATTGTGGGCCATAACAACTCATATGCACTGCTGGCTTGACTAGACTGAGAATTTCCTAGGAGACACACCTCTGGCATATTCGTAAGGGTGTTTCTCAACAAGTTTAACTGAAGAGATACAATTCACTCTAAATGTGTGTCATTTCCATGGCTGAGATCCTTTAGTGAGTACCAGGGGATCAGGGAACCAGCTCATGTCAGCATCTATCTGTCTCAGTCTCCTGACTGATGATATATGATATGATATGATATGATATGATATGATATGATATGATATGATATGATTATGATATGATGATATGATATGCCTGGCTGTCTCATTGCCCTGCCTCTGAGCCTTCCCTGCAATGGATGTTGGACTGGATCCTTAAATGTGAGCCAGAATGAACCCCTCCTTCCTTAAGTTGTTTTCTCGTGGCTTTTTTACCCAGCAAGCAGGCAGATCTGGCTCATGGAACATTGTTTTCAAGTCTCTGGTTAAACTGTATGAATTTTTTTAAAAAGAAACAATAAATTGTGCCTGCCAAAAAGACCTAAGTGAAACTTGACCTAAAAAACAATTGAAATTACACAGTGGAGAAAATGAATAGATTCACACATCAGCATCAGTAGAATGCCAAAGAGAAAACATTACTGTAAGAAATATGTCGAATGTGACTCTTAGGGATGGCTCAGCTGGTCAAGGCTCTGCCTCCGAATCTGACAACCCGAGTTTCACCACAGGGACCCACAGTGTGGAAGCAGAGATCTGACTTCAGGGAGTTGCCCTCTGACCTCCACACGTGCACTATGACTGGCGCATGTGTGCGCATGCGCATGCGCGCACGCACACTTTACATGAAATGTAGTTTGAGACAAAAGTCGAAAGTGTTGAAGGGTATAGTTTTCAAATCTTCTGAGAAACATACATCCAGGTGGAATTAAGTGTTCGTGAATTTTATGTAGAGAAAATAGCTTTGTGGAAGGTGGTAGCAGGAACTGGAGAAAGTCTAGAAGACCCTCCAGTTTGCAAGTAGGCTGACTTTATGGAATCGAGACAGGAAAGCACAGGTCGAAGCAGGATAGGTTACAGTTCATTCTAGGAAAGGCAACTCTGAGACCCCTTTCCCCAAAGTGTATCTACAAAAGAGCTGCCTAAGAAATACATCAGCCTTTCATTTCTCCACCTCAGCCGGTCACTGCCAGCGAACAACGTGTGATACAAACATCTATTGATTTCAGAGTTTGGCTCCTGAGCTCTTGATCTATTCTGCTCCAGTGTTGGTGGACGCCAGAAGTCTCGTGGTCTCACAACCCCATACAGAATGTATCACAGTCAGCAAACTCTGGAGCGGGTGAAATCGAACTGTTTTATTTTGTGGGTTATAAAGAGGCATTGAAACATAAAGATAAGCCCCAAATGGATAATAAGCATGAATGTGGGATCATGGATTACTCCGTGGGAAAGGGTAGGGACAAACTTGATATATTTTACACCAGCATGGTGGAGTGCTGGAAATATCTGCCTCAGCTGGAGGGAGGTCCGTGGGTGTACATTTTATGATTCACTAAGCTGCTCACATATATCTTAGGTATTTTTGTATGTATGATGGATCACCCAGCAATATTTATTGAAAAATTCTTTTTGCATACTTCTGGAGTGGTGTGTGAGAATACTTAGCTATATCTCAAGAATAATGGCCACGTGCATAGGAAAATAGCAAGCTACCTGGGAAAAGCAACCTAGCTGAAACTCAGTAAATCCAAGTTTTGTTTGTTTCGGGTTTGAGGGGGGTTGGTTTTTGTTTGTTTATTTGTTTGTTTGTTTGTTTCTCTATTCATTCCCATAGATGAAGTTTTTCAGGTTCTTGTGGAAAATATTCTTTTAACTGATGTCAGTCAATAGAATTCAACCATCACCACTCAACGAGACCTCAAAGGGCAGACTTTCCATCTTTCCCTCATTTCTGTGGATACGGCCAGCCTCATGGATCTCCCACCTTCTTACTTGATACTCCCAGATGTAATGAATCTATCAAAGGCATGTGTGCTTTCCTTAATAATCCAGGCCTGTGTGACTCCATTCTGTTCTGGTATTATTCTTATTGGAAGTTCAGATGTCACACTAACTCTGCTTTATGGTTCTACCAACTTCACATGGGATTATTAACACCCAGAGCTTGGCACTGGATGACAGCAACACTTAGAATCCAGCCTGAAACAAAAACCAAGAGAAAAACTTGATGGTGTCAAAACGGAGTTTCCATTCTTGGCTCATTATTATTTATCAGTAATTGAATTTAAATTTTAAGAAATACCATTTTTACCACCAAGAATATTTTCTTTTGATCCAAGGACATATCATGAGATGTTTCTAATAATAAGTCACTGTTGCATTCCTGGAATGTTCTCAGTCTGGTCATGAATTCAACCCTGCTTCAAGAAGGCTGGTCTCAATTTACCAGAGTATGATCAAGACTTGCTTATTTTTATAACTCAACTTTGATGATTATTTTTGCAGTCTGGGTCTAGAATCCAGGTCTCATATATGCAAAATAGTTGTGGAAATACACTTGTAGTATTAGAGAGTACATCAATTCTATTGCTAAGGATTTTAGTAAATAAATAAGGAAAATTCTTAAATATTTTTTGTTCTGTTTTGTGTATATTTAACAAATAAAACCACCTACACAGACCCCTGTGTCCTTTCTTAAATGCAAGTTTTGACATTGCTGGAAATAGAGCTTTAGTTTTTCAATCTTGTTTAGGCCTTCTCTTCTGAATTTCTCAATTTGATTCAAGATTGCAAGATACAATTTTCAACTTAGTCTATTTAATTAAAATCCATAATGTTATTATGCAAACTCTTTGTATTCTTAGTTTAGGTGGTTAATCTTCCTAATATGTAGGAAGATTGGCTGAAGTCATTTTTTTCCAGATTATAATTCTTTTCTTCTTGAGGTTGTTATGCAATAATCTTTTATTGTCAAGAAAATAACATTAGAGTTGACATGTTATTCATTGAGTGAATATTTCTTCCTGTCCACAGTGTAACTTGTATTGATTATCAAATTAAATTAAAATATGCCTACATCAATTTTTATGTTTGTAACTTTAATTCTTAATTATATATTGCTACAAAAGTGGTTTTTTTGTGATTTTTAAATAATTTGTTTGCATGTTAACCCAATATTTTGGTTTTATTTATTCTGTGTATTTTACAAAACAATCATTATTTCTTTTCTCTATGTTTTAGATAATGTGCGTTTTAGAAACAACCTACACTTGGAATGTATTTCTCGGTCTTTTTTTAACCCCAGTAGAGTTAATTATTTTTATTTAACTATCATAACCTATTTATGTTCACTGTCATGGAATAATATTAATTTATTGATGCCTGTTTCAACGGTTATGACGCCCAGGAGACATTTTCCGTTTTATTACACTTCGCACCATATTGCTGATGTCATTTTCTGTCATGATATGACCACTGGCTGACATTGAACTTTCATGCCATGAACATTCTTGAATTTTAGCCTTGAAAAGTCTTATGCATAAGTTTTGTCATTAAAGTTTGAAAACAGACTTCTGAAACATCAAAACTCAAAGCTAAAATATCTAGAGCAGCTGTGTGGTCAGGGGACATACTTACTTCATGCACCTCTCTTCTTGAGTTCACTCTCACTAGTGTCTTGCCGGGCCTACTCAGCATAGTCAGAACTCCAGTGTAATGGAAGTGTCCATTTTACACTGTCATGTTAGATGCCTTTGTTTTCAGAGCATATGGAAGTAATTATATGTAGCTACTTAATTTTCCTAGTCTTTTCTTGAGCAGTACAACAACCCCACTTCTGTCTCTTCTAATTCATTTCTTAGACAACAATTGTTTTATTGATAATGTTTCTGAGACAGAGAGTTCAAAAAGTTTTACTGTTGCTGTTATTGTTGATGTTGTCTTTATATCCGTGGGCTCTCTGGTTTTATCTATCCGTCTCCCAAGGCAGATAAGAAAAAGATCAGAGGTTCACTTGATAAGCCTTCTGCTGCTATGAGATTGGAGGTGCACCTGCGAGATAGCTCCATAGGTAAAGGAGCCTGCTGCCAAGGCTGACAACCTGAGTTCAATCCCTAGGTCCCACACGGTAGGAAGAAAGAACCATTCCTACAAGTTGTTCTCTGATCTCCACATGCACACTGTGGCATGGCATGTGCTTGCCCACACATATATACATATAGACAAAGATAGATGATAGATAGATAGATACATCATAGATATAGATTGATAAATGATATTAATTAGATTAGATAGATAGATAGATAGATAGATAGATAGATAGATAGATAGAAGATGATAGGTAGACAGTGATAAATAGATGTAATAAAATTATATTTCAAAACAAGATTGGAAGTGACAAAAAAAAATTATCTTTCAAAACAGTGGTCTATGGCCACCTCTGATCCCGATCAAAACATTGAATTGAAGAGGTGCAATGCCAACTTTAAGCTAAATAAAACAGACATCTATAGGATTTTCCTCCTGGTTGAGTATCTACAGGTGACATATAATTATACCCATATATAGGTACAGATATTCAGGTGTTTGTGAGGATGGAGATTTACATTTGAATACATACTATTAAAATATCACAATACCAGAGGACAGTGGGCTTCTCTCGTCTGTTATCAATTACACTTGATACTTCTTTGGCTTCTGACAACTTGTCTTATACATTTTTGTCATTGTTGCTCTTTTCCTTCTTTGCTGTCTAATGTTGTCTTAACATTACAGTGAACTCCTTCTCATCTTCTCCTGCCCTTTTTTCTTCTATTTTGAGAGCCTTCTCAGTTTGACACAACATCAGAAATGAGTTGAATCAAAGTAATTATTTTTTCCAATTTAAGGATATCTTTATTTGCAAGATACAAATGTTTCATATTTAACAAGAATTGAAGGACTTAATTTTTACAATGTTTTCAATAATTATTTTTAATAGCTAAAAAGGCCAAATTATGAAGAATTCCTTTTAAGAAAAGGTGAGAAGAAGCCACTGTCCTAAAAATGAGGCTTTTAAAAGGCCCTAAATACTGTCTGATTCACTTCACCCCAATGCCAGCTTCAGACAAACCCCATATGCCCTTAGGGTGGGAAATATGAAAAACATGGCATTTCTGATTAGATTACTCACAAGGTAGACTTGTGTCTTTGCTATTTCTAATGTTGCTTTGAGATCTATGATTTCATGTTTTGCATATGGGACTCTTTCTACCCTTCCCAATGTCATGTGCTTCAATCTTCCACACACCTGTCAATGGAAATTTGTGGTTTTTAAAAAGGCAATGGGTCATAAAGAGGCCATATTTATTGGGATTTACTGTCATGTGGATAACACATTTGAAGTTTATTGATTGTAGTTCCCTTTGAAAAGCCAAACTTGAGAAGAAGCCAAAATTTACAATTATCTTTTTACTGAAGTTGCCTAATTAATGTTTCAAAAATATACTCTGAATGACTGGAAACATCTGCCCACAGGTGGGAGGGGTGCCGGATGGAGAGGCAGCTTTGGGAACCACATCAATTGAGAAGGAACTCAAGATGCTGTACATTTTTTGTAAGTTCTTGCTTCCAGATCTGTTATCAACCATTTAAAAAGTCATTAAATTTTAGTTTCCTTAAAAGCTTGTCTTATCATAATCATCTCTCTTTTCATCAAAGTCTGTTGTGTTTTCATCTCATCTTTGACTTCCTGGAGTTTATTGCATTTCATTCAGATATTTCTCAACAATGTCACTGGTTCTTATAATAAAGAAATGTTTCCCAAGGAACACCGCTCACTGCCTCCTGAATCCCGTGTTCTCTCTTTTCCATGTTTGGTCCTTTGATCAGAGAGAGAGCAATCTTACTCTCACTGGCTGCTCATAAGCAGCATGTGTGGTTTGGCTTGGATCAGCATCCCTCCCTGCCTCCTATGACTCTGACCAATTCCAACCAACTTCCCTGGGATTTGCAATGATGCAGCCTGAGGAAGAATGCCTGGCTACTTTCTACTTGAAAACTGTCTCTACTGATGTCCTTGCCAAGGCTTTCTGTCCAGTTCTCATATTCCTCATCAGCATAATCCAGTAATCATAGACAAAGAATTAATGGATAGAGAGATGGAAAAAGGCAGACAAACAGACAGACAGACAGACATCCTACAATGGGAAGAAGACTACCTTTGGTCTCATTTTACTTGAATTATCTTACTTTATGGTGTAAGGTTTTCTCTAAGTTCTGTAAAAATAGAAGTTGTCCCTGGTTCCTAGCAAGTTACTAAGTAAAAATTTCCAGCTTTACTGGAAATATGAACCCTTCTCTATTTCCAAACTTATGCCAGTGGGCAGAGGCACATTAAGAATCTTTCATTTCCTCCTATTATAGTTCACAAAGCAGTAATCCAAATACTTCAAGCTACAGATCAATCTGCCTAAAATGAATCACAGCAAATAAGAGTAACATTTTCCTTTTGACTGTGGAGAAGGCAGTGGAGGCCTTGGGCACGTATGTACACACATGTGTACACATGTATACATACCTGTATGTGCATGCCCAGAGGTCCATCATCAGATGGAAAAGAGAAAATGTAATATTCTAGATAATGTAATTTTATACAGTTATAAAGGAAAAATCAAATTATAAAATTTGCAGGAAAATTAGTATAACTAGAAATTATGACTTTAGCAAAATAAGCCAAACTTGAAAGAAAAACAATGGAAGTTTTCTATGTATGCAAAGAAATCTAGATTTAAAATTGTTTATGCCAGGAGTGCTGGAAACATGGCTCAGCAGTTAAGAGCACTGGGTGCTCTTGGAGAGGACCTGATTTCAATTCCCAGCACTTACATAGTAGCTCACAATGATCTGTAATTCCATTTCCAGGGGTTCAGACACTTTTTCTGATCTCTACATGTTCCTACATGCACATGATGCAACATACATACACACATGCAGGCTCAAACACACACACATAGAAGAAAGAAAGAAAGAAAGAAAGAAAGAAAGAAAGAAAGAAAGAAAGAAGGAAGGAAGGAGAAGGAAGGAAGGAAGGAGGAAGGAAGGAAGAAGAAACAAAGAAAGATAAAAAGAAAGACAAGACTTAGAAAAAATAAATAAAATTATCACCTGAGCATGCTTGTGCATGCCTTCTTTAATCCCAGAATTAAGAGGTAAGAGCAGATGAATCTCTGGGCCAGCCTAGTCAACATAGCAAATTACAGACCACCAGGCCTACACGGTGAAATCCTGTCTCAAAAAAAAGAGCCAAATAAAATAATTTGTGTGTGCATGTGCGTGTCTATGATAGAAAGGAGATCATGAGAAGAGAGAAAGGAATCCTTAAAATAAGAAAAATTGAAAGTAACAGAATACAGGTAATAGGAAAGCAGAGTGAACTGGAGAAAAAGGGAGAATCATCTAGAGGAAGGAGGGGACACAGAATTGTGTAGTTGGAGAGGGGAAAGAATGACATCAAAGTATAATAGCATGTGTGTGTGTGTGTGTGTGTATGATAAAAAAAACCATTAGTTTGTATAAAAAGTGAAATTTAAATATATGTATAACATAAAAAAAAAACAAATAAAGTAAATAAAATTGAATTGATTTAATGGTCACCATCATTCCTGCATGCCTGAGTTTGGTTGTCATTGTTCCTTGTATTATCAATGGTGTCTACCCATTATTTGTGTTGCTTGAGCAAGTAGCCTGGCTGAAGACAAGTGGCATTGCCAGTTTCCAAAGCATTGTGGGCAGAGAACATGATGTACAGACTAAGTTTATGATTCTGTAATCTGAAAACCTCTTGCAGAATTTTTAAAAAAATAATGTTTAACTTTAGTGACATGTGATTCAAATTCCAGTAGAATAGAGACTGCAAAAAAAAAAAAACAGATGCAAGGAGGAAAATTAAAATTAAAAAAAGTTACAATAGTCATGAACTCTGTTTTCTAAAACTGATCACCAGTGGAGGATTTTAGGCATAGAGGTAGGATGTTTGTTTTGAGGTAGGATTTTATGTAGCCCAGGCTGGTCTAAAACTCAGTAAGTAGCTGAGGATGCTATTGAACTTCTGATTCTGCTGCCTTACTTCTCAGATGGTAAGAATACAAGCATGCTCAACCACCACCATCTTCAGTTCATAGGCTCCCATATAAGGAGGGGAACCCATGTTTTTGCATGTTAAGCAAGCATTCTACCAACTGAGATATGACCCCTGCCAATAGTCTTGATGATAATAGGATAGTTGTATCAGGAACACCACATATACCAATGAAAACTTTTCAGTCTTTGAAACATCAAAACTTACCAGAACTGACTAAGGAAGAAATACAAAGTTAGAGTATCCTTCTATGTGTGAAAGAAAGGTAGTCTATTCTTCTAAACCAGTGGTTTTCAACTTCTTAATGCTGTAGTCCAATACAGTTCCTCATGTTGTGGTGACTTCCAAACAAGCTACAAGTTAGCATAACTTCTATCATGATGTCTTTCAAACATTTGAAAAGAGAACATCTAGCTTACAAACTTCTCCAGAGACTAGAAAAGGTAGAAATAATTTCCAAGTATTGTATTCCCTTCCAACACACCTTGAGAGCAAAATGATAAACTCAAACATCTGTTATAGAAGAACATGAGTTGACCTCCCTCCTGGATATAGACATGGAAGTAAAAATCAAAATATTAGCAAACCAAATTTAGTTATATTAATAAAAAGATCAAAGTTTAAAATAAGTTTATTCAAGTTAGAGTTTACTCCACACAAATGAACTCTTGGTTAACATTCAAAATTAAAAAAAAAAATATATTAGCCATTAATTTATGCAAAGTGCCATCCCTCCCACCTCCCTTCCCCAGACTTAGGTAAGAAAAGCCACATTTGGGAAATGTATCACTTGTTCATTATTTTGCTTTTGTTTGTTGTTGCTGTTTTGTTTTAAGTAAACTTTGAGCAAGTTGACAAGCAAGGGAAATCTCTTTAATCTAATTCATGCCACCCACAAGACAAATATATAATCAACACAGTTAACAGTAATAGATTGAACTCCGTGTACTTAAGCTTGGGACAGATGCCATGTCACCATTTCTGTCGCACATTGTTCTGGAAATTCTAATCAGTGGAAAGGAAGAAAAAAAGATAAGAGTTCAAAAGATAGAGCAAAATGTTAAAAATGGTGATCTCGCTCTCCTTCCTTCCCTCCCTTTCTTCCTCTTTCTATCTCTGTCTCTATGTCTCTCGTCTCCTCACACACATACAGATACACACACATACAAAGACATGCACACACGCCTGCATACTCTACAAGTAAGTTAAAATAACCCAAAGTGATGAAGAGAAATTTTAAATGACCTAAGATAATTGGAGTTACTACTATAATTAACATTTGAGGACTTAATATCTACAAAAGTCAGTTCACCTAAATGAATCTGTAGTAAAAATGTAATCTTAAATAAAATCCAGCAGGCCCTCCATAGAAATGGACAAGATGATTCTAAAATATATTTGAAAACGCAAAAGGACAAAAACTTTCCAAACTGAACTTGAAGACATGGAAGAATTTAATAAATTAACTTGCAGATGTCCCATCTTCCCACAAGGCCCTGGGACTTACGAATGCACAGATCTGGCTTGGTCCCAGACAAAGGAACTAAGGGAGCTGAATGGAAGTCACATCAGTGATGGCCAAAACAACTTCTGGGTGCAGTCCAAAACGGATGGCCTTCTCCATCCGGAGCTGGGTGATTCATAGCCAGAAGAGTAAAAATGAAGCTTAGTCTATGTCTCTTAACAGAAAATAAGCAATTCCATGTGGATTATAGATGCAATGTTGTAGGAAATGCAAAACAAGACTTCAGATCAGTAAGCTATAGAGGAGAAGCAAAATCCACACATCTGGGAGCAGTCCATTTTGTTAAAATATACACGCAGGACACATAAACATTAAGGAAAAGATTAGCAAGTTAGACTTCAATAATTAAGAATTTTTGTTTATCAAGAGACATACTATGAGTGTCAATAAGAGAAGAGATTTTTCATCTAGAATCTATTCTTATATACTCCCTATATATCAGTTGTCAGAAGAGAGACAACAGGTGTACAACTCAGCCCTAGGCAACCATTGTGAACAGAACTCCATAAAACAGTTCATTGAAATGGCTAGCAAATACATGAAAATGTTCCCCCATGCCATCAATTCTCAAACAAATACACATCAAACTACAATGATATTCCTCTATGAGCAAGCTACAACGTTTTTTTAACATAAAGTAGGCATGGTGGTAATTGCATTTAATTCCAGCCCTTGTCAGGCAAAAGCAGCTGCATCTCTGTTAGTTCAAGGCCAGCCTGATCCACATAAAAAGATCTAACCCAGCCGGGTTATATAGCGAGACCTTGACTCAAAACACAAATTTAATGTAATGATATCACTTATTAGGAAAAATATTGGGAATCTAGAATTCTTGTGGACAACTGATACAGTACAAACCAATATAACCACTTAATAAAACTATTTGTAAGTATGTACTAAAGCTGTATCTATGCCAGCTTCTGAGCCAAGTTATCCCTGTATAACTCAAAAGAGGTGCATGCATGTATGTTCCAAAAGAATATTGTGAGTGCTGTTATTTATTCATCAATATTATACTAGATAAAAAAAAATCATGACATCATTTAAAACATACTATACTCCAGTGCTTTATGATTGCATAGCAATATGGGTGAATCTCAAAACCACAATATAAGGCAGAAGATAGACACAAAGTAAAGTCATACAAAACAGATTTGCAGTGGAAAAATGTTATAATAGTGTTAGCTTGAGAAGAGGGAGCATACTGGCTCAAAAGAAACAAAGCAGGCATGTGGGGTGTGGCTACTATATGTGTTCTGTTTCCCCAATTGGGTGTTGGTCACACAAGGCTGAATCCCAATTGATTCATACAGTAAAAGATGCAGTCCCAAATATATCTGACACCAGAGTCCTGTCAATCATAATATGGTTGCAAGCGTGGGTATGTGATGATGATGTGCTCCACTTTTAAAGACATGATTGGAAACATATTCTGATGACCTTTTATTTTGTTACCTATTTCATAACTGAAACTACAGACCCATGGCTAAAAATCCACTGCCACTTAGTAGTAACCTGCCTTAATTGCAGGACCAGATACCTGAAGTAACTTCAAGTCTGTGGATTCAAAATGGCAGGTCAAGCTTACACAGACAGAGGAATGTTGTGGAGAATGGGAGAGGAGATGGAGGCAAAAGGGGATGGATTTCTTTCTTTCTCAAGCACTTGTTTGAGTGCAATCATTTCCTCCAGAAGGCTTCAACCTACTAATTAAAACATCCAATCTCTATCAAAGACTTACAGTTAGATATTAAAATGCTAAGAACGATGCCTGCTAACTTCTGAAAGACATATCTTTGTAGCAGATGTGGCCCTTGTATCTTTGCACAGACTGTATTGCTCACTTATTATAAAGTCTCTATGAAGAGACTATAACTATTGCATCCATTTTAGAGACAGGAGAATGGATGTGGTATGCTGAGATCTCACAAGGACAACCTAGCACAAAGTGACCAGTTGGAATTCTTGTTCCTGTCTGTAGGAAAACAGAACTCTCCTGTTCTCTAAAGTATCAAAGTTGGACATTTTATCCTCCTAAGAAGAATCCAGGGCTGTGAGTTCTAGGTCTGGAGCAACAGGGATTCAGAGTGAATCACAAGCCAATCACTTCTTGGCATGCCAGGGACTCTCTTTCTCATCTGTGTGCTCTGAGGTTTGCTCGGATGATCTCCAAGGCCCCTTCCCACTCCATCATCTAATGGCTCCTGAGTACAGAAGAAAGACATTAATCTAAGTCACTTGCAATATGTTTTTACTGTGCGGTGAGACTATTTTTAGAGCATGGCAGAATAAGAGCTCATTTCATGGAGCCAGTCAAAAATTTCCCACAATCTTTGGGGGAAATCCAAGCCTGAGTGAGTCTAATGCTTAATGAGATGATGTAATGCAGGGAAATATATAGCGGGAAGGAAATTTTATTAGTGTGAGTAAATGTGAATTTTCAAGTGAATTACAAGACCTTAAGAAGTCAATGTATATACCCCAGGGGGAAAATCACCTACGACTTTAAAACAGAGCCTGCAGTGTTTCTTTGCAGGCAGGCTGAGAACCTCCACAGATGGAGTCGAACAGGGAAAATTGTGGAGAACCTTTAACCTTATGAAGAAAAACAGATGACCTCAGAAAAATATCTTCAATTAAGCAGATGGAGGACACCTAGTGACAGGTGCACTTGACAGATAAATGGGGCTTTAGAAAAACTGGAGCTAATGCATTTGTTAAGCAGGGGGACCCTATGTGAAGCTTGCTAATGTGAAACCCACAAGATTGGTGACTTTTATGAATATTGTGTGATGCTGGTCTGCCATTCAAATAGGGGAGCAGACACTCTCCTGTTCAACAGAAGGAGAAGCAGGAGGAAGACAAGGAGGGGAAGCGGGAAGAAGAAAGGGAAGGGGAAGGAATGGGGACAGGGAGAGAAAGAAACAGCAGCAGCATGTTGGCTAATGCAAATCCAAGAAGTATCATTCCAAGTCATTTCAACTGCTTAAGATGTTTCCAAATTGTCACACAACTGTAGTAACGGACGGCACACGCATCTTTAGCAAATTCCAATCTCATGATGTCTGTTCCAACACTTGCAATTTTGACAGTCTCCGGGACTAAGAAGTTAGGATATTTCCATTTTTGTCTCAGTAGCTAACTCCGAGGAGATAAAAAAGCAACTGCACTATGAGAGATGCCCGGAGAGATGCTCTTTCGTCCAGTTTTACCTGTTTAATCTCTGCAGAGGCACTCCTGGAATTTTTCAGTCATTAAACAGGAATTTATCAATGTGTGAACTAAATATAAACTCAGAGACTAGGCCTCTTAGGGAAAGAAACTGGGGATGCCTGCAAAAGCAACAGACCATCCTGGGGAATCATGACCTCGAAAGTACTAACACAACTAACTCTCCTCCACACTGTAGTCCCAGGCTGGGCTGTGTAGCTCAACACATTTAAAGGGCCACTGCGAAACATTGGAGATGAAGAGATTCGCACACAGAAGGCCACTTACATTATTCATGTGTCCAACATACCAAGTGTTATTGCCTCCAAGTATGGCCTGGGGGTTGTTGTGCCATGAATATGAAATGCACCCCCTATGCCCCAACCCCACATAGGCCTGCGTGTTTGACTACTTAGTCCCCAGTTGCTGGTTCTGTTTGAGGAAGACTGTAGAAAAGGTAGAACCTCAATAGAGGAAGTGAGTCAATGGGGGTGGAGATTGGGGTTTTACAGCCTGACAGCACTTCCGGTCAGCTTTCTGCTTCCTGTTTCTTCAAGACGGAGGTGAGGCGGTCCAACTGAACGTTCCTGCCATGATGGCGCTGCCTTCCACCATGCCTTCCCCTCAGAAATGGACTTTATCCTCTCAAATGGGAAGCCAAGGTAACCCCTTAAGCTCCTTCTTGCCAGGTATCAGGTCTCAGTAGCAAGGAAGGTAATTAACACATGGTTCCTCTGTAGGGTGTTCCTCAGGGTGTCGTCATCTTTCTGTTCTGTTCACACAGAGCCCAAGGACGAACACCCCGTCCAAGTATCTCTTGCTTCCTGGCGTTGCTACACGACCTCCATGGATACCCAGCTCTGAAGCCTTATGTCTCCCTGACCTAATCATAATCAGAAGTGCGTGAGCCCTACATTGAGGATAAGCCTCAGGAAATCTCATTACACTGATCCCATCCAACAAAAATCCCTGAACTCTGAGCAACCAGCCTATGCCTGACATGAAATAGAGCCTCAAAATTATTTACTGGACTCCAAAATTATTTATTGAATAAGTAGATTTAAAAATTGCTCACATCTTCTGCCTCATCTGAGCTCATCATCCAGCTAAAGAGATGGGATGTGTTCAAAAGTAACCATAATTTATAGCTAAGAAACCACAGCCAGTCAGAAGGGCCCGATGGGGGAGGCAGCTTTAGAGACAGAACCTAAAAACTGGATAGCAAGGAACAAGACACAGATGAAATATTCCATGTTTTCTTTTGAATTTTTCCCTTCCGGTTTCTTTAATTTCAGTCCTCTGAGAATCTCAAAACCTGTGCCTCAGGATTTATCTCTGCCCACCAAGCTGCATGCTTGTGGGTCTGGTAGATGACTGGGGGGGGGGGGGGGTGCAGTCCCAGTTCTCTCCCAGCTCCCTGCCTTTCACACTGGGTTTAAGCCACTCTTGACTGATTTTACCAAACATGAATGGCCTGATATTTTCATCTTTATCATCCAGCCTCCTCACCATCTCACAGAACTATGGCTGCACCCTATTGGTCTACAGGATTCTACTCCTGTAGTAAAGGCTAGGGGCACTTAGATCATTATGTCTGACCTCCAAAGTCATGTTCAAGTTTCACAATGATGTAAGGGAAGTCCTTGGAACATAGTCGACCCTTGGGCCCTCCTTTGACTGGATATCTGCAGGATGTATAAGAGTACCACACGATTTCTTCCTGAAATATATAACTTCCAGAGTTTTCTCTGACTATTTCAAATGAAATTCGACTTTCCATGGGAAGTTGTGAATAGGAAACACATTCCAATGCAAAGTGGCCTTGCCCTAGGTTTTGCAGATCTTAATTTCAAGCTACTGAGCAAGGACAGGGGAATGAGAACAAGAAGGGATAGGCTCTACCTGCCTGGGATCCCCACTTCCTTCTTCCTCTTCTTCAAGATAGATTTTATTTATTTATTTATTTATTTATTTATTTATTTATTTATGTTCTGCCTGCATTTATACCTGCATGCCAGAAGAGGGCATAAGCCCTCACTATAGATGGTTGTGAGCCACCATGTGGTTGCTGGGAATTGAACTCAGGACTTCTGAAAGAGCAGTCAGTGCTCTCAGCCTCTAAGCATCTCCCTAGCCCATCCCCCACTTTCTTCTTTATAAGACCTTTATTTATGAAGACCCTATCTTCATCTACACAAAACAAAGCAAGAAACTCCTATCACAAGCCATGTGAGTATAAGGACATTTACTGAACATTTAACACTTTTTAGGGTAATCAATGACCAACTTTCTTTCCATTGAGCTCCAAAATAGAGGAGGGAAAGGGCGAGGGCAAGACAACACAGCCCTCTGCCTCCAAGGGTTAATGCTGTCAAATTTGGGAACTAATTGCTAGCCATGTAAATAATTTGTTGGAAGATAATTTAAGGGGACAACGTCAGGCCTTAAGTTTGAATCCTATTTTTCGAAGCCACCCTTCATTCTGTGAGACCCTATAATCCAGGAGAGAAACCAGATGGGTTCTGTACAGGGGATAGCAGCATGCCACATTAGAAGTGGAGGATTTATCAAAACAACACTGTTCTCCTCCCAGCCAAGATCCCAACAGCTACACTGTAGTTCTGTGATTATCTAGAAAATGTCTGCAGATCAAAATGGGACTCTATTCTCCCATTGTTACCAGCAACCTTGCCCAGCCACTTGGGTTTTTTCTTTGCACAGAAAGCACAGACATGTACAGCCACTCAAGATAAGGTGCCCAAATTTGGGAGCCCTAAATCAGAAAGGAATCTGCTTCAACTGTGATCAGAAGCCATTTTACTTATGTAAAACAATAACAGCAAAGATTCTGATAACCACGAGTTGGGAAGGGGAAGTTGGAGTTTTGATTTATAAATTTTGGAGGTTTTGAGACTAGACTTCATGTATCCCAGTCTGTCCTTAAACTCAAGGTCGTACTGCCTCTGCCTCCTGAGTGCTGGGTCACAGGCGCCCATGGCATCCTCCACTCCAGTTTGGCTCCTTAACACTACTGGGAAAGACAAGCGTGGAGTGCCAGCTGCCCCATTCCGTGGGACCCGGATCTGTTTCTCTGAGACACTGACCTCACTTAGACCTAGTGATGAACCTTCTCTGTCCCCTTCCAGCTGCATTTTCTTACTTTCACTCTACCATGTTTATTCAGACTGTAGCCCATGCAAGATGCTCCGCCTTCTCTTCCTCACTGCCTCTCCACACCCTGGCTGGCTTCTGTCCCAATGCTTCCTTCTAAACCTTCCCTGCTTCCGAGCACCAATAACCAATAACTAGTATGTAAGCGGCCAACTTGGAGATTTTCTGCCAAGTGAATTTTATTCATTCTCTCTCTCTCTCTCTCTCTCCTCTCTCTCTCTCTCACACACACACACACACACACACACACACAGTTTTATGCTTTTCAAGTCTTCTGCAAGTAAACCTATGACAGTTTAAATTTTATCGTTAGATGAAAAATACAAATCATACACACCTGCATTTCCCCCTGTTTCCCCCACCCCCACCCCCAACCCAAAGTCCTTTCCTGACCCTTCTCCTTAGCCAGCACTTAAATACTATTTTTCCAAGTCCTACCTTCTGCTGTCTTCTCTTTGTGCTCTACCTATGTCCTCTGAGTGACCTAGCACATTCCTCCCAGCTCCTAATATCTCCATCACCTGAAAGACATCTTTCCTTTCAGTTCCATGCCACTAACAGTAGTGTTAGAAACATTCCAGAAATTTTACTTTCCAGAAAGCATCCGAAGGTGCAGGGGAGGGGGTGGGGAGGAGGGAATGAGCTCATCCACATGAAGTCAGGGCCTACCCCATTCCCCTGATACACCTTTTCACACACACACACAACACACACACACACACACACACACACACACACCTTGCTTCTCCCTTGGGATCTCACGTTAGAAATCTGGGAATCATTATCAGATCCCACACTTAATTAATGTCCAGGACCCGTTGATGGCAAGGTGAATTATTCTCCCCATACCACTGCCTAGTCTAGTCACTTGGACTTGGCAGAAGTTGTCCACAATCCATGCCTTTTCCAAGTCATCTCAACACTCCTCCCATGTGTCCCACTAAATGTCACATAATTTGGATCATGCTTCCCTGTCCATAGGCTGTAACTCTTAAGATGTTTCCTATCATGCTCAATGTAAGGAAGGGAGTTCTCTTTTTATGTACCATGCACCTTCCTCAACCACCTCTGCAACATGTATGCTGGTGACCTGGCCTTTACTCTGCACTGTGACTCAGATGTGGCTGGCCCCCATCTCTGCTCCTGGCTACACCTCTTTCTTTCTAAGAATCTTTCTGTTCATCTGGGGGTGGGGCTCTAACTCATCCCTCCACTTTACTTTTAGCTTTAGAGTTCATTTCCTAGGATGGCTGTAGCAAGATGCCTTAGACTAGGGGAATGAGCCACCTCTCAGTTCTAGAGACTAGATGTCTGGAACTTAGATTCTGCAGAAATGGTTCTTTCTGGGTGGCTGTGAGTGAGTCTGCTCCCTGTGCTCTCCCATGTTCTCACAGATTCAGACAGTCCTGGCTTTCAGACAGCATTCATTCTCTCTGAATTCACAATATCTTTTCTCTGTGCATGTCATGCTCCATTTAATATCCTTCCCCCACACTTTTAAGGATGCCAATCAAATGGTGTCAGGGCCCACCCAAATGACTTCACTTTAGTTTCATTGTCTGCGAAGACTGTATTTCCAAATGAAGTCAAATTCACAGGTATTGGGAAAAGGACTTCCTTATCTTCCAGAGATTGAATAGCCACACATCGATTTGCATAGTCCCTCCCCTCCCATCTAACTGATGTCATCACCCAATGTCTTCACTTACCCTTAGGTCACTCTTAACCCAAAAAAGTAACAAGCCAGATCTGAGAGGACCCCAGAGCATATGTGCCTTGCTAGCTATTTTCCCTTGCAGAGTACTAAAAAAATGTTAGAGACCTCCTGATGGTCCCAGAACCAAGAAACAAAATCAAAAGCCAAAGGTCACTCCAAAGTTAAGAGTCTGACATAGCCCTTCTATGTCATAGCTCACTTCTGCAGGGTTCCTCAGCATTGGAGGTTGGGGCCAGCAATACAGATGTTCCACTCAGGCCCATGCTGTCAATAGAAAGTGAGAAGGAGATTTGTTAGGAAGAAGGAGGGATTCAGCAAGAATGGGAGGGCTGAGAGGAGAGTGGAGAACATAATGATGATGATACATGATAGATACACTATCCACATGCATAAAATGGTCAAGAGCATTTTTTTCAAGTGGACAAAACAAGACCATTAATACTATTAAGTCATACAGCCTGTGCACTAAAGAAAGGGCAGAGGAGGGAGACTAGGGGATTTGGTGATTAACACTAAAAATTCACATTCCAATAATATGTCTTTTTATTAATCTCATATACAATAAAGACTCATTCTCATGGCGTCTGATTAAATTGCTTATTTTGGTCTCCCCCTGTCCTTTTATGGCAGAAGCACATCATAGCATCCTTGGAGAAGCCCCTTGGAATCCAATGAAGTGGGAACATTGAGGAGCACCCAGTTCTGTCACAGTCCAAACAGTGCAGTGGCAGGGAGCTCCGCCAGCAGCAGGGACCACAGCACACCTCCAGAAAATCTAGACCTACACCTCACCCTGATAATGAAAGTTCAATGTCTGTCCCTGTTTGGAAGTGAATGGAAGGAATACAGAGGTGTCAAGCCAGCTGTGAAACAGCTGTGACCATGAAAGCTGTTTCTATGAAATCCTTCCTTTCACAGCTCAGAGAACCCCACAGAAAAGATGGAAAGAGTGTAAGAGCCAGAGGGGGTAGAGGACACCCATCAGCACGAGCAAAGCTCCTGTGAGCTGACAGACTGAAGCAGCAGGCACAATGCCTGCATAGGTCAGCATCAGGTCCTTTCTGTTTATATTATAGCTTCCTAGCTGGGTGGTGCTGGCTCACACCTTTAATCCTAGAACGCAAGAAACAGAGGCAGGTGGATCTCTGTGAGTTCACAGCTACCCTGTCTACAGAGTGAGGTCCAGGACAGTCAGGTACACACACACACGCACACGCACACGACACGCACACACACACACACACACACACACAAACCTACTTGTCTCGAAAAAAAAATATACAAATAAAATAAAAAATATTATGACTTCCAGTTTAATGTCTCTATGGGATTCCTGAATGTGTAAACCAGTGGATCTTTGATTCTTGTGCCTTCTTTTAGGCTCTTTTCCTTCTGTTAGTTTGTCTTGTCCAACTTTGACGCTATTGTTTTTAGTTTTGAATAAATGACTGAATGAAGTAAAATCTAGCCACTAGGGTAAAGGTTAGCAACTGAACTGTCAATTAAACCTGCTGGGAAACCAAAAATTAGTTTTCTCCAACAGAGTGACACTGGGTATAGAAACCACTCTAGGTCAGCCTTCATGTTCAGAAATAGTTGACCAATATAATGGACTCCACAGATGTGTGTGTGTTGTGTGTGTGTGTGTGTGTGTGTGGTTGGTGTATTTGTGTATGTTTGTGCCTTTGTTACAGTTTGATGGGTTGATTTTGGAGGAGGGCAGAAGGGATATTTTGTATTCTTGGTTTGGGGGGGTTGTTATTGTATTAACTTATGTTTGTTTTTAAAGAAGGAACTTAAAGTTGGATGGGTAGGAAAGAGGAAAGCATCTGGAAAGTCTTGGTGGAGGAAAAGAGTATGATCAAAGTATATTTAAATTTAAATTGTTTTCTAAATAGTGAAAATATAGTAAAAATGATAAAAAGACAAATGTAGAGGGGCCTCAGAAATCAGTTTTAAATAAAAGTTTAAGCAAGTCCCGTGTGTTGTGTGTGTGTGTGTGTGTGTGTGTGTGTGTGTGTCTATGTGTCGTGTGTAGTGATGTAAATGTATATGGGGGTACACATGTGTATACCATGCACATGTATGTGTGTGCATGTGAGCCAGAGATTAACTTTAAATTGCTCTTCAGGAACCATCCACCCTTTTTGAGAAATGTTTTTTCAATGGGACCTGGTGCTGGCTAGGCAAGCCCCAGGGATCTTCGTCTCTGCCTTCCCAACACAGATATTATATACATGTACCACCATTTTCAACTTTTCCTCTGGGTGTCCGGGATCAAGCTCAGTTGCTCATGCTGTTCACCGAGCACTTTAGCAACAGAGCTACCTCCGCAGCCCCATAAACAAGTCCTTTTGTAGGGCACTCATGGTAGGTACTGCTGGTGACACGGAAGAAGCCTGGGTTGGTTAAGCCATGGTAGTTCATGGAATGTTGTACCAAGTGGTATGACTCAAAAGCCAAACCAAGCCATGGACAGGTTTTTGTGTTCTAAGTTCAGTATGCTGAAAACTGAAGCAGAAGGCCAGGTCCAAGCAGGAGAGACAACACTGTGGTATCAGCCAATCCATACATAAAAGGCATGGTCAGCTTGAGGATTTGGCAAGGCACTGAAGGAGAGAAAGAAAATCATCTTTAGAGCCTTACCATTTTGAAAAGCATCCTCAAAGCCTTAACGCTTCAGATCACTCAGATCTAAAGGGAACCCATTCAGAACAACACAGATACAATTATTAAAAAAAAAGATAGCCAGGGAAGATTCAGCAGAGGAAAGGGATTTGTGTCCATGCAGATAAAAAACAACTGGGAACTGGTTCTAAAGCTCAGAGACAAAGAAATGTCTGAAAAAAGCTCTTCAGCATGTGGAAATGGGTAAGATCTCGTGAGAAAGCAGGAGCTGCTCATGCTTGGCTCATTCCAAATGAAGAACCAAAATGGGCCCCGGAGAGAGCCATTTCCCTCAGCCACACCTGGTTAGACTTGCCCTTGGTTCCCTGGTGACATTCTTAGCTGTTAGTACCAGACCCATCAGTGCAGCAAATGAAACTTATTGAGGATAATTATACTGGGCTTAACATTTAATGAAGTGAGGGTGTTACTCCAAAGAGTGGGTTTGCTCATGAGTTCTTTGTTAAGGAGGCCCAAGAGCATCATCAAAACAATGCCTTTCTGGCCTAGTTGGGCTCAACTGACAGGACAGTAGGTTTTGGACAGCACAGGCAACGAAGTAGCGTAAGTCCTTCTCCAGGATGCAGTTATTCTTTCCCAGCTGTCTATCCCATATACCTCTACATCTTTGGGCTGCAAATTGCTTTTATTACAAATGATCTGAGCCACATTATATAATTATATGTGATTTCCTATTTCTCCTATAATAGTTCATCACAGCCAAGCCCTCAATGGCTTAACAAAGCAACTTCTCACCAGATCTCTTGAAGTCTGAAATGGGTCTCACTGAGTCAAGATCATCCTGTTACCAAGGATGAGATTGTTTAGGAGCTCATAGACTAAGGAAGGGGAAGCCGTTTCGTTGTCTCTTTTTAGGTTCCAGAATATCCCTTGTCTCTCCCAGCAATCTGCCATCTTCATTTGCCATCTCTCTGATCTCTCTTCTAATTTCTTTGCCCAGTTCGACATGCCTATGTGATACTATGGCTCTGAGAACTCAGCTGTCTCCCTATCTGAACATCAGCTAGTGAGCAGCTTTCCTTTCATCTCTAACCTTAGCTTGTTACCCTTTGCAGTTCAAATCTGAAAAACTCACAGATTTGAGGACTGAACATGAGCACCCTTGGGGCCACTGTTGTACTGTTTCCACATCAATCACAAAAATATGTTTCTATCATAATTGAGTCCAGTCATCTACTCTTGACTTCTCTGGAGCCTGGAGAACAAATTTCATGCAATTAGGAAGGAATCTTCAGCTTTCTGAACATTTGATACTGGAGAAAGTAGAAGGAGGAGAAGGGGAAGGAGAAGGAGGAGAAGGGGAAGGAGAAGGAGGAGAAGGGGAAGGAGAAGGGGAGAAGGGAAAGGGGAAGAAAAAGAGAGGAGAGGAGAGAAGGAGGAGGGAGAAGAAGAAGAAAGAAGGAGAAGGAGAGAAGGAGAAGGAGAAGGGGAAGGAGGAGGAGGAAGAGAAGAGAAGAGGAGAAGGAGAGAGAAGAGAGAGGAAGAGATAACAACATTATTGGCACTCATATGGCAGCTGCCAGGTCACACAGTTCATCACAGAAGCTTGACACACAGAATCCCACAAGATGTGATTGGGATCACGTTTTTCACATGACGAGATTGGAGTTCTGGCTAGTTTAGAGTGGTTAGCAAGTGGTTACAGTTAGATCAAAATCAGTGCATCCAGTTCTGACTTCTGCCACCCCACAGTCCATTTGGCTCAGCGTTTAAGGCCTGTGATTTGAACACCTTCTTAACTTCTCCTACAACTACTGAGTTGTCACAGTGGATAGTCCCCTCTGTTAATTTTAGCACATGTCGGTGTGTTCTATCTTATGTCCTACACAGTACTGCTCACGCATCAGGGCTATGGCCTCCAGCCTCTGCTGTGACTTACAACTTTATAGGAGTGATTGTTAGTTGTGGTTGTTAGCTGTATCTATAATCCCTAGACAACAATTCTCAGAGTAATTGTGAGAATTTCTGGAAATGTTGAACTGAGGAGGGAAGACCCACCCTGAATATGAGTGGTACCCCCATCCCATAGGCTGAGGTTCCAGACTGAAATGAGAAATCAGTGACCCACCAGCATCCATCTCCCCAACTCTGAACATGATACAGCCAGCACTTTCCACTGCCCTACCATGATGGGCTGTGTTCCCTCTGATTGAGAGACAGAATGAACTCACCTTCCTTGAGTTGTTTTTGTCAGACACTTTGTCATGGTGATCAAAAACTAGCTAATAGGTGACATTACTCTCCTGGACAAAGGCCTTTAATACTTACCAGATGTTTTTAAAGCTACACTCACACTCCTTACCACTACTCAAAACCCTTCACTACATCAGACCCCTTTCCTGTTTTACTGCCATTCCCACACTTGATCTTATCCCAAAAGCAGGGAAGCGACTCTACCATCCTTTACTCCCTCGATGCATTCCAAACTACAGGCAAATTATCAACAACCCCCTCTCTCCTGTTCCCCCACTGCTGTCAAGTTCATTATTTTTGCCTGATGCAGTGACAAACATTTCCAGTGCCCTCCAAGTCAACATGACTTCTATCTAGCCTAGCTCGAGTCTGCCAGAACTTGAATGAACCAATAGAACACTCATTCTATATTTATAGAATATAAAGGTGACTATGATATATAATTTGCCCAACACTTTGTTTGGTCAGATATGTGTAAGGTTGACTTAGTTATATATTCATAAGCAATAGGTGGATCACTCATGCCTGGGAATTATTCTGACTGCTTGCTTCCAGGTCAGGTGCCAGCTAAGGATGCATAACAGCTGTGCCTCATCTCTGAGCTGGCTCTCCTTTCACACCTTTCTACTGCCCTTATCAAGGGCAGATCTGATAATGCATTGTGAACACTGAAGTCCAGATACCACTGTCCAGAGGGCTAGGCATCTGAGCTGTTTGGATGATTGGGACTGTTCATTTCTAGATTGTCATGAGGAAACTAGCCCCATAGCAAGGTCTCAAACGCGCGCGCACACACACACACACACACACACACACACACACACACACATGAGATGTGCTTGTAGTGTCTACAAGGCCCATCCCACTTTCTTGAAAGTTCCACTGATGATTATAGTGGACTCCACTCAGTTCTCTTCTGTTTAAAGATTAATAGCATCGAAGCTTTGCATGGTCTCCTTGTCCTTGGTGAAAGCACAGCGGCAGTACTTTCCTCATCAGCCTCCCCAAATCAGCAACTAAAATGAGTTTTACTCCTTGAGAACTCAAGAGAATGAGGAAGAGGGAAATTGAATTTGAAGACCAACTTTTTAAAATGAAATCTATGCTGGGCATGTTGTGGATAGCCTCAGCTTGTATTTTGATCCTAGTTCCAGTAGATAGCCCCAGCCTTGGATTTTGATCCTAGTTTCACTTTCCTGGGAGGGGCTGCAGAGGATGATTGAATCTGTACACAGGTGACGTCTTGTGAACCTTCTGTCCAATTAAAACTTGTAAAA
This sequence comes from Mastomys natalensis, assembly GCA_021653895.1. Classification (NCBI taxonomy): domain Eukaryota; kingdom Metazoa; phylum Chordata; class Mammalia; order Rodentia; family Muridae; genus Mastomys; species Mastomys natalensis. The sequence continues at coordinate 107,545 of JAJTUV010000507.1, forward strand.
TAAAGGCTAGAGCCAGTGATTGGGCAGTAGAAGTGGAGGCGGAGAAAAAAGGCTTAGGGGAGGAGAGAGTGAGAGGAATTCGATATAAAGGGAGAAGGCGGCAGAGGCAGAAGCAGAGGCAGAAGCAGAAGGAAGTCGCCGGAGGAAGGAGTAGAAAGCCAGCGATGGAGGAGCCTGGATAAACCGCAAGTTATAAGGGATCTCATAGCCAGGGATTAGAGTAGTGTAGTGGTAAATCTGCCCAATCTAGGCGTGCAATTTATACCATAATTATTGAGTTGTGTTTTCTTTGACTGGTCTTAATTTGGTGGGAGATTTACAGCAACAAATTGGCGCCCAACTTATTGCTTAGAACTCAACTAACCTGAGATAATAAAAGTTCATTGCCCTTAACCCCCGAATATGGTTCGGGCAGCCTTCTAGGCTACACCAGCATGTATTGAAAGCTGAGTGGGTCTGAGAGGCCTACAAAGAACCACAGAGAGGCTCCCTCCCCCAACCCCCACACAGACAGCTAAGGCCAGGGTCAGGAGCAGCACCTGAGCTTACAGCTCGGCTTGATCAGCAAGCTGTAAAAACTGCATGGAGGGACAGGTGATCCTAGAACACAACTGCCTGTGAGGTAATTTTCATGCAGAAACACTGAACTGAAGGCTCAGGTAATTCTTTGATATAAAAAAAAAAAGATATATAACCTTTTGATACTTAAAGATGAGAAACGCAATAAATATCTTTTGGGCTTTATGTGATGATATTTTGAATGGTTTGACAGGAATCAATTTAGGGAAAATAGACACCTTATTATTTATCAGTATTGCAATATTTATTCTCTTGATTTACTATGTCTTCTCAAAAGATAGGGCCCTAGATAAAAAATTCCTTGCCTTAGAAAAAAGATTACAAGTAACACTAGAACTAAAGGTTCAGGATTTTATTAGTCAAAATAAGCAGCAGCAAGGAGATAGAGATAAAATTTGGAAACAAGGTCTAGAAGATAATTTACTAAAGCTAGCAAATCAAAATAAGGCAGATGCTGTAATATTTCAATTACATGATCATAGTGGACCCCACTCAGTTCTCTTCTGCTTAAAGATTAATGCATCGAAGTTTTGCATGGTCTCCTTGGTGTCCTTGGTGAAAACACAGCGGCAGTACTTTCCTCATCAGCCTCCTCAAATCAGCAAGTGAAATGAGTTTTACTCCTTGAGAACCCAAGAGAATGGGGAAGAGGGAAATTGAATTTGAAGATCAACTTTTAAAAATGAAATCTATGCTGGGCAGTGGTGGCGCATGCTTTTAATCCCAGCACTTGGGAGGCAGAGGCAGGTGGATTTCTGAGTTTGAGGCCAGCCTGGTCTACAGAGTGAGTTCCAGGACAGCCAGGGCTACACAGAGAAACCCTGTCTCGAAAAAACAAAACACACACAAAAAAAATGAAATCTATAAGTTAAAAAAATAGCCTTTCAGGTCTGTTAGTGTGCATTTCTCAAGTTATTTCTTTAGTGCTGTGTTCTTCTGATATTCTTCCTCCACCACTGAGGACCCACATGCTCATGGCTTCAGAGATCTAGATACTTCTAATAAAGGCCAAGAATAGTGTGTCTAAACCACAATCAAAGATAAATGTGTGCTATCCTGTCCTTCACTTCTATAAAGGAATTATTTTGTTTACTTCAATCTCTGTCCATTGGTTCAGTTCAGCTCTCACTGGTTTTCTCACATAGGTTGTTTTAAGAAAAAAAATGAAATTCTGAGATTCTTTGCCATTTTTTTGTAAAATTGTTAGTGTTGTCAGAGAATTCTCAATTTTCTTTATTTGTGCTTTTTAATTGTTTTCTCTTTTCACATGAGTGATAGTTTGTCTTGAGAGCAAGGAATTCCTGAAGAAGCATATGCCAAGTGACCTTTAAAAAGCCCTCTTTGTATGTAGACATTTGATTGCTGTACCATGTGTCTATCTTTAAGGGAATGAATACCATAAAGAGAATCAGACTGTGATCACCTAGGATATCTTTGCTTTTATTGGGCAAGAAAACAAACAAACAAAAACCTAGATGTTTCATAACTCTGGATGAGTCTTCTCCAAACATTCCAGGGCACTCTAGAGAAGTGTCTCTCCAACTTTAAATTTTCCCTCCTAGAGACAGAATCTCTAGTCTCAGAAGACTTAAGAGAAGGCTCTGTGTCACAAAGGCCTCTCCATAGGCTTCTTTGGGTGTCCCCATGGCATGACAGCTGACTTCTCCCAGACTGATTTAAGGAAAAATGTAAGAAGAGAAGACAGAGACAGACAGGTAGATCAGTGGAATAGAATCGATGACCCAGAAATGAACCCACACACACACACAGTCTGGAGAATGACTGCCTCACCTGCAGATCCATCCCACATACAGTCACCAAAAGCAAACACTATTGTGGATGCCAAGAAGTACATGCTGAGAAGAGCCTGATATAGCTGTCTCCTGAAAGGCTCTGCCAGAGCCTGATAAATACAGAGGTAGATGCTCACAGTCAACCATTGGACCAAGCATGGTGTCCCCAATAGAGGAGTTGAGGAAGGACTGAAGGAACTAAAGGGGGTTGCAACTCCATAGGAAGAACAACAATATCAACCAACCAGACCTCCCAGAGTTCCCAGGGACTAAATCACCAACCAAGGAGTACATACACATGGAGGGGCCCCTGGCTCCAGCTGCATATGTAGCAGAGGATGGTCTTTGTCGGCATCAATGGGAGGAGAGGCCCTTGGTCCTATAAAGGCTCAATGCCCCAATGTAGGGGAATTCGGGGGCAGGGAGGTGGAAGTGGCTGGGTGGTGGAACACCCTCATAAAAGCAGGGGGTTGGGGTGGGATAAGGGTTTCTGGGGTGAAAACCTGGAAAGGGGATATAACATTTTAAATGTAAATAAAGAAATATCCAATTTTTAAAAAGGGAGGAGGAGAAGACAAGGAATTCCTTCTACCTAGTCTCACAAACATCACACCATCGACCTAGTCATTAGAAATGAGTCACTTGGGTAAGATTCTACACAGAGCCTTACCAACCTAAGACAGAAGTGCATTGCTTTGGATAATGCATATTCCATGATGGGTAAGGAAGGCATTCTTGTCAGAAAGACCTAAGACAGGCTCAGTCTTCCTAATGAAATAAAAAATGGGGAGAGGCAGAGAGCCTTTGGGGCTGCTTGACAAGAATCTGACATGGGTCAAGGACAAGGAAATGGACTGTTTGGCAGGAATATGACATTGGCCAAGGACAAGGAAGTAGGATTCAGGCAGAAATCTGACATTAGGCTAGAACAAAGAAGTAATTTCAGGTAGGAATCTAAATCTTAGGCTAGAACAAAGAAGTAATTTCAGACAGGAATCTAAATTTTACACTAGAACAAGGAAGTAGGCTTCAGACTTGAAAATGACCTTGGGCTAAGACAGGGAAGTAGGCTCAGATACTTTGGTCATCCTGATAAGTCTTTAGAAACAGTGATTGCAGGAGTGTTCACATAATTGAGTTTAATGCCTTGCTTGTTCTTCACTATTTGTGTTTATTGTATTGCTTGTTCCTTGACTATTTGCATCTATTGTATTGCTAGACCCTCAACCCAGTACTGACCTTAATACATACAAGTAATAAAATATGTATAAAAGCATAAAGGAGGAAGGGGGATGGGATAAGGGGTTGGGGGAGGGAATGGAGAAAGGGGATGACCTCTGTATTGTAAATAAATAAAATATCCAATTAAAAAAAAGACATAGATTACAACCAAAAAAAGAAAAAAGGAAATGAGTCACTAAGTCTAGCCCATACTCAGAGGGATGGAAAGAGACTTTACATTTGGGGGGGGGGCTGTTTCAAGACAGGGTTTCTCTGTGTAGCCCTGGCTGTCCTGGAACTCACTCTGTAGACCAGGCTGGCCTCGAACTCAGAAATCCATCTGCCTCTGCCTCCCAAGTGCTGAGACTAAAGGCGTGCACCATCACCGCCCAGCTGAGGCTTTACATTTTACAGGAGTGCTTATCAAATATGAACATATGTTAAAATCACCACAGAGAGGGTAGGGGATCAGGTATGGGATACTAGCAAGGAATTTTGTGGAGTACATTACTTGCAATAGAATTACTTTGTGTTTTTTATTACATTATTCTAACGCAGTTGCTTTCAAGTAGCCAGATCTCTCAGACATACCTGTATGACTTCCAGTCCTGGCAATCTATGACTCTGCATTTGTGCAGCTTTGCAAATCATGTTTGCATATCCAGAGCCAGTGAGCAATTTCATCAACTTATTATAAAAGTCTTACAGATCAGAAGCCTTTGAAGGGATCCAGGCTGAGTTCGCTGACCTCCGTCTGATCTCCCAGATTGCCCTGACTGGAGACACTAGAGAGGAAGTGTTAAATGATTTACATATTTTCTCCAAAGTATTAAAGTCATGTAATTTTGAAGCAAGAGATAGCTTTGTCCCTGCAGAGGCTCCCAGACTCCATCTCAGATAAAAATAAGCAAAGCTGCTTTTAGAAGCTTTGTATACTTTTTTCCCTTCTGACAGCCTTCAAGTGGCAGCATATGATTTGGTCCCGAGACATACAAAGTGTTTTAATTAAAGGTTGTCTAAAAATACAGAACGTTTCCACAACCACATCTGCCATTAACTCTTCTGACATTCGGGCAGCATTAAGTCCCAGAAAAAGGCTTTACATATTCAAAGGGATCCGAGTGTGCCTGTGCACTGCCGTCTATTTGCAACGACAAAAACAGAATGGCGTGTTTACAGTCGGTGGCCACAGTAATTACAGGCGCTGTGGGGCCCACTGCAATTTGTTGCTACAACTTGAGAAACAAGCTTAGAGATGCTGTGGCATTTTTGCTGAATGGCTTACTTCTAGAAGAAGCAATAGCAGCTGTGTTGCTGGACAAGTTCGAGAGGCTGGCTTTTCAGGTCAAGTGATAGCCAGCTCTTTCAATGACCTCCAACATGCCAATGAGCTCCTATGGACATGAGTTGTTCTACATGTGTAGTTGCGATTGAACAATGTAAAGGTACCACGTCAATGGAGGTGCCTACTTCCAAGGCAATGCTGTGCCTTTTGTGTTTCCTTTATCATGGTTGTTCAGCACATTGTGATGGTCAAGAACTTCTGTTCCAAGGGTGATGGAAAGTAGGGTTAAGCAGTATATACATACGTGTAGAGAGAAAGTCTGAGTTCAAATGCTGGCTCCATCCTTTACTAGCTGAGAGATATGCAGTTAACCACCTACTGTCTCTACATTCCATTTCCACATCAATACAACTCAGTTAATTATAGTCACTACCTTATTTGAATGAGAATGTTCCTTCATGTTCCTTCAAATACATACTTCACGTATTTGAACACTTGATCCCAAGTTCGTGTCACAGTTTGAGAAAGTTATAGGACCTTTAGGAGGTGGAACTTTGCTGAAGGAGTATGCCACTTCCCACTTTTCTGAATTTGAGGACTTATAGCCTGCACCCCAACTTTACCCCATCGCTCTCTCTTTCTATGCAAGTGAAATATGATTGTCTTAGTAAAGGTTTCTATTGCTGTGAAGAAATGCCATGACCACAGCAACTCTCATAAAGGAAAACATTTCATTGGGGCTGGCTTACAGTTCAGAGGTTTAGACCTTTATCATCACGGTGGGAAGCATGGCAGCAGCAGGCAGACATGGTGCTGGAGAAGAAGAGACACTGGCCTGACTTGAACATCTGAAACCTCAAAGCCCAGCCCCACTGACACACTCCTCTAACAAGACCACACCTCCTAATAGTCCCACTTCCCTATGTGCCTATGAGGGTCATTTTCATTCAAACTACCACAATGATCTCTCTGCTTCCTAACTAGCAGTCAGGGCTCACACTCCTACCTCCATGCCTTCCCTTCCAATGGTAGAAGCCTTTGGAACTATAAGCCCATATAGATCCTTTCTCTCCAAAGTTGCTTTTTGTTAGGGTTTTCTGTCACAGCAGCAGAAAGGCAGCTAAGACATGAAGATTTTGCCAATATGGATTACATGTTACATCTAAGCTGGGATGCCTAGAACAGTGCTGGTATGCATGTGCTTGGCCTGGTTGTGATAAATCAGCTATCATCTAAGACCTACTCTTTAAAGAACTGAAAACATAATTTGATTAGTCAGGAGAGAGGGAGAGCTGTGCCTCCTTGAAGGGTTTCTATCCATACCTGGCTCTACAGAGTCTGATCTGAACCAGAAGGCATGATTTTGGGCTAGCTAGGTTACCTGGGAGTGACCACCACATCTCTTTCGCAGCATACTCGTATATTAGTAAATGGCAGCAAGGCCTTTACCAGATATGTCACAGGACTGTTCTTGATTTCTTCTTCATCCCCAAAATTCCTTCCCTTAAGTGAGATGTCATCATTCACATTCCTGAGCTCACTGTGGGTAACACAAGAGTTCTGGTCTAATAGATTGAAGATTCCCATACATGGAAAGCTACTTAACATGTTGTCTTAGTTACTGTTCCATTGCTGTGAAGAGACACTATGGCCAAGGCAACTTATAGAAGGAAGCATTTAACTGAGGGCTTGCTTACAGTTTCAGATGATTAGTTCATTATCATCATGGTAGGAAGCATAACACTGGACCAGAATCTGAGCACTTAAGCTCTGATTCCCAGGCAGGAAACAGAGTAAGAGAGGACTTGATATAGGCTTTTGAAACACAAAAGCCCACCCCTAGTGACACACCCTTTCCATCAAGGCCACACTTTCTAATCCCTCCTAAATAATCTACCAACTAGGAACCAAACAATCAAATATATGAGCCTATAAGAGTCATTCTCATTCAAACCACACATGTCTTGGGAGTAACATAGACGTGAACAACATTCTATTTATTTGAACCTGGGGAATCTAGATAGAAGTGTGAATTATCAAGGGAAAAGCAGCTCAAAAGGGGAGTTAAGTTCAGGGGTGAACAGGACACCTGAAGGGTCATGAGGAAAAAAATATATCTCCATCCAACATGGAATAAGGAAAGAGATAGAATGTAGGGAATTTTGCCCTGATCCTCATTTTATGGGAACAGATACAGTTTGTGTGGAGGGTGCTTCTATATAGATGTACAACCTGGGTTAAAAAGCCTTGGAGCGTGTTAAGAATACCCTGACCCACTTCCCAATATCCTCTCAGTCAGTTTTCAAGAGACTAGTGGGGGAAAAAACTGATTGCTTTTACTTGATTCTGAAGGACTCTAATTCTTTTCACTGATACTATACAAAGATGGGCTTCATGGGGCTGTTAGATACAAAGTATCCTGGCTTTCATAGACACTCAAACCTTGGATTCCATACTTCCAGGCCAATACCATATAAACAGTTGTGTTTGAGCCATATCTCCATAAGAGAAATATGCTTTTTCTTTTCACCTAGATCCCCATGACCACTGTCAGTAATAACTGAGAAGGCAGAGTGTACATACAGAAAGCTCTAAGAGACTCCTACATCTGTCAGGACATAACTGGATCTCTTCAGTTACTACTGTTAAAACTCTAATACGCTGAGACCCAAGCAAGATGACTCTTCAGCTTCTCCAACTAGGAGGAAGAGTGCCAGAGACCCTGTGTTCTATCATTTAGGAAGGCCTGAGTGAGCTATCTCTCCTCTCATTGAATCAAGCATTTTCATGACTTCTCATCTTTACACTCTCAAATTCCCCCAAAGTAACTTGTTAGCTCCTCATTCCAGTGCTGTTATCAATAAACCCCTGGAGTTGAAAGTCCTTGGGTGCAGTGCCTCAGCAGCCCCAGTGTGGTCCACTCCCTCTGCTGGACTTCTCTGGTGTCATCCTTCACAATAGATGTACTCATACTCTGAGGGAGACCCTCCCATCTGCCCTTCCTCCATACACCCACTGTTTTCCATCATGACTCCACTCCCTGTCATTCTGTTATCAGCCTGTGTCCCTTCCTTGGACAGTCCCGGCACTGACAGATTCGCCTATATCCACAGTGTCCTAATAATACACTGTAAGCCTTCGTTTGTATATTTAGAAGAAAACTGAAATCCAGAGTATCTAATACCAAACAGGTGACCACCCTTTGCACTGGGTTCTCTGCCAATCATTGTTGCCTCTGCAAATATAAAAATAATAGCAATAACTCCCACAAACATGTGCTTCTTGTTTATCATAGCCCAACCTGTAGACAAGACAAACACCTTCTGTAAATCTACAGCTGTGCCCAAGAACTTTAACCCTGGAGCTCCATTGGCTCTGTTCTACAAATGAGAAACTGAGAAGTTCTTTTATTTCCCTTGGGCACTGTGCTCCTAAATGGTATGCTGCAGTTTGAATAAATCATGGCATCCATGGGCACATGTGTTAAAGAGTTGCTGCCCAGCTGGTGGTGGTATTTGGGACATGACGGAAGATTTTGGGGTTGGGAGCTTGTTAGAGGAAGTGGGTTACTTGAGCACTTACCCTTTACCCCTTGTGTTTCTCTGCTTTCTAGAAACCTTGAGGCAAACAGTTTTCACCAATGCTCCAGTTGCAATGATATACCTTACCTTGGGCCCATACCTTACCTGGATCCTGCTGACTCTGAATGAATACCTCTGAAACCAAGAGCCAAAATAAACTCATTCTCCTTTGAAACTATTTTCCTTAAGTATTTGTCACATGCAGAAACCAGGACTACACTGGCACTTCCCTTCAATAAGCTCAGGCTAGCTCATCACCAAGTATGCGAGTTTATATTGATTATCATAGTGACAGGATGTAAGATCTTAGAAATGAACCTCTGGACATGCCTGTGAGGAATTGTCAAGTTAGGTGAGAAGAATTACTCTAAATGTAAGATGCTCTATTCCACAGGCTGGGGTCTTGGATGAAATGATAAGGTGAAAGTCAGTTAAGCACCAGAATTTATCTCCTCTGATTCTTGATTGCAGATGCAAAGTGACCAGCAGCCTGAAGCTACTATTGTGACTTCTGAGCCATGATACTCTTTATATTAGAATTATGAGCATTAATATACCCTTCTTCAAGTTGTTTCTATTCGGTATTTTGTCATGGCAACAAGAAAAATAAGTAATACATTCCCTAATCTCAGCTCTTTCTTCAGAATACAGATCAAATTCATTTTTTTCAGGGAGAAACCCTTTTCCAAAATTATACATTCCTCTTTTCATTTACTAGCCTCATTTGATAGTCTTATAGTTTCACTGTTTGGTTGATTTCTATCTCCAGTTCTGACTGGATGGCCCTTGAAGCATGCCACTTGTTTTCACTATTGTATCCTCTAACCACCACAAGCATGAAAAATCATTAGCACCTAATGCTGTCTGCTGGAATGGTGAATGGGAAGGGTGGTGGGTGGGTGAGTGGGAGGATAAATGGGAAGGTGAGTGGGGGTGAGTGGGTGGGGAATGGACAAGTGGGTATTGAACAAAAAGGAGCAGAATGCTATCTGTCCTGCATATTCACCTGAATCGTAAATCTCTTCTTTTCACGCTGAGCCATGCCTTCGGTGTATTGCATGAATGTTAAGCACCAGCAGTCTAGTGATTCCTATAAACCTGAAGGAGGCTGGCTGCAAAACTCAGGAGAACAATGAATAAAACTGGAGAAGAGAGCAGTTCAAACCACAGCGGGAGGGAGAGCAAGGAGCCTGGATCTATTGCCTCCACACAAGCTTCTCGCCACAGCTCTGTCACACATTCATCACAGGCCAAGAGGATTGTGTTTTCTTAGTTTCTCTGAATGTTTTGTTTTTGAAGCTGAAAAACACAATGCTGCCTTCCTCTCCCTGTACTCCTGATTTCTTGTTACAATTTCAGTTATAATATTTGAATCCTTCCCACAGAGATACGAAAGGGGAGTTTTAAGGCTGGAAAACCTGCACAAGAAATATACTTGGCTTTTAAATTCCATTTGGCATCATTCCCCAAACAGTGTTATGTTGCATTTTAAAATAGCAATTTAAATGGCCCACTCCTTTTATTAACCTGTGATCACTTTTTTCCTACTCTATAAAAAAAGCCTTACATCATTGCTAGAATGATTAATTTTTCTTCATCAGAAGTGCAGCTGAGGAAGTTCTTCTACGCAGTCTAGCTCAAGATCGTTGCCAGTCATCTAAATGTCAACCATCAAAACATTTGCTTTTCCTAAAGAAAAAAAGCTAATAAACCATAAATACCACAAATGAAATCTGTCTCTTATTTTAATAGTCATTCAGCTATCTGTACACTTTCCATATATTACTTCTGAGAGGGAGACAAAGCCAGCTTTCAGATGGCTGCTGAGTCTCTGAGGTCAGATAAGTACAGTGAGTGAGTTGGAGGGAGACCCTACTCTGGCAAAACACTTGAGTTCATTTCCTCTCTAAGTGAAAGTAGCACATCCACCTTACTGCTAATAAACACAACAGCAGGGCAACAGAAGCTCCACTGACATGAATAAAGATGAAGTTATGAGTACTTGATGACAAAATGCCCCACTTAAGAGAGGCAGAATATGTAGTCTGGATACAAGTGAGTGTCTTTTTATTAATTATTTTATTTATTTACATTTCAAATGTTGTCTCCCTTCCCAGTCTCCCCTCTGTAAACCCTCCACCCTATGCCCTTTGCCTCTAAGAGGATAATCCCCACCTACCCACCTATTCCTGCCTCATCCCTCTAGCATCCCCCTTCACTGGGGCAACAAGCCTCCACAAGACCAAGCACTTCCCTTCCCATTGATGCCAGATGAGGCAGTTCTCTGCTACATATGTAGTGGGAACCATGGACTGACCCATGTGTACTCTTTGGTTGGTGATTTAGTCCCTGGGAACTCTGAGGGGTTCAGTTAGTTAACATTGTTGTTCTTACAATGGGGTTGCAATCCCTTTCAGCTCCTTCAGTCCTTCCCCTAACTCCTCCATTGGGGTCCCATGGCTCAGTCTAATGGTTGGTTGTGAGTATCTGCATCTGTCTTAGTCAGATGCTGGCAGAGCCTCTCAGGAGACAACTATATCAGGCTCTTGTCAGCAAGCACTTTTTAGCATCAGCAACAGTGTCAGGGTTTGGTGTCTGTGAATGGGATGGATCCCACGGTGGGGCAGTCTCTGGATGGCCTTTCCTTCAGTCTCAGCTCTACTTTTTGTCCCTGCATTTCCAATCCATGAACTTCTCTCATGATGGGAAGAAGGATCTGTAGGTTTCACACCCATGCTGAACTGTACACGTGTGAGTTCCATAAACAGCCTCCACCAAGACCTCTGTGGGAGGGTGGTGGGTAAGAGTTGACATTTTAAGTAAAGAAGGAAAGATATACTTTTGAATGGTATATTCAGTGTGTTGTATGAGTTTTCCTGGGGAGATGTGAATAAATGCCTTCTCACCCCAAATAAAGCACTAATGACAAATCAGAGAAAGGACTCCACCCAAGCCTAGCTTAGTGGACCAGTGAGTATACTGGGGCTACTTAAAGGAATGTGGGTAACTCAACCACAACTACATCACTGGAACCTGCATCCTTGAAGTTCTCTGCACAACTCTAAGGTTCCCCAGTCAATCAGAGAGTTTCAATCAGCAAGGTATTGCTTATAAAACTTCACTTAGCTTCCTTGTGAATCCTGTAACTTTCAGGAGCTTCTTCAGCTTTGTAAGTTGTATTTATTTCCTGTATCTCATGAGCCTTCTGCCTTTCCTCCTCCCTCCAGGAGGGAATGTTTTAACTGGGAGAGAATAAGAATGGCAGCAAGTGTTTCTTTGTGATGGAGTAGGTGAACCAGGGTTGAAGAAGCCAAGGTGGGCCTTTAAGGAAATGCATCCCTCTTTTATAAATGGGTTTGTTTCAAAAATGCTGTTTTTAAAACCTGTTTTAAAATGTTTTTATTCAAAAAGCAAACAAGGGATTTTATCCAAGAAGAAAGCAAAGATGCAGGTGGGAACCACATTTTGTTTAAAACTATGACAAGCTTCCAGATTAAGGAATCAGTTCATACACATCAGCTGGGAGGACTGTACATACCCCCCTCCCCAACACACACACACACACACACACACACACACACACACACACACACACATTTTGAGAGTCAGTCTTCCAAGATGTACACTTTATTTTCAAATTGGAGTCTGCCAAAGCATGTAGCTCTAATTCTAGGATGCAATGAGGTCACTTTTATGACATGATAGAACTATGTGTTGGATTTTTCTTTTGATTCTCAATTTTAATAAAGACTGGCCTTCTGATTTTCATAAGAGTATCTTGTATATTGAGTTGTCATCCCAGACAACTTGATCTACTCTCTGGCAACATTCAACCATTAAGCATCAAACAATACCAGGTATCACCTACCTTGTCTTCATCATGAATCAGAAGCTAACTGATCAAGTCATAATCTTTGCTGCAGGCCAGAAGGAGTAAATAGAAATAAAGAGTATAGCAATACATATCCAAGAATCTGGATTTCATAGACCAAAAAGATATTTAACCAAGCATGATGGAAACATTGAGTTACTATTCTGGAGTAAGAAAATAATCAGGAACTTGAGATTTCTCCATAGCCGCATTCAATCTCACAAGGTCCCCACTGAGCAAAGCCAACCAAGGCTTATGAAGAAGAAAACATGAATCCAGAATTTCCCGTTTTAGGTATTGGAAAGATGAATCATTGTTAAGAGCACACATTGCTCTTCCAGAGAAGCTGAGTTCAGTTCCCAGCACCCACAGGGCAGCTCACAACTGTGTGCAACTCAAGCTTCAGGGTAGCCAACATCCTCTTCTAGCCTCCAAGGACATTACACTCACATGTGCATGTACTGTGCATATACATTGAAACATACACATCTTTTCAAATAAAAAAATAGGATTTCCAATTTAAAAAATACAAACATGTTTTCCAATAATATCTTCCTAATAGAACTACTAGGAGAGGAATTTCATGCCATAAGAGATAAATGGAGAAATAACATTGAAATACAGAACACTCAATACTTCATTTTAACTGTTTACTACAACTATACAAAATATAGAATAAGTTCCACATAAACAGATATAAATGATACATCCTCTGATGATATAACAATTATTGAGGAACAAGATTAGAAGAAGAAGAAAGCATAGGAGGCTATATGATATGCTAAATTTCTCTCCATTTACAAACTGTTAACCTAAAGTCAAGAAGCAGCAGTGACAGGGTATAGATAAATATAAATCTGTACTTGTAAACAATAAGAGAGATGATGTAATCTGATTAACAAACTAAGAGTGGGGGCAATGAAGAAAGTATGCTTATTTTCATACTGCTCTAAAAAGGAAAGCTAAAGATGACAACTGCCAAGTTCACACTAGGAGATAAACATAAACTCTTAAAATTATGGTGGAATATAGACATGTTTATAAATATTGGGTAAAGGGCTTGTATCTGACAACTGACTAACAGATTGTGAAACAAAGTTGTTACATGTCTTAATTTTATTTTTAGTTAAAATATTATATCACATATACCCTACTCCTTCTCAAACTCTTTTCTCTTTTAGGTAATTATTATTGTTACATACACACACATCTATATATATACACATATAATATATACAGACAGAGGTACATATATGTATGTATTAATAATCCATATATATGAATAAATATATAAATACAATCTTCTGAGTCTGTTTAGTGTTGCTTGCATGTATATGTTTTTAGGGCTGACCATTTGGTATTAAATACCAATTATGGGGCTCATTTCTGGAAAAACTGAGTCTCCCTCTCTTTCCATTCATCTCATTACTTAATTTATCCAGTTCTGGGACCTCTGGGATGTCCCTCATCCACATTCAGATGTCGACTGATGTTAAATCTGTTTGGGTCTTGTTTTGGCAGCCATGTTGTTGAGTGTTATGGGTGCATGTGTCCTTTCATATCTAGAAAACAATCTCACAGCAGTCTTCCTGATTCTCTGGCTCTTGACAATTTTGTCACCTCCTTTTCTCAAGATTTCCTGAATCTTAGGTGTTTTGTTATAGATATATCAGCTGAGGCCTGATAGTCCACAGTCACTTGCTCTCTGCATTTTTTGTCAGCTGTGACTTTCTCTAATGGCTCCCACCTACTGTGAAGAGGAGCTTTTTTGATGAGAAATGAGAGCTACACTTGTCTGTGAGTGTAAAGGTAAATATTTAGAATGCAGTTAGGAATTATACTGAATCTTGGATATGGCATTAGTAGTAACCCCAAGTAGTTGGGTTACTTTACAACATAGACATGATTTGTCTCCCCTTATTTAGGCCTTATGTCCAATCAGACAACTGTTGGTTACCACTTAGATATAACTGCTACTACTGCGTCTTTAGGACTATCTTACTGTGGAGAGTAATTTTTTTTAGTTAAAAATTTTAAGTGACTAAACTGCTTTGAAATTGAAAAGCTATTCCTTCAACATGGAAACACACACTGCATAAATAGTCACCAGGAAAATGCAAATCAAATCACATTGAGGAACCATGACACATCCGTAGGCCAACCATGATTAAAAAGACAGACATTAAAAGCAAGGATGTAGAGGAGCTGGAACCCTCACACATGGATGTGAGATGGAATAGTCACTTGAAAAACAGTTTGGCGGGTTTTTTCCCAAAAGTTAAATATAGAATTAATGTTTGACCCAGAAATCCAGTTCCTAGAACACGTGGTTTGTCCATCCAGGCTATTGTAACTAAGTAGTGTAAGTAGCACAACTTAGAATGGACACAACTTTATTATTGTTGTTGTTGTTGTTATTATTATTACTTTCTCACAGTTCAACATGCTAAAATATCTGAGAACAAACTATTACCAAAGTTGATCTCTAGTAAATAGTATGTTTCCTCATTCTAGGACAACTCTCTTTGCATTGGTAAGTTCACATGGTATCAAAATGATAGAGAAGAAGCACCAAGGATCTATCCAAGAGAAATACAGAACATGTCCTACTAGAAACTTTACCCATAAATGTTCACAGCAGCATTATTTCAAACAGCCAAAATGTAAAAAGAATAATTTCCATCATGTAGTAGTTTGATAAACAAAATGTGGACTAATTCTAAAATGGAATAGTACTCAGATGCAAAAAAAAAAAAAATCAAAATAATGATCATTAAACAACATGGTTGAGTCAGGAAAACATTATGCTATTGTTTCAAAGAAGCCAGGGATGAAAAGCAACACCATTCCTGACTCTATAGCAAGTCCACAGAATCAGAATGTATATCAGAGGTTCTCAGGGGCTCTCTGTGATTTGGTGGAAATGGAGCTTCACTTCTTACAGACTGAGAATTTCCTTTTCTGATAATACAGGTGTTTCCAATCAATCATGTACCGGCTTCACACTGATTCTACTTGACCATCACTGAATTATACAATGTCATGTGACTCATATCGCAATAAAGCGATGAACTCAAAATGATAGAGAAGAAGCTAAAAGCCATCTCTTCATTGCCTCCTAGGCCCTGCTTTATAACCATCATAAAACTTTAAAGTCCCCAGTGGGAACCATTAAATGACAGTCTGAGCCAGGGTTGCACCCCCTATGTGACACTTCTATTAAAAGTCAGCCCAGCTTTGTATATGTGCAATAGTTACAGCTGAGTTTTGGAAAGTGAGAGTAAGGGAAATGAAAATGAAATCCTTGGGGATGAGAACAGGCCATGCTCTGAGTTTATGATTGCTGCCAGTCCTAAACACCCACCTATTTCTAACCATGCTGAAAGTCAGCAAAAGGAAATGATCCGTGTATGAGGAGACAAAACTGATAGTGAACCTGACTTTGTCATTATGCTTCGTGTCTGTGTACCCAGTTATCACACTGAACCCTATAAACATGTGCAATTGAAGATAACAATAGCAAAGCTGGCCAGTGGGGGGTGCTCTGTGGGTAGCATACTGAGCTTAGAACCCCAGAACATAGTTCCTATCAATGCCAGCATTAGGAGTCAGAGACAGGAGGGTCCCTGGGTATTTCTGCACAAGCACTCTTTCCAATCAGTGAACTCCAGAACCAAAGAGAAAGTGATTGAGGACACACACACACACACACACACACGTGCACAGAGGGAGTGGGGAGACAGACATATATATATATATGCAAAATGTTTTCAAATTATATAAAAATATGACATATTTTTAAGTTGTTTTTAATTATTCAAACTAAATGATCTTCTAGACTCAGGAACAAATTTTTTAAAAATTTATCTTATTTTTTATTACATTTATGTGGGGCTGGGAATATGTGCACACACATACAGGTATCTTCGGAGGTGGGAGAGAACATCCAGTCTTCTGAAGCTGGAGTTACAAGCAGCTGTGAGTCACTCAACATGAGATTTTGGAACAAAACTGGGGTCCTCTCTGCAAGAGCCATCTCTTTAGCCCCTCAGAAATATTTTTTTTTCAAAATGCAATACTGCTCCTCGTGCATTAACACAAAATTCCACGACAACAAAATGAATATTCCACAGACATGACAGTGCTGGATCACAAAGGGGTCAACCCATAAGCAGAGGAAAGCGAGGGGGTAAATAAACAGCATCTTCTTACCTCCCAGGAGACCCAGATTCTACAGCACACACTGTCCCGTCCTGGAAAGAAGAAAATGCACGTGACTTCTTTTCCAGTTGTCTGTCTTAAAGACACTGGGCAGTGATGTGGGCACACTAGTATGACCCCAACCACATCACCTCTGACAGGAGGACCACCATAGCAGGGCTTGCTGGGAAGAGAGGGACAACCCCACTTAGCAACAAATCACTGGCTGGCTGTGGTCTCATACATGAGGCAGTGATTCAGTATGTCAGAGCTCACTAGTGAACGCGTCTCAGCAAAGCAATGCATGCCAATGAGAGAAAGGGGTGGGGTGAGGGAGGGGTGGCTGAAGGAAACACACAGAGAGAGATAGTTCAGTCTTTAAAGCACTTATAGCCAAACTGCAACCTGAGTCCCATTCCCAGTAACCACACGGTGGAAAGAGAAATCCCTACTCTTTTTTTAACTTTTTATTGGTTCTTTGTGAATTTCTCATCATGTACCCCAGTCCCACTCATCTTCCCATCCTTCCATATTCATCCTCTGCCCTTGCAACCTCCCTGACAAAAGAAAACAAAACCAACCAGACAAGACATCTCATCATAGAAGTGCCAGTGTGTCATGGTGTGTCACACAGTATACCCTTTGTCCACACGTCTTTACTTGGAAATGTTCATTGCGATGGGTCATTGGTCTGGTCCCCTCTGGCTTCTATGGGATTCTCACCAGGACTCCTCTTAGAATCCTGTTATTGCCTTGTGTCATAGAGATCTGCTGCTTTGGTTCTGCAGGACTGAGAACACTACTCTTAAAAGATGTTCTCTGCAGACACCCACAGCCAAATGGAGTGGATGGAGCTTGAGGACTCTTATAGAAGAATAGGAGAAAGGATTGCAAAGGGTATAGGAACTCCACAGAGTCTGAACTACCAACCAAAGAACATACACAGGCTGGACACAGGCCTCCCTGCGCACATGTAGCAGATGTGCAGCTTGGTCTTTTCATGTAGGCCCTGAACAACTGGAGTGGGGGCTATCCCAAAAGCTGTTGCCTGTACATGGGACATGTTCTTCTAGCTGGACTGCCTTGTCTGGCCTCAGTGGGAGAGGAAGCACCTAGCCTTGCAGAGACTTGACTTGCGAGGGTGTGGGGATACCCAAGGGGTGGCCCTACCCTACTCAGAAGAGAAGGGGAGGGGGGATTGGGGAGGGATTGTGGGAGAGGGTGACTGGATGTAAAGTGAATAAGTAAAAAAAAAAAAATTCAAATTTTAAAAAAAGGGAAAAAACAAAAAAGTTGTCCTCTGACTCCTGCATATGTACCATGACATGTGCACACCCCTAAACTCAAACACATTAACAAATACAGAAAGAAAGAGAGAGAGAGAGAAAGAAAGTTAGTTTTGAAAAATACAAAGAAAAGAAAAAGAAAATTTTTATTGGGAGTACAAGTACTAAACCTGATTATTCTAAACGTTGACTTTAAAATGTGGTAAATAACTAGGGAATTCTTCTGAGGTTTTAAAAGAGAAAAGTTAGAAGCATAGAGTAAAAACACCTAAGTTCCTGAGTCCCATGCCATCACAGATAAACAAATAATAATCTGACAGGTCCAGCCTTCACTCACTACCAATACCACCTGAGGGCAGCTGAGTATAGCCCAGCAGGTTTCTAGGTGACATATGACAAGGTTCAAAAATCAGACACATTTATACCTGCACAGCTTCATTGAAGACCTTACTGGGACAAGAAAAGTATGGATTTTATGTCACCTTGGCTCTAAAAAACATGGCCCTTTGTATCCTGGGCCATAAGGACACTGTGTTCAGGGTTCAAGAGTTCACAGCATCCTCTTTTACATCCTCATTCTTTTTCTACATGGATGGTGTCTGCACACAGCATGATGTAGCTGGAATGGGTGTAGTTCCCAAAGCTGGACCATGAGGACACTGTGCCTTCTACCTCATGGTCTCTACCACAACCTCTAGGAGTGTCAACTTTGTCATTGGGTCATTATGTCACATGTCAAATATGTCATTTTGACACCTATGATGCTCCATGGAGCTGCCTGCTGGGAGCGCTGGTGAAGACTCCCATTGCTGACCTGCACTGATTTCAATGGAAGTGAATGGGTCCTCACAGACACATGGATGTCTATACCACAGTCAGGCCTTAGGGTAACTGCAGGCCCAGCCATTGTCCTCAATATAGCTTCATGACCCAGCCAAGGCCAGGGCCATCCAGTTCATCTCAGACCCCCACCCCACAGAAAGCATAGCAAGAAATAGCTGTCTGTTTAGCTGAGTGACAGACAAACATAAAGCTCTAGACACACAACACAGTAGTGCGGTTGATACGAGAGTGATGTCAATGAAACCAGCCACCTTTTCATAAAGCAGGTTATGTTCCTGAAGGAACAAACTGATATATTATACATGGCAGACAGTTTTCTTTAAAAATAGAAGTATCTTCAAAGATAAATGCCACATGTTTGCAATTATAAAGTTTGGACATTTAGGGAAAATTCTAAATTTTGGAAATGTGTAACTGTAATTTTGTTATATAAAGGCATTTCTGGTAAAATAATGGCCCTATGAACCAATGAAATCTTTAAAAGTGAAGTATATAAAAAACCACCAACAGGTACTAGACCTGTACCATACAGCAAATCACATGACCAATGCATGGCTTCGCAGAGGATCCATTCCAAACACGAAGAAAACCGAGCAAATCTGGAGAGACAGCTCAGCGGTTAAAAGCGTTTGCTGCACTTGAAGAAGACCTCAGTTCAGTTCTCTGCACCACACTGAGCATCTCACAAATGCCTGTATCTCCAGCTCCAGTCTTTCTCATGTCCTCTTCTGGCCTCTGTGGGCATCTGCACTCTCACACACACACACACACACACACACACACACACACGCACGCACGCACGCACGCACGCACGCAGCACGCATGCACGCACACACGCACAAATATAAAACAAATCTTTCCAAAAAAGACTTATGGATTGTAATGTAGCACAGAACAAACGCAGTCCACTTCGCAACTCATCTTCTCAACTTCAAGATGCTACTACTTGCCGAGGTTAATGTAATATCAAAGAAAACTACCTGTCAGTATCCAGAAAGGCTCATAAATGCACTTTCATAGCTAATTACATAGCCTGTGACATCAGATCTTCTTTTGTTCTGTAATACCAAGCAAAACAATGCAGTGCAGTGAGGCAGGTAAAGGGGAAATAGGATCGGGCTGTTGTTTTAGTCCCTCTTCAAGAGATTTGCAGAAAGATATCATTGTGCTTCTCTTCCCATTGTATTCTGGAATGTAAATAATATATAAATATAATGTTGTAGATGTAATGGCCTTACTATTTAAATACATTATTAATAAATGTTTTAAATTTTTGTTTTAACTTCTCACATGATAATTATTGATCAGTATATCTCACCAAAACATGCACTAGAAGAGAAAAGTCCTCAGTCATCGTTAAATGATTGCCTTGGAAGAGTAAAGATGCCTGTCTTTCTTTTTTTTTTTTTTAATTGTTTTACTTTTATTTTCCCACAGCAGCACTAGAGATTAAACCTAGGTTCTTGTACACGCTAAGTACATGTTGTACTGCTGAGCTGCACTCTGAGCCCTGAAATGTGTTCACATTTTTAAAAGAAAAATAAAACATCTGGTTGTCTGCTAGTTCTATCTATTTACTTTTAGACACTATAAATAAGTTAAATTTTGTCTTGAATATTGTTTGTTTTCTACATATTTTATCCCACAAGACCCCTTCCAAGGTGACTATCCCAAAACATTTTGGAGAAAGAAGTCACTGGCATATAAAAAAAAATGACTTGTTTGCTGTGTGGTTGCTCATTTGACTGTAGAGTCTGCTGCCCTGTAGAAAGAAACTTTTTGTACTTTTATTCTTTTTTGTTCCTTTTATTGGATATTTTCATTATTTACATTTCAAATATTACCCTTTTTCCAGGTCTTCCCTCTGGAATCCCCTATCCCATCCCCTCTTCCCCTGCCTCTATGAGAGTGTTCCCCCACCCACCCATCCACTCCTGCCTTCCTGTCCTGGCATTCCCCTACACTGGGCATTGAACTCCCACAGGAGCAAGGTCTGCTCCTCCCACTGATGTCCAACAAGGCCATCCTCTGCCACATACACGGTCGGAGCCATGGGTCTCTCCATGTGGACTCGTTGGTTGGTAGTTTAGTCCCTGGGAGCTCTGGGGGGTATGGATGTCTGTCTTTCTGACTGAGGATTCTCCTGTCACTCAGAATCCGTGTGGCTGTGCAATGGTGACAAAGGTCTTCAAAGCCAACATGACTGTGACAGGAAAGGTTCCTTTCTTACCTCTGCCTTAAGTTCTTAGTAGGACAGCATCTACTTGGGAAGTTCACAGTCTTCTTAGCAGAGGGGAAGAAGAGCTCTCCTCCCTCCCCACAAATGACAGGAGTCTTTTGAAGTCATTAAATGAGATAGAGTCTAATGACGAACCTAGGTTTTCATGAAAGGCACCAAATAGGATTAGATCTCACAGAGCCTATCTACCACATATCAAACAAAGCTCAGAATAACCCACATCACAAACACAACTCAAATAAATTTTGAATCAGGGGTGGTAGCACATGCCTGTAATCCCAGGCAGGACAATCAAGAGTTCAAGGCCAGCCTTGACTATATAGTAAGTACAAGGCCTCCTTAGACTAAATCACACCTTGCCTCAGGCAAACAAAAATGAAAGAAATGCCTGAAATTAAAATTAAAATTATACATGTGCAGGGAAGGTGGAGAAGGAAGGGGGAGGGTAAGCCTACAGACGTTATTCTTCTCGCCACTTTGTGTCAGAAGACCATAGATTACTAAGTGTAAAATGATGTCACCCAAGAATTATGTTGTCACATTTCGAAGCAATAGAAAGCCATCAGAGACATTTAAAAGCTCAGCAACACACCTCACTGATACAACCTTAACAGGTATTTTCTGCCTTAGGATGAGCAGCTGAGCTTGGGAAGGTCACATTGTAATGGAGGCAGCAGTGAACCCTGAAGCCAGAGGAGCTGAAGTGAGACTAAACACTGTCATAAATCCGGTCGCTGAGTGGAAAGCCAGAGACAACGTTGTTCCTATAGAGGAAAGAGTACCTACATAACAATCAAGACATTTCAGGTGAGGACTAAGCAGGACTGGATTGAGGTGAGGTTAAAATGTTTCCGTTTCTATTTCTGAAATCAAGGAATATGATTCTCCTCTCAAGTTTCATAATTGGTAAACAGTAAGTTAAAAGCTTAAAATTTAAACATGCTCAATAGAAATAAAATTTTACAGATATGTTTCAAATACATTTTTTAACTAAGATTTTTAATAAGAAAACAAAGATCAAAAAAAAAATCAGAAAGTCAGCCTTGCCATTGTTTGGAGATGACAGATTATCTAAATTTTAAATCTTTTAATTTTTGAATTGGGGAAAGTCACCAAAGAAAATAGATCAAATGAGAGACAAGAAGTACTGAACTAAAAATAAAGATTAAAAATGAAATAACAGGAGATGTAAACAGCTTTAAGTAAGCTGTAATTAATAAGTACAAAAGAGAAATGTGTGTGCACATTAGATACAACCAATAAGCCTTTAATGCAGTCTTGAGTCAGAGAGTTTGCTGCTTTGGGAACAGTTTTAAACATGGCAACTTTAAGATTTCCTGTGTTAAGAAATAGTATTGGTTTGAATAGGAATGGTCCACATAGGCTCATATATGTGAGTACTTGGTCATTAGGATTGGTACTATAAGAAGGTGTGGCCTTATTGGAGAAAATGTGCCACAAGGGGTGGGCTTTGGGATTTAAAAATGCCCAAGCCAGGCCCAGTATCTCCCTCTTCCTGCTGCCTGCCGATCCTGATGTAGAATTCTCAGCTACTTTAGCACCATGTGTGCCTGACTACCTCCATGGTCCCTGCCATGACCGTAATGGACTAAACCTCTGAAATTGTAACCAAGGCCCAGTTAAATGCTTTCTTTTATAAGATGTGTCTTGGTCATGGTGTCTCTTCACAGCAATAAAACACTGACTGAGACAAGTACCCACAAATAAAATTTTAAAACAACAAACAGAAAATATTTACAATGTGTAGGACCCATCCATCTAATTTTTAGGGTATTGTTGTTAGGAAATGGTAAATCTAGCAGGAAAATGGCAAATCAGTTAGGAAAGGGCCTAGCAGTACTTGTGCTTCTGTCTTAGGGTTTCACTGCGGTGAACAGATACCATGACCAAGGCAAGTCTTATAAAGGACAACTTTTTATTGGGACTGGCTTACAGATTCAGAGATTCAGTCCATTATCATCATCAAGTGGGGAGCATGGCAGTATCTAGGCAGGCACGGTGCAGGCAGGGATGAGAGTTCTACATCTTCATCTGAAGGCTGCTAGTAGAAGACTCACTTCCAAGCAGCAAGGATAAGGGTCTTAAAGCCCACATCTACAGTGACACACCTACTCCAACAAGGCCACACCTACTCCAGCAGGGCCACACCTCCTATTAGTGCCATCCCCTAGACTAAGCATATACAATCACAGCTTCCAGTGTAAAAGTAGTCATTCTGATAGTTCTAGATCCCCTGGGATATAAACCAGATATAAATCTTTATAAAGTTATTCCATACCATCCAATAAGTGGGATAATATTTAGACAAAGTGATGACAAAAGAGCCTGGAGAGATGCCCCCAGTGCTAAGAGCGTGGGCTGATCTTGTACAAGACTGGAGCTCAGTCTCCAGCACCCACACAGAGCAACTCGGAACCTCCTGTAACTCCAGCTCCAGAGTGTCTGAGGGCCTCTGAGGGTACCTACACTCACATGTACTTACCTACATACAGACACCCACACATGTGCACACAAGTAAAAATAAACACAAACCTAAACCAAAAAAAAAAAAAAATATGATGAAGATGTACCTTCCTGGCTCTGAAATCATTTTAATAGAATGTATGAAAAGGGTCCTGGGGAGATTGAAGGGAAACACAAGAATCCTGGGTTCCAATTTCCATAGCATGTAAATAATAATAACCACCATTCCTTTTCAGGGCTTCTTCAGACTGAAGAAGGTAGGATATGGCTGCACTCATTTGCAAGGCCAGGTTAGGACAGTAAAAGACAGTTGCAGAGCAACATCCCTAATGAACATAAAGCCAAAGTCACCGAGGAAATTCTAGCGGGCGATATCTAACATTACAGTAAATGCATCATACACTATAACCAGGTGATTTACCCTAAGGCATGAGAATGAACTGACAGGCAGAAGTCAGGAAATATGATATGCTGCACTGGCCAAAGGAAGGATAACAACCACATTCCCCCCTCAAGAGATGCACAAAAACATCTGGCAAATCAACACACTTCCATTATAAAAACTCTCAACTAACTGGGTATGGAAGGAATATACCTCAGCAGTAAATAAGCCCTTTATGATGTTAGCTTCTTGGAGTTTTCTTTGTTTTGGTTTGATTTGGTTTTAATGGTTTCAACAGTTTGAGAAACATCGGTCACCTGCATCCACTACCTTCAACCTCTCTTAGGATTTGTCACCAGCTGTTTCTGCCTTTTCCTCTGAAGTGAGATATACTTTGAGTATGAACCTTTACAGGCTCAGGAAACTCATGAAACTTACAGGACTCCCTCCTTCCAAGTGCTACTATCAGTAGACAATTTCTGAGAGACAAGAGACTTCAGTGCAACGGCCTTCACGCTGTGTGGGAAGCCATGAATGCAGCTGTGACTGCTGAGGCGGGATCTGGGTGATTTCGCTGCTGCCTTCGAGTTGCTGTACTCCTGTAAGTAACCCTTTACCTACTTTCCTACAAACAAGCCAGTAACTCACCAACTTACTCTTGGGACCAGTTATCTTTCCGTGGTCAGTTCTTTATCTGGGGTGAATAAGCTGCTTGTTTATGTCTCCCCAAGAAAAGTCGCACAATTACTATTTTGCAGACTAGCTTTTACTTTGGATTTCTATAAAATTTTTCACTACTATACTGTAGTGAGAGGGTTTTGAGTAGAAGTCATATAAATGGTGGCGGGGTTTTTTTTTGCTCCCATCTTATCTGGTTCTGACGTCTAACAAGGTGGCACAGCAGTGTCCACAATAATCTTTGTCAGCTTCCTTTTCTCGCTTTTCCATACCCCAGCCTCTGGGGGCAGTCACCCCTATAGTTCATGAGTGTGTGGTGGGAAGCTGTGGTCCACCTCCTCAAAGGGTAAGCATGCACCAACATTATTTGGAATTACTGGAGATTTGTCTATTCTTTTCCATTTAGTTTACTCATTCCACCATCTGTGTCGGTGTGAGTTCACCAATGCTCATCTGATTCTCTTGGTTACAGCCTAAGGAAAGCGTATTCTTCCTTTGTATTTATTGTTCCAGCTTCAGTACTAAGAGCAACTACCTCCCAGCCCCCTTTGGTAAGATTCTTATCTAAGCAGAAGAAGACCCTCTCAAAACACACAGCAAACTAGAGGCAATAGTCAGATCTGCAGCGAGAACCCCGGAGCACCAGGGAGAAGCGGGTGGAAGGCTGGATTTCTCACTCTGTCCCAGGCCTCGCTGTCTTCTCAGATATAGAAGCGTTTTCTCAGATCATGAGACGCCTGGAGTCAAAGAAAATAAGTCTGAGGCTAATGCAGATAGCAGGACATGTTGAAATTACAAAGTTAAACAAACTTGGCTTTCGGAAGATGGCAGGCTGGTAATTAATTCACATAGGACTTGGAGTTCCGGTTTGCTTCTCTCTTCTGCAGATCTGGGTTTGTTTTGGTGGAGAAATATGTAAGTAATAATTTCATGTCGCCTCCCCCAGCGACAGAGCTAGGTCACATGACTCAAAAGTTTTACCAAAAGCAGCACTTTTATTCTGTAAAGTTGCCAAGGCAACACCAGCTGCTTATGACATCATGTGACTGAGGGACACAGACTGATTTTAGAAGCCTAAAATTATCGCTCAATCTGCTCACCAAAATTCTGAAGCAGCCAAGACAGGCTGAGCCCAAGGAAAAGCTCCAGAGACACTGCTCAGTGGAAAGGGTGATGGCGATGAATTATGCATTGTTCTCTAAAGTCTGGTACCACAGCCTCAAATCACATTGGAAAAGCATGCTTGCTGTCCACATAGGCTGAGCATGCGGGACACATCTGCTAACCTGTTTTCCATTAAAGCTTCACCGCCGTCATCATGGACAGAAGTCGTTTTCAGCTTTTAGTAAATGGACTGAAAAAAAAAATCAAAATCTATTTTTACTTATGTCAAATATGTATCTCAAATCATCCTAAAGACATACTAAAATAAAAACTGAGACTAATCTGTTTCTACCCTAATACAGTATTACTGAGTAGCTGGAGGTACATATTCATACAGTGATTGCTTTTATGTCTTTAAGACTTTATTTTGTGTGTGTGTATGGGTGTTTGGCAGCATGTGAGCACCACATGTGGGCCTGGTGCCTACAGAGGCCAGAAGACATTGTTGGATCCCCTGGAACTGGAGCTGCAGAGGGTTATTAGCTGTCATGTGAATGCTAGGAATCAAACCCTGACCTGTATTTTTATAAAACAATCAGTCTATGGATCCTATAAGTCTACATTTTAGAGGTTTTCAGAGAGAAGTAATTGCACAGATAAATTCAAGAAAACAGTGACATAATTTTCAGTTATTCACATTTAGGCATCAAAAACAACCAAGTGGCCACAACCTCACGGCACTCCCTCCTATGAACGGAAGACATCAGAATAAAAGGAAGACCTTCACCAACCAAACATAACTGTTTACCATTTATTGTCCATGGTTTACTATTTGTTCTCAAAAAATCTGCTTTTAAATTAAGATTGTTTTGATCAAATTTCTGCTTATGATAATGAGAAATATTATCCCTGAGGAATAATTTCCAGGGTATAAACATTTCTCAAATGGAAAGACTTTTCAGCTCCTTGTAACTAGTTTTGCAACTAAGAAAAGAAATGAAGCACCCACTACGTGCAGGACAGCATGCTAGGTTCTACATTGATCATGAGATACACAAGATTTCTTCTGTTTTAGCAGATATGGTTAAAATGAGAAGCACTGTGAGGGCCCAGGAGAATCAAACATCCATCCAAGGCAAAATGGGAATATGGGTGGGATTTGGAGGAAAAAGGAGGTGGCCAGGACATACCTGTGACTCAGTCACTGACAAGGTATAGTAATCCACTCCCGAAGTATGGGCAGAAGAAAGTAATGAGGGACATTTCTCTGAAATGTCACCAGAGAAGTAGAATTATTCATTCAGATGCAGTTTAATCTGAATCAAAGTATCCTCACCTGAGCTATGAATCCAATCTCTACCAGTTCTATTTTTGGAATATCATGTAGGAAAGAACAATGAATTTATCCTAATGTATCCTATCCATTTTACTTTTCTGTTTTTCTCATCAGAAGTGACCAGGAACTAAAACAAGAAAAGGTAAATTGAGGCTCGTGGAGATGCCCTGCTGTGCTGAGGTGAGAAAGGACCAGAGGGACAGTCTCAGGGCCATATGTCCCCATCTCCTGATTATGACTGCAGATCCCTGGCTTTGCCTCCACCCAGTTATGACTGACAGAACCCAATTTGTCACTTCGAATACCAGTCATATTTCTTCCAAATGCCTTCTGGCCTGTGCAGACTTTAGCAAACACAAACCCTTCCCACCATCTCAAGGACACATCCTATGATGACCTCAAGTGCTCACCTGGGAGAGCTCACATCAGCTACAAGAATTTACTATTTGTAGCAAACACCATCTTGAAGACAGAGCCCCTTACCCACTGACTCTGTAAAAGGAAAGGAACCCAACTCCCATAAATGCCAGTTAACAACCATGAATGGGTTTCCTGTGGACCTGCCCTAATGCCACTTCCTGCTTCTTGATTTTTACTTCCCTGATGCCTGTCCCACTGTCCGGTTCATTTCCTTACGCTGACAAGCTTCCGATTCCCCACCTCCTCCTCGAGGCATCCTCAGAACACTATAGCTTGTATATCCTGTTTGCAAACCCCCATTAGCAAATCTTTAGCTCTCGCACCACTTTCCTAATAGAACCTTTAGTCTACAAATTGTCTTCTCATAAAACATACTTAGAAAAGATGCGTGCTTCGTGCATCAGTTTCACACTGATGCTGGATCTACCTCAAGATCATGGCCATTTGTTATGAGTGGATAAAAAAGTTAAAGCAATGGTTAATTGTTCCTGGAACCAAACATCCAGCATAATCTGCGTTTGGGATAAAACAGATTTATGACCGAAGGGACAATGGTCCCCCAGTGAGGCCCTGGAACTGCTGAGCAGTTCTCGTGCACTAGTTAGCAACAGCGTTGAGAAGCCAGGTTGTACACCTCTTGAGCAGGTGGTGAACAGATTTTTTTCTTTAGGAAACAAAGCTATAATGTGACTTGGATACAAGTGTTTGGATAAAATAAAAGTGTCGCCCTCTAGGATTTTCTGATTAATTGACAAATATACTAAAATATTTTGGCTAAAACATGAAGGGTTCTGGTCCATAACATGAAAAACTTTTGATTCAAATCATCTCCAGTGATGGTCAGGGTGGTCGTTTGCAGACAGAAATTAAAATTAAGCCATTAACTATTAAAGTCATTCATCCAATTTGCCTATTTTCATTAGGAATTCTATGTGACACTTGGAGCTGCCAGAGCCCCAAAGTTAAAATTTTCATGGTAAGATGGTTTCCCTCAATGCACACATAAGGCCATGTATTAGTAGGGATCTGTTGTACCCATAAGGTTTTATATTAGTCAGGGTTCTCTATTGGAACAGAGCTGAGAGAACTGTATATAGTAAAGGAGGATTTAGTAGAGTGGCTTACAAGCTGTGGTCCAAGTAGTTCAACAATGGCTATATCCTGACAGAAAGACCAAGAATCCTGTAGTTGTTCAATCCTTGAGTCGGCTGTCTCAGCTACTCTTCAGTCTATGTTGGAATCCCAGAGAAGTGGGTTCTAATACCAGCAAAGGAATGCCTCAGCTTCAGGACAGATTAACTTGCTAGAAAGAATGAGGATAAACAGGCAAAAAGCAAAAGTGTCATTCCTCTTTGTCCTTTGATGTGGGTTGCCACCAGATTTAGGGTCTTCCTATCTCAAATGATCCAATTATGGAAAATCCCTCACAGGCGTGCCCAGCTGCTTGGGTTTTAGTTGATTCCTGATGTAGTCAACTTGACAACCAAAATTACCCATCATAGGTTGCCATGGATAGAAACTTCATAAACCCAGGGT
Source organism: Mastomys natalensis (assembly GCA_021653895.1). Classification (NCBI taxonomy): domain Eukaryota; kingdom Metazoa; phylum Chordata; class Mammalia; order Rodentia; family Muridae; genus Mastomys; species Mastomys natalensis. The sequence continues at coordinate 136,383 of JAJTUV010000507.1, forward strand.
CATGATGGTTATCAAGTGTGTGCATGAACTACTGCCATGTGTGTGGTGGGGAAAAGGTACATTTTTCTTCCATGAATAGAATTCTCACGGAAGAAATATATACGAATTCCACTGGTTTCCCAACACTAAATGATAAGCATTGGGCAAGAGGAATCAAACCCAGCATGACACGGATAGGTAAAGCTCTAGAGCAGTGGTTCTCAACCTATGGGTTGTGACCCCCACAGAGGATCATATATAAGATATTCTGCACATCAAATATTTACATTATAATTCATAACACTAGTAAAATTACAGTTATGATATAGAAACAAAATATTTATGGTTGGAGGTCACCACAACATGAGAAGCTGTTTTAAAGGTCACAGCATAAGGAAGGTTGAGAACCCTTGTTCCAGAGCATGGATTCCAGTATGTTTCAGCAGCTCAGCTCAGCAGTAGCTCTTGGACTCTGTGGGGAGTGGAATGGGCTCTTATGTCACTATTGTTAAGTTCAGATAGATAAAAACACAGCTGACCTGGAGAGCATCAGTTGTGATCCAGAAAGCAGGCCTTACTGAGAAAACATTTGCTGCTCCTTCCCTCATAAGAGCCCATTGTGACCACAAGTTCTCGATGCTGACACCCACATCCTGCTCCTTTCCTAATCACTTTCCATGTCCTGAACATAAATATTGTTGCCTTTGACTATCAGAGATTCAGACCAGGGAGTTTCTTGCAGGCAGTAGATAGTAACAGATACCCTCTTTTTCTCCTTCTGATCCTATACCATGAATTCTCCCAGCTCAGAACCTAGAAGTCAGCTCCAGAATTTCCATGTATTTTTTCTCAAATGTAATAACCTCTCCAATTTTGAAATTCTTTCTGTTGTCCTCTGTGTCTCTCATTTTCTGTGTTCCCATGAATTACTGAAAATACCTATCAACACACTAGACTCCGATTCATGAGGTCAAGACCATCGTTCCAACGCTGGCGTCTGGTGCAGTGCCTGACTCAGAGATGGCTTGAGAGCATTTTGATGAAGGGATGATTCAGCCAACTTTTCTATTGCTTGTATTTCTTCCCCTGCTTTATATTCCTGCCAACGTCTTCATCATCTCTCATCTAGACACTCAGAAATGGGATGATGAAAATTCAAATGGCTCACGCTAGGAAGAAGCTAACATGTAATATGAAAACACATGGTTGGGAGGAGGCACTAGTTTAGATAAATTAGTCAACAGTGTCCTTAAGGAGGTGACATATGAGCAGAAGCACAGTTGATAGAGAGAAATGTGTGGTCAGGGGAGAAGGGGGTGGGGGAGCAAGCCAATATGGGAATGGGTGTGGCCTGTAAGAGAAAGTAACGAGCCAGCTCAGCTCAGGCCTCGAACCAGGGGAAGAAGCTCAACAGACTGTTTCAGAAGAAAATGGCACCAAGATTGTACCCTTGTTCACGGGTCAAGATATATGGATCTCTGAAATTCTAGCACTTTGAGGACAGAAGGAAGGAAGATCAGGAGTTCAAGGTCACCCTTGACTACATAGTTGAGGTCATCTGGGCTACAGGAAGCCTTGTCTTTAAAAATAGGGGTGATCCTATCCAAGTGCAATTCCATGATTCGAGAGAACAAGTTGAAGTCACCTGAATTACATGTTTCAAAAAGTCTGTCTTCAGAATGACTTGGAGAATTTACTTGGAAGGGCTGAAGAAATGGTTTGTCAGTAGAATGCTTGCCTTGCAAGTGCTAGGGCCTGAGTTTGATCTCTGGTCATCCTTAGTCACCCAACCTAGTGTAATTGACAAACCTCAGACAAATGAGAATCATTTAAGATAAAGATTGTTCTTAGAAAAATGAGTAGAGAGACTAAGAAGTAGATAAGATAGATTCAAATAAAGATCAAAAAAAGTAGTAGAAAAAGGAACTCAGCAATAAAAGATATTTCTGCTTTACCCATAGATCAGTGCTTGTTCAGCCACCTCAGAGAAGCTTCTGTTGCAGTAGATGGGAACCAACACAGAGACTCACAACTGGACATGTGCAGAGAGTGAGAGACCTTGGAACACTCAGTCCTAAATGAATGTCTTCATCCGACCCCACCCATCAGGGCTCAGGGAACTATGCACAAGAGAAAAATCGTGAGAGTTAGAGGGGCTGTGTGACTCCAAGGAAATGGTGTCTTCCAGACACAAAAGAATTGATATCCATGTGAACTCACAAAGATAATGGCAACATGCACAGGGCCTGTACAAGTCCAAGGCAAACAGGATAGCTACTGCTGAGTAAGAAGAAATCCTATATATCCTGTAGGGAAAATCCCTATCCAGGAAGCTATTTGCAATGGATACATTCTTGCCAAGGAAAACTTTTCTCCAATAGAGTCTCTCTATGTATATTAACCATGCTGAAGGCCAGGCTCCATGGCCAGGCAACACAAAGTGGACTCGATGGTATTTTTGTAGACTTTTTCTCATACTGCTTTGTTCGGATATTTTAAATTAATTTATTAATTAATTTAGTTAGTTATTTTCTCTTTTACCTCAGGTCTTAGATGAATGATGGGGCCTTTACCTGAAAAGGAGAACACAAGACAGAGGACATTTTTGCAAAGTGAATGAGCTGAGAAAAACAACAGAGTGAGGATAGATCCATAACAAGGTTTAAAAAGTCATGTGCACAGTTGGATAGTGAGCATTTGGGGTCCATAGGCATGTACAAGTTTGGTGAACGCTATGTTAAAAATCATGCTATTCTCTTTGGTTGGGCTCACAGATGTCTGTAACGCCTTAATCAGATTTCTTTTACACCTTAGAACATTTTAGGTTTTATATTTTAAACATTGTTATTAAAATTTAATTTTATTAAAATTTATTATTTTAATAAAAAAAAATCAAAATTAGCCAAATATAAGAGAGCAAGAGTTCTGGGAATCCCTATAGTCTTTGTAGGGCCAACATTAGGACACACTTCTGCTAGTGTCTTGGCAACAGCAGCTACAGCAATGGTTGGGGAATAGTTCAAAAAATATAGGGCCAAGGATTAGCCAATCACAGTTCCTAGAAATGCCATTTCTACATCTCAGTAGAGCTATCTTGACTCCACAGACACACAGACCCTTGGAAACTTTCAGCAATTAAATTTACTCTATTCAACTACAGCAGAGCTTAGGGGCCATTGCTCATAGATGGGCATCCTTAGTTCTAGACTTGACCATGAAATTCATGTCAAACTCTAAATGCTTGCCTAGACCCCAAAACACCTTTATTACTACTTTATAGACTTGTGTGTCTATCTAGAATTTTTCCCACCATAACATTTTGGCCCCATGGTAGGGCTGACTGAACCATTATGCCATGAGGCACATCAAAACTCATAGTCAAGCCACTGAAATGTCATGTTGATACCTTTGAGGTATCATATCTCTACATGTTTGTGAAACTCTTTCAAGTTGTTAGCCAAAGCTTTAATTCATTGAAAAATTCTGTTCTCAATGTTTAGCATGTATGAAAATTTTGCTAAGGCCCATCTACCTAGTTTTTGATTCATGAATCTGAAAGGACTCAAACATTTGCATCACTATCAAGCACCAAGCATAGATTACTTGGTGCTTTTAATCCAGAGTCCACATTTCTAAGATGTTCCATTGTGTGACAATAGGCATAGTTTATTTATTCCACTGCTGATTCCACTTTTATCCAGTGATCCTACAAAGAATGATTCTATGAATATCCCACATGTGTCATTTGGCTCACATGTATGCTACATTTCTGTTGGGTCCTTGTGAGTTACAGAGTCTGCACATGTAAAGTTTTTTTTTACAAAATACTGGCAGCATGTTCTCTCCTGTAGATCAACACATTCTCATTACCATGAACAGCAAGCATTTGAGTTCCCATACCATCAGTAAGGCTGTGAAGTTTTTACATTTCTGCCACTCAGATGATTGTGTGTGGTTTACATTATGGTTTTAATGTTTATTTCTCCGATGACTAATGAGGTGGAAAACTTTTATGTTGTATACAGGACATCTTTCATATCTCTAATTGATTTGAATAAGTTCTTAGATGTGTTTTAGATACTAGAGCATTGGCAGTCATCAGTGTTACAAGCATATTATTCTCCCCTGTGTACCTTGTCATGCAAGCTCTCTAGTGCCTTCTTTTGGAAAAGTATGTGTTATGAAGCCAATTTTCTGAATTCTTTCTTCTCCCTGAATACAAGTTGATACTTTAAAATAAGCAATCAGATGATTTGACTCAAACTGAAAAAACTATAAAGTTTTTCAGAAAACTTTCATTGTTATTTTCAAGTAATGTGCTTTTAGAGACCTGTCTCTAAGTCTCGCATGAACCCTTGGGGATAGAGGACAAGAAGATGAAGCAAAGATCAACAGTCATGATGGAGAGGTTGACATGTCCTCATGAACTTAACTAAAATAACATTAAAGCACTATACTCGTTACCTTATTGTTGCTGAGACTGAATATCAGACAGAATTTGAGGGATTTAGTTGGGATCATAGATTGGGGGTACAGTCCATCATGGCAGAGGAGTAAGTCAGTCGTGGTTGGAGCAGGAAGTGCCTGGTCCTGCTACATCTTCAGTCAAGAAGAAGAGAGGGACGGATGCTGGCATTCAACTCACCTTCTCCTTCTTTCTAATTCAGTCCTGGACATCAGCACACAGAGTAAATCTTTCCTCTTAGTTAATTATCTCTGGAGACACCTCCACAGTTATTCTCAGAGGTATGACTTCTAGATGGTTTCCAAATTCATTCAAACTGACAATGAAAATTAACCATCATACCTACCATGATTTTTATTGCTGTACATCCATTGGATGTCCTTTACCACCTGCCTTCATCGTGAGTCCTGCTCCATTCAAGATTTTCCCTCCATTTTTCTCCCTACTCCTGAGGCTCCGTCTTCCTTGAAGTTCAATGATGCTTAAAACCATGGCACAGCAAGCTAACCTACACATATTATACTTACTAATTTTAAAAAAGAATTTTTAAGTTTTAATAACATGTCAAAATGCCCTCGGATTTTTTTCAAATCTGAGTCAAAATGCCACAAAGACTAGCAACTGGCATCCTTAGAACAAAACCTTGATTTTAACAGGGCACTTAGAAACTCTTCTGCAAGATATAATTACAGATAAAGCAGGACAGCAAGAGCAGAAGGTAGCTTTGTTAGATTATGGAAAAGACTGCTTGAGCAATATTATTCTAAAAAGGGAGATTAGCATGTGGTGACTGACTTTACCCATGTCTCCCATATTTTCTTCCCTGCTAAGAGGACTTTTAAAATAATGTTATGGCTCATAGCTATTCCTGCTCCTGTATCTGTCTCCAGATTGAGCTGTGTGAGAACAAGAATTATCTCTTATTCATCCCTGCAGTTAGTGTTTTATTCATAATCTTTAGCACATTAAGCCTCCTTCTATTCCCAGCTTCTTAAGTGCTTACCAGGAGCCCACGTTTAATTTTTCACATGGCATTCCTGCATCTATTGAAACAATCCTGTGGTTTTTCAATTTTGCATGGACATGCCAGACCTTTTACATTTTCAACATGACATTGTTATCTACAAAGAAAATATGCATGCCACACTATGCAGTCAAATTACAAAAAAGATAATAACAAAAAAATCATAATATTTTAAGTAAGCCTTCAATATTGTGTTGGGCTGCATTTATAGCCCTCTTAAGACAATTGCATCATGTAGGTCACAGGTTAAACCCACCAAGCTAGTTTGACATTTCCTGAGATAGACCAACTGGACAGTGACCATTATTGCTTTAACTGCTGCTGATTCAGTGATACTCTTTGTTGTGTTCATGACATAAACAGACCTTATGAGACTGTCTTAAAACAGTGTACATATTCATGTGTGTGGATATATGATATGCACTTGCATGTGTGTGTAATCCAGGGGGCAACGTTAACTGTTCTCTCCTCAGGTGTTATCCACCTTGTGGTTTTGAAACCGAGTCTCTCAAAGAACCTGTAGCTCACAGGTTGGCTAGGCTGCATGACCAGCAAGCCCCAGGATTCCTGATGTTGCTGCCTCCCCACCTCTGTAATGACAAGTGAACACCACCACATCCAAATGTTTTATGTTGGTGCTAGAGATTGAACTTGGGTCCTCATTTTTAATGGAGCAGCACATGGCATGTGTCTCACTGGAAGTCTTCTATGGAAGTCTTCTATCCAGAACATGAAGCTACGGAGATTGGCAACAGGTCTTTCCTTCATTTCCCTCACAACCGTAATGCTTTTATCACATCTACTGCCTGTCAGGTGGAAGTGTTAATAGTCATGTAGAAAGAAAGTGGGGAAAGTATTTTAAACAAAAGGCTGGAGAAGCTAACTACCACAGAGAAACTGTGGCTTTTTTTTTCCTGGTAGAAAATTAGTGAGTAAAAAATCAGAAGTTTCTAAATACCTTGTATCTGTAGTTGAGTATTGATTGTTCTAGTATGAAAGTCAGCACCCACTACAGAGATCCTAAATAGAGGTCAGTAGGCCTATACCTCAGTATGAATACAGAAGAATCCCTACCCCTAATACTAGACCTCAATGACATTAACTCTTAAAAGATTCTTTAAAGGGCAAAGTTTATCTTCTTTAGATTTAAACTTTTGACCTTAATTATAAATAAATCAGTTTATATTACATCCAATATACATGCTTTCAAAATTGAACACATATACACCTACTCTACAAAGGACATTTTTTCCATCTTCCCATCCTTTCTAGCACTTTCCTTTTATAGAATTAGATGACTGACAATTGGTTATGTTAACAACGAATTTATGGGCAATTTCTAATGGCTTGTGTGCAAGTAGCTTATATATACACCCTTTATATGTGGGCTGACATAGTTACTCAGTGCAGACATTTTTACTACAGCCTAAGAAATCATGAGAAGCCTTCCCTACAACTTGTAAAGGGCAGGTCAATCTCTGGGAATATTTACATCAACTGAGTAAGTACATATGTTCAAAAAGTTTCAGGAAAACTCCTGGACAATGTATATTTATTATCTGTACTACCCTGTATTTTTTTAAGTCACATATACTATTTCCTGAGAAAATTATAACTATGACCCATAGTTCACAGGTGAGGAAAAAAATATATGTCTTATGGTGTAGGCAATTGAGCTCCCATGGCATAAGAAAAAGATCTTGCATTAATTGACATTTTCCAAGGTATTATGAAACACATAGAATATGAATGTGTATATGCATCTCTATGCTGGGATTTATTGGGTTGCCTTACACTATCAGAGGCTGACGAGTCTCACAGTGGTCAGCTGCCAGATGGAGATCTGGGGAAACAGCAGCCTCTCAATCCACGAAGATAGAAGCCTTAGACAAGAGGGAGCAAGGATGCTATCCCAGATAAGTGCTGTGGGCCTGCTTGTTCAAGTACACACTAAAGGGTGGGAGGTCTGGGGTCAGATAGCCACAGAGAGCGTCAAGATTTGCATCTGCTCAAGCATGAGTGAAGTGAGCATCCCTCTCCTCCACTCTTCATTCTACTCTGTCCCCAACATCTGGATTGTGTTGCCCACATACAGGGTCCTTTCCTGCTAAGTTCACTGGCCCATCCTTGCTTTCTCTGGAAGGACTTACAGCCATGCCCAGAAACACTCTTTACCAGTTTCCCTTGTGTTTTCCAATTCAGGCAAGTGACAAGCTAGGTCATCTATCACAAAACCCACACTTGACACAAATCAAGCTGAAGTGAGAAATTTGGCTCTCGATACCAGGGATTGTTAAGAGCAGCAGTTCCCCACGAGGTTGTGGCTTTAGAAATCAATTTGGCTTTGAATCCCAGGACACACTTAATACCATTCTCCTCTGCTCTCCTCCCTGCGCTCACCTGAACTCTTCCTCTCGTCCTCTCAGCACGTGCTCCTAAACTTCAACCCTTATAAAGCTGGAAACAACACTCATAGAGTCTAAACCTAACAGTATCACTCTCAATTTAAGGCTTTTCAAAGTCCACACCCATTTGTGTATTTGTGCACATGTGTGTGTGGAGGTTAACCCCATACATGGTACCTCAGGCACTGTCCACATTTTTTGAGACAGGTTTTCCTTGTGGTCTGAAATGTATCAAGTAGGGCTAGCCTGGCTGGCTAGCTTCAGCTCCTGCTTCCCTCTCCCCAGTGCTGGAATTACAAATGGGTACTGCCACCCCATATTTTATTTAACCTGCATCCTGAAGATCAGACATAGTTCCTCGTCCTCGCTTAGCAAGCACTTTACCCTACTGAGTCACCTCACCAGCTCCACAACCTACACTTGTTAGTATGACATTCATGCAGTATGTTTGCTGCCCTGGCCACCCACTCCCAGTCCAGGACTGCCACAGCTTCTGCTCAGCTGTCACATCCTGTCTCTCAGCCTGCCTGCTGTGAGAACTGCTATTGAACATATGAGAGTCATGCAAAAGAAAACTGACATTGCCATCTCATTTCCCAAAGTAATTAAAACAGAGGTTAAAATGAGACATTGATATTATTCACACTTTAGAAATTAAGAAGCTGAAGTACAAGACAGTCAGGGATTACTGAAAAGTCATGTGGTCAGAAAGAGGTAGATCAAAAGACAGGGGAGCTCTGAGGCCTTGGGCTAATGTTCTCCTTTAAGGTTAACAGCAAAGGGGGCTCTCCACTAGGATGTGCTAATGAGAAGTGGGAAACTGTGAATGAAAGCAAAACAGAAACAAGGCTTGCTTGGTCTGAACCCTGATTGGCTCCTTAATGCCTACTTCCATATGCCCCAACCCCTTGCATGCTCTCCAAACCTCTTTGTGCCCAGGAGACAGGTGCTACATGATGAGTCTAAAATGTTGCTCCATAAAATATAAAAAGATCTATATCCTCAGCAACTCTCGATTTACCACAAATAATTTTATGACATTACTAAGCCTTCATCGATGTCATCAGTACATAGGTGGGGCAAAATGTAAGATGTTGCGTGATAGAAATGATGACAACAAATGCACTATGAGTTCTGTCTAGAACACCCTCTGTGAAACAAAAAAATGTGTACAAATCCTGGTCCTTCCTCTTCATTTCAATGTAAAAATCAGACCATAATAAGGAATGAACTACCTTTGCAGGGAAAACAATGGATGAAATGATCTAAGAAATGTCCCCACTAGGTTGTCCAAGCCAATGCTGGATAACCCTGAGCTCTGGGGTGTAGCTTTATCCAATATGGCCTCACCTCTGAAGCATGTAGTCTTCCTTCTTTCTTTCTCCTCCAAATGTAGAATCTTTAAATGTCAAAACAGCAAATTGATAACAGAGTGCTAAGTTCTGTTTCCAAAGTCCTGATTCCCCTGGTCACTCACAGCCTGATCATGTTCCCAACAGCTTTCTTACAGAACCACCTGTCTCGTCTGCCGCCACAAAGTAGCTACTGACTCACTTCTTTCTTCTTTCACTTACCAGAGCCAGAAGTCACTTGAAGCTGAACCTCTATTCATTGTGGAAGCCCTGGTAGTGAAAGCAATGTGGTTGGAAGAAAAAGGAAGATTTGGGGAGACAAAAAAGATATGGTCACAACTTCTCATCATTGCCAGGAGGTGACATGGATGGCCTGATCTCTCACCTCCTGCTCGCCAGTCCCCCTCCTTCAACTTGTATCCTCAATGCTACCCGCTTCTCTCAGAGAACCTCATCTCCAGCTCTATGGATAATATTATCTACCCGTGCAGCTACAGAACACATTTTTCTACACCTCTCCAGCTTTTCCTCAGAACTGTCCCCTACAGCCATGTTTTGGACTCATCTCTCTTTTGGCTTGGGAGCTATACTTATTCACTTCTTAGTCCTGTGATGAAATTTGAGGTTGGATAAGTACAAAGAAAGTAGCTCACGAGACTCAAGGGCATCTTGATGGCCCTGGTAGGGGTGCATGGTACAGGAGATGGCACATCACATGAAGAGGAAGAAGCAGATTCCAAGATAGAAAGCCAGAGAAGCACGGTCAGGAGAACTCAGGAGTCCCATGAAGACCACCTTCAACCCTTCTGCCCTTGTTAGCCTAAGATCTTCCACCAGGTTCAATTCTATCTTCCTACACTACCATCCTAGGGACTAAACTTCATCACATGAATGTCAGAGAACAAATATACAACATCTAAACTATCTCTAAACAAAGTATACGATATTGCCCATGTAAATTTCTTTACCATTTTCTTTTCTCAATAACTTCTATTTTTTTAAAGATTATTTTTGACTCATTAGTATGGATCCTTTGCCACATGTATGTATGTATGTATGTATGTAATGTATGTAGTATATGCATGCCTAATGCCCATTGAGGGCAGAAGAGGGGAACAGATTACATGAAACTGGAGTTACAGATGGTTAATGTGGTTGCTGGGAATGGAGTCCCGGTCCTCTGGAAGAGCAGCCAGTGCTTAACTGCTGAGCCATCTCTCCAGTCCCTCTTGTTAACTTCTTAATGACTGCAATCTCTTACCAAATTGCACAAGCATATTTTCCTACCATCTGTCTCTCTAGAATCATTCCTATTTCTAACAATTTATTCTGTCTTCTCAAAGTATTAGCTGTGACTCATTAACATAATCCATAGACATTTCCCTTGTTAGAAGAGCAGTGTCTTATCCCTTTACAAATTGAAGATCACCTTGTAGGTTTTTTCTGTGATTGGAAATATTTTCTTCACATGTAGATTTCTTGGGAAAAAATGAGAGGTCATGAAAGTACCTGGTAAAGGGGAATTAGCTTGTCACTGTTCCTTCAAATTCCCCTATATCCTCTGACCTTTTTGGCTGTTCAAAACTCTGTGGGGTTGGGGAGGGGAAGCTGGGACCCACACTGTACCACACTAGTCCAAGACAAGTTTGTTTTATTTCCTAAGTTTCTTCCACCTCCTTTTATAATAAAGATTCTTCTCTGTCATTTAGTTCTTTGAGTTGTTCAGCCTAGTGTTCCCAGTGAACGCAGGACACAGGTAAGTGTTGGCTCTTCTTCTTTCTACAGGGTTGCACTATCTCTCTAGGCCCATCCTAGGCTCTGAGGTCAATTGCTATGTCATGTCCCAGCACACCTCCTCCCAAGTCTTACCCTGTTTATGCCATCTGATAAATGAAAGACATGATACAACAAAATGCCTTGAATATGCAAGGCCTGTTGGCAAAAACCTTTAGTCCCAGAACATGGAAGGCAAATGCAGGGGGGATCTCTGTGAGTTCTGGCCAGCCTGGTCTACAGAGCAAATTCCAGGATAATAAGGGTGTATGGAAGAAGAGGAGGAGGGAGGGGAGGAGGATGAAGAGGGGGAGGAGGAGGGGGAGGAGGAGAGGGAGAGAGTGGTGGAGGAGAGGGAAGAGAAAGGTGGAGGAGGAAGAGGAGGAGAGGAAGAGGAAGAGGAAGAGGAAAGACAGACATACTAGAGAGATGGCTTAGTGGTTAAGATCACCTACTGTTCTGGCAGAAGATGTGAGTTTGATTCCCAGCACCTACATCATGCAATTGCCTGTAACTCCAGCTCCAGGTGATCTGATATCCTCTCTGATCTCTCACCTCCCCCACAAACAAGTAATAATTGAAATTTTCAAATACCTTGAATATCACTGTGAGGAGACTGAGGCAAAGAATTCCAAATCCTGTTCTTTATTACTTTCTGTACTGGGTGGAAGAGTGGCTATATTCACTACAAATACTGTCCTCAATAAGTACAGTTTGTATTGGCTTCAGCAACCATGGTAACCTACTTTCTTCTTATTACAAATTTTTGAGCATCCATTTTCCTCAGCTTGCCTGATAGTCGATGCTACCATATCTCCAGTTTTTGTTTTTGTTTTCTTTTGTTTTGCCTACAAGATTCTGAGATATGGAACCTTAATTTCAACTCCCCTTGCACAAAATTCATCAGCTGAACTTGTCCTTGACCCATACCAATGTGTTCCAGAATAGCCTCTAGGGTGGAAAACAAGTAGCAGCTGGGCATGCAGCAGAAGCTCTGTTCTGTGCTGACAAGCAAGTTCCCAAGGTCTTTTTATCCCCTTCCTTAATAAAGACAAGTACTATAAATTTCTGCCATTCTTTCTCCTCTGACACAAAGCAGCAACCAATAAGCAAAAGCAAACTTCACTATATTAAATACATGACTGCCAAAACTCATTTTGAAGTTTCCACAAAAGGATGGAAAAGGAAAGTGAGAGACTCGCACTGATCTATGGCTCAGGCCTAGAAGATCAAACACTCACAGTGTAAATTCCAGAAAATTACATTAGAACAAAAGAGATACATTTTCAAAGGTGAAGAAAAGTTCACCTCCCCCCTAAAGGTAAACAGCATTCTTCAGACTGAATGTCCCCACAAAGTATGGAGGTAGGATGACGAGAAGTGATTCCCTCCCGCTACCAACACATCACTATGACAGTTCAGAAGGAAGAAGACGGAAGAGGAGAACAAGAACAAGGAGAAGAAAAGAACAGGAAAGAACAAGAAGAGGAGGAGGAGGAGGAAAGAAGAAGGAGGAGGAAAAAAACAAGAATAATGAGGAGGAGGAAAAAAACAAGAATGAGGAGGAGGAGAAAAAGAAGGGAAGAAGAAGGAGGGGAGGGGGAAGAGAGAAGAGGAGAAGGAGAAGAAAAGAAAACACTAAACATCCTACACCCAAGAGAAAGAGAATTAGATGTATCCGTAACTTTTCTAGTGGTCCAATAAAACACCAAGACCAAAATTAACAAGGAAGATAGTTGATTTTGACTCACAGTCCCGGGGGAATAAGTCCATGGTAGTGGAGGAGAGTATGGCAACAAGTGTCAGGCATAGTGAGAGTCACAGGAAGATGAGAACTCACCTCTTGAATCTCAAAAGTGAAGCAGAGAGAACAACTGGAAATGGTGGGGATCTTCAAACTCTCAAACCTGCCTCCATGACATACTTCCTCCAATAAGGCCACAGCTTCTAGCCCTTCCCAAATAGCACCACCAACTGGAGACCAATATTCCTATACGTGAGCCTATGGGGGACATTCTCATTCAAAAACCATACTTAGGTCACCTGAAAGGGAGCCAGATAACAGGTAAGGTTTCCATCAGTGATGCTGGATGATATGACAATGAACTCTTCTTTAATTGATGGAGACAGTATCCTTAGAAGTCCGAGAACTGACCGGATAGAACTAAAGTCCAGGAAACATTAGCTCTAACCCAACAAAGCAAGAAGGGGGTGGCCACTTATGATATTTATTTGACAGTCCGAGAGGAAAGACAGTGGAAACTGTCACAACTAGTTGCTTTAAACATATATTGTAAATGTAGTGACCTTATGTTAGATCCATAAGTGCTTATTTTATATCTATATCATGTAGTAGGCAAGGCACAGACAATATGGTGGTGAGAGGTTCCAACAACTCCTAACTCCAATAGTCTACCCACACAGGAACTAGCTATGTTAGACCCCAATCTCCCTTCCAAACACTCAGTAGAGCTGAGCTCTGGCTCCATCCAAGGGCTCCAGCTCCTGTCATCATAGTGAGGCAATGTGTGACTCAGCTGCTCGAAAGTGTTGACACTCCAGTTGAAAAAAGGGATGCCAAGAATGGCTTTCCACTTCTGTCCTGAACTTCATCCTCCTTCCAACTAGAGCACAGTCCCTTTCCCTTTATCTTTCCCAACCTGATTGTCTGTCACCCTTATCCATCCTGACTCCAACCCGACCATGGCTCTTAGATGGCCTCTTCCCAGAGGTAGACAAAATGAACTAGGAATGGAGTAAAGTAGATGAGGCAACCCAGTGTGTATGATAAGGCTGCTGCTTCACTAGGAATCACAGAGCACTGAGAGAATGCAATGAGGAAAAGAAAACTGGAAGACAAGAGCTATTTACCAGCAGAATGAGAAACTGGGCATGGCTTGCTTCACTTATGAGCAGTCTTCCCTGAGCCATGAAACAAATGGAGGAAAGTCTTAATTTCTCTTCAGAGAATAATGTTTGACACTAAGGTACTCTGGTAATTAAGTTTAATTGCAATCAAATTCATAAAACAGACGGTGAGTTGCTAAGAACAAAGCTTTATCCTATCCACCCTTGTCTTCAAGTAATTGGGCCACTGGTATTCTTATCTAATTATGTGTAACAGGATACAGAAAGAATTGTCTCTGAGAATGAACAAAATCGTGTTTTCCTTTTATTTATAAGGAAAAGTATTTTGGTTGTATTGTTTTGTTTTCCTACTTAAATGTCAACAGCACAAAATGAACGTGAACCTCTTCTTACAGAACCAGCTTCATCCTGCCAGATTTGTAATAAACCAAAGTAATACTTTCTTAAAGACTCTTAGAAAAATTAGGCATTAAGAGCATGGTCCTCCTCCCTCTGTCAAGACCCTTTGGGCCAAGTACCGTACTGACCCACCACAAATAAAACTACACCTCTAAGCACTTTTGCTGGCCCCCATGTCAATCAGGGTGAGTCTCCCATTGAAGCATATGACTGCTTTTTGGAAAAAGAAAAGTAGTGAGTATTTCTGAGAGCCTGGTGTGTGCTTGGAAGCACAGGTAATTTTAAGGAAGGGGGAATCTGGGCCAGAGTAAGAGGCCAGGGGAAGTCAAGAGCAGCATGAGAGCAAAGTGGGTCAGGAGGGAGAGGTTGCAGCTTGGACAGAAAAGGAAACTGAAAGGAGGTGGGAGAGCACAGTATAACAGAAATAAAAGCGGTTTGTGATGACCAGGGCTGCTGGAGATGGTGAAGGCAACAGAGGAGAAGAAGGCTGTGAGTGAAGAAATGGACACCAAGTGCTCCCTTCCATAGCCAAGTGTCTTTGATGCAGAAGGAGCTCTAGTTTCTCCCAAGTAAGCATGTATCGTAAGCCTCGATGGAGAACAGGACAGGGAAAGGTGGAGTGTCCCCAAACTGCACTTACTGGCAGCTATTATTGGTCAAGCCTCTACTAGATATATTGTCTGTGTTGTTGCATTGAATCCTCATACTGTAATCTGCCTGAGAGATAGAGAGACAGCGTAAGAGAGGGAATAACTCACCCAGAGGCTACAAATGAGGAAAGTTATGTCTAAAGGAAATTAAGTACTTTTTTCTTCATGCTCAAGCATAAAGTGACATTTGTATGTCCCCAAAGTCCTCATTCCTAAAGCTGAGCAGATGAATCAATCAATAAAGTGTCTATCTTGAAAGCATGAGGGCATGGCTCTAATCCCTGGGACCCATGGAAAAGGGAAAAGAGGCCAGCTGTGACTCTAGAAGAGTCCCCATGGCCCAGGAGGAGTTGTCCACACAGTGGAGTGTGGGGGGAAGAGAGGGGAAGGAGAAGGGAGAGAGGGAGGAGGAGGGAGGGAGGGAGGGAGGAGGAGGGAGGGAAGGAGAGAGATTTCTGACAGTTGTTCTTTTTGTCTGTTTATATTGGCCTTTATTTTTTTGTTTTGTTTTGTTTTGTTTTTGTTTTGTTTTGTTTTGTTTTGTTTTGTGGGGCTTTCAAAAACATGGGAGAGAGAACATTGAAGTTGGGTAAGTAAAGAGGAAGGGAAGATATCCTAACACACACACACACACACACACACACACACACACAAACCCCAATCCTTATTACTAACAAAAAAAGAGGCCTGAAGAATTATACAGTGGTTTTAAAGTCCTAACCCAGCTTGGCAGGTCTTCCTTCATTGTCTTAAACACTATAGTAAAACAGTCATATCACTTATTACATTCTCATGTGACAAATGAATAAACTGGGCTACAAGTCACAGCCAAGAGAAGAATTCCACAACAGTGGCTTCAACTAAGTCTCTCCGTTCTTGGACAAATGAGTTTTCCATGTTTCTTCAAGTTGACAGAAAGGGATGGAATCTGTTTGTGAATGAAGTGACAGTGCTTTGGGCTGAACAGGTAAAGGTGCTTGGTGCCACCAAGCCTAATGACCTGTGCTTGATCCTGGGAACCACAGGATGCAAGAAGAAAATGGACTCCTAGAAGCTGCTGTCTGGCTTCTATGTACATGCCTATCATGGCACTGGCACACACCACACACACACGACACATGCACACCACACCACACATAAAAGAAGAAAGATTTTGTAAATATATTGATGGTCCTCTGAAAGAACAGATTCACCTGGGAACAAGTGCCAACATACAAGCATCCACTCCAGCTCCACTAGCTGAAATGACATGATGCTTAGTCAGATGAACCCCTTATCCCTGCACAGTAACAAATAGATAACTACTTCTCTGTGAAGCCTCCAAGGTGCTCAGGACATCAGATGGCTTTCTCCACCCTAGCTCTGCCTTCTTCATCATGAGAGCTCTAAGATGAAAGTGAAAGGGAAGAGAAGACTTGGGCTGTAGGTGCTAGTGATGGTGCCTGTAACCTTCAGACATACCTGTGTGCGGGCATGCTGGGCAACATGATGTCCAGAGAAAGGGGACGTAAGTGATGTGCACCAAAGCCTGCTCCTCTGAACATCCTACCATTCATTGTGTTGCATATAAAACACGGTGCTAGCCATGGCATCTGGATCATGTTGGGAGGATGAACAGGAATTGAGAAGGGAAGATTATTCACCCTGTGAATACTATTGAGGCAGGGCCAAAACCACCAGTAAGAAGTCTCTTTCATAAAGGAGAAGAATGGAAGACCCTAGTGTTGGATGACAAATCCCTCCGAAGAGAAATACTCCCTCCAGGAGGGAGGGAAAGCCAAGGAAACTAAGTGGAACAAAAGGTCATAAGTCTTGGAGAACAGGAACTTGAAAGACTCTCTGCACCCCTCCTCAGCAGTAGAATAAGGGGTAAATAACACTAGGAAGAGACTCATCAGCCTAGCTGCATCAAAGAGAGACTAGACTGTCCAGCTGCCTCACTCTCCTGAGATGTCACCCATATTTGGCAGGTTTTTCTATGATGCAGCTGCTTTTGAGTCATCCGTGCTCCTTACAATAACCCTCCTCCCATACTCCTCTTAGTAACCTCAACAAAAACTCTATTGCTTTACCAAGTTGGCTATTAGTGGGGGCATTACATTGATCTGCCATGATTTCCTTTCTGGGGTGGGTAGCTCTATGTGTTGCATCCTCTCCAAACATCCCATCATCTCTGATCAAAGCAATGATGAAATCCATTTCCTCATGCCCATGAGAGATAGTCCCCTCCTTAGATCACTACCATTTAGAGAAAACACACAATCATTACACCCAGTCACCTACAAGGTTCCAGGAAGATGAGTTCTTGACCATCACTCTCCATGTCACTGATGGAGCGGACACCGGTGAAGCTGCCTTTCTTTGAAGCCTTCCTTTCACTTAAGCGAAGCTTGAGGGGCAAACATTGCTTTAAGTCTCGTCAGAAACTTAAAACATCAGCTACTGATAGCTTTGACATTCTTTAAAAACTTAACAGCTTTCCCATTCAGTCCCATATTCTAAGCTCTTTCTTGAGTATAATTCTCAAGTCTGTTTTTGTTTTGGTTTGTTTTGTTTTGTTTTGTTTTGCTTTGTTATTTGGCTGGGTTTTGGGGGGAAAGCGGTTATTGGTGGTGGTGGTAGATTTTTTTATTTGTTTGTTTTGTTGTTGCTGCTGCTGCTGTTTGTCCTAGCTCCTCAGTCCCATTGCATGTTTCCACTTGAAGTAGAGAGGTCTAGTGGTTACTCTGCTCTTGACCCCAGGATTTCATGGTGATTTACAGCTAACCCTTCCTAGACCTTTGTCTAAAGCAATGGCTCTCAACCTTCCTAATGCTGTGTCCCTTTAATTTCAATTCCTCGTGCTGGGGTGACTCCCAAACATAGAATTATTTTTATTGCTACTTCATAACTGTAATTTTGCTACTGTTATGAGTTGTAAGTATCTGATATTCAGAATGTCTGATATGCAACCCTTGTGAAAGGATCATACGACCCCCAGAGATGTTACAACCCACAGATTGAGAACTGCTAGTCTAAAGCCTTGCCTTCTTTCTCTCTGTAGTATTATTTTTCATTTATGTTTGGAAACCAGTTTATCATCCTTTTATAAACATGTCTGTTTCTCACAAGACATGAACCAAAGCAAAAAAAAAGGCAGCGTCCACAGTTCATCAAATGTGTAGCTCCTTGGAAATGATCAAAGCTGACAGTTAACCAAATATCTTGCCACTGTTTAACAAAGGTCTCTCTCTTTCAATCAACTGATGGCCATTATTTTCTAGGACTTCTTGAGAGGAGTCACCCAATGTCATACACTGTATTTAATGGTTTTACTGTAGAAGCATCCTACTTAAAGGTACCATATAGCAAGTCTCTGAAGTGGTTAGGTACTAGCTGTGACAGAGCAAATTAAACCATGAGATCGCAGCAGCACAAAAAAAATACAGTTGGACATTCCCTCAACTGAATATCTAAACTAAAATCCAAAGTACTCCAGAGCTCAAACCTGAGAGACAACAAGCTCCACACCTGGTCTCACACGATGGATTGTTGTTAAAATATAGCTACACTAAAGCTGGTGTGTAAAAATTCCCTTCTGGCTACATGTGTTGGATGCACAAGAAATGTAAGTGAATTTTATATTGAGACTCAGGTTCCAGCCTCAAGCCATCTTGTGTACTATACACAAGTGTCTCCACCTCTGAAACTGTTTACTACAGGAAATATTCTACTCCCAAGCACCTTGAATAGAGAACACTCAACCTACGGTGCATTTCTCCATCGTGTGAATCTAAAACAAGTATTTCTTGAGCAAATAGCTCTACCCCAGAGAGACCGCTCAGAGAGCCAGAATCTCTCCATGTTGGAGCTCCACCATCTTCAAAACTGGAACACACGTTCAAGAGGAATATCCAGGAAACTAGACCAAAGCAAAATACTTTCGCTTCCATGTCACTAGCTGCAAAGCAACCACGAGGTCACATTCTTTATGAGTCTAGGAAATACGATCTGACTGCATTCCCAAAAGAAGAGGAAGTATGTGCACTAGCCAGCTGCTCCTACAGCACACCTCCAGTTCCCAAACAGCCAAAGTCATTAAAGACCATTTGAGACCTTTTTCCCTTGAATAGCATTAAGCATTTGCCATGTGTGAAAGAGCCCACTTTGCAAGGTGTGAAATCTGCTCTGAGCAAAGGCAGTTGTGGTAGGGTCCCTGGAACAATTTACATTCTTTTACTGCCTTGTTCCCCACTGTGTTGGGCCCTGGGTTTCATTTAGGATAGAAGATAGAAGCACTTGTTTTTTGAGTGAGAACTTTCAGTTCTGGGAGGGGGTGGGGGTAAGGGTTGGGGATGGGGTGTCCGACCACATGCTACTCGGGCAGTTTCAGTCTCAAGGGAACATCTGTTCCTCCCAGAAGTGTCTGTCTGTGCTATACTAGGCATCCAGACATTCCTCACTGACCCTCCTCATGTCAACAAGTTCAAGTCTGACAGTGGCAGATGTCGGTGTGGACAGTTACCCTGTGCGCATGCTCTCCAGCCTTATTAGAAAACCACTGACACCCACAATGCCATCTCTGAGCCATGCAAATCTACTTCCAAGGCCTGAGCACTGGTGCTGAAGGTTCCAGACTATTTAGTGCTTCTGGAAATTCATTTTTTTATCAGCCCTTCCTCTCCTCCCAGTACCCCCTGACATAGGTCTTTTCCCCCATTCCCCTTAGAAGCAGAAGCCCCCCCTCTGGGTGTCAACAGCCCCAAGTTGCTGCTGGACTAGACAGATCCTCTCCCACAGAGGCCAGACAAGACTGACCATTTACGAGAACATGATCCACAGGCAGGCAGATAAGCAACATGCAAACAACTACTCCACTTGTTTGGGCGACCATCATGAAGACCAAGCTGCTCATCTGCTACATATGTGCAGGGGACCCTTGCTCTTGGGTTGGTGATTTAGTCTATAGAAACCCCCAAGGGTCCAGGTTAGTTAACTCTGTTGATCTTCCTGTGGAGTCCCTTCTTCTCTTCGGGTCCCTCATTCTTTCTCCCAATGCTTCCATAAGATTCCCCAAATTCCATATAATGTTTGGGTGTGAGTCTCTGCATCTCTTTCCAATGGCTGTTGGGTGGAGCCTCTTAGAGGACAGTTACACTAGGTTCCTGTCTGCAAGTATAATGGAGTATCATTAATAGTGTTGGGATTGGTTCTTGTCCATGAGATGGGTCTCAATTTGGGACAGCCATTGGTTGGTCATTCCCTCACACTATACTATATCTTTGTTCCTGAACATCTTGTAGGCAGGACACATTCTGGGTCAAAAGCTTTGTGGGTGGGTTGCTGTCCTTATCCTTCCAATGGAATTCCTTCCTGCCTAGAGAAAGTGGCCACTTAACCTCACTACTGGGAATCTTAGCTAGAGTCTCCCCCTTAGACCTCCTAGGGTCTCCCCTATACCAGGTCCAAAGAGATTGCTTCTGTCCCCCCAGCCAATCTCCCTTCTCTCTCCTCTGTCTCCCTACACATGATCCCCCTACTCTGTTCCCTTCCCCATCCCCTCTTTCACCCAATTCCCTCCTTCCATCAACCTCTGATACCTATTTTGTTTCCTCTTCTGAGAAAGATTCAACCATCCTTCCTGTGCTCCCCTTGTTTGGCTTTCTTGAGTCTGATGATTATAGCATGGTTATCCTGTATTTTGTGGCTAATATCCACTTATAAGTGAGTACATACCATGCATGTCCTTTTGGGTTTGGGTTACCTCACTCAGGATGATATTTTCCAGTTCCCTGCATTTACCTGAGAAATTGGGTCTTACTTCAAAAGCCTATACACCACAAATCTGGAAAATCTAAATTAAATGGATGATTTTCTAGACAGATATCAATACCAAAGCTAAATCAAGATCCGGTAAACCATCTATAACCCCTAAGGAAATAGAAGCAGTCATTAAAAATCTCCCAACCACAAAAGCCCTGGGTTTAGAGCAGAATTCCACCAGACTTTCAAAGAAGAGCTAATGCCAATACTCCTCAAACTGTTCCACAAAATAGAAACAGAAGGAACACTGCCACACTCATACTATGAGACCATAGTCACCCTGGTACCTAAACCACAGAAAGACTCAACAAAGAATTTCAGACCCATTTCCCTTATGAACATTGATGCAAAAATACTCAATAAAATACTCACAAACTGAATCCAAGAACACATCAACGACATCATCCACCATGATCAAGTAAGCTTCATCCCAAGGATGTAGGAGTGGTTCAGTATATGAAAATCCACCAATGCTTCTGACAGTTCTTATCTGGACATTGGCTGTCTGCTGGTGAGGCAGGAGCCAACTGAAAGGGATACATGTCACCATGGTCTTCTCTCTAAGAGCCAAATGACTGCCTCACCCTAATAACCAGCCACCCTCTCTTGTCTCCTGTTCCTTTGGGCAGAGCTTGCTCCAATCCCCACAGGGCATCTTAAAATGAATTAAGCCACTCCAAATGAGTAAAAGAAACCTTAAATATGATTAGTTTTATGTTCAAAGCCAGATCAATTGACAAAATGTTTTAAGTCATTCAGAAGCCTTCCAATCTCAGAAGCTCCTTGGCTTCCTTTGTCAAAGCAGGTCCCACATGGACTGGTGGACCACGTTGTAAGGGCAGTAGGTACTCTTAAAATGACAGACCCACTTCCCTCCCAGTCCACACACACTTTTTTTTTTGTTTTGTTTTCAAAACAGGGTTTCTCTGTGTTGCTCTGGCTGTCCTAGAACTCACTCTATAAACTAGGCTGACTGCAAACTCACAGAGATCTTTCTGCCTCTACCTCTGCCTCCCAAGGCTGGTATTAAAAACATGTACTCTCTCTTGGCTTTTGCTGTGACTGATTGGGCTCATCCATGCACCCCTGGATCAGATCTTGGCCTTTAACGTACTCTTTACTCCAGATCAGTGACCAAAGAATGATCAGAGTCAGAGTTGGAAGCAAAGGACTACAGAGTCACCCTGCTGCTTCCAGCCCATCATTTGCCTGTGAGGAATCCAGCTGCCAGTGGGAGCCAGTGCAGAGAACACAGCGGGTTCTGGTGTATGAAGAGCCATTCAAGTCTCTAATTAATTAGCTAATTCATCTGATCAAACTGCAAACATATGCTGATGATTTCACTGCCATTCCTTGTGTTAGGCAATGGGAACAGCATGACCCATGCTCTCCTTCCAGACCTCAACCCAGGGCATTTTCCTACAGGAGTCTCTTGCTTTAGTCCAGAGCAGTCCCTTGCCCACAATCAGCAGGTTCTCTTTACAGGCCATTGGGCATCCAGCCAGAAAGTAAAATCTTAATGGGTATTTTTTTCTCCTGAGGGTGTAGTCAAGGGAGTTCAATAAAAAAATAAATACTTTTCAAGGGGAAAAATAGCCTTGGATTCTATGACTTCAAATTTCTTAAGAAGCCAGGTGATCTCCTGTGTGAAGATAAACTCTTCTCCCTGGCTGTGTGCTGTGGGGAAGAAAGGGAACCATGTTGGCAACTGGATGAAGGGATAGAAACCCATTTCTCTTACCCAATAAGGTTTCCTTATGTTCCGTAACTGCTCTGGGTGTTCTGGGTCTTCACACTGCTGAAAACAGAAGTAAACATCACTGTCTATACACACACGTGCACATATGCAAGCATGTATACATTCATTCACCTGCATGCACACACACATACACACACACACACATCTGCATAAGCACATATTCAGAAAGGTACACCTGCATACACACACACACATGTATACACATACAAGCATACAAACCTGTGCATACATGTATGAACACATACACACACTCTTGACTTCCCCAAAGTCTTTCTCATATAACCGTTTTTCACCAAAATCTCTCCACTCCACCGTAACACTGAGACTCTTACTCCAGACCTAATGCTTTGCTTTCCAGGCAGGGCCCAGGTTCCACTGGCTCTTTTCCTGGACATAAGTGGTCCCTCAAAGGTCCCCTTCTGAGGTCAATTGTTCTGAAACTCCTCCCAAAACACCAGCTCCTAAAACCTATCTTGTTGGCCAATCAGGAGGGAGGGTGTATAACAGATTCAATTGCTTCTAATAAGGATCCTTGAAAAAGAAGATTAATGTCCACCAAGTGACTTCCCTTTCACACTTGAAGAGCCTTTGCCTTGGCTGGAAGGCATATTTCCTCTCATCTTTAGAGTCCAGGGTTACTTTGCTTTTCTCCCTTCAAGCCCGGGTGTTGGCAGTCAGTCCAGCTGTTGCCAGTCTGTGCAGCTGCTGCCTCTGCTCCCTCAACTGTTCTTGCAGGACTCAACATGTTTTTATCTCTGCCTGCTTGTCTCTGTTGGCGGAAGGCCCAGCCAAAGAAGTCAGCAACAGAAATCTGCCGCGCCAGCTAGGGTTACTGCCAGGGTCTGACCTTTCCATCAGCTGCAAATTTGGTTCTTTCAGATTCTGTCTCATCTTCAAACTCTCATTGCCACTGGCCAGGGCCTTTTGTGAGTTTTGCTGGCTGGTAAACAAATGTCACTGTTCCCTGAAAGGATAATGATTTATAATGGGGAAAGGTTTCTTCCACGGGCAAACATGGCTCTACCTCCATTTCCTTTGTCCCTCACCATGGGGTTCTCCAGCTTCTATGATCTCCCAGAAGTATAGCTCGCTGGCCTCCAGGGAGGTCCCTCCTCAGCTGCTCACTGGACTTCCTGGGATCTGAAGAGTTTAAAGGAACCAGACAAGAATACCCTTCCTCTTCTACTAACAGAAATCTGGAGAGCTCTCTGCATCTCCTTTCTGATATAATCAAAAGCAGGTTCCTGCCCAAGAGTCATTCACCACCCAGAGATCATCTGGCAGTATCCAGAGGAGATGTGTTTATTTGTCATTCAGGACTGACTAGATGATGCTGGCATCTACTAGGTCTCTACACGTGTTTTGAAGCATCCCATCATACACAGAATAGCCCCTAAGCCAAGAATTACCCCACGTGGAGGCCGGGAAACCTATCTGTAAAGGTATTTTTTTTCCTTCCCTTCGGCTGTCCCAGAACTCACAGCAGACTAGGCTGTCCTTGAACTCACAGAGATTTCCCCTGCTTCTGTTCCCAAATGCTGGGGCTAAAGATGTGTTCCACCACACCCAGCTCATTAAAGGTTTTGGTCTCAAGGATCTATGAAGTCATAGTCATCTTGGAAGTCCCTGAAATCCTATCAAGTTCCGTCCACCCTTTCCCACTTCCCCTTCTCTGATTTCAAGTTCTAGATGCCAAAGAAACTGAAAAGAATGCTCATTCTGGTTACTTGTAACATTCTTGTTACTGCAGCATGTCTATACATGTTGTATGTGTGGAGTGGTTGTCAGCTTAAAATTTTGTTTCAGTGTTTGATGGATGTGGATAAAACTCCATCAGCACTTAAAGCAATGCTACCTGACTAATGCTTCATCACGCAGTTTTATCTCAATGCAGATTCCCTTAGCCATATTGTGGTTAATGCAGAGGAAATGGTGACCCGTTCATAGTGGCATCTCACATCATTAAATTTTCTTAAAGAACAAGAGTGACTCTTATCTTCCTATTGAAGCTTTTCCCAGATCTCCTGGTGTAAAGGCGTTCTCCTGGCTGTGGTTAGAGCAGGCTTATCTGTAGACTTGAAAATGCTGAAATTGCCTTTCTCCAAACATTTTCCTCTCAAGTCAAAGTTCTGGGGTTCTGATTAGCTTCTAGAGCAAAGCCAAATCGTTGACATCTATTTCATCTGAAGACTTTGAAGTCACCAGCCAATTTGTCAGACCTACACAGGGCTCAGGAAACTCAAAAGGAACACTGTACTGTGAAGAATGTATACATGACTGTGGTCTTGCAACACAGACTGAGGTGTAAGGGGAGGGTGAGCAGCAGGGTATGGTAAGTGTCTAGCAAGAGGAGAAGGAAAAAAAGAAGAAGGTTGGAAGTGCAAAGGGCAAGAGAAAGCAAGAAGAAGCAGGACTCTCGTTCAGCTGTGGGACAGAGGACAAGAACAAGGAAGAGCAGATACAAAAGACGAAGACGAGAGAGTGGGCTGATGACTGATAATTTTTTTTTTGCTTCTTTTTTTATTGGGTATTTTCTTTATTGACATTTCAAATGTTATTCCCTCTCCAGGTCTTCCCTCCGGAAACCCCCTATGCCCCCACCCCTGCCTCTATGAGGGTGCTCCCCCACCCACCCACTCCCACCTTCCTGCCTTGGCATTCCCCTATACTGGGGCATTGAACACCTACATGGATCACCGGCCACTCCTTCCCCTGATGTCCAACAAGGCCCTGATGGCTGATTTTACCTTCTGACTTGACTGGATCAGGAATCAACTAGGAGACAGGCCATTGGACATTCCTGTAAGGGGTTTTCTTAATTGGGTTATTAAAAATAGGAATACATACCCTAAATATGGTGGCATCTTTTAGTTGCAGCCAGATCAAATCAGTGAGAGGGGGGAAACCTGACTTTTTGCCTCATTGTCTTCCAAGTCTTGCTGGTGATTTCATCTACTCTGTTGCTGCTACTGTTGCTCCTATTTCTCTGATATCAAAACCCAGCTTTGGGCTTCCAACATAGAAGACCAGTGGCCCTCCAGGAAGTCACCATGCTTTCAGCACTAGTTTGGAAGTGCCGAGGTATCCAGTTGTGTGGAATTCTCTTTCCATACAGCAGGAGAGATGGAGAGGCGAAGGACCATGCTGGCAGGCTTCCCAAACACGTTACTTGACCTGAGTCCATCACTAATGAATACATCCCCTGTGCTGTTCCTGTCTCTATGCTGGAATTGCAGGTGACACTGCCATGCTTAGCTTGTTACGTGTGTGCTAGGGATCAAACCTCTGGTCTCCATGCTTGCATAGTAAGTAAGCACTTTATCCACTGGGCCATCTGTAGATGTAGATTTCTTTGAGATGCTGTGTACTTTTGCCCCACCCCCTTTTTCAAACTCACCTCAAAGTCAGATCCATTGATTCCTTCAAGCATTCCTTCGTATTGCAGGACAGTCAAGTTGCCTAACTGCAACATAGGCCCTGACGTTCAGCTTCTTTGGTTTTTCTTATTTATTCTGGGCATTTCTGAGTATTTCTTTCTTATTTTCTGAAACACTCCATCTCTGCCCCCTCCCCAGACCCAAACACTCTTACAGAGTGGTAGAGCATAGTTTCCATAGTCCTCTTATCCATTATTTTCCCATTTTCTTTTCACCTTGGGGGAGTTTCATTAGGCCATCGAATCCATACCAGAATTCACACTTAAGAATAGATTCCTAACCTCAGTGGAGGAATTGTCTCCATCAGATTGGCCTGTGGGCATTTGTGTGTGTGTGTGAGGGGCATTTTCTTGATACTTGATTGATGTGGGAGGACCTAGCCAACTGAGGATCATGCCATCGCTGGGCAGGTAATCCTGCAATGTGTAACCAGGCTGAGCAAGCAGTAGGTAGCAAGCCAGGAGGAGTATCCCTCCATAGTCTCTGCTTCATTTACTGTCCCCAGGTGCCTGCTATGAGTTCCTGTCCTGGCTTCCCTCAAGGATTAACTGTAAACTGTAATCTAAAATAAATCTCCCCTCTCCTAAAAAAAAAAAAAAAAAAAAGAGGCTCCCTTGCCAAGAATAGAGGCATATACCTTTAATCCCAGACCTTAAGAGGAAAAGGCAGGCAAATTTCTGTGAGTTCAAAGCCAATCTCATCTACTTAGTAAGCTCCAGGGCTACATAGTAAGACACTGGCCTGCGTGGGGGCAGAGACAGCCCTGAAGGCCTCTCTCCTAAGGAGACTGGTGCCTCTGCCCTTCCTTCTCCCTCTGACACTTTGTTTAAAGCCACAATCACATCTTTAAGAGCTCAGCTCTGATCATATTTCCTCATTGCATTCTTTGGTGCCAGGTTCTTCTCTTTCTATCTCTCTTGTCTACAAGAGAGTGCTGATAAGGAAAATCCGGGTCTTAGAATCTAATCAGCAGAGATTAGGGCTGAGCCAGGAGACAGCGGCTCCTCCTCCTACTTTGTAGTGTGCACTTTGCTGCTGTGAGCATACTGACATAACAGACTGAGAACGACCTAAATTCTGCTAATTCAAGTCTTGCACTTACGGAAGCACTCAGCATTACAGGACTATTATATTAGTTACGTTTGTTTGTTTGTTTGCTTGCTTGCTTGCTTGCTTGCTTGCTTGCTTGCTTGCTTGCTTGCTTGCTTGTTTTTGAGACAGGGTCTCTGTACACTGCTCTGGCTTTCCTGGAATTTTCTCTGTAAGTAAGGCCAGCCTTGAATTCAGAGAGATCCAACTGCCTCTACTCCCAAAGTGCTGGAATTATTAAAGGTATGAGCATCCACATCCAGCTAGCTACCTTCCCATTGCTGTGATTAAACACCATGAACAGGACAGCATATAAAAGGAAGCATTTAATTGGGCTCAGGGTTCCAAGGGGTCAAGAATCCATCATGGCAGAGCAGAGGCAGCATGGCAGCAAGCAACGGGCCTGTTAGCTGGAGCAGCAGCGAATAGCTCACATATCAAACCACAAACAGGAAGCAAAGTGGTGAACTAAGAATGATGAAAGCCTTGAAACCTCGAAGTCTCCCTGCCAACCCCTGTGACACAACTCCTCCAAGACCAGATTTCCTAGATGCCAGCTGGGACCTATGGGGACATCTCCTTAAAACCTCACAGCTATGATAATTGCCTACTCTGTACCATGCAATGTGTTTTTGCGTGGTCACACATGAATGAGACACAGCAAAGCCTTTCTGGAAGGCCTCCTCACCATCCCATCATGCTTCCTTTGTGGCCTTCCAAGTGTCCTCCTGTGGCAATTAACTGTATCTGTCAACTTGCCTGGAACACATGGCACACAGATTAAATGCTATGTCTGGGTATTTGTGAGGGCTCCTGGTAAGATCAGTGTTTTGTTGGGTGGAAAGAATAACACAGACGGTCTTTCCCACTACAGATAGAGATTTAAGGTGGCTGGAAGCTCTGGAAGTGCTGTGTCCCTCCAGAGTTCAGACTGGAGATTCTCAAGTCACTAACTCGGTAGTGGCTCTTGAGCAATTTTCAGAGCCTGCTGCTCCCCTCCCTTGCAGCATATCAGATTTCTACTTTACTTTACTTCTGAGTGAACTCCATTGGTAGGAAAAGAAGAGGCATGCTGGCATCAAGAGATGGGACCTTGGCCGGGCAGTGGTGGTACACGCCTTTAATCCCAGCACTTGGGATGCAGAGGCAGGCCGATTTCTGAGTTCGAGGCCAGCCTGGTCTACAGAGTGAGATCCAGGACAACCAGGGCTACACAGAGAAACCCTGTCTCGAAAAACAAAAACAAAAACAAAGAGAGATGGGGCCTCGGAGAGCTAACTGGGTCATAAGGCCTCTCCTTCAGAAACTCCCAGTCAACGTCCTGCCTCTTATAATTATCAGCAAACACACGCACGCATGCACACACAATACTATAGGCAGCCAAGGGAGGCAGAGACAGAGGAGCGTGCTGGCTGGAAGCTCAGGTGATGGTCAGGAGAGGGTCATGAGACCCTTTCTACATCTACTAGAGGGTGTTACCAGCTCTATTGATCTTCTTTGTAGACATGATGGCCACTGTAAACTGTGATGTTCTGTTAATTTCATTGCCATGTCTGAGGCTCAACACCTTCTATACCATCCCAACATTTTTGCTTTAAGGTGGTCTTTGGTACATAGCTCTATGACAAGTATTAATGCTAGTGACTTCCATCATGTCCCAAAGGAACCTGGGACAAGTCTCACTCAGTGTCTATGGCTCCTCCCAGCACCCCTCACATGGCCCTTACCTAAACCTCTTCAGCTTACAGGTTAGGCATTACCTCCCTTCCTCCAGCTTCTGATTCTTGGATTTAAAAAAAAAAAAAAAAAAAACAGCCATTTTGGCCATGTGCTTTATTGTTTTTTCTCTCCTTCCTTGTTGGCCTCTTAGTCTCTTGGTTCTTCTCTCCTCTTGGTCTTTGGCTCCTTTCTTGGCCCTCTTGCTTTCTCTTCTCTCTTCTCTCTTCTCTCTCCTCTCTCTCTCTCTCTCTCTCTCTCTCTCTCTCTCTCTCTCTCTCTCTCTCTCTTTCCTCTCTCCTCTCATGGCCCAGTCTGTGTTCAGCCTGAATCCTTCGAGATGCCTCTGGTCAAACTCTTCCTCATATCTACAATAAAACCCTTCTCCTCAACCATACCTACGAGAAGAAGTCATGTCCATGTACGTTCAGCATCCAGTTACCATACTTTTGATATCTTCTACAGCACTCAAGTTAAGCCCACTCTCTCTTCAGGCTCTGCCCAGGTTGTACATAAGCCCAGGTGAGGTAAGATGGGCCAGACACTCTTGCCTCCCCAGAGTTCTCTTTCCCTCCCTCTATTCGAAGGTGTCAATCAGGCTGCAGGCTGCCAGCTTCCCACCTGCTTCTGCATCCTTTTCTCCTGCTCTTTCACATGGATTTTCTCCAAGAAATAGTTTGCATGGCTCACTCTATCTTGACTTATGCTTCTTATAGAATCCAAACAAGCCCAGTACTTACTTGGAGTGCTCTGGTGAGCTGGATGACCCATTGGCAAGGCAGAAAGAATTTTTATTTCCACTGTGGGCACACTCACTGGTGCAAAGTAGCTGCCAAATTACAAAAGATTGCACAGGTGTTTTCCTGAGAAGAATGTCACAGTGGGGACATTGCCCTCAGCACTCTCCTGCTGCTGTAGGGCTTTTTAGAAACTTATAGAAAGTGATGGCTCACGCAGAGCAATAAGGACACACCTGGGTTCCTTTGACAAACAACAGAGGAAGAGGAGAAATGGCTCAGGGAAGTGGATACACAAAGATGTATATATTAAATAAAACTGGAACTTCCACTAGAAAACTGTGTTCTGAGGGTAGGCCCGGTACAGCCACCATTAACTGAGGCCATCAGAAATGAAGGACACCCGCAATTCAGGGATGCCTATGTTTGGAAGACTGGGAGTGGTTACACAGAAGAACCTCACAAAGGGTTTTTGCTTGCTTGTTTGTTTGCTTTTTAATTTTCATGTGTGTTTGTGATGTTTGCACATATTCTCATGTGGAAGTTCAAGTGCATGTGAGCTATGGTGTTCACATGGACGTCAAAGGACAGCCTTGACTGTCCCTCCTCACCTTCCACCTTATTTGTGATAAGGTCCTCTGTTGTTCAGCAGGGTAGCTAGCCAGCACACTTTCTACCTCCCATCGTACAATAGGAACATTGTGACTACACATACACAACACACACACACACACACTAAGCATAATGAACCCTGTAAACAACTATGTGTCCCCAACTGTCCACTATGGACTGGATTTTCCAAAATGAAGACTTGGTCATCAGTAGAACTGTATACAACTTGAAGCTATTTGTTTCCCACTTCCCTTGTTTGGATGCAATGAGGTCTGTTTCCATGTCTTTAGGCAAATTATGTATTTAGGGGCAAACATGACACAGGCCTATGAAGGAGAATTGAATATCATGGAAAGAGCTTCAATGTGCTTGTTTATTTCAAAATGATGTGGGTGTATTGCACATGTGTAGCTTAAACAAGTTTTCCAGCTTTCCCCTGAGTCTGACTTCATCATCAACATTTCAATAAACCGATGTACAATTAGAAAGATTAACTAAAACTGCCCATTATTGGTTGTCACACACATTAATACTAAGACCCAGTAGGTTTATAATCTCTCTTTCAAAATGTGACTACATTTCTGAAAGTTCATTTATTTAATCTTTTTCAAAATTAAATTTGGAAATAAGCTTAGGCATGTTTCAATAGGAACACAGACTAAACAAACACAGACTGAAAAAAATAGACTAAACTAAATCAATAAATCTAGGAGCAGGAGTGTAGCCCAGTAAGTGGAGTGTTTATCTACCATCCAGGAAGCCCTGGGTTCAATGTCCAGCCCTACATATACCAGGAAGGGTGGTATGCACCTGCAGTCTTTGTATTGCCAAGGCAGAAGCAGAGGATCAGGTCAATTTTAGCTTCACAGAAAGTTCCAGGCCATCTAGAAATACATGTATATGATATAAATAATCAGTAGTGAGAATAAATGCGTAGAAAAGGAAGTATCTCCAGCAATGAACACTGAAATACCAGGCATAGGGAACAGCATAAAACACATCAAATAAATGCTTTCTTATAGAGACGCTTCATTTATACAATATGTTTGAGACTCTTTTGCTATTGTAAGATCCATTCACACTGGGCAAGACCCCACATTCCTGTAATCCCAGGACTTGGAAGGTGTAACAAGGAGAAGCAAGAGTTTAAGGTCAATTTCAACCACATAGTGAGTTCAAGGCCAGCCTTAACTACTTGAGATGCCATCTAACAACAGCAGCAAAAGAAAAACATCAACAAAAATTCCAGTTGGGATGTAGCTCAGTTGGTAGAATGCCAGCCTAACACATAAGAGGCTCTGAGCTACTTGCCCAGGTGCATATAAAACTGAGTGTGGTGCCATAGACTACAATTCCAGCAGTCAGGAAATGAAGATGAGAGGGTCAAAGTTCACAGTAATAGTTACATAGAATGATCATTCTCGGTCCCATAGTAAGTTCAAGGCCAGCTTGGGCCACGTGAGACCTTGTCTCAAACTTTTTAAATAAAGAAATTGTTTTTAAATAATATGTAAATAGAAGCACAAAATCCTGCAAGGCATTGACAGGAAGCTCACCACTGCAGAGAACACATGTCGTACCACAGTTAGCAGTGACATGCATAGACTGGGAATGGATTTGACACCCCAGGTTCACAAGTTGTTTAACTTTAGAAGAGAAAGAAAAATAGGTAGGGCTAGAACAGTAGCTTAGCAGTTATTGCTGAGTAAGTGGAGACCCCAGATTAGCTCCCAGCACCTACTGGGTAGCTCACAAACATCTGTCACTGTAGTTACCAATTTGATGTCCTCTTCTGGCCTCTGAGATCACTGGGTACTTATTCCATATTGGAAAACAATCAGACATATACAATAACAATAAATCTTGAAGTATAAGGATAAACATGCTATAATTGTATTGACAAATACTAGAATATATTAATTAGCACTTCATAACCTAGATTGAGCCCATATTTGTGCACAGGGAAGACAAACAAACTGTTCAGATAAGCTCACAATGCATTTATCAGCAATGTTAATTTAAATATATACATGTCCTTTTATTTAAGTGCACACACCAATGTGCTATTGTCATAAAAGTTTCATTTCAACAGCTTCGGGTATGTTAATACATATTTTGGGCTCACTGCCAATCAGATTCCAGTGGCTTCAACCAAGGAAGATATGAAGATGAATGAAAAAACTCTAATCTATAAGTGTCCCTCCCTGAGCCCATGTAGGAAAAAGAGCTTTCTCAAATGTCACTTGAAAATGTATGAGAACTTGGGACAGCTGAGTACATGGTGGACAGGGTGGGTCTTTGAATTTACTGCCCAAAGACTGTGTTCTCTTTTCAGTAAGGCTGAGACTGCCGAAGAGCTCATTACAAGCCTCTGAGTTTTTGATGGTAGTCCTCATACCACATTTGGAAGCCAGATCAAAGACCCTTCCAGAATAGCACAACTAATGTCTCTAATGCTTTGAATCCTGAAGTGCTTGCATCCAGAGAACCTCCAGAATTACTCCACCAAACAGGGAGGCTTCTCACGACAGCAAAGTACGCAACATATAGAATGCAGGATGGAGCCAATGCTGACCAAAGAGTGCCGAGAAACACCATTGTGTACTGCCATCTTATTGAATTGAGTTCAGGCTTAATTCCTGGCCATGGGTACTATACATCAGTCCTCAGTACAAGTCCAAGCCATGAAGGAAGAAGTGGGCTCCCAGAATGTGAGGGAGTGACTAAACCCTTCCTAGCTCCTTGCAAAGAACTCTGAAGTAAAATTCAGGATATCTTAATGGCTCATTAAGCTTAAAAATCACTTAAGTGGCTATCCCCTGTGAGCTCACTGAATGGTTGTCTGAAATCGCTGAGTTTGGTTTATATTTGATTATGTTATGGTGGGTGAAAGGGAGGCAGCAGGGCTCATAGACAACATAACTGTATTATATTATATATCACAGGAATATACCTTCCTCTAGTCATCTGCCAAGGGCTGTCAGGGTGCCAGAGACTAAGGTGTCCGGTCACAGAAATGAATTGTCCCTGCATTCTGGAGGACATAAAGCAATGGATCAGGAATCTTGGTTCCCTGGGACAGCTGGGAAGGAAGGAAGTGTCTGCCCCAGGCCTCTCTCCTTGGCTAGTGCATGTCTGGATTCTCCCTGTATCTGACGTTATCCTTGGCTATTTAGCTGGTCCCATGGACTCTCAATTGAGGCATATCAAAGGAGGAGGGGTTCTCCGCAACACTCTCAGGTGAGACTCTGAGGAAAGTTGGGAAGTACGATTCGCTCTCTTAGCATGCTTAGAGTCACCAGATGAGTTAGTCTCCTGTCTGTCAGTATAACAAATGCCCTCCCTGACGAGATTATAAGGGATATCTGTGCTCCTGGTTGCAGGAGTTTTAGTCTGTATTGTCCCTGTTGCTTTAAGACAGTGCTTCTCAACCTTCCTAATGCCATGAGCCTTGAAAACATTTCCACATGTTGTGGTGACCCCCCAACCATAACATTGCTTTCATTGCTACTTCATAACTACAATTTTGCTACTGTTATAAATTGCAACATAAATGTCTAATATGCAGATGGTCTTAGGTGACCCTGTGAATGGTGAGTCCAGTGACCAACAGGTTCAAAATCAGTGCGTTAGGACCTGTGGTGAAGCAACGGATTCCAGCACAGCAGCCAGGAGGCAGAGAGAAAAAAAGGAAAAGAGTAAATGTCCTAATCCTTCAACCTCAGATTAGACTATGGCTCTCAAAGGCCACAGCACCAACCCAAGGACCAAGCCCCTTACTGTTCCCCAAGGGCTTAGGGAAAACTTGAAATACAGACTAGGTGTGTGCACAGAATATATCCCAACCAGCAAAGTAACAAGAAGGTTAAAGAGGGATATGACTAAGAGTAACTAAATTCTTCAAAAGGCAAAGGAGAATAATGCTTGCCAGCAGCTGGGGGAGGGGTAACCAGAAGGTAGTGTTGAATGTGTGCAAAGTTTCAGTCTGAAATGAAGGGGAAGCTTTGAGCTAGATAGCAGATGAGAGCTATAGAACAATAGAAATGTAACTGATGCCCCTGTGTACTCTCAAATGGGTAAAACGGTCAATTCTTCATTTCAGGTGTCAGTTTGACTGGGCTAAAGGAAATCCAGATAACAAGATGTTCCAGTATGTAATTTCCTGATGGAATTAGCATCTGAGCTGTAGACTGGATCAAGAGGATCCACCCTTACCAAAGCTCGCTTCCATCACACAGTCCCACACAGAAGCAAAAGAGGAGGAAATCCTCTTTCTCTGGGAGCTATAACCTCCATGCTTCCCTGCCCTTGGACATTAAAACTGCAGCTTCTTGACCCTTCAATCTTGAACTGAGACCTACACCATCGCTCTTCTGATTTCCAGGCCTTTACCCTTGAACTAAAAATCACACCATACATTCTCTTTGTTCTTGGACCTAGCTTTAGACTGACTTACTTTCCAGGTTGTCATGTGGCCCACCGTAGAATCACATGAGCCAATTCTCTCATGTGATAACAGATCTCTTTTTCTAGATCTTCCTATACATCTGATATATTTCTCTGGGTTACTATTGGTCGTTTCTCTTGAGACTCTCATAATATTTTACCATGATTTTCTTTGGAAAGTTAAATAGTGAAAAAGAGGAGGCTGTGTCAGCTAAATTAACATCTAGACATTGTTCAAGAGAAACTGTCCACAATGAGAAATCATTCTGCAGATTTGGAGAGAACTTATCATCTATAATTTCTCTACAATAGATTCAACACAGGTTCTCTAAGATGGCACAAGACCCTCAGGGACATTCAGTCCCTTCTTTAGGATGTAGCTCTGAACAGTTAGTATTTTGGTTGGTTGGTTGGCTGGTTGGTTGGTTGATTGGTTGGTTGGTTGGTTGATTAGCTGACTAGCTGGCTGGCTGGCTAGCTGGCTGGCTGGCTGGCTGGCTGGCTGGCTGGCTGGTTGGTTGGTTGGCTGGTTGGTTTGATTTTGTCAATTCAACACTAGCTAAGCTAGAGTCATGTAGAAGAGGTACCTTAATTGAAGTGTTGCCTCTATCAGGCAAGTCTGGGGGCATTTTCTTGATTAGTTATTGATGTGTGGGGACAATCCACACATTGGCAGTGCTATCCCAGACAGGTTATCCTATGTGTTATAAGAAAGCTGAGCAAGCCGTGGAGAGCAAGCCAGTGAGCAGCTACTCTTCCACAGTCTCTGTTTCAGTTCCTGTCTCCAGGTTCCTGCCTTGAGTTTCTACCCTGACCTCCCTTCAGCTGTGATTTGGATGGATCTAATTCTCACATAAACCCTTTCCTCTCCACGTGGTTTTTGATTGTGGTCTTTATCGCAGTAATAGAGAGCAAACTGGGGCATGCTCTATCTTTTATACTGGACATCACCAAAAATAGCAAGAGGCTCATGAAAAAGGATGGAGAAAGAAATCGAGGACAGGGAAGCTGTAGGTCACTGGAGCCCACTGACATGAACACATTCGGAAAGACAATTGCCCTTCCCCCCCTCCCAGCACTTTATTTATAGAAGCTAAAATCCTGAGTCTGGGTAGGATGGAGGCAGGAAGATTTGGGCTGTCATAGTTGGTGTTTTCAAGTCTCTAAAGCAATTTAGATGAATAGAAATCTTATAAAAAGGAGATTTGACTTGATGTATTAACTAGCAGCAATTGAGTAGAGTTTCAGCTCTTATTCGACAAGGCAAGGCAATCAGGCAAGGCTTCTCATAGATCTGTCAAACAGCACAAGAACCAAGGCTTCCACAGCCCCCAACATTCACAAAGAAAGTGGTAGATCAAGGAAGCTGTGTCAGCATTAGCTGTCCCACAGCTCTGGGAAGCCATGAAGCATCTCATTCCATCCCACTTCTGCCAGTCTGGCTGCTCCCTCTTCTGGTCTAAGGTCCTCAGCTCTTTAACCTTAGGGCTCTGGCCCCTTTTCCAAAACTATACCTCCAGTTTTGTTTTCCTACAATAGCACTTAACAGGCTCCTCTGTTCAAATGACCATTTGTAGCCACATCAGATGCTTCCCTCTGCACCTCAAGTCCTCAACAAGCACCCCATCTACCCCAATAAGTTCATAAACTCTACTTCGTACTGATATGTTCACCCCCAGACCACCACTTGGGTCTTTATTACCTTTCTTTTAAAAATCAACACATTTCCTGGGTAGAGGGATATTTTCAAGGAAAGGCACCCAATTGTAAAACACACTAGGCATTTAGGAAAGCAGAAGCAGAAGTGAGTTCTCTGTGCCTGCCATCTGATATCCCGTGTCATCAACATCTCAGACATACTCAAGGCTGTTTCCCAACTGTGCCCTAAGCTAGCAAGATCCGGAATGGCCAGATTTCTCTGCCCAAGAGTTCCCCTGTACTACCTCACAGTGTCAACTCTGTGAGGTCACTGAAGGTTAAAATGGACCAGAATCAGCAACTTCACTGCTGAATCGAATACACTTCAAGGTACTGTCGTGAATAATCTAAATGGTCAATTTGATTAGATGGAGAAGCCCAGGGGATTAGTGAAGCACCCCTCTGGGAGTATCTGTGATGATGTTTCCAGAAATAATTAGACCTTAATTATTGCATCTATCCTTTAATAGTTCCATAATATAGTAACATTGTTGAAGAAGGTGAAGGGCCTGTATAGGGCCTGCTTGTAAGAAGTAAGTGACTGGAGGCTGTAACTAGATCTTGTCTTGGATTCTGCTAAAATTAAAAAAAAAATTTTTTTTTTTAAATCTGGGACTAGAGACATGGCTCAGCGGTTAAGAGCAACTGCTCTTCTAGAGGATCCAGGTTCAGTTCCCAGCATTCACACGGCAGCTCAAAACTGCCTACTAACTTCAAGGAGATCTAGCGCCCTCTTTTGGTCTTCATAGGCATTGAAACCACATGGTACACAGACATACATGTAGGCAAAACCCACACACATGTAGGCAAAACACCCACACACATAAAAAATTAAAAATAAACCTTTTCCCCTTATTTTCATTTTATACATATGGGTATTTTGCCTGTATGTATTTATGTGTATCATGTGCATGCAATGCCCTGTACAGGCCAGAGGAGGGTGTCAGAGCTCTAGGACTGAAGTTACAAATGCTTGTGAGTCTCCATGTGGATGCTGGGAATTGAGCTCAGGTTCTCTGGAAGAGTACCGAGTCATTTCTTCAGCGGCCCCCCCACTCAGCTTCTTTTTGTATCCTATTTATGTCTCTTGGCCATCATGATGTAAAACTTCACTGCTCTGCCAGATCCTCCCCACCACAGTCAACTGACCTCTCTAGAGCTGTGAGCAAACATCTAAGTTACCTCCTCCCTTAAGGTGTTACATCAGGTTTGGGCACAGCTATGAAAAGCTAACACAGGTCCTTACATGGCTCTCCTCTTTTCCTCTCATCACAGAAGGCACTTTACCACTACTTCTTGACCACAGTCTAAGTACTCCCCTCCCCTCCCCTCCCCTCTTAAGCCTCTCCAGCCTGACTCTTAAATCACAGTTGTAAAAAAAAAAAAATGGAAACAGTGTCTTCAGTACCCACAAGCCACACCCCAAAACTCTCAGTGGAGCCTTCCTCTTCTCCAAATTTATCTTCTAGTCTTACAGGTCCCCTGAAATCTCACTGGCAGAATCCGAGACCTGCTAGACCTAGGGTTTGCACATGTGCCTTCACTTCAGATGTCATGGGAAGCCAGGTGTGCTTCATTTGTGCCGTCCGATTTAGTAGGCTGAGTCAGAAAGATTGCTCTGGGTGTGAGGGCAGCCTGGGCTGCAGGGTGAGACTCTCTCAAAACCCAGGGTGAGGGAAGAGAGAGAGAAAGAGGAAAGGAGGGGGAGGAGAGGAAAGAAAGGGTAGGCAAGGCCAGGAGAAGAGAGTCTCATGGGGAAGCCTTACTTGATGGATCATTCTGTCTAGCCATAACATGGGTGATGCCCAACACATAAATCATTTTTAAGGCCAATACTTCATTTTTAAAGCAGTTTTTACAACCCCAGCAAAAAAACTAAGCAGAAAGCACAGAGTACTTACCCATTTGTACCATCAACATCCCACATCAGGCAGCTCACTGATTACCATAGACAAATAAGCATTGAGTGATCATCATTAAGCAAAGAGAAATATTTTTAATAGGTGATGTGTGTGTGTGTGGTGTTGAAAAGATCCAATTAGTTAAAAGAGGTATTAAGAAAAAGTGTCTTGTGTCCAACCCCTAACCCGCTGACTTCCTTCCTAGAGATACATTCTATATGTATAATCTTACTGGAATACATGTCTCCATATACAAATTTAATGCAAACAGCATAGCGTACACACAATGATGAACTTTAAGCTATTCCTCCAAATAATATATATTCAATCTTAGTGTAAATTATGCTGTCTGTTCCTTTTCATGTGCGGGTGTGCTGCCTACATCATGTCTGTGCACCACGTCTGTGAATGGGGAAAGCAGAAAAGGACATTAGAAATACTGGAACTGTGGTTACAGACTGTTGCAAGCTGCCATGTGGATGCTGGGCATCAAACCCAGGACCTCTCAAAGAGCTCCCTCTAGGCTGAGCCATCTCTCCAGCCCTGCCACATTTATTTTAACAGTAGCCTAAGGAGTCTGAAATAATGCCTTTAATCAATCTGAGTGGACAGATAGCTTTTTCAATTGCAAATTTCCAGGCCTCCTTGTTCGAAATGGTTCATTGAGAATTTCAAAGGGGCTAGACCCAGAAACCTTTTCTTCCCATCTTCTTCAGGTTGCCTGGCATGGATTCCTACGCAAAGCAATAGCATAGTCCACCCTTCTAACTTTCCAGCTGAAAAATGGGAGCTGAAAACCTCACATTGATTTTTCCCAAAGTCCCACAGAGAGAAGTCAGAGAGCAGAGTGAACAGTGGTCCCCAAACACAAGCTGTGCTTGAGTTGACGCAGCTCTGACACATGCCATCAAGGATGAATCTGCGATAAAAAATCCCAAAGATCATAATTCAATTTACCCAAAGATTTCAAGCAAGCATTTTCTTGCAGCACTGTCTCTGTGGTCCTCATCCGAGGGAACGCTAGTGCCTTCTGAGTCGTCAGAGGGCCAGAAAGGGACACCACCACCGTTTTCATGAGTAGTGTGTTTTACTGGGCTCTAGGTCCATGGGTGGTAGGTTTGGATGTTTTCAAAAAGCAGCATATTAAAATATTCTCAGAACTCCCTGGAGATACTTCTTGCTGATTTTGAGGGGACTGGAGTTTTCTGCCTTGTGTACGAGGCATGGTCTAGAGAGATGCAGGTTCCAGATTACCTTTAAGGATGACCTGCATGTGAGCAGGTATTATGTCATCAAAGTGAGGCTAATGAGTCTCTAAGGCTCACCATCATACAGGATTGTGTGAAATTGTTTATATGAAGGCATCTTGGAAAGTATAATGAATCTTATTCAATTTTAAAT
Source organism: Mastomys natalensis (assembly GCA_021653895.1). Classification (NCBI taxonomy): domain Eukaryota; kingdom Metazoa; phylum Chordata; class Mammalia; order Rodentia; family Muridae; genus Mastomys; species Mastomys natalensis. The sequence goes on from JAJTUV010000507.1 coordinate 175,896, forward strand.
AACTCTATTTTGTCACTTCTGAAATTTTGTTGCCTTGGCTCAGGGCATAGACCCCCTCAAGTTCAGCACACATACAAAACACATGTTGTCCGTCAAAATGCTTTGATGTTGAAGATTTGGCTCCAGTCAGATTGACCAATACTATCCATACATCTTCCTTTCAAATTTCAAAATCTTTTTTTACCTATAATTGCACTGTAAAAAGCCCAAGTGGTCATGGGGACATAAAGTGGTAAAAAACATAGTATACATATGAATTTATAGATACATAACATTTGTGGTGTGCCTTGCATAGTTCTAATTGTTCTTCAGAACAGCCCTTTAAAGGGGATCATACTAGTTCATCTCATAGCAGAAGAACCTGAAAAGCCAATTTAAGCCCAAAGCTTAATAACTCCCCCTTTACATACTAAATGATATCACTGGTGTTCTATCATTGCTCCCAGATATTAGTATGAGTCTCATCTCCAAAGATGACTTTCTTTAGCAGTTAACTGCACACATGCATTCGTTTTCTATTTCTACATAACAAATTACTCAACACTTAGAAGCTTCAACAATAAGCATGTGCTAACTCTCAAAATCAGAGTGTGACCTAACTCCAAGTCCCTAAAGGCAGGGCTGTTACAAGACTGCAGCCAAGATGGCGGTCGGGGATACAGCTTTATCTGAAGATGCAATATGGAGAGGACCTACGACAAGTTCATTGCCATAGTTGGTGGTTAGTTTCAATTCTCCATAGACTGAGAACCTCAAGTCCTGATGGCCTGAGGTAGAGGGACTTCCACTAGCACCACGTAGACCTTTTCAAGGTTGTCTTATTGAGAGAGAGAGAGAGAGAGAGAGAGAGAGAGAGAGAGAGAGAGAGAGAGAGAGATCAAACCAAACATCATAATGCTTTTATAACTTAGTTTTAGAAATGACATGTAATCACTCAAGGCATATTCTCTTCATTAGAAGCAGGTCACTAAGAGCCAAATACATTCAAGAGAAGAGAGTTACAGGAGGGGATGAGATCATTCTAGGCTTTTTCCATGCATGTATCAAAGTGATCTTAAACAACAAAAAAATTATTTCCTTTGCAGTTTGCCTTCATTGACATTGGAGTGACACCTCGTTTGTGGTAACAGCTAAAAAGTTCTGTTGTGCAGAAATTCCATAGCTTCATGATTGTCCCCTATTGATGGGCTGTAGGCTTAAATGTTTTTCACTAAGTGCCAAGCATCAATGTGGGCCAGGCTGTCTGGAGTATTGGGATTAGACAGCAAAGGGTAGGACCTCTGCTCTCAAACCTCACCTCATAGGGAGTAGGAGAAAGAACAAGTAAATTTGCAACTGTAACTGGCCCTAGCAGCAAGGTACAAGGTACTCTGTAAGCCCAAAAGAGGGCCTGGACAAATGTATTACATCCAGGAATGAGGGTTCCGAGGTGATTCGAATATGAAATGTCCCCAAATTTTCCTGTATTTGAAACCTTCGTCTCAGCTAGTAGCCCTGTTTAAGGAGGTAGAGGAAGCTCTTGGGAATGGGGCCTAGATGTAGGAAATGGGTCAGTGGTGGAGTGGGCTGTAAGATTTAAAGCTCAGCAGAGTTTCCTGTCCTTTCTCTACTTCCTGACATCCCAGACGTGAGCTCCGACCATCATGGCATGCAGGCCATGATGGACAGTACTGTCTCAGCCGTGAGCCAAACAAACCCTTAAGTCACTTCTTCAGTCTTATCATTTGGTCACAATGAGGAGAAAAAGAAACTAACACAGACCCCACCTCGGTTTCCACAGATGAACAAACTGAGCCACAGGCTGTCATTTTTAGAACATGCCTACATCCTACAATTCTAATAAATGCACAAACCAATGGAATCAGAGAGAGGGGGAAATCTAACCCAGAGTTCAGTGATCTAAAGTCTAAACAACTGACAGTGCTTCTCTTTTCATTCACCAGTTTGCTGTCTTTCATTTTCTGTCTACATTAGTCCATGTGGCATCTTTAAGGAGCATTTAAAGAAAAAAACAAATTCTCAATTCATTTTACTCTTTTTTAATGCCTGTTTTTTTTTAATCTTTAAAGAATGTATCACAGAAAAAGCTTAATATTAATTTTTCAATTGATCACAAAACCTGCAGAGAAATGTCAGGGCATGGGAAGCCCTGTGAACAAGGTGCTTTTAGAGTTCAGGGATCTTCTTGTGTGACTTGGACGAATTACACCAACTGGGTCCCTGTTACTTCAAGTCAATTAGCATTATCACTTAGATGGGAGCATCTTTTGACTGTTTTGTTACAAATGAGGGTTCACTTTTTCTGAGAATGATGTTTGTTAAAGCCATTTTTTTTCCTTTTGAGCTGCTAAAGAACAGAAGTTTCGATTTAGAGGGACCCATGATTGGGGTCCCGGTTCTGATGCTGTCTGTGATAAGCCACACACCTTAACTCTCTCTATATTAGCTTCCTTACTCAAACGTAATAGGCTCACCCCCACCTACAGAGCCTGTGTCAGAGTGAAGAGCTTGATAAATGGCAGGAAATCATTAGCATCTAGTTCTAGGGGTTGAATTGAAGTCTTTACACTTTAGAGGCACACACAACTTTCTATAGTCTCTAGTATTTAGAAAGTAGTTTGGCCTTCCTGGGGGAGTAAAAGGAATCAACATTTTAAATGCTGGTAGGCAAGGTCAGAAAAGACAATAAAACAGGGGCAGAATTAACATTAGAAGGGCCCATATTTCCTAATAAGAAGATCTTCTTTTATGTGTATGTGCAGATACATGTCCACACATGCACATGTACATACAAGCACATGTGTGTCCATGAATGTAGAGGCCAGATGAAAACCTCAAGCTTCCTCATACTCAGGAATACTATCCACCTTCTCTGAGACAAGTCCCTCATTGGCCTGGAACTTGTATCATAGGCTAGGCTGGATGGCCAGTAAACCACAAGGACCTACTTGTCTCCAGATCTCCAGTCACCTACCATGCCCACCCAGCACTTTTAAGTGAGTCCTAGGGGTTGAATTGAAGTCTTTATACTTTAGATGCAAGAATTTTTATCAACTTAGTCATCAGACCATCCTGGAAAAGACCCTCTGAAGGAGAAAGAGTATATACCAGGCATGCCAACACAGGCTTGTCAGAACTTGGGAGGCTAAGATAGGACAGTGAATTTGAGGTCAGCCTGAGCTACATACTGATACTCTGCCTCTCTTTGTGGGGTGGGGGTAGAGATAAGTGAATGTAAGCAGCAAAATTTCCATCTTTTCCCAAATTACCTTAAGCTGGTGATTTTTTTCAAGGTATCTACTACCAGTCATTGCTTCATGGCTAGCAGGCTCAAAACTCCTTAGAAATGGTAAATTTGTTCCTATTTCTTGAAAATATGAGACCTGCATGGTAAAATTTCTGCATCAGTTGATAACTGAAGTTCCCAAAGAATACTGGCAGTTTCCCCAAGAACAAATTGGTAGGCTAAGGGGAACGCATGAAATACAAATAAGGAAAAGACTTCAAGATATACCCAGGAGAAGTTTGAAATTTTCTATTTGTTTTGTCCCTGGCTACAGAGAAAGCATCGCCTACAGTAGAAAATCCAGGTTGAGTCTTCTTGGGACACCAAGAGTGGTCTATTTGTGTCTTACTGAGAAATAGCTCTGAGAAGTCTCAATGCCATGTGCAGTAGAAAATCACAGGAAAGAGGTGAGTGAAAGAGCATGGGGGGGAGGGGCAGGGAAGTGGCTCATGGGAAACGTACATGCCATCAAAGCCTCGTTACCTGAATCTGGTCCTAAAAACTCCACAAGTTACCACCTGACCATCTCTCTCTCTCTTCTCTCTCTTCTCTCTCTCTCTCTTCTCTCTCTCTCTCCCTCCCTTTCTCTCTCTCTCTTTCTCTCTCTTACACACACACACACACACACACACACACTAAGGTCTAGAATTAAAGACATACATCACTAAACCTACATCAATAATAAATTTAATTAAATTAAAAATTAAATATCTTAGGGACTGGAGAGATGCCACGGTAATTAAGAGAGCTTGATGCTCTTCCAGAGAATCCAAGTTCTGTCCCCATCATTCACACTGGACAGCTCACAACTGCCTGTAACTGCAGCTCCAGAGGATCCAATACTCTCTTCTGACCTCCTCAGGCACACACACACACACACACACACACACACACACACAAATAACTCTAAAAGGCTATCCAACCCTAAATGGTCAGCCATAAACACATGTACATATGAGCAAAGGGACCATGTAGGACGGGTGGGTGGGTGAATGTGCGTGCATATGTGTGTGTGTACATCTACAATAATACTAACAGGTCATGAATTTGAGGAGAGGTACAGAAGAGTTTGAAGGGGAGAGCAAGAGTGGGAATGTTGTAAATATTTGAATGAAATTCTCAAAAACATAAAATAGTCAAATGGAACACAAATATTATTTTTGAAAAGACTCTTGAGCCACTCATTTGAGATAAAGCTACTAAACTGAGTGAAAAGAAAGAATCCTTGATTGTAACCTGTGATAGACTATCAACTCTGGCCTTGACCCAGGGTCTTGATACAGCTCCAGCTATATTGGGTAGAGGGTAATTGTAAAATTCCCACAGCTCAGCCTGGAGGCCCCTCCATATTGAAACAAAGCCACAAAGCAGGGAAGGGACTGTCGGGAACACCCATTGCTGAGGACTTGTCATGAGACTATCCTGAACACTGTAGACTGTTAGCAGTATTTCAAGCCTCTATCTAAGACCCATTATATCAGAACCAAAATGTGCTAAGAAAATGTCAAACAGGTAGGGGTGTGTGTGTGTGTGTGTGTGTGTGTGTGTGTGTGTGTGTGTGTGACACAAAACCAGCCCTGTTGAGAACCAGTATTCTGCATACATAGATAAAGCAAGGGTAGTCATTAGAGGGAGGCATTTGCTAGCTGGTGCTTTGTCGCTGTGGAATGATAGATTTCAGAATGTGGAAGTAGAAAGGGAAGCTAGTTGTGCTTAGAGAATATAAATGTGGCACCCATCCTATTTCCAGTTGGAGGACTGTCACTCCTGTAGTTACTTGTCCTGGAGGATGGAGCAAAAGGCTTAATTTGTACCATAAGCCACTCTCCTGCAAGATCACTAGCACATGTCTTTATTCTCTGCTGCTGACAGGAAAAGCCCATGTTAGAGAGCCATGAGAACCCTAGGTATACTACAATATATCTCCCAAATTCCAATCAGCAAAGCAGCCCTCTTCACACTGAAAAGGAGTGCAGGCCAGGAGCCAGGAAGAGGCTTCAATCAGCAAAGTGCTGATGTTGAATTAGAATCCCCAGCATCCATATGAAACGCCAGGCATGATGGAATGCAACCCCAGTACTGAAGAGGCAGAGACAGTGACATCCCTGGGGTTTGAGGGTGGCTAGTGTAGTGGAATCCCCAGTGAGACCTTGTTTCAGAAAAAAAAATGATAAAAAAGGGTTTGAGGAAGGCACCTGGCTTCTATTATACATGTACACATATGTATATATACATATGTACACATATGCACATGTACACATACACAAGAAAAATAAACTATGCAAGTCACCTCAGTATGTAGTCTCAAATTCATCTTTTTTTCCCCTATAGCTTCTGTCCCTAATGCCTATTCTAACTGAATAGAAGTTTCTTGAGTTGTATAGATGTTAGGTACTGTTGATTTTGGTGTGAAATATTTTTATTTATTTTCAAGTCTTATACAATAAAGTTTATAATATCAATAAAAGGAACCTAAGTAAATAAACAATACATCAACTGGTTATGGGAAACACCCATGACTTTTGTCTTTCCCCTGTATCATCTGCACTCATTCCGTTGAAGCAGAAAGCCAAAGTTACGATACTAAAGAATCTGAATGCCAGGCAGTGGTGGCACACACCTTTAATCCCAGCACTTGGGAGGCAGAGGCAGGCGGATTTCTGAGTTTGAGGCCAGCCTGGTCTACAGAATGAGTTCCAGGACAGCCCGGGCTACACAGAGAAACCCTGTCTCAAAAAAACCAAAAAAAAAAAAAAAAAAAAAGAATGCAAAAAGAATTTTGGTTCTGTTCTAGGCATTTTCAGACAGCTAAGCGAGAGGGGGCTGAGACTGATGGCTTCTCTCCCTGCCAGGTCTAAGCTAAGTCCTATCCTGAGGGAGAGACAGAGAGGTAAACATAGCCTGGAACTTTATAGACTTGAAGATAATGCCAGAAATTCTCTGAGCAAGGCCACTCCTTTCTCTCTTTTCACCTGAGGGCATGTCCATGTTTTCCTTTAGAATAGATGGGAACTGAGGAGGCACTGACTCCACTTCCTAAGAACAAATGTCAGCACAAAGGGGTGGAGAACAGTCCATATAACTATATATATAATCTTTCTCTTCAGAGCCACCTGCCAAGAATAGACAATGCACCCACCATACTCCTGCCCCTTACTGTTTTCCAGAAGGGGCTCAGTCAGGAAGCTGACTAGAAATTCCATGGCAGAGTCTAGTCATTCTTCAATAGTCTTTAAGAGACAAAGTTCAGATCAAATAAAAGTAGTTGCTACTCGCCCAACAGAGAATTCCCCCCAAGTCCCCCCAGTCCCCCCAGTCCCCCCAGTCCCCCCAGTCCCCCCCACACACACAGACACGTGGTGCGTGCGTACACACACTCTCATGGAGCAAAGGGATGGGTGGAGCTGCTGCCAGAAACAAACGGGAACTCTTCTAGCGCGACAATAAACAGTCAACACTTACGCCTGTCAACACCAATTAGCCTGACCAAAAGATGCTGGTAAGACACAAGCTCAGATCCAGCTAGGCCCTCAGCAGCCGCCCCCTTCCATCCTTTCCTTCTCAAGGAGACCGCCTCTATGGGGCTCACTTCAACCCTCAAGTTGAGCTGGACTGTTTACTTCCCTGAGCCCCAGGCTCTTTAAAATATTAACATGCAAATTGATTGTCAGTTCCACCCTTTAAATCTTTTCTGAATACTGCTGGGTAATGTTGACAGGTTTGTGTGGGCTGAAAGTGCAAACCTTTCTTTTGAATATTCCCATTTCCTTTTTGTCTCCTGATTCAAAAATAAGTAACGTTCTAGGGATGACCCACCTGCCTCCCCAAAAAAATCATGGTCCCTAAGCATTGTCAGCTATGTCTAATGGAGAAATAAAATCTTGGTTTGGTAAATTGTTTGCAATTTAAAAAAAAATACTGTTATCCGTCACCATCCACGCAAACAAATCTGACCCCCTCAAGAGTCTGCTCTGCTGATAAAACTACATAATATATCTAGAAACTGCCTCTCAATCTATCACTTAAAAATGGTTTTTTTTCAAAATAAATAAATAAATAAATAAATAAATAAGGAGAAAAGAAAAAAAAATGGTTCTTTTCAAAGTTACACCCCAAGAGGCTTTTTTTAACAAATCAAGTCACCATACAACACTGATTTTTCTTCAATGTTTTATTTATATAGAAATACTTAAAAAATGAAGTAGCACCATTACTTAAGTTTACCTTTATTATGTAGAACTTTAAATGTCAGAAAAATAAAACTCTTGATACAATTTCAAATCTTGTCTCAGCAAATATAATATTAGTATTTGACCATGAGGTTAAAGGCCCTTTATCATAAAATAAAATATACTTTGTTTTTTTTTTTTAAACTTTGCTCAGTAAAGTACATTTAAGCTCAAGTAACATCACCTACATATACATAAACGAGTGGTAAACAAATGTATTAAAATAGAAACACTAAAACTATAGCGGTGCAACAGAATTTCTGTAATTTGCACTGAATTCTATTTATACAAATGTTAGAAAGCATCAACTGTTCCTTTTGACATGTTTATACATTTCCATTTTTTTGTAATAATATAGAATAAAATATGCTTTATATCACTGAATAGAAAATATGCTGGGTGAAGCAGATCTAGAAGATTTGTCTGAACCTATAAAATCTCCATCCCAACAGAATACTGCTCAAAACGTTATACATTTTATGGTTTTTGTAATCCGTCACAATTGTGTGATTATTAAAATAATACAGTGTTCTTTGCCATAAGGCCATACTAAAAATAAAAAGATTTAACCCAGCTACAAAAAAGTTCACTGAACTTAAATTAAAATACTTGTAAACATCTTTGCAATATGAAATATAATTTTTCAAGTCAAAAAAAGAATAAAATACTTCAATCTGTATTAATGCAATTTCTCTTTAAAACTTTTAAAGGTTTTTTTTTTTTAATATATAAGAGATATGTTACAGTTTTAACTTTAATAAAGCTGCAGGGTCCTGGCTGCACAGAACTCCTGGCCCTTCCATGAACATTCAAAATGGATCCACTTGTGTTCTAGAACGAGCGCTGTAGGAACCCACCCACAAAGGGAAACACACAAAACAGTCCACACAGCCCATAGCACAATTATTAATCATCTTCATAATTACTGTTCATTTTTCTACTTCAAGAAAATGGAAAACTTGTGGGGTTTTCTTTTGGAAGCTTCCTATTAAGTACAGTGTAAAAACTATCCTTACTAGAATGTCGCCGTTCCTATTATTTATAGAGCATGCAATTCAGGTGGTTCGGAGGCTACAGTACTCCTGATGCAGAGATCCTGGCAAGTTCCTTTGTTTAAAAATGACATTTTAAAAATGAGCAGATACTACAGCTTTCCAAGCTCCTCTGGGATCTCTGAGAGTGAGGAGGGTGGGGTGGAAAGAGGCGGGCACCAGAGGCGTCTGGGCAGGTAAGCCCTAGGGAATGAGGGTCTAAGGAGGGGACCCTCCTTCCCTGCAGTGCACGCGCACTGCCTTCAAGAAAAAATGCGAATGGCCTGAGTGACCGCCGTGTGGCAGACGGGACACTCGGGCTCGCTCTTCTCACAAATGCGGTTGGCACACTCCATGCAGAAGAGGTTGTGGCCACAGGGCACCAGCGCGGCGATCACTTCACTCTCGAAGCACACAGAGCAGTCGCGGCTGCCTTTGCGCCTCAGCCCGGAGGAAGAGGAGGAAGAGCTGGAGGAGGAGCTAGAGGACGAGGAGGAGCCCGAAGTGTCCGACGAGGGCAGGCCAGGGAGCTGCGTCCCTAGTCCATTAGCATAGGCAGCGTAGGCCAAGCCTCCACCGCCCGGGTCGCTGCGCACGCGGCGAGCAAGGTGGTGCTCTCCCGCCCCCGTGGCCATGTGCAAGGGCGGAGACAGGCGCGGGCAGCTGGTGCCCGGGTGCAGTCGGCGGTGCACCAGCAGCCCCAGATTGGCATTGGAGGGTGTGCTGCTGGCTCCACCCCCGGGAAAGACCACAGAGGACGAGGAGGCAGATGAGGATGCCGAGGAAGAGCAGGAAGAGGATACTGGTGCTGCAGATCCACCTCCAGGCGACCGCTCGAACTGGGCCCAGAGAAGGGTGTCCCGGGTGGTGGGGCGGGAGCTGGGTCGAAAGTAGGCTGCAGCTCAGGACCCCCATCCGGGGAAGGTACTGAGGCTTCCCCCGCTGTGTAGGTGTAACCATTGCCGTTATTGTTGTTGTTTCCATTGTGAGCAAAGCTGAGTGCAGGGCTGGGAGGGCTGTAGTCCGCCAGGCGTGAAGTGGCAGCTGCGCTGCCGCTGGTCCCACCACCGAAGTAAGAGTCTGTGGATGCGCTGCCAAGCGAGCTGGAGCTGTCGTTGCGATAGCTGGAGAAGGGCTTGCGGCCAGGTGTAGGAGTGATGCTTGGGGTGGGCTTGCTCCAGAGGCTGCCCGGCCCGGACCCGCCGGACCCGTGATGCAGATCAAAGCCCACGTCTGTGCCATTGGCATGGAAGTCGTTCTCGTCTGTCAGCTCGATGATGCCACCGGTGCGCAGCGCGATGTGAGCTTCGATCTCCTCTCTAGCGCGATCCACGTTCTCTGGCATCCCGGTCACCTCGAAAACCGGTTCCTTGTCTCGGCTGGGTGTTACAATATATGTATGTGTCTGCTGTTGAATGCGCTTGATCGTGGCGCCCTTTGGCCCCACCACGAGCCCTACCACGCGGTATGGCACCCTCACTTGGATAGTGGTCTGTCCCGGCAGGTTAGGCGGTCCGGGCACAGCGCCGTTGAGAGCCGTGTTCTTGTTACGAGAGGCTCGGATCATGGAGAAGTGCTCTGCGGCAGAGATGATCTCCCTCCGAGCCATAGCCACATCCTCCTTCCTGCCCGTCACAACAAAGACAGGCTCCTCCCCGCGAACTGGGGTCTTGATGTAAGTGTTGGTCTTCGCCCTCAAAGCTTTGATTTTACAACCTGGGGGCCAGGGTTCAAGGGAGGGAGTAGGAGAAAGAGAAAGAGACACGCCCATTATCCCGGGATAAACGCGGAGACCCGGGACAGCCCGAGCCCAAGGCAGCTGGACAGCAGAACACGCGACCAGAGAAAGGGGGCGTCTCCCTCGCTGACCCCGAACCGCGCTAGGAGCTGGACCGCCGGCTCTATCCTCGAAACGCTCGAGGAATAAATAGTCCATTGGCTGCCTGGCCCTCCCCCAGTGACTGCAGTCGTCCCAAGAAAAGTCATCTAGGGAGATGCTTCTGGTATCCAACTGAGCACACTGATTGTCTTGAAGACACCAGGGGCTCCCGGGAAGCCGCGATCCCTAAGCTCTGGAGGACTAGGGGTGGGGTTAAGGGGATGGCAGTCTTGGGACCCATTGTTCCTTTTCTGGACTCCATTCCATTCCGCTTTGCAGAAATCCTAAATCCTCGTCCCATCGGACGCCCCACACACACATCGCCCCCTCCCAAAGGACCACCAGAGGTACCCTCCCCCAGTATCTTATATTTAAATCATCTTTCCTAGAGTGGACTAAGTCTGGAGCACTAGAGGAGAAGTCAGTGATTTTAGCAGGAGAAAGTGCATCCCGCCGGGGCTCTGGCGCCGCTGTAGAAGACAGCCTGCCTGCACTTTCTTTGTCTAGTGCGCCGGCCCATCGCGCGGCTCTTCCTCCCTCCCTAAGGCTCCCCCGCGCCACAGCTCGCGTTCTTGCACCCGCCCTCGCAGTAAGGCGGCGGCCGGAGATCCTACACACCCCTCCGATCCCCATCCCTGCCGGACCCACCTTGCCGCCCTACGATCTCCGCGACGTGTTCGGAACTGGGTACCGGCACGCACTCGGTCATGTTCACGCTCTTCTTGCGCGGTTCGCTGTCGTACAGAGAGGCGCCCTCATCACTGTCCAGTCCCAACAGGGAGAGCTGATCGAGCGCAAGCTGCAGGGCTCTTTGGTCATCCAGAGTCTCTCCCCCGCCGCTGCCACCGCCGCCGCCTCCCCCGCCACCGCCTCCCCCGCCACCGCCGCTGCCGTTGCGCTCCAGGTCTGCAAACAGCGAGCTGGGCATCGCTCCGCCGTGCGCGCCGCGCCCCAGCCGGCTCTCTGCTCGGCAGCTAGAAGGTGCAGCCACAAAGGCAGCCGGGAAGCGGGTAGTCAGGGGCGGGGAGGCCGGTCTGCTGCGGAGGGCTCCGTGGCTCGTTTTTCGGCGCCTGGAGGAGTGGGTCTCTACGTGCAGTCCGCACCGGGCAGTGGCTGCAAGAGCCCCCGCCTGGGTCCCCACCCCAGATCTGCTGGCGGTTGGGGTGGGGGCAGAGCTCGAGCGGCGGCCGCGCGTGCCCCCCGAGTGCCCGGCTGGCTGGCCACAATGCCGAGCGCAAAGCGAGCAGGCGAGCGACAGCAGCGTTTCTTTAAGGAGCCCCTCCCCGGCTCCTCCACCTCCCTCCCTCCCTCCCGCCCGCCCGCCCTCACTCAGCGCTTTTTCCTCCTCTCCTACCCGCCTCTTGACTGAGCCTCTGCAGCCAGACGGCTCCGGAGGGGGACGAGGGAGGCGCAACGTCACCGGCGGGAGCTGACACTACAATGCTACTGACACTATCGCTGGGGAGGCGATTGGCGCGCGCCAGCCGGGGCGGGAGGAGGCCGGGGCAGAGCGAGCGGAGAGCCAGCGCCACCCCCATCGAGCTCGCCGCAGCCCGCCCCGGCCTCCTCCCGGCCTCGCCCCTCCCCCGCTGCCGCCGCGAACGCCTCTCTTTGTTGTCTAATGCGGGACCGGCTGGCTCGGGACATTTATAAGTACCTATCAGCCGAGGACAACCACTGTCCTCAAGTCTCTTTCCTCTCCAGGTTGTCAAAAGGCGCCCAACTGTGATGCCAGCGGCCAGGCTCCAAAGAGCGGTCCTTCTAAAGTCCCGTTACTGCCCCCAAATAAAGCATCCCTGGAGTCGACGCGACCACTAGGTGGACGGTATACTGTACAAGGTATCTATACAACACGGTAGCCCAACCTTGGGACGCGGAACCAAAGGTTCGAAGTCCTGGGCCCCATTGGTATTGTGACTTCTGGGCGCGAGCTGCCCACCTGCGCGGGAGCGCACGCCACACAAAAGACACGCCCGCCCACACTGCCACTCGCGCGCGCGCCCACATTTCCGTCCCCTTGGGGAGCACTTTGCCCAAGTGGCTCTGAAAGAACGAATGCCAAAACCAGAAACCGGTTGCAGCAAGGGCCCGACCCACACCGCTGCGGGTGACCTCTAGGGTCCCGCACATAACTGGCGCGCGGACTGAGACCCCGCGGGATCTGATACGCGCACGAGCACCGCGCGGCCACTGCCCGGACGCCAGCCCTACACCGCCAAGGGATGGTGCGGGCGTGCGCGCCCGCCACTCCCGGTCCCGCCCCTCCCTGCGGTCAGGCATGCGCAGTGCTTGAGAGGAGCCAGGAGCGCGCCGGCCCCGCCCTCCGCCCAGCCCGGCCCTGCCGGGAGGTGTGTGGTCGGGCCTGGCGCTCTTTGTGCGCTTCTCGGGGTGGGGTGGCGGCGGAGGAAGGGTGCGACGGGACTAGCGGACGGCCAAGGCGAACTGCGCCCTCTCCCGGCTTCTCTACCGACAGCCTCCTAGCGCAAGCGAGAAGAAAGGAGGTTTTGAGGGGCGGGCCGGGGCGGGGTTCGGGCCTGGGCGCATCTCCCTCCTGGGAGAGAAGGACGCCCCTTCCCTGCTCAACGCTCATCCGCTTCTCCGTCCTTTGTTCCCGGAGCCCGCCTGTTTATCCGCGCCCCTGCGCCCTGCCTCAGGCTGTTAGGCCAGTAGTCCAGGGTTTCCCTAATCCTGTTAAGATCTGCCGGGAGAGACGCCTACCGGTGATGCAGAGGCTACTTGTCTACACCTCAGACTGGCTTACTGGAGAGCCCCTTCCACTTTGAGGGCGACCCCGGGGACCTAGGGCAAATCTGAGTGACCCAGAAAAGGAGAGCGGGCATCCAGGACCCCGACTGTCATCCACAATACCTCCCCTCTGTCCAATGCCTGAGTGGTTAAAAGTGACAATGGTTGGCAGTGTACTTGAGAGTAGACTGCTCTGCCAGCGCCAAACTCACCTGGAGCTGTCTCGGGGCAGAGGTGCTGATTATTTCCTTGGGGAAATGAGGCTGATGAGCCGCTTTACTGTGGCTGTTTCCTCAGGATGTTTATGTCAGCTTCCCCAAGCTGACTGTGTTTTTCTTCAAAGAAGCAGTTCTATGAGGGGCGGGGGGCGATGGGGGGGAGAGAAAATGGTGATACAGAGTTCGCTGACCAGTAGAGAATTCCTGCTTATGAACTTGAAGTCATATTGGTTTGGGAATGAGGAAGGAGTGCACTGAAGGACCCTAAACTAGATACTAGAGCAAAAGCGCCCTGCCTAAAGAGAGTAACGGAAGAGGCATGCATGAGGGCAGGAAGCAAAAAAGAGCCTGGCCTAGAGGCCCCTGCCTGTCATCCAAGCACTTGAGAGGATGGGGGGTGCGGGGGTTTCAACCAATGCCAGGCCAGCTTGGACTATATCGTGAGTTTGGGGCCACTATGTTCTGGGTTACAATGTGATATCCTGATTTTAAAAGTCAACAAAAGGGGCAGTTATGAAAAGGGGCATTTTCACCTTGCCCATACAACATATTAGCTTCCTTTTGTGGTCCTCTGCTGTTCCTTTAAAAAGATTACAAGATTATGATTGTGTACCTGTAAGTGGGATGGAGAGTCCCTCAGGAAACTTGCTATAGGGAACCTGCCCATAGATTTTTGCAAGCCTGCCATAACTCTATTCCCCTTGGAACATGCTCGTAATAAGATTTCAGATGAGTTGCTCCTGAAAATTTGGAGGATTTGGCTCTTCACGGAAGTCTCCAGGGACCCTGTCTCATTAGCAGGAAGGTGAATGCAATGCTTCACCAAGGTGACATGTGTAATGTCACTCTTCCCTGCTGGATGAAAGCAGGAACGGCACTTGCCTATAACTGTGAAAGGTGGATGAAGCTACACATTTTGCCCCACATGAAAGAAAGGTGGAAACTCTGACCGTAGGAATTCATGACCAGTCTTGGCAGGTCCAGGTAGGTCCTGACTAGGGGCCTGTTTGGTGAAACCTATGAAGATCAGTGTTCTGAAGACACCGCATTAAATACATTCCTGAGAGTATTGCAGGGTGACTGATAGGATAGAAATTATAACATCTGTCAATGCCAGTCTCCATTTCCAGCTGGACTTCTGTGTCGACTATGAAAAGACCAGTACCCATCTTCTAGCAGACTGTCTTAGCCAGAGACGAGGACAAAGGGAACTCATGTATGTTGTGGATGACAAAAGGCTGACTGGTGCCTTTCTAGCAGCCGCCACCCTTCTCTGCTGGCATGTAATATAGCATCCCAAATGCTGGAGTGCTTTCAGACCCCTGAATATTTTTCTAGAAATAACTCAGAAATTTTCATTTCAATTAATGTCTTATAAGACACCATACAACTTGCAAGGCCTGCTTCTGGTTTTAAATACATACCCTAATCCCATAGGTTTTGGTTGGTTGGTTGGTTGGTTGGTTGGTTGGTTGGTTGGTTTAGATTGTTCCAGGCTCCTGTTGGACCCAAGAGCTTAACTATTTTCCTGATACAGGACACATACTCCCAAGGGCTTCTTCATGCAGCCATATTATGTTTGTTATTATAAGAGGAAATTGTGCAGAGTATGGCCTGGCACCGAACATTTCAATTGCTATAAAATATGAAAGGTTCAAGTTATCTCCCAAAAGCCAACAATAAAACAGCCCGTTTTCACTTCCAGAGGTCTGAAAAGCCGTTTTGCACACATCTTGCAAGCTGAATACATGGCAAGAGGAATTCAAATCTCCGTGTGAAAGAAAGCAAACTCACTTCAATCAGTGTGCCTGAGCACTAGGAATAAAGCATTGGTACAAAAATGACGGAGATGGTGGGACAGGACTCTGCCCGGAGCCCTTGTTCATGTGGAAACCAGTTTACACAGAGGGTCTGAATGTGCAAAGGAGTAATCCACCCAGCGTCCTGGCAGGACCTCACAGAGGAGATAAGTGTGCTTTGCTTCAGTGAAGGAGGTGCAAGAATTTATAGAGACCAGAGCTTGACAGCATGTAGCATCTACTTAGTAACTCAATACCTGCTTATTAGATGAATGAGTGAGCCAGGCAGAACCCTTGAAGGCATAATTTCCTTAAGTACACACATGAATAATTCAGACTCTGGGAAACAGTTCAAATGACTCCAGCCACAACAACATGACTTTGAGCAATGTTGGTAATCACAGATAATATTTATTACACACGTATGATATGCCAGGCAGTTTATAAATGCTTCCCAATATAATGTAAGGTTTAATTCTCATAATTGCCCTGAGTCAAAGACTGTTCATGTACCCACTTTACAGATGAAAATTAGCTAAGTCATTTATCCAGACAGGCAGATTTACCTCCAAGTCTATGAAGCTTTAATTCAGGGGCTCTCACCTAACACAATAGCCCCAAGACACTAAGAGAAGTCCTAAAATTTCTTCTCCGGGTCATGCATTTCAGTAACATTTTCAACAATGGTGTTTTCATTCATTTTCTTAGGGAGAACTCCTATGATGAAGTAAGCTTCAGGACCAACAAATCTTAGAAAAACTATTGTCCCCAAGGCCACATAACTAATAAGTGGCATCAGAGACTGTGATCTTAACCAAACCTAAGTTCCTTCCTGTCTCTGAGCCATGAGTCCTCAGCTGAAAGTTGGAAATATTTACAGCCCTATATCCTACACAGGGTTATAACAATCCCACATGGAAAGGGATATGAAAGTTCTTTGTTGGTTTTATATTTTCCATTGTCTCTGTATTCTTAATATGCCAGAGACACAGTTCATGCAACCCACATCTATTTAGTAAAATATTTGAATAATGTAGGAAACTCTCTCCTTATGTTGTCTGAACATAATAGACATGTGTTGTGCACACTTAGCGTTAGAAACAATGAAAAAAAATAGTAAAATTGCATCAAAATCTTAATGTTTTTTTTTTTTTTTTTTTTTTTAGAGAAAACAATTTTTCTTTCATTTTCTGTACATCTCAACTGAATGTACATCTTTAGTCAATTAATTTTCTAGGATCCGGAAAGAAGGCTCAATGGAAAAAGTACTGTTTTGTTCAGCTCTGAGGACGTAGGAGTTCAGATCCTCAGCAGCAGCATAACAAACCAGTCATAGTAGCACACTGCTAAAAGCACTTGGAGGGCAGAGACAGTTGAACCCAAGGGACCAGCCAGCCCATCAGACTGGCATAAGTGGCAAGCTCCAGGTTCCACAAGAGACCCTATTTCAAAGGATAAAAATATAAAGTGGAAAGCGAGCGAGGAAGACATCCACAGGCATCCACAGACAAGTGCTTACCACACACGTGCACACACGTGTAAATACAATGCATACTCAGGGTGTAAGATGTCCTTAGTTATAACTTTTAAATAGTGCTAAGGAGCAAACCAAACCACTTTCTGTCCTTGCCACAAAGAGTTGCTCTCCAAAAACTGACCGCAGGGTCCCACGATCAAGGGCAACATCCATACAGCTCACTGAACATAGGTCGAACAGGTGTGCCTACATGGGGCCTTCACCCATAAGTTCTATTGTCTTTAATGTGGGAAGGTTCTCTGCAAGCTACTGAAAGAGAAACCTGGTCACCAACCCAGTCAAAAATCCTTTGGCCTACAATTTCAGAACCTGTGGGAGTGGCCAACCGATGTCTGATTTAACTTGAGGTCAAATCCACGAGAGGCAGCCATGCCCAAAACTGCCTGGGTTGGCTAGTAACCAGTAGAAAATGAATAGCCTAGTGCCCTAGGGTAGAACCAAACATGACTGGCAAAACAACAACAAAGCCCAATGAAATGATTCTTAATGATGCGCTGCTATACTCATAGATCCATGCCTTGTCTAGTCATTATCAGAGAGGCTTCCACCAGCAGCAGATGGGAGCATATGCAGACATTAATCCAGACATTACACAGAAAGAGAGAGAGTCTAAATCAGAGGTCTCTATCAGGTATATCCCCTTATAGTTTGAAGAATCCAGTGGGAGAGAGAGAGAGGAAAGATTGTGGGAGTCAGGGGATGGAGAACACCAGGAGAACATGGCCCCACTGAGTCAACTGGGTAGGGAGCATATATGCTCAGAGAAATTGAATTAGCAAGCACAGGGCCTGTATGGGTCTTTCCCAGCTCCTCTATATGTGATGGCTGTTAACATGGTACTCTTATGGAACTCCTAACGGGGAGCGGGGGTGTCTCTGACTCTTTTGCCTGCTCCTGGGACTCTTCTCCTCCAACTGGGTTGCCTTGTCCAGGTTCAAAGTAAAGGCTTTGGCTTTGTCATTGTAGTTTGTTTTGCCATGTTTGGTTGTTGTCTCTTGGAGGTCTGCTATTTTCTGAAGGGAGATGAAGGAAGGAATAGATTCGAGGGAGAAGGGAGACGAAGGGAGCTGGGAGGAGTGGAGGGAGGGGAAACTGTGGTTGGGATGTATTAAGAGAAGAATGCCTTTTCAATTTAAAAAAGGAACTGTCTAAAGGCCATCCCAGCACATGTTTATATCTCTTTAAGCTATTGGACTAATGAGAGTAGAAAGGGCAAAAATTCAGAGCATGCATTAAATCAGCCAGTAATAAAGCAGCTCAACTTCTAAAGTTTAATATCGCTTAGTTGATAGTGACAGCATTCTACAATACCAGAAAGGAAGAAGAAAGAGAAAATCTGTCAAAGAGACCAGAATTCCAGTGATGAAAGTTCATAGTTCTTAGCAAAATGGTAAGGCTTTCTTTTTTCTAGTCAGGGTCAGACAGGACTACAGAAGCCCAGTGTTTACAACAGTTAAATGTTGCCTTTCACAAAGTCTAGTGTTGGTGCCCTACCACCATGAGCTGTAAAACTGATGAACCACGTGGGAGACTAGACTTGGGATGTCTAGAGGCCTCCCCTGACAGCCAGCACACCAAAGGCCAGTGTAGGGCACTGTCAATCTTAAGCCAAAGGCTTGTACATTGTAGGACCAGAGGATGAAGCCAGGATTGGAGACTCTTGTTTCATCCTTGTTTGTTTGTTTGTTTGTTTGTTTGTTTGTTTGTTTGTTTCGAGACAGGGTTTCTCTTTATAGTCCTGACTATCCTGGAACTCACTCTGTAGACCAGGCTGGCCTTGAACTCAGAAAATCTGCCTGCCTCTGCCTCCCAAGTGCTGGGATTAAAGGCGTGTGCCACCACTGCCCAGCTTGTTTCATCTTTTAAGGAGATCTGGTCTAGTGAACATCTTCCCTGTCTCATACTTTGGCCCTGAGGTATCTTCATATTTAATGCTGAAGGAATCCAACCTATGTGATTGTTGTCCCTGGATGGGTTTTCCAGGACATGTAAAAGCAGCACCCAGCATTTTCCCCATCTGCCTTCCATCTGCGGCACACGATTGCCTCTGGATGAAGAAAATGTACTCAGAGACTGTATACTCTACTTGCAGACTCAATGGTAGCACAGACATCATCATGGTGGCACTAGCTGTTCTCACTATGGAGGTCAAAAGAAACAAAAAAAGTAATCTATATCAGCATTTGGTGACAGGCAAACACTTTCTTATTTAACTCTCATGGGTATCCATAAGAGCTGATTATTTTTTTACTCTATAAACCAACTTTCCCACGTCCATCTTTCTAGAAAGAATTAAGGCTAGAACTTCAGCATCTAGACTCCAGCTGGCCTCCTGAAATAAGCTATGTCCAGGAAAATGCAGTGTGAATTGTGAGGATAGAAAACCACAACAGTGGAAATAATGAACTAGCAATCACTCTGCAGACAGGCGGCTGACGAGGTTCCTCAGAGCTGTGTCAGTGACACGTCAAGTGGCAGTAAAAGTCAGTGAGCAGAAGGAAAGAGAGTGCCTCAAGGAAACAAACTGGGAAGGACAGTGAATAATGGGAGGAGTGGAGACCTTTGCTTTATCTAAACAACTATCTGAATTAGAAGAACTATTCAAGAAGAATATGGTTAGAAGCCATAATGGTTAGAGGACAGAACAAGGATAGATAGTCTTGGAAGGCCAACACTAGAATAAGATAACTTCCTTAAGCCAAGAGTTGTCTGCAGGTGGGTGGCCCACCTCACTGCGATGTCTGGCATGCCCATGTGCCCATACACCTAGGAAAGATTTGTAGGTGATTGTGTACACAGGTGAAGTTCATCCACTTACAAGGGGGGCATCTTTCACTCGTTGACTTTCAGCTGCTCATTTGGTTCCTGAGTTTCGGATTTCTCATATATAAAACAGGAATCATAGTGCTCACTCGGGCCGATAACTCTCCTGGACGTTTCTGTCAGCAGGATGTAGACACAGTCTGCTGGGATGAGGGCTTTTTCTGCATCACATACACAGAAATGTGAAAATTCTTTCACCCTCATTTTAGTGCCTAAACTATGATGATGGATCCTTTGTTCTTTTAACACGTTTGTTTGTTTGTTTGTTTGTTTGTCTGTTTGTTTGCTTGTTTGTGTGCTTGGTTGGTTGGTTGACATTGGGTCTCACTATGTAGCCCAGACTGGTATTGATCCTCCTGTCTGCTTTACCCCCTGCTACTGGCATGAGAAGCACGTATCACTGCATCCCCATCTCAACTTTTTAAAATACTCTTACAATTTTTAATACTCTTACAACTCTTTTTGTAACACTCTTACAACCTAGAAAGAGGGTTTCTTTGGTTTGTATTAAATGTATGCTTATCAAAGTCGATATGCTAATTAATGTAATATAGCCATGATATTTGTATAAATAAGTCTGAGGTAAAATTATTTCTCTTTCATA
The DNA here is from genome assembly GCA_021653895.1 of Mastomys natalensis. Lineage (NCBI taxonomy): Eukaryota > Metazoa > Chordata > Mammalia > Rodentia > Muridae > Mastomys > Mastomys natalensis. The sequence continues at coordinate 196,047 of JAJTUV010000507.1, forward strand.
TAAGTTAAAACAATAATCTTCTCTGCTTTCTCTCTCTTTCTCTCTCTCTCTCTCTGCCTCTACTACCCTCCTGGCTCCCCTCCCCATGCCTTGAATAAACTCTATTCTATGCAAAAGAAAAAAAAAAAAACAATAAAAATTAGGCCAATAGTGTTACTAAAATTTTAGTTTGGGCTGGGTGTAATGGCTCACGCCTTTAATCCCAGTACTTGGGTGGATCTCTCTGAGTTCAAGGCCAGCTTGGTCTACAGAGTGAATTTCAAGACAGCTAGGACTAAAGTAAAATGTAAAGTAAAAAGTCCGTGTCTCAAAAAAAAAAAAAAGAAAGAAAGAAAGAAAGAAAGGCATAAAATAACAGCAAATGAGTAACTCTGGCCGTAGAGAAACTCACTTATCCTTGAGCGAGATTGTGCTCAGGTAGGCTCTGATGCATTTTGCAAAGTTAAAGTCAAGGTCTCAGGAACTGGAAAGATCTGATCATTAGTACCTCACACCCCTAGAAGTTGTGGCCTTGACCCGTGACTTCTCTTTCTGTGCTCTTCTGGGACACCGGGGCTTGGAGCAATAGGCTTTGCTGATAACAGAAGTGACACTTGTTGATTTGAGTGGTGACATGCATCACTAATAAGAATTTGCAAAAGAAGAAATGGGGGAACCCCACTGCATTCTGTTATATTTATATAAGACTATGCTATACAGCTGCAAAAAAAAAAAAAAAAAAAATTCAAAACAGCACATATTGACATCAAAAGGGAGTTTGCCTTGAAAGCAGACAGCAGACGTAAAGCTTTAGAAACAAATCCAAACTGAAATGAATTCATCATATAACACAGACAAGTTGGCTTTTTAACAAACAGTAGTTATGGGATGTGTGTGTGTGTGTGTGTGTGTGTGTGTGTGTGTGTGTGTGTGTGTGTTTAGTGATGGGAATTGAATTTAAGGCCTCATGTGTCAGGCAAGCACACTATCACTGGGCTGTACCCTCAGCTCTCATAGTATATATTCAAATAAATTCCAGGTGGCTTAAGGAGTTCATTTTAAAGTAATTCAATTGTAAAAAGAACTAACAGAAACAAATACCACTGTTTCTATAATTTTGTAGTAAAACAAGGGCTTTCTAAGCATGATTCCAATGGTGGAAACAATCTCAGGTGGACTGGGGAGTGGGCAAAAGAAGTAGAAAGGTAACATGGTTTTTCTTTTTCTTTTTTTCAAATATAAGAACTTGAACGAAAACAGTAAACAAATAATGAATGTTACAGTTGGTTCTCAAATTAGGCAGATGGATAGATAGATAGATAGATAGATAGATAGATAGATAGATAGATAGATTATAGATGATAGATAGGTGATGGATGGGTGGATAGAGATAAATGATGAATGGATGGATGGTGGATAGATAGATAGATAGATAGATAGATAGATAGATAGATAGATGATAAGTAGATGAGATAGTGAGAATACCCAGTGATTTGACACGGAAGCTTTAAACAAGATGACATTCTGATAAGGCTAATTCTCTCTCTCTCTCTCTCTCTCTCACACACACACACACACACACACACACCAATAACCCACACGTTGTATATTTAAAATACTTACTGGTTATGGATGAAGCTAATACCAGCTGAAGAGGCTTCTTGTAGGAGGTTGACAACAGAACTCGCTGATCTCAAACTCTAGATTAGAATTTAGAACTCTTGGTGCTCTCTGCTGAGTCTGCTCTGGGCTCAGGGAACTCAGATCCACAATTTCCACCTCTCTCTTTTTGGTTTCCTCCACCCCAAGACATACCCATGCCACTAATAGGTCCCAAGTGCACATCACACACGGTTCCGTTTGCATACTGGAGCTTTCCAAAAGCAACCAGCCCCTTGGATGCCACTAAACCCTGGGTACACACACTCGCAGTGAAGGTTCTGGATGAACTGTCAGAGAGAGAGACAGCCATACAGATACACATCTGGTTCTTCTGGACAGGGAAGGGGAACAGCAGCTTAAGGTAAGGGGCAGGATAGAACATTATGGAGACATAGGAAGAAAAGTGGTCACTCACTCTGAAGTCCAGTTGCGGTCTCTCACCAGCTGAGGGTCACCAATGCCAACACAGTTAACAGTTCCTGTGAAGGATTACCTACAATGACACAACATTCCTCAGATAGAAGGGCTTTAAATAAAAAATATTAAATAGCAATGAACCACACTTAATGCCTGAGCATATATGGCCTTTTTCCTTTCCCAAATGTGATCTTGGTTTTGTTTGTTTTGTTTTTCTAAGACTCTCAAAGAAACTTCATCAAAGATAAAAGGCGTTTTAACAACTTGTGTAACCACTGTGGCACAAGGCTTTATCTAATTACAGTTCTACCCAAGGTGCCACCCCTGATCCCAGAACTTCCCTGTAATCTTACTTATAAAGAAAAGATACCCCACCATGCCACAGGGGCATGTGTTCACTATGTTCATAGTGGCCTTATTTGTAGAGCCAGAAGCTGGAAATAACCTAGATGTCCCACAATGGAAGAATGGATATAGAAAATATGTTTCATTTACATAGCTATTAAGAACGAAGATGTCATGAGTTTTGCAGGCAAATGGATGGAACTAGAAAATATCATCCTGAGTGAGGTAACTCAGACCCAAAAGGACATGCATGGTGTGTACTCACTAATAAGTGGATATTGGCCAAAAAAAAAGTACAGAATACCCAGGATACAATCCACAGAACTCAAGAAGGTGAGCAAGCTGAAGGGCTCAAGTGAGGATGCCTCAGTCCCTCTTGGGAGAAGAAAACAATCACGGGGGTCCGAGGGAGGGAGGGGACATGGGTGGAAAGGGACAGGGAGGGAAAGGAGAAACATGATCAGGTATTGGGGGAGTAGTGGGGGGAACAGGACTGAAGCCCTGAGGGCCAGCAGAAAGAATGGAAATAGGCAACCTCGGGAGGTAGGAGGTTGTGGGGACCCTCTAGAATGTACCAGAGATCTGAGAGGTGAAATACTTTCAGGACTCAAAGGGAGGGACCCTAGATGAAATGCCCAACAGTGGGGAGAGGAAACTTGTAGAGCCCACCTCTAGTTAAAAGACAGGGCCTCAAGTGGAGGAATGGGGTTGCCATCCCACAGTCAAAAGCTCTGACCCAGAATTGTTCTGGTCTAAAGGAACTGCAGGGACAAAAATGTAGAAGAGCATAAGAGAAAGGAGGTCCAGTGACAGGCCCAAATTGGGATCCAGCTCAAGGGGAGGCCTAGGGCCCTGACACTGTTACTGATGCTGTGGTGTACTTACAGACAGGGGCCTAGCATGACTACTCTTGAGAGGTCCAACAAGCAGCTGAAAGAGTCAGATGCAGATACTAGCACCCAGCCAATGGATGGAAGCCCAGGACCCCTGTGGTTAAACCGGGGAAAAGCTGGAAGAAGCTGAGGAAGAGGGCAGCCCCATGGGAAGACCAGGATTCCTGAGATCTCTCAGACACTGAGCCACCAACCAAGCAGCACACAGCAGCTGATATGAGGCCCCCAACACATATCCAGCAGAGATCTTCACACATATTCAGTGAGAGAAGATGCACCTGGCCCTGGAGAGACTCGAGGTCCTCGGGAGCAGGGAGGTCTGGTGGGGTCAGCGTGGAGGGATGGGGACATCCCTTTGAAGACAGGGGTGGAGTGGGGGGTGGGAGTGGAGGAGGTATGGGATGGGGAGTGGGGGGTAACAGAACTGGACAGGAATAAAGACTGGACTGTAAAAAAGGATTAAAGAATTTAAAAAAAAAAAAAAAAAGACAAAGGGTCTTTATAAAGCACGTGCGTGTATGAACGTTGTCAGCCTTTCTAGACATCAGGCAGGGCCCAGATGCCCCTCTGAATCTCTCCTTATCCTAAATTGCCAACCCAGTGCCTCCAGGACAGATTCTCTAATTCTAAGGGGTCTTAGCTACCCTTTTAGGGTATACCCCAAAAGGCATCAAAATTGTATATATACCTACTGTTAAGGCAACACTACTGCTAAAACAGTTACGCATGAGTCTCCCCATGAGACGCCTATACCCACACTTGGGTGTGTCTTAGTTTTTTCTCTTAACCCCTATGCTTAAGTCTATGATAAAGTTTCTTCTTAATAAGCTCCAATTCTAAGCTGGGCGGTGGTGGCACACGCTTTTAATCCCAGTACTTGGGAGGCAGAGGCAGACAGATTTCTGAGTTAGAGGCCAGCCTGGTCTACAGAGTGAGTTCCAGGACAGCCAGGGCTACACAGAGAAACCCTGTCTCGGAAAAAAAAAAAAAAAAAAGACTATAAGCTCCAATTCTGCTGCAAACTTGCTCGACTTCAAATTCTTTCCTGCAATGAAATTAAGAATCTTGCCCTAAGTTGAGGTCTCTAAAAAGAACTTCATGGGCTGCTGGAGTTTCATGTCGAGAGGCCTACAACAAGAGGACAGCAAGACTCTCTAAGAGCATAGAGCCTGCCTGAGGCAGGCGCCTCTCCTCCCTAACACAGTCTAATTGGCCAAATGTTAGACTTTTAAGTCCTGCTCACAGTCTCTCCACATTGCAAATGAGAAAAGTGTAAGCTGACTTGGGAAGCTCTGGATGCCATAGCTGTTGAGACTCTTTCCACATGTAGCATCTCCCACCAACTCCTTCCTTCCTCCTTCCTCCTTCCTCCTTCCTCCTTCCTCCTTCCTCCTTCCTTCTTCCTTCCTTCCTCCTTTCTTCCTTTTTATCCTTTCTTCCCTCTGCACTTCCTTCCCTCGCTCCTTTCCTCTCATATGCAGATATTTAGAAAGTGAGTTTTGTGCCAGGCTCTGGGCCTCACAGTTTACAACAGTGAAGGCAGAAGGCAGGGACCAGTGACCAGTCCAGCCCTGCTGAGACACAAATGAACTCACAATTGCAGCAATTACACCTCAGGAATAAAGGCAGGGACAGATATGCATGCTAGTTGCCTTTGATTTCAGGCTTCCTGCCGTGACGGGGCGGGCGGGGTGTAATCCTGCCGTTCTCTTGAAGCCAGGGGCCTTACAGACTCTCACTCACTTCTCCCTATGGATGCATTCCAGACAGCCAGCCAAAAACTGGGGAGTGCTTCCTACAAGCACAGGGGCCCTGTGATTAAATCAATGCTACTACTTTATTACCGCAGTAAAAGCTGACTAAAACCTTCTGTGACCCAAATTCCTGCAGTGTTACAAAGCCAATTGTCCTGAAAATCATGGTGCCAGGTTCGATGGGGGTGGAGAAGGTGGAGAAGGTGGAGAATGTGTTGCAGGGCAGAGAACTGTTCTCGGTCCCTCCTTATAGTCCTGTTCCACAAAGTAGGAGACATGGGACAGACAGACGTGGTGGATAACGCTTCCTGTATCACTGCTTTTGCGTTCAGATTGCATGACAGTTTCTAGGGCACAGGTGCTCACTTTAGAACAAGAGAAAACAATTCCCTGGGGTACCTGAGGCTGCAAAGGACCAGGAAAGGTTGGGTTGGTTCCAGCTCCTTGCGGCCATATCCAGTTGAATGAAACATCATACAGCTACTAATATTAAATTCATGTGGATCTACATAAAGGAAACAGACAGTATTTCATGTTAAAATAGCTTTGCACTTGAGGGGCCAGAATCCTAGGAAGAAAATCTACATATGCTGTTAACATTGGCAACCTGGGTTTTGATTACGGATTGACCATGTATTTTTCACTAATAGCTTTCATTGTTTCTAGTAAGGATTAAATTCCCAGGAAATGTGCCTTGAGAAAGGAACGATTACATCTTTACAATTATGTAAACATTCCCTAGAGTGTCACTCTTGGCACTAAACACTCCAGTAGAAGAAACTCTTAATTTTAAAATTCTGTCTGGTACACACATCTCTCTCTGTCTCTCTCTCTGTCTCTCTCTCTCTCTCTCTCTCTCCTCCCTCTCTCTTACAACACACACACACACACACACACACACACACACGTACATTCACTTACACACATGCATACACATACAAACTCAGATTCAGGTACATACATGCCCACACATACAGATATACTCACACACTCATTCACACTCACATAATCACATACACACACTCAAATACTTACACACACATACTCATATACTCACACACGCATACACATGCTCACGATGTTGAGGTTTGTTCTATTGCTATGTGTTGTAACGCTAAATCTGTACCTGAAGGTCTAGTTGCCTATGAGCGAGTTCTCACACTTACCAGCTTTTGGCTTTTGTTGTGCAAACCTAGCTCCTTAATTTAAAACTATTGGTAAATAAAGATACCTATAGCCTATAGTTGGGCAGAAAAGAGGTAGGCAGAGCTTTCCATTCCTGGGCTTAGGGTCTGAGGAGAGACCCTAAAGAGAGGGAGGAGACCTGAGGAGAGGAAGAAGGAGAAATGAAAGAAGAGGACACCATGGGGAGGAGGATCATGAGAGCACGGCCGTGAGGACGGCCACTTGGAGTAGGAGTGGCCCAGGTGGAATATGACAAATGATATCTCAGGGTTACTGATGGGGAAGTAGACAAAATAGCACAAAGGGCTGATATCAGCCCAGGTCTAGTGCTTTAAGCTTATTATAAATATAGAGGGTTTTGTATCTTTTATTTGGGAACTAGATGATCTAAGGTGGGTAGAAACCTCCAATTAATGTTTACTACTACATACTAATACACAACACACACACACACACACACACACATACACACACACACACACATACACACACACACACACACACGCACACACGCACACACACTTTCCTGTACCTTCCTTTTGTAGGTTCAGCTAGTGGGCAGTGGAGGAACCAGCCTGCCCTGAGCTGAGTGTCCTCCCTTCACTAGAGGTTCCTGCTACACGTCAGTTGCTGAGCTGAGGCTGTGCGATGGGCTGTGAGAAGAGCTGGCCTCACTCAGGAACTTGGTGTCTACAGCCCCACCTTCCGCACCCCCACCCTGCCTGCTTAGCTACCTGGGGTGCAGTTCCTTTACATCTACACACTGCACACTGATACAGGCTTTTATCTTTCTTTGCAGGATTTGGGGAAGCAGCCATCACACATGGAAAAGGCTGAGGAATTGTCCAGGAAGACTATCTCCAAAGCATCTTTTATCTTAAAAGCTTGTGATTTCTTTAAAAATTAAGTCAAGTGTCTCTAAGCAGGGCATGAGTAGTAATAACACAGTCATCCTGGTGAAGGTTAAGGCAGAGTGGGATAGAAATCAAACGCCCCTGAAATGTTCCAGAATTGACCCCCAGTTCTCATCCCTCTCCTCCTCCTCTTCCCCAGTTTCCTTCCCCCTCCCCAACAACCTCCTCTTCTTCTGTTTCATTCACTGGCTATCATGAGTCTTTTGAAGCTCACAGACTCCATTTCTATACCAGATACACAGAACCTTCCAGGGATATCTCCATTTACTCATTTGTAGAATCTGGAAGGTAATGGGTCGCTTCTGAAAGGCGCTTGTTTCAAATATTTCATTCTTCTAACATGTCACGAGGCTCCTCCAGAAAGGACTTGGCAAACACAAGTTATGAGGACTTCAACTTGCACTTTGCTTTTGCAGCAGTACACTGCTCATGAGTGGGACTCCATCCTGAGTGACATCACACTGCTCACTAGTGTGACTCGATCCTCAGTGTCCTTGTTTTAAATTATTTTCACTTCATAGTTTTTACGGGGTTAAGACTGGTGGAAATGATACTTGCCCTGACATCTTCCCCTGCACCCCTCACGCACATACACACACACACACATTGCCTTCATCTCTTACCAGGATCTTTGGGCTCTCACACCCCTTCTCTCCTTTTCCCTACCCTGATCCAGACTCACCCACTTCCCCCGCCAAATGGGAAACCTCCACTTCTCTTTCTGTTACTTCAGGAGCTCTTTAACCTTTGTGTCTTGGTTTCTACTTTTGGGAAATGTGAGGCTATTCTATACCACCCTCAGTGGAGCTAGCCTGAACTAGCCTGAGAACAAAATAGTAAGTTACGGATAAACTTTCTACATGGGCCTACTGGAGATGTGAGCAAATGCCTAGATAGAGTACCAACAATAGGCTAAAGAAACCATGTCAAGAAGTTTAACCTGGTAAACCAATGATTTTATTTGGGTCACTTACAGGAACATAGGTGACTCAGACAGCTACGTTACTGAAAACCCACCCCGGTGTGTCTGACATCATGAAAGTTACATCCCTGAAACTCTCTGCACAACTCGCAGGCGATTCCATGAGCGTCTCCTCTCTCTAGTCACTATTACTACTTATGCAACCTCAGGGATGGGCTTCATGGGGGCTGGGCCTCATGCGTCTTGTAATGTTCTTAAGAACTCTCATGACTTTGTCGTGAGTTTAGCATCTCTAAAGAGTGTAGCCACTAAAAGGAAATAGCTACACAAGACCCTGGTAAGAAGGAAATAATCTCACAGATATGTTCTGAAGATGTTTGTGGGGAATCGTATGCAGAAAGACAGTCCAGGGGTTAGTGGCTGACGTTTTCATGCTGAGCTTAGACTTGGGTGAGAAGACTAAAAGCCGACTGTGCACAGTCTTGCCATAATGAATGGGACCAGCAGATGCGAGGCTACAGATAGCCGTAACTATTCCTCTCACAGAGAATGAGCCTGCAGTCACACAGATGCTACTGTGCCCTCAGGCCTGTGACCCAGCAGGAGCATGCTCCAGTTGTAGGCCTCACTGTTCTTGAGGGAGCTACATCTGTGGCTGGAATCCAGCCACCATCTGTCTCTGGCCCAGAATGTGATGGGGGCTTCTGGAAGCACAAACATGCCTGTGCTCCTAGCATCACATCTGCAGGGAAACGCTTAGCCTCTGGTAGAACTGGGCCAGCTGAACTGTGAGCACATTCAAGACTCATGAATAGGTCCAGAACAGTGGTCGTGTTGGTCCAACTGCAGGCTCCCACAGTCTTCAGGCTCCACAGCCTCCAGGCTCTTATACCTCTGCTTGGAATGATGATTTGGTTCATGCTTAAGTTTTAGGGGGTTTATTTGTTGTTGTTTGTTTGTTTTGTGTCATTTTGTTCTGTTGTTTTGTTCTTTTAACTTTCAACTAAAGCTTAATTCAAACTTTCAGAAAATTTGTAGAACTAAAAATAGTACAAAGAACCCTGATCCACTCAGATTCTTACGCTGTTGCTAGAGTTGCTGGATGTCACATATTTCTCCCATTGTCTTTCCACTTCACCTTTCTTTGATGCTCTTCCCCTCATGTATACTGACACACACACAACACAACACAACACACAACACACAACACACAACACACACACACTTCCTGATACACCTGAGAACCAGGTACACACCATGGCCCTTGAACTTGAAATTCTTCAGTACCCATTTTTTAAGAATGAGGTGTTCTCTTACAAAACCCTATTCCATGGATTAACTTCAGTACACTCAACCTTGATGAAATTTTATAAAATCTACTGTCTAGTGATAACACTGTCCATAAGATCAGAGCTTTGTAAATTCTCTTTCAAACACACACACATATGAAAGATATATACACACATATACATATATATGAAAGATGTATACACACAAATATGTATGTACACACACAGATAGATAGATAGATAGATAGATAGATAGATAGATAGATAGATAGATAATAGATAGATAATAGATAGATAGATAGATAGATAGATAGATAGATAGATAGATAGATAGATAGATGGATGGATAGATATCTCAACTACATTAAACTGGACCTACTACCTGGTAGCTCACACTTGTAATCTCAACCCCCTTGGAAGGCTGAGGCAGGAACATGGGGAATTTGAGATCAGCTTGGACTGCATAGCAAGACTCTGTCTCAAAAAACTAAAAATAACTACTGTATTGTAAAAAATCATATAGACTTAAAAATCCCCAGCTTTATGGCTAAATTAAGACATGCACATGTTTAGATGTGCCTTATGTCATTTGATGATTTTATTCCTGTTGGAAAAATGACATGAGAGTCCAATGTCTGCCATGCAACTGGAGGCTCGAGTCCCCAGTGTTTAAACAATGGAGCACACCAAGTACCTAAGGCCTCAGGGATGGTTGGCTGGAGGGAATCTGCCAGGCCTATAGCGGGTTAGCCTACACCTCTGACAGTTATCCACAGAGCATCCCCTAGGCTAGACACCAAACGCACAAGTGTGGAAAGAAAGTCTCTGATCCAGACTTGCTAATGTGTCAACTGAGAACCCAGACTTAGCAGGAAGTCCAACCTGGATTATACCACACAGCTGAACCCACAGACTGCCACCCCCCTCCACTTGCTGGGAGCTTGGCCAAGTAATTATGCCTGAGTCTATTTCCTCATCTGCCAATGCTCCTTGACTTAGGATGGGGTTACATCACCCCAAAACCCCTAAGTTGAAAATATTCTAACTTCAAAATGAATATGCAGGTTGAGGGTTTTTGGTTTTTTGGTTTGGTTTGGTTTTGGGTTTTTGGGTTTGTGTGTGTGTGTGTGTGTGTGTGTGTGTGTGTGTGTGTGTGTGTGTGTGAAATGGCTGGTGGAGAACTGCTTTAGATTTCTCTAGATTTGAAATTATTTGCATATGTATAATGAGATATCCTGGGGATAGGACTCACAAGTCTTAAACATAAAATTCACTTGTGTTTCATACACACTTTACACACACAGCCTAAAGGTAATTTTATGCAATATTGTAGTTCACTGCATTTTGACTGCAACCTGTGGCATGAGGTCACCTGTGGGATTTTCCACTTGGAGTGCCATTTCAGCTCTCAAAAAGTTTCCAGGTTCAGAGCATTTCAGAGTCAGATTTCTGGTTAAAGATGCTTGACCTGCTACACACTAATCTACAAACCCAGGAAACTTAGCCACACAGAACATTCTGGAAATGGTAGCTGCTTTCCCTTATGATCTCCTAGCCACTGGAGGCTGAAACCTCCTGCTCCCCAGCATGGAAAGAATTGAAGAAAGATCAAGACTAAACGTTCAAAGGGGGACTTCGAATGAGTACTTGTCACCTTCACGCTATCATGGAAACACAGTCAAGAAATGGAAACATTGTTCCATTTCTTCAATGCAGAAGCTGCCATGCAGGGGGCTTTGAGGACCAAGTGGAAACACTGAAGCAGGATTGGACACATTCATGCTACTCTCACCGCAGGAGATAGCACTGCAGAGTTCCTGGCCAAAGGTCCGAGGAGATGGAGCCCATGAGGCTCTCAAATGAAGTCTGAGATGTCCTCAGAGGAGGTATTCTTTTTTTTTCCTTTCTTTTTTTTTTTTGGTTTTTCGAGACAGGGTTTCTCTGTATAGCCCTGGCTGTCCTGGAACTCACTTGGTAGACCAGGCTGGCCTCGAACTCAGAAATCCGCCTGCCTCTGCCTCCCAAGTGCTGGGATTAAAGGTGTGCGCCACCACCGCCCGGCTCAGAGGAGGTATTCAAAGGGAGATTTGAAAGGTGATTTATACGTAGACTGGACAGAGCCCAGATGCTGAAGGAAAGAAAAGGGTAGGGTATTCAGTATTCCACAGGAAGAAAACTGAGTGGGATTGCAAGCAAAATCAAGACTGACCGAGAGATTGCAAAGGAGTTGCTTGAAACTAGGATCTGAGCTGGAAGAACAGGTCAGTAGTGGATGAGGCTGGAAAAACAGCAGGGAAACAAAATATCAGGGACTCAAGCAAAACCACAACACCTTCTGCCAGGTATGCATTGTCACATCCAGGCTACCAGGTAAGGTGACAAAGATCTGGCTAAACTCCTGTGGGCACGTCTACTCACTCACTTCTTTTGATGGCTCAAAATAGCCAGATGCTTTTGCAAGATTCTGATTGTAAAATTAATAATGCTTATTACAGATGGTTTTGAAAATATAAAACAACTTTTTCCCACTCTCAATTAAGAAGTACTCACTTCATAATAGCCTCATTATCTCGCATGTCAAGCTAATTGAAGGGCTAGTTAGCAGAACATTGAGTTGCTTAACTCCCTGCCGTCTTCCCCTTGGACATCCCATGACTGAGGAATAACCAGCACCCTGCATCTCAGGCTTCATCCTTACTAGATCCTTCTTTCCAGGAGAGAAAAGATCCATCATGGTGTGCCACATTGCTAGTGCCCTAAAAGTGACCCAGTTTTGAAGTAATATATCTTGTTGATAATTAAAAATACAGAGATTTTTGAGTGGGGGAGATGACTCTGGGTAAAGCACTCGCTGCACAACCATGAAAACATGAATTTGAATCCTCAGAATGCATGGAAAGTCAGGAATGTTAGCACTAATCTGCAATCTTGGTGCTCCTAAGATTAGGTAGAAAGCAGATGGGAGAATCGTCAGAAAATTTGGGGCCTGAGAGTCAAACATGAGACCCCCATCTCAAACAATGTGGATGGCAAGGACAGATACCCAAGGTCCTCTGAGTTCTTATGTGCTATGGCACTCTAGCACCACAATGACACCACACAGAAATACACACTTGAAGAGAGAGAGAGCCGGGCGGTGGTGGCGCACACCTTTAATCCCAGCACTTGAGAGGCAGAGGCAGGCGGATTTCTGAGTTCGAGGCCAGCCTGGTCTACCGAGCGAGTTCCAGGACAGCCCGGACTACAACAGCCCGGACTACACAGAGAAACCCTGTCTCGAAAAAAAAAAAAACAAAAAAAACAAAAAAGAAGAGAGAGAGAGACAGAGACAGACAGAGACAGACAGTGAGACAGACAAACAAGAGAGAGAAAGAGAGAAGAGAGAGAGAGAGAGAGAGAGAGAGAAGAGAAAGAGAGAGATGAGGGAGGGCAGGAGAAGGAGAGATGGGGGAGGGAGCAACGGGAGAGAATGTGCAGAGTCTAGAGCTTTTAAATAAGACCCTTCAGGTTTGGTTCCTGCCTCGATCCTTTCCAAGCACCACTTGGGGACTTTCCTAGCTCACAGGCCCGCAGTAGCTTTGCTCATCAGTTTCACCAGGACTGGGTCCAGTGCATGCACATTGGGCTGCAGTTACCCAGGTGAGCCTGATGAGCCATGACAGAAAAGCTTTCCATCACAGGGTGTGACACTGAGCAGAAGGGGCCCGAGAGGGAAACAGTGATTCTAAAGCCCCAAAGCTGGGATCCCTTCATTAGTGCTGTACTCACCCCATTGTTCTTTGAATAGACTGGTCCCTTGGTGCTTTGGAGATGCCTTACTCTCAAACATAAGTGCTGGCTCCTTTTCTTCCAGTGACAGATTGGTTCAGGGAGCCGAAGCAGAACTCCAAAGCTGGGCTTCAGTTCAGCTGCGGTGGCCATTAGGGAAGATTTTACAGAGCAGAAACGGAGCTCCCTCAGTTCACTCACACAGAAAAGCTCATTTGTCATTGTGGGCAGGGATATAGGACAGTGAAAGGACAGCATGGTTTCTAGCCGGCCAGAGATGGCCAGAGACCCTGCAGGTTAGAGAACCCACAGGTCTCCCTGTAAGGAATGACATACATTTCACCATGCTCCCAGACTCCAGGCTCCTGACATGAGGCTGAAGATCTCCATCGATCTGCACCATTCAGGCACAGAAGACAATGCCCCTACTAGCCCTTCCACAGGTAGAGGGCATGACTACAGGCCACAGAGCCTCAAGATAGATCTCCATATTAATGAGATACCGAAAGGCCAGAGGGCATAGCCAATTAAACATTCCTTCCTAGACCCTCCTCCTTGCAAAAGGTATTTAACCTCAGTCCTTCCCTGAGAACACTGGGGGTATAGCTTCATCCATTTTTCTGCCATGATAATAAATATCTTTTTTTGTTGTTTTGTTTTTTGAAACAGGGTTTCTCTGTATAGCCCTGAAACTCACTCTGTAGACCAGGCTGGCCTCGAACTCAGAAATCCGCCTGCCTCTACCTCCCAAGTGCTGGGATTAAAGGCGTGCGCCACCACCACCAGCGATAATAAATATCTTAAGACCATTGTTGCAGAAATTTTCCTGCCACATTGTATTTGCCGTGGAGTTCTGTGATTGGGCAGTAGAAGAGGAGGTGGAGCTGGGAGAAGGAAAGAGGAAGGGGAGGAGAAAAGAGAGGAAGGAGGAGGGAGAAGAAAATGGGGGTGACGTATGGGTCTCTAGCAGTCTCGAGTAATTATTCATGTCAAAATGTTAGATATTGGGTAACAATTCTTAACTGTATGGACATCTTGTGTATTGAGTATTTGCTGATATATAAATCCATTGAGTAATCTTTAAGCACTAAGAGTCTTCATTCTTCCAGGTACTGCAAGCATGGTGGATATTGTCTGGGACATAGCCAAGCATTATGAGGGTGGCAGAGTTGAACCAGGGACCATGCTTTGGGACATGGACTCCATGAAACTGATCTGCCGAGGCAGCTGCCACAATAATGTCTCATGGGTCCAGAACCAGTGTTAGCAGCCCCATGCTTGGCCTCTAGCCACTTCTAGTTTGGAACATGGCGGAGAGAGCTAAGCAGAACCGCTCTGCTGGTTCTCTAATACTAACCGTTACAGATCATAGCCTAATTCTCCAATTTGGAACCCACCATGGGGAACCGTGGAGAAGGTTTCAACTACCGAGCTGCCGCCTAATCTCCTGCCTATGACCTCTCTCTACGCTTCCGGTCATGGAGGCTACCAACCCAAGCAAGCGAGCTGAGCCAAGCAAGTTGTTACGACCATGTCCTCTCCACCCCAGAACGGAGTCCCGTCAGCCCGGCACCAGTGTAGAGTGAACACAATCAAATTCCTGCAGCTGTGCCTCTGAGCCACGGCCCTAGCCCCTTGGGGGAGCAGACGCGGTACCTACAATTCAACCCACAGGACCCACGCACACTACAACCCAACAGGGGAAGTGTCTATTTCTGACTTAAGATACTGCTGTATGTCAATGTTAAAAGTAAGGGGTATTATATCACCTTGCAGATGAGTTTTAAGAGAAATATAAGAGCAACAATTCTGTTTAATGGACCAAGTCTAGGTTCTGGTTGTTTCAAGACACTAGCCTTGGCCATGTGTCATCAATACACTTATTAAAGACACAAGGAGGGTGGTGGAGATGGCTCAATAAGTAAAAACACTTGCCATCAAACACAATGGCCTGAATTACAACTCCAGAACCCATATGCTGTTCTCTGGCTTTCATACTTGTGTCATGCCTGTGCATATGCACACATACAATAAATTTTTAAAAGAGACAATCATGAGGAAAAAAGAGGAAGAAGATGTATTCAATGTGGCCATAGAGCAAGTAAATAGGTCCTGGAACCCCTAATCTATATTCAGGGTCCTGACATGAGATTTAGCACTGGCTGAAAGAAAGGTCAGTCAGTCTTTGCCACTGTCTTAGTTAGGGTTTTAATGCTGTGAAGAGACACCATGACCAAGGCAAGTCTTATAAAGGACAACATTTAATTGGGGCTGGCTTACAGGTTCAGAGATTCAGTGAATTATCATCAAGGTGGGAGCATGGCAGCGTCCAGGCAGGCATGGTGCAGGAGGAGCTGAGAGTTCTACATCTTCATCTGAAGGCTGCTAGTGGAAGCCCATACTCAGAGTGACACACCTACTCAACAAGGTCACACTTACTCCAATAAGGCCATATCTCCCAATTGTACCAGTCCCTGGGCCAAGCATATTCAAACCATGACAGCCACTTTGGGACTGTATTTGTCCCCAGTGTCTTTTGGGTTTCTGCTTTATTCTCTCACAAATCACCATTTTTCATATATATATATCTGTGTTTCACCACTCCAAATACCTAATAGAGATTTCCAGAATCCCAGAGTCACAGTCTACATTTATTATTATTATTATTATTATTATTATTATTATTATTATAACAATCTGATTCAGTTTGAGTCCCACTAGCTATAGCCAAGAGGTGGGTAGACTGGCCCCCATGTCTGCCCAGTATAGCTCGGAACTGATCTTGTTTCTCCACTGTGCTGTCTTAACTGATGTTTTCTTTCAGAACATCTGTGTTGTTTTTCCTGGGCCATGTTGTATAGCTGGCCCATGTGGTAGATCTAGTTTTTGTTTTTGTTTATGTTTTTGTTTTAAACCACCATCCTGACTTCCATAATGGCTGGACCAGTTTGCAACCCCACCAGCAATGCATATGAGTTCTCTTTTTTTCTACATCTTTGCCACTGTTAAACTTTTCTTGACTGCCATTCTGTCTGGATGATATGGAATCTCAGTGTAGTTTCAATTTATATTTCCCTGATAACTATCGATGCTGAATAGTGTGTGTGTGTGTGTGTGTGTGTGTGTGTGTGGTGTGTGTGTGTTATGACATTTGTACTTCTTCCTTAAGAACTTTCTGTTGTTTTCATTAGCCCATCATTTGATTAGTTTGTTTGATTTGTTGCTTTATCTTTTTGAGTATTCTTTATGTATTTGGGATATTAATCCTTTGTCAGATGTCTAGCTAGCAACAGTTTCTTTCCCTTATTGTGTACAAAAGTTCTATTTCTATTTTTTTCCCCCTTAAGGCAATGGTGAGTTAGTTTTTGTCCTTGTACACAATCCAATGAATAAACAAAGGCTTTTTTAGGGGCTCAGGTACTTTAACTCCCTAATCTGTAGGTGATGGACTCTCCTTTACTCCCCTGGCTGCCTTGAGTAAACATTCTGTGGATCAAACAGGAGGCTGGAACACACTTTTTAAACCTTCTTGATGTCTTAGCTGCTTTTCCATTGCTGTGATAAATCACCAGGAACAAGGCAGCTTATAGAATGGAGGGTTTATTTGGGCTTATCATTCCAGAGAGTCCCTAGCAGCAAGGAAGTCATGGCAGCTGGAGCAGGAAACTGAGGCATCACATCTCCAATGACAAGCATGGAGCACCAAAGGTGAACTAGAAGTTGGGTGAGGCTATAAAGTCCCCAAACCACCCTCAAACCTTCCCAAAAGTACCACCAAATGGGGACAAAGTGTTCAAATGCCTGAGGTATTGCAAACAGTTTTCATTTAAAGCACCATATACGATCCCCTTGAGAAAAACCACACAATTGCAGCTGACTGCTTTGGTGCCTGAAGAAACAGCCTTAACCAGAGCTGTTTCAACTGGCTTTTACCTGGTATTGTTGCTGTCACAAGACTTGGTGAACATTAGCTGACCCTGCTACAATTTCAGACTGACCAGGGCATAGGGCAAGCACTTCCTCCAGCAGTGGGCTTACAGGAAGCCTAAAGTGACTGGTGCAAAGACAAATCTGCATTTGTAAGCCAGATGTGCTGTGATGCAAACCTTCATTTGCATGTGAGGATCAATTTGAACCTTCTCTAGGCTTATAGACTGGCTTTTCAGGTTTCACTGTTCCTTTAGCTGGGAGACATGCTTCTGAACCACCCTTAGACACAATAAAAGGTTTCTCCCTGGGTCATTTCTTGCTTGGATTTAGCGAGGTGAGCTGAGTGGTAACAAGAAAAACAAACAGCAGGGAGGGCCTGTGAATCGCCCATGGCTGAGACAGCTGAGCAGCCACAGGCTAAGTTACACAAGTGGTAAGGCAGCAGCTGACGAAGAGGCCTAGCCTAGCTGTTGCAGATGCAGCAGCAGCTGAACAGAGGGATGGCCAGGACAAATGTAGGAGGGAAGACAAGCAGAGAGAAGAGCGAGCTGAGGACGGATAGAAGGTTGCAAAGGACTATAGAAGAGAAGCTGCTGCCCTCTTAACTGGCAGAGTTCCAGAGAGCAAAGCCTGGGAACCATAACACTGGTTACTACCAAGGGCTGGGAATTCCAGTAGCCAAGCCAGAAGCAAAGGCTCAAGTGTCTGCTGCTGTCAGGGACTGAGAAACCTTGACCCAGGCCTGCTAACCAGCTTTAGTGCACCAGGGATGCCTGATACCTGAGAGCTGTAACACTAGCAGGCTCCCTTGCTTCCGCTTCTGCCCATGGCTGACTCTCCTGCCCGATGCTGTCCAACACCAAGGGACACCAAAGCTGCCAAAACCAGCACTTGAGAGTATCTTATGTCCCAAGATCTTTATCCAAGTAGAGCCCAAGAATCTCAGCCAGCTGGTTGCGAACAGTTTTACTTGATTTAATTTCAGTATCTCCTTTTTATTAGCTTTAAAGTTTTTATTATTATTATTTCTGTTAGTATAAAAACCTGTCGTGGGGGGCTGGGGAGATGGCTCAGTGGAGTAAGAGTGGATTGCTGCACTTCCAGAGAATCCAGGTTTGGTTTCCAGCACCTACATTGAACAGATCACAACATCCTATCACTGTAGCTCCAGGGGCATCATTAACTTCTTCTGACTTCTGAGGCACACACACACACACACACACACACACACACACACACACAAATAAAAAGAAAATAATTCTTTAAAAATCTGTTACCCAGCTAATGAAGCAGAGGAGCATGTCATAAGCAGGAACCCTTGTTCAACGCTTGGCTTTCTCCAGCCGCAGATAGTCTTTCATCTTTGACAAGCTCTTTTGGAGGTCTTTTTCTGTGTAAATGCACACATAACCACCACGAGACTTACCACATACAGCACTAATCAACAACTTAAAAAAAAACCATAAAATGTGGCTATCTGTTCACCCAATGTACACATACATAGCTTGCTCTTTTTTTTTTTTTTTTTGTCATGCCGTCTGTCACATGTCATCATATGTGTTTGATAATTTGACAATATATTTATTTATTTATTATTATTTATTTATTCATTTATTTATTTATTTTTATCACATCGTAATTTACTTATTCACACAGGGGTTATAAACGCAAAAAGGCAGGATGTGGGGAAGGGGATGACACCAGAGCACAGGTGCTCAGGGGGAGTACAGATACCTTTCAGAACAGGGTATCAGCTGGGTGAAGGTTCAGGGGACAGGTCACTATGACTCTGCCTATGATTCACTTGTCCTTATCTAAGTTGGTACTGTCTGCTGAGGCTACCTATTTACAGGATCTATGACTACTCAGGCTGGTAAATTTCCACAAAGGCTGCCTGTTTACAATAGCTTATAGCCATCTATTTCAGTGTTTTTCCACAGAGAACCAAGACTTGGTGTTAGCGTGTATGTATGTCAGGCCTATTGCTGATTTTAGGCCTGTGGCTGATATTAGGCCTTCAGTGTATAAGCAGGGCTGCCCCTGACATCTCCTCCCTTCTCTAAGTATAGAAGGGCCTTGGCGATTCTAATCTTGCGAAGGCAGGGATAGAGACCTGACCTCCAGTAATTTGACAATTCTTTACAGGAGAGATTTGCATTGCCAGCAGTGTTCATGATTATGGGAAATCATGCTGAGTGGACGTGAACAGTCCCGGGCTTGATGGCTCATATATACCTGTTCAACACTCACTGTCAAGACTCCTCCCCCAAAGTCCAGTGGGTTCTTCGTAATAAACATGCATGGTAAATAACAAACACAAGTATCTCAGTTACTTAATGCTGCAATAAGACACTATGACCAAGGCAATCTATAAAAGAAAGTGTTTAATTTGGGACTCATGGTTTCAGAGGGTTAATGTCCATGACCATCTAGATGACGAGCATGGCAGTAGCAGAAGACAAATAGACACAAGAAATAGCAGTAGTTTGGAGCTTACATCTTGACCCACAAGCAGGAGGCAGAGAATGTTAACTGGGAATGGCATAGGCTTCTGAAACCTCAAAGCTCACCCAAGTGACACATCTCCTCCAATGAAGCCACACCTCTTAATCCTTCCTAAACAGTTCTAGCAAGTTTGGACTAATCATTCAAGTATATGAGCCCCATTTTCATTTATGACAATGAGTGATGAAATCATGGGCTAAATGTTCACTGTCCCTTCCTCAGCTGTGTTGGATATTAACTTGATCCTTTATTTTGTTTGTTTGAGATGATGAGGTCAGGCTATGTGGCCTTGCTCCCTTGAACTCAAAGGCTGCGGAGGTCTTCCTGCCTCAGCCCCCTGAGTTAACCTTCAAGCCTGACTCTAAATACCATCCCTTGAGTGTCGGTGTGTGAGATGTACAGACGCCAGAAGTCCAAAGGACTCCACTCACAAAGAGAATTGCTTGGATGACTTTTCAGATCACCTTCCCTTCCAGTCCTACAGGACACAGTCCATGCCGTTTCCACAGACCCTGGCTCTTCTTCCCTAGGACTCCCATGACAAAATAGCAAAAATTATCTCCTGACATGTCTGTTTTTTCACTCCCAGTAGGCTGAGCATCTGTGAAAGGACTGAATCACTTTGATAATCCAGTCACCAGTCCTTGGTAATTTTTGCTTATTTTTCATGTTGATTTTTTTCTCTTTTTCTCTCTCTCCTCCCATCTCCCTTCTTCCATTTCACAATATAGGATCTTTCTATGTAGGACAGGTTGTCCTTGAACTTGTGAATTTTCTTCCTCAAACTCCCAAGAGCTGCATTTGTAATCCTGTGCCATAAGACCTGGCCAAACATTCTCAGGGTTATAATTGTACTCTTGCCTTCTGATAGGCATGGGAGCATCTAAAACTCTTAGGCATTTGCTTTTACAAACACCATTTCCGGAATACAAGGTTTGTCAAGGACTGAGCAGAGTTATGACTGGCTAAGAAGGCTATATCATCTCTATGCGCGTGCATTTCCTCTGAAGCAAAGCTCTGTGTTCAAAGCTCCCAGCCTGGCTGTGGTGCACCTGTTAGCTTCCACTTGCTTGGACATACCTTGCATCTTGCATTCCGCCTGGAGGAAGCTCAGCTAAGATGCTGATGTGGAATTAATGGCTCTTTATGATGTCTTCTAACTCCCTCTGGACAAGTTCTTTCTCCAAACCCCGCTAGAACTTTGCTGCCCTTCTTTCCAGTGCTAAGCTCCTCTTTTCTAGTGTGGGTGTTCTCTTGTATTTGTTTGGCATCAGACTGTGGCCGTTCTGGGCTTACAATGTTTGCTGTTGAATTCAATTCAGAGATCTCTCTCCAGTAAAAATCTTCCATTCATAGAAGCCGCTGTCTGAAAGATCATGAGCCAACTTGAATCTTTATTCAAGAACCAGCTATGGCCCTGGAGGCATTCTGATCCTACACACTCTACAGCATAACCATTGCTCATTGTTTCCATAAAGGGCCAGTAAGGTTTGTCAGGGACTGAGCAGAGTTATGACTGGCTAAAAAGGCTGTCATCTCTGTACTCATACGTTTTCTCTGAAGCAGTGGAACTCTGTGATGTGATAGATGAATACAGTTTAAGATCAAGCCTCGGGGACAAAAACACAACATACTGGAAAATGTCTGGCAAATACTGTCCTACAAAGAATCTTCTGGAATGGGCAGGTCCACATATGTTCTGCAAGAGTTCTCCTGGCAGCCATCTGTGGTTAACAAGCATGCTCCTCACTGACCGTCTGCTTTTGGCTTCTTTTCAGCCTTAAATAAATAAAGATGATTTATCATGTGAAACCAGGGAGTCTGCCTTTGTAAAATGAAAGCCTAGCACACTGGGAATACGATGAGGGAGGAATTGTCTGGAAAAGGAATCAAGTCCTGCCTGCCATCATTACTAGACAGTTTCCTCTTGTACTTTGTTCTCCAAGAAGCCTCTGGAAACAAAGCCCCCCCCCCCTCCAACTTCCTTTAGAATCACTGATGAGAGCATTGTTGTTCTCTGCACGTGGTGATGGGGTAGTGGTTAAGCTCAAGCTGTTGGGATGCCATGATTCTCCTTGCTGCTGCTGCTGTTGCTGCTGCTGTTGTTACTATGTCTCTCCCCTCCCCCTTCGTGTGTGTGTGTGTGTGTGTGTGTGTGTGTGTGTGTGTCTGTGATGAAGAGACAAGTTTGCTCTGAGCTAGCCCTATCCAAATGCACCTAGCACTTAACTGTGATGGCAGAAACCATCTATAATATGTCCTATTCAGTACTGGAGCCACTAGTCACTTGAGCCCTTGATATGTGGCTCATGTGGTGGAGGAAGTGACTTTTAAACTGCATTGAAATTCCCTGAGTTGTAACAGAAGTGATACCAGGAGACAGTAGCTCGTGTGTGGATCATGATAGACCATTCTGCTCTCTGTGGTTTTGCTGCCTTTGTGGCCCACACATGCTCTCTCTGTTCAACTAAGGTTTCCTAGGCAGCTCTGGGTGCCATGTAAATGCATATGGTTACCAAAATTACAGAGCCACACTGCCCAGAGCCTACCAGTCTTGTAGAGCAAAGGAGGGTTCTTGTGCAGCATGAAAGTGCAGTAATGAGCTTGTGCTAAGGGATATTCTAGAAAGTGGGTCAAGTAGTATGTCCCAGGAGCATATAAAACAGCTTCAAAAAAGAGGTGAAATTTAGTGATGTGTTCTGAAATTCTGGACTTTTATCTATTTTTCAGAAGGAGAGACTGGCCTTGGGCCTCAAGCTTGAGTGAGTCCCAATTTTCTTCACTGACATGGCTTTCCATCAGGTCCTGCCAACAACCTAAGAAAGATCTGTCTCTGTTTTGGTATCATTAAAAATCCATTAATTAACCAATCAGCAAGCAATCCGTCAGTTAATCAAATCAAGACAACAGTAAATATGTTTATGAGATATATCCGCATTCCCATAAGTCTATGACAGTCATCTAGTAGGATGACTTTTTAAGGAAACTGAGGCACAGAGGAAAGCAATGCTGGATGCCTTTGGGAGTATGTGGATAGAAAGGGTCAGAGCAGATTGGAAACATACACTGCCTGAAGACAGTTTTAACAAAAATTTCAATTAGATTTATCCATGTTTTATTTTATGTGTGAGTGTTTGCCTATATGTAAGTATGCGCACCACCTGTATGTCTGTCACCCTCAGATGTCAGAAAAGAGTATCAGATACCCTGGAACTGCAATTGCAGATGGTTGTGAGCCACCAAGTGGGTGCTGATTTAACCAGTGTCTTTTGGACAAGCGATTGTTGTTCTTAATTGCTGAGGCATCTCTCTAGCTCCAGGACAATTGTGTGTGTGTGTGTGTGTGTGTGTGTGGTGTGTGTGTCCTTCTTGATTTGAACTGAATTTGAAAAACACAGCTTAAAAAATAGGCATCTGGGCTGTCAAGGTTGGGGCTATTCAGTACAGAAGTTAAATGTGGTATTATATTTGTATACTGCCAGGGGTTCATGTTTCCCAGGCAAGACTAACCTGTTGCCATAACTGACAAGGACTTAACAGTCAATGCTATTGAATGTTTCAGGTGGAGCAGAAAAGAGGGTTCCTGTCATCCCTAAATCTTCATCCAGGAACACCTCCCTTCTGTACCATCATCAAACGAGGAGCCATGGACTCTCCACTCCTTTTGTGCCTTCTGCTAAGCTCAGAGCACATGTTCATCAGAACCTCGTCTTTACTTGCCTTTGTGCTGCCTGGGTTGTGTGTCAACTTGACACTAGCTGGAGTTATCACAGAGAAAGGAGCTTCATTGAGGAATGCCTCCATGAGATCCAGCTATAAGACATTTTCTCAATTAGTGATCAAAGGGGAGGGCCCCTTGTGGTGGTGCCATCCCTGGGCTGGTAGTCTTGGGTTCTATAAGAAAGCAAGCTGAGCAAACCAGGGAAGCAAGCCAGTAAGTAACATCCCTCCATGGCCTCTGCATCAGCTCCTGCTTCATGACCTGCTTGAGTTCCAGTCCTGACTTCCTTTGGTGATGAACAGCAACATGGAAATGTAAGCAGAATAAACCCTTTCCTCCCCAACTTGCTTCTTGGCCATGATGTTTGTGCAGGAATAGAAATCCTGACTAAGATACTCTAGCTTAGCTAACTCCAGTGATTTGAGTAGTGATAGAATAAACCATGCAAGAAAGACAGGAAGGCCATCATTGGCAGAGAGCACAATATCAGATACCAGTTAAACACATCCAAAGAGAGTCATCAATTCCTGGGAAAAAAACCTTGAACAAAATTTTTGAAATGGGTATCATATTGCTTCTGAAATTTCTATAGTATAGGGAATGAAATACTTTATAGATTATTTGGATCTTTGTTTTATTGCGAAATATTTTAAATACACAGTTGACTGTATGTATTAAGAAGACACAAAACAGAATAATGAGGAAACTCAGCTTAAGTAATTCTGCTTGGGAAGCAGAGGCAGGCAGACCTCTGAGTTTTAACTCAACCTGGTCTACATAGGAAGCTCCAGAATAGCCAGGCTACACAGAGAAACTCTGTCTTAAATACACACACACACACTCAACTAAATATATAAGAAAAGAAACAGAATCTTTAGAAGGAAAACAATATAAATAAAAGAAGTTTATATTTGGTTTGGCTTCTTTTGCTGTGATTAAACACCATGACCAAAAGCAACTTGGCGAGAAAAGGGTTTATTTCAGCTTGCACTTCAGGTGACAGTTAATCACAGAGGAAAGAGAGGCAGAAACTGAAGCAGAGACCACAGAGTGCAATACTTACTGGCTTGTCTCCTCAGCTTGCTCAGCTGCCTTTGTTATACAGGCCAGGCTCACTTGCCCAGGGAAGGACCCCTCCTACATCGATTAACAGTTAAGAAAATACCCCACGGGCATGCCTATAGACTAATCTAGTGGAAGCAATTCTTCAACTGAGATTCTCTCTCTCCAGGTACGTCCAGCTTTGTATCAAGTTAAAACTCTTATGACAAATGCAAACATCAGGTGCCTTATGGTTTAGAACTAAGTTATAAGACAGCTTATAAGAATGCATGATCATAATAAAAAGCAGTTATCTTTTTTGAAATATTTAAAATATTTCAACATTTTATCATAAAAACAAAGAAGCATTTACCATAACTCTATTAAAATGTAATATCTATAATTTGTTTATGAATGTTCAAAACAAATAAGTATAGATCTTTGGAACACAAAGAAAAGCCCAGAAATAAACTCAGTTAAATATAGAATGCAGTAATTTCACATGATACATTGTTGCCAGGATACCTAGAAAGGAAAAGTGGACAAGCCCATGCACGCAATGCTCTGTCTGCCTCCTGGGGCTATAAGCACGGGGTTTTTAAAATGAACACTTGTCTTTTCCATGGCTCACCATTATGGATTAGAGAGATGGGCACAGGGACTATACCCACAGTGTGGAATGATAGATGCATTCTGTAGTGGGACCTTTAGGGACATGTAGGCAGAGGACTTTATCCCAGACTCGGGTGACGAGGAGAAGAAAAGACTTCTTGAGAAGGAGAACCCTGGGCTGCAGCAGCTTATCCTTTCTGCTCATTCCAGAAAGTTCTATTTTTTAAATTGTTGATCCATGTTGATATTTTCTATATACTTGACTAGATCATTTTTTGTATTTTTTTAAGGTTTATTTATTTTATGTGTTTGAATGTTTTGCTTGCATGTATATATGTGCACCACTTGCCTGCCTGGTGTCTGCTGAAGCCAGAAGAGAGCATTGGATCCCCTGGAAGCAGAATTACACATGACTGTGAGCCACCACATGGGACTGTAAACCAAACAGGATTCAACACAAGAGCAGCAAATACTCTTAACTGCCAGCCATCCCTCCAGTCTCACAGCAAGGGTCTTTAAAGAGCTGGACTCATCTCCCTCAGATGCCAGAGACTGAGGGACACAGCAAACAGTCCTGAGAAAGGAGAGCCAGTGTCCAGAGTCTGATTCCTGGTTAGACAGGCATGTGTGGGGCACAGAGAAAAGGGAGTAGGGTCAGAGTCTGGGACACATTCGACAGCAGATTTGGGGAGGAGATGACTACAGGAGATCTACATTTTGAGATGAACCAATAAAATGTAGAGAAATCTGACTGTGAAGGTTAATCTGGAGTGCAGCCAGGTGAGACTGAGAAGCACTTGGCAGATCAGGAAAACGAGCAGCTCTAGACGCATCTGTGAGGGTGTTTCCACATAAGGAAACTGAAGGAAGGAAGGAAAACCGTATAAATAAAAGAAGTTTATATTTTGGTTTGGCTTCTTTTGCTGTGATAAACACCATGACCAAAAGCAACTTGGAGAGAAAAGGGTTTATTTTTAGCTTGCACTTCAGGTGACAGTTGATCACAGAGGAAAGTGAGGCAGAAACTGAACAGAGACCACAGAGTGCAATGCTTACTTAGAGTTTGGATTACAGCATCCTATAGGCTGGGTCTGGATGGGATAAACAAGAGGAAAGCACACCAGGAAGCAGTCACACTCTGCCTCCTGAGCACCCTGAAGTTAGCTGCTTCTGCTCGCCCTCTGAAATCCCTGAGACCATGAACTAAAATAAATTCAATTTTGGTAAGTGATGGGTGCAGTGGTGAAAAATGAACACACCAATGTTTAAGAGAGATATGTAAGTCTTTCTGTATAAGTAGAAATATAAGGTATCTTACATAGCACTGTGAACCACTGTGGAATGAGAGTGGACACTGTCAGAGAGACTTATAATAACTAGGAGTACCACATAACTAACTATGGCACTCTGGGTATGTATCTGAAAGACTCTAAATAAGTCTGTTGACATAGATACCACATACCATGCTTATTGATACATCATTCACAATAAGTGAGCATAGGATTAACCCAAATGTTCATCAAGTGATAAATAGATAAAGGAAATGTGCTAGAGGTACCAAGCATCCCACTGTAGCTCTCTTATGTGATGACTTCCCTTTATCCCCTTAGAAGACATTCTAAGGAAGGACTTGGAGCAGCAGTGTATTCAGATCAGTCACAAATGGCCTTCCACTTAGAATATGAAATTCTTTTAAAAATTTTTATTGAGATAGAGCTTCATGTAACCCAAGCTGGCCTCAGACTTGCTACATAGCTGAGGTTAGTTATGAACTCCTGGTCCTCTTTCCTCCATATCCTGAGGGATAGCATTACAGCTGTGCACCATGACACCCAGTTTATGCACTGCTAGGGATTTCATACATGTTAGGCAAGTACTCTATCATGAGAATTACACCCTCGCTTCCAGAATATTAACTTCTCAATGGTAAAGGATAAAGACAGTAGAAAATATTTCACCGAAATCTAAGTCTACTAAATAAACTAGGCAACTCCTAAAAGTTGTTTTCTGACCTCAACGTGTGTGCTGTGGTATGCACACACACCGAGATACACACACAAACACACACATACACACACACACAGATACATAAACACAGACATATACAGTCACAGACACATACAGATGCACATAGGCACATGTATGTGCACACATGCATGCCATACACATAGATATATACACATGCACACACAGATATACATGGACACACACACAGACACATACATACACAGACACATACAGTCACAGACACATACGATTCACAGGCATGTGTACACATGTGTGTACATGCACACACACATAAATACATGCAACATATAGATAAACATATAGAATCACACAGACATACATGTACATACACACAGAGATACACACATACACATAAATACACACATACATACACACATAAATATATACACAAATGCACATACAGAGATACATATACACACCACACACAGATATACACACAAACACATACACATGCAGAGATGCACATAAAGACATCACATAGATACACACACATACACACATAGACAACACACTGAGAGATACACATACATAGACATACAGAGAGAAAGATACACACACATGCTTGCACACACATACACACAGAGACACAGTATAATTTTAGACCTTTTTGCAAGTAGTGAGTGGTTTTGATGACAGCTTTCTTAAGATGTTAATAACAGGCAATATCAAGCAAAAGCTATATAGGAATCCTGTCCATCATTGAACTTTGCTATAAATTTTAAATAATTTGAAATTAAAAGTTTAAAGTACTAAGTAAAAGTCAGCTGCCACAGGGGTTGCATATAGAAAGTATATACAGATATATACATATAGAAAGTATATAATACAATTAAGAATTTCAGGTTTTAGACAAACCTGGTTTCTGACCCCGTGAGTGTCGCCCACTGACTGCCATGATGGAAAGTCCTTTTTTCTTCTTCTCCAGGTCCTCATGGGTGGAACGAAGAGTAAATAAAGGCAAAATGCTTCACCCCAGTGCTTGGGTGCAGTAAAAGCTCAGCGAAGGTGACTTTCCCTTTCATTCTTGTGGTTGATCAAAGAAACACAGATGGAGACGATGGCATGCGACTTCACACCTAATAGATCAGCAACAACTATCATCCACACTACTAAGTCAGCAATGACTGTCATCCTCAGTGCTCCAGAGTGTGGACAGCAGTACAAAGCCAGATCCAGTGTCTAGAAAGACAACATGGAGCCATAGATGCATCAGAAGACTTAGAAACATCACATCCGTTAACCTGGACCTCCTGTCATCCAGGGGTCCAAGCACAGTTTAAGTGGAGTATCATTACTGTATACTATCTAAATAGTTAAACTTTATACAGTAGGCTACAACCTGTTCAATAAGAATATGTTCTACCCTCCTATCTTGACCAATGTACCCTTAGAAGTTTGGGTTCATATTTAACATTCCTATGTTGGAGCTGCTGGCTTCAAGACCATTCTCTTCAAAGGCCCCAGATCTGTCTGGCCCTAGAAGAATCCCATAGCTCCTATGTTCAAACACTGGAGGTCAGGGAACAGCTGTTCCATCCCTCAGGTCCAGCTCTCTGCCCACTGCTAGTGTAGTTGAGTCTCAGAAGAGGAGATCCTGAAAACAGGGCTGTGCCACACTGGAGATGAGCATTGTCATCGGGCAAGGACTTCTGGGAGTCTGGGGTATCTGCAGAATAGTCTGAAGAGGGGTTGTGAGTGTGAAGAGGAACTGAAGTCAGGCCATCAGACTTGGTGGTAAGACTCTACCTGATAAGCCATCCCTCAGGCCTGAACCCATTGTCTTGTATAATTACTATTCAGCAATGAGAAATAATAAAATTGAGTGGCAACCATTTAGATTAAGTAATAATCTATGTACGTTTGCACTTGCTTTGGTTGCGATGGATGTCTCTGCTGCATCTATTAAGCATCTGTGAGTGGCCAGGCACGGTATGTAAGCATCCAAATGCAATGTTTCAGCAAGCCCTCATCGATGCCTGGTGGGGAAGATAGCAGCTTAGCTGGAAGGCCTTGAGGAGCTGTTGAGGAGCAGAGAAATGAGACCCGGCACACTTACTAACAACCCAAAGGCCAATGCATCCCTCTTGTCCCTAGACTGCTTCTTGTGTCCACACCTTCAGCAGATCCTAATTAAAGCAGTATTTCCATAGATTAAGAATGGTGCACCAATAAATTAATAACAGCATGTCTGGGCCCAAGACTGACTCTGTGAGTCCAATAATGGGGATACTGCAGACTAATGCTTAGTTTCCAATTTATAAGAGTAGGAAAACATTTGAGAGATGGCCTTGGTATGGCAGAGCCACTTACAACATAGAACTGGAGGTGGCAGACCACAGCCTGTGAGCCAAAGCCAACCTGCCGCTCGTTCCCTACAGCCCACAGTCTAAGCTGTTTGACAGTTTTAAATGGCCAGGGAGACATGTGCGAATGAGCAGAGCTTCCAACTGTCATGTCTCTGATTCAATTCACTTGGCCCACACCACTGTCACTCATGTGTGAATTGTCTCTAGCCATTGTACACCATAACAGCAAAGGCAGGTGGCTGAAACAGATGCTACATGGCCTGCGAAGGAGAAAACACACACTCTATAGTTATTTAACGAGAGATGCTATGGGTCTCCAACATAGGGGCAGACCACAAGCCTGCTTACTTAGGATTAATGGAACCCAGCACTCACTTTGCGAACATCTTCTCCACGCCTGCTCTTCAGCCTCCTGTATATAGATTATTTCAATGTCTATAAAACACACAGTATTAATTCCCTAACAAAACTGAAGCCCTAAGATCAAATTCGTTTTTAAAAGTTTTATTTTGTTTTTCAACATTTCATGTAATATACTCTCTGATCACAGAACTCCATTATTCTGTCTTATCACCCTCCCCTCCCACCAAACTATTTCTTCTTTCAAAACAAGTCTCCTTCCTACTTCCATGGACTTTTTTTTTCACCCCATTTCATTTAATTAGAGTTGTTTGCATGAGTTCAATTTTTTTTTTCATTAAAAAATGAAGTGGCCATTGCTGGAGAGATAGCTCAGCACTTGCGGCTTTTGTAGAGAATGGATTGAAGACTCAGTTCCCAGCACCCACATGTCGGATGCGTTGCCAGGAAGTCTGATGCCCAGGCATACTTATGGTGCACACACACGTTCATGAAGGCAAAATATGTACATACATAAAAATATATAACTCTTTAAAGAATTTTGGAGGTGATTAGGCGTTCACTACGTAGCCCAGGTTGTCCTGGAACTTTTATGCAGCCCAAGGCAGCCTACTGGTGATCATCCAGCCTTATCTTTCCCTTTAGGGAAGCAAGCAAGGAGCTTCAGAATGAAGAGACTCCAGGAAAGGTATGATACTCTGTCCTCAACTTCCACACCACCTAATTTAAAATTCAAATCAGCACCAAGCCCTCAACAAAGTGAAGTAAGAAGGAGCTCAATTAACTTCTGATCTCCTCCATGAAGGAAGTGACAGGCTGTCCTAAAATAGCTCTGCTTAGAGCCTGAGGACATTTGGGTGTCCCTGCTCTAGCCACTGAATCTGTTTCCTGTGTGGTTAACTCAAAATGCCGACTAGAATCTACTGACTTTGCCAAGTGTGGTACGCAGACAGCCAAGACAGCCCAATCTCTCATAGCTGCCTCCTCTGTTGACCAGGGACAAACTGTCATTTCCTACTTATGAAAGATGGAAAGATTGTATATTTACCTGAAAACCCAAATCCTGCCAGACTTCCCAGCCTCTGTGTCTCTCACGGCCAAGTCATGATCAGAGATGTTCCTTAGAGCAAGTGGGGGAAAGCCCACATCCCCAATCTTGTTCTAGATTCCAGTCCATCTTGTACACTGGAGAGCAGCAGAATTAGTTGTCCTTTCTCAATTACAGTTTTCTTTTTCAAGACAGGCTTTCTCTGCCCTGGAGCAGCTCTGTAGACAAGGCTGGCCTCAGACTCAGAGATCTGTCTCTCTGTCCCTGTCTCTTCCTCTGCCTCCCAAGTGCTGGGGTTAAATGTATGCACCATCACCAGTTGGCTTCTTTCTTTTAAAGATTTACTTATTGTATTTATTTATTTATTTATTTATTTATTTATTTATTTGTATTTCTGGTGTGTCACTGTCTTCAGACATACCAGAAGTAGGCATTAGATCCAATTACAGATGGTTATAAGCCACCACGTAGTTACTGGGAATTGAACTTATGACCTTTGGAAGAGCAGCCATTGCTCTTAACCACTGAGCCATCTTTCCAGCCTGGCTTGCTTTTTTTTTTTTTTTTTTTTTTTTAATTTTACATCCTGACCACAGTTTCCCCTTTCTCCTCTCCTCAAACCGCACTTTCTTCTCCTTTATTTCCTTATCCACTTTACATCCCAATCGCAGTCCCCCTTCCTCCTCCCCTCCCAGCCCTGCCCTCACACCCCTCCCCCATCCCTCCTTCCTGTTCCCCTCTGAGAAGGGAAGCAGCATCCCCCCCAGGAATACCAACCCACCCTGGCATATCAAGTCACAGCAGGACTAGTGACACTAATGCCAGACAAGGTAGGCCAGCAAGAGGAAAGAGCTCCAAAGACAGGCAACAGAGTCAGTCAGCCCCAGCTCCACTTATTAGGACTCACATGGAGACCATGCTGCACATCTGCTATGTATATGTAGGAGGCCTAGGTCCAGCCCTTGCGTGCTCTTTGGCTGGTGGTTCAGTTTCTGAGCCCCAAGGGCCCAGGTTAGTTAGTTGACTCTATATGTCTTCTTATGATATCCTTGGATTGCTTTACTAGTTTGTTTGTTTTTAACCTTGCCATTTTGAGCAATCCATGGGGTGAACCTCAGACTCAGTTCATACCTATGAACCTATATAAGATCATGACATCAGAGTACTTGAGCTATAAGATGCTTGAAAATGCTGCCTCTTCCTACTGTCCATATTCCCTCGCTGCTTGAAGGTTGCTCATCATACACTCCTTTTCCCTTCATTTCTATGTTATTTAAGTGTTCAAATAAACTTCAAGTGTTTAATCAGAAAAAGAGTGCAAGAGACAGAGACAGCAGGCCGGGTCAAAAAATCCTGTGACAGGGACACAGTTAGCTCCTTGCTCTCCTTGTCTGCAGAGCTGGAGAGGTAGAAAGGACTGAAATAGTGCCAGTCACCGAAAGATCGGACAGTGTCAGACACACCTGGCACCTGATCATTTGTCCAGTGGTTAAAAAGCTGTACAGACTTCCCGCACTCTGCATGTCTGTAAGCTTCCAAGTTTCATTTACTAAAGATTCCACAGGTCTTTCAGACAACATCCATCTTTCTCCTAAAATGTTTCTCCTTTCAGTAACATATTTATAATAATCTTAAAACATAAGTCTATGCTAAATATCTGTAAGTGCCAGCACTGACCCTACAGATCCCATCAAGGAGACTCATGAGCATAATTTCACTATTATAAATACTTTGAGAAATCAGGAAGTAATATAAGTTTCAGGATTGGGTATCGGTGGGGTTCAGGGCAAAATCAGGATCATTTTATTTAAGAGGCCTTCTAACGCGAGCATGTCTTTAGCTGATAGGTCCATGGGGAACCTCATCTTGCAGTAAAAGGGCAACTGGGCAACATCTTTCCCTGCAGCCCAGTGGTCCTTTGTTTAACCAGACAGTAAGCCATGTCTGAAATGTTCTGTACAAGTTTAGAATGTAGAAACTCCCGTCAAAGAAACCTATTCATAATGTGGTAGAAGCCAGTTCACGTCTCGGGGCTGCAAATCAAACTCCTATCTCTTATGTATGTCATTAGCCCAGAACTTCCCTGTAGACTTAGAGAAGAGGGCCCTGTGCTGGTTAATTTTTGTCAACTTAACACAAACCTAGACAGACTGAGGAAGGTAGGAACTCAGTTGAGTAATGCTGGGAATGATGGGAATCAGATTGGCCTGAAGCATGTCTGTGAGCATTTTCTTGATTGATAATAGATGTTGGGGGGGGGCCGAGGCAGTGCAGGTTTTGTCACCCCTGGGCAGGTGGGCCTAGGTTGTATAAGAAATGCAGCTGAACAAGTCAAGGGAACAAGCCAGTAAGCAGTGTTCTTCTGTGGTCTCTCTTTCAGTTTCTGCCTGTAGGTTCCTGTTTTGGGTTCTTGCCTTGGCTTCCCTTGATGAAGCCAAATAAACCCTTTCCTCCCCAGGTTGTTTTTGGTCAGGTTTTAGCACAGCAAAATACAAGTAAGCTACAATAGGAGAATTCTGAGGCTTCTGTTTTTGAGTGTGTTTATATGCATGCGGGTGCATGTTTGTATGGGTATGGATACACATTTAATTCTGAGTGCACATATATGAGTGTGAAGGCCAGTGGTCCACGTTGGATGTTGTTTCTTGGGTAACACTGACTTTTTCTGAGACAGAGTCTCTTACATAGCATGGAACTTGCCAAGTAAGTGATGCTGTCAGACCAGTGAGCGGCAGATATCTGCGTACTTCTCTATGCTGGATTTACAACTGTGTGCCACATGCCAGGTTTTTGATCATTTGATGGTTGGCTGGTTTTTAAGGTTTGTATTTTATTGTGTGTGTGTGTGTGTGTGTGTGTGCACAAACCACGTGTGGCTGCCCTCAACACCAGTCAGTAGCAACCTGAGGAAGGAAGGCTTCGTTTTGTTTCAGGTGTGGCAAGTAAGAACCACTGAGGCAGAAAAGGTATTGAGGATGGAGGCTCAATCCATGGCTTCAGGAGTTTCCTGTATAGCCTTTTCACACCGAGCAGGGTGAAAAAGAGGACGTGACTGCTCCAACGTATGGGGTAGGAGACGGGTTTTAAGACAGAGAATAGCCAGAGGCATCTGGGAGAGTCCAGACTGAACCAGGCCATGAGGGGAGAAAGAGAGAAAAGAGTAAGATAGAAAGAGAGAGAAGAGGAGAAAGAACAGGTGAACCAAGAGGAGCCAGGAGCCAAGAGAGCACATGGCTGAAATGGTAAATTTATATAGGAATCAGAAGCTGGGGGAAGGGAAGGGAAGTTCAACTCTGGGCTGTAGAGGTTTAGGGTGGGGGCAGGGTGAGAAGCGTAGGAGGAGTTACAGGTGCTGAGTGAGCCTTGTCCGGGGACTCTGGGACCTGACATTCCAGCCTTTTTTGTTGTTGATAAAGGGCAATGTAATCTCTTCTGTAAGTGCTTCTTAGCTGAAATTGGGTCATCCTTATCTTCGAACCCAGGAAAGTTGGAATGTTGGTCAAAGCAGGAAAGGGAGACAGGAGTTAGGCTCAGGAACATCTGTTTTCCTCACTGCCCAGGTTCTCGAGGACCACCTGGGGCTAGTGCGGGGGGGGGGGGGGGGCACTTTGGAGGAATCCGGGGTCTGGAATGCAGGTTCCAAAGGAACACCTGGAGCTAGCATGCTGTAGGCAATTTGGTAGCAGCTTGCATTTTTTTTGGTTGATTAGAAATATGCTGGGACAAATGTAGTCTAGAGACAGAAGGTGAAGTCAACGAGCTTTATCGTTATCTTGTGTGTACATTTAAAACTTCAAGGCCCACAGGTTCTGGTAGTTGGGGGAGGAGAGGAGTACCAAGACCAAGGGAAAAGGGAGTCTACCTCAGAGCTAGGTAGTAGAGGCGAAAGCTTAGATTGTTGATTGACAGGAGTATTTATCTGGAGTCCATTTGACCTGTGACAGGTAATTCTAGTCTCACAACCCCCTGACTCTTACAAGAATTTTAAGTTTACAAACAAAATAAAAGCTTTAGACATATTAGTATTACCATTGTAATCTGTACTAAAATTCACATTGTAGAATGCCTTTGAATCATAGTAAAAGCTTTGGGACAAAAAATAATAATTCATGGTTAAAAGCATTAACACTTTTTCTATATGTCCAGAGGGCTGATATAAAATTGGTCAGAGATGGTTTTTAGCACAATGAGAAGCAATTTTAAGTGTATACTTAGTAGCTCTAGAGAAGGTGATGCCTGGTTTTGCATATGAAATGAACAAACCAGGCAGCTGCAGCCTTGAGAAAGGCACTGGGTGTTTGCTTACTGCTGGCAAACTAACAACGCTACAATTAGCCATTAACACCAGAGATCTGAGAAGGATAAGTTATAATTCTAATGGCCTGTGTATCAGTTAAAACGGCAGAGACTTACCATTTCCTGAATGGTTACTCCAAGCTCCTAGGCAGTTTTGTTGGGGGCAAAGGTTGGTCTTTGGCTGTGACATAGGATAGCATTACATCTTCAGCTTTTAGCTGCCAGACACAGGACGTCTGTGGAGGAGTAACTTGGGAACCTGACCTACCTTGATGAGACAGAGTAGGTCAGTCAACCCCAACAGTATTACAGTTTAGGCAGTGCCCTGGTGGCAGGCAAGGAAGGCATGGGGCAGTTTTTCCCATTAGTTAGCATCACCACAATCCAGGTGGGGTCATCTGTGTGTGCCCCATTGTCTTCTTTGAAACCTTAGGGTCACTTCTAGGAGGTGGCGTTTCTGTCTATCAAGGAAAATGTTTTCATTAAACATTTTTTTTTTTTTTTTTTTTTTTTTTGGTTTTTCGAGACAGGGTTTCTCTGTGTAGCCCTGGCTGTCCTGGAACTCACTCTGTAGACCAGGCTGGCCTCGAACTCAGAAATCTGCCTGCCTCTGCCTCCCAAGTGCTGGGATTAAGGTGTGTGCCACCACTGCCCAGCCAAAAGTTATCTTAAAACTGAAGGTTGAATCTTAATTTGCTATATGTGAGTCAATTCTTATTTAGAAAAATAGATCTACTTATTGTATTGTATATGTAACTTGAACTCTACTTTTGTTTAGGAAAATAGATGTTTTAAATAGTAACCATGAGACTTGCCTCCATCTTGGATGATGATCTTACTAGGATGGAAGCAACCTTGTGGCTGGCAGCCATCTTTATTAAGGCTAGAGATTACATGAAATGTTACTTCACTACCATCTTAAGATGACTACATGGTATAGACCAATTAAAGCAACAATTATAAAACTTCTTAATCCTATGGAGATCTCTGCTTATCACTGTATGTAGATTAAAGGAAGCAGTGCATGTTCCAAAATATCTTGGATTAGGGTGGATTTTCATATGATGATAAATTCCTAAGGTTATAAAGATATATTCATGCTAACAGAGATGACTTGAAATATTTATCTGACCACATATGTCTTTACTGACATATATCTTTGCTATTCAACAGCAGGCTTCTAGAAATAAGTAACAACATACGTTTGATGAATCAAAAAGTAGAAGTCCCAGTCTCTCTGTGGACTGTATTGGTGGTTTAAAGTTTAATTTTGATGTTAAATGGTCTGCAATTAAATCTTTACTCATATTTTTAAGGCTCAAACTTAACAGGGATAAAACTCAAAATCCTAATTTTATTAAAAGCTACTAACTTATAAACTATTAAAGATAATTTTTGACATATAAGTTAACGGTTAGTCACCTTATACATGATCAAATAATGTACTCAGAACTACGCTGATAGTCATGCTAAATACAAATGTAGTTCATTTTAACAACCAAGATTTATATACCCTCTTGTATATGGTTTCAAGACTAAGCCTAAAACTGGTAACTAAAACAAGTAAAATTTGTTTAAAATCACACACAACACACACACACACACACACACACACACATTTAACAGATAATGGTCCTCAAACACTTCAGAGATATGTTAAATACAGCATTTAAAATGTTTAATGAAGCCGGGGGTGGTGGCACACGCCTTTAATCCCAGCACTTGGGAGGCAGAGGCAGGCAGATTTCTGAGTTCGAGGCCAGCCTGGTCTACAGAGTGAGTTCCAGGACAGCCAGGGCTACACAGAGAAACCCCTGTCTCGAAAAACCAAAAAAAAAAAAAAATAACTTTTGTTACAGACTTTATGGATTCCTTAACCATACCCAGTGAACTTACAAATCCAGAGACAAACAGTATTTACACAATAGTCTTAAAAGATTTCCTGAGAGTAAAATGCAGAGAAATCATAGGAGATAAACGATTTTGAAGAGTGGAAAGTGGGAAGAAAACTTAGAGAGAAGAGACCTTGGGAGTGTAGAGGAGCGGAAGTTTAGACATAAGAGACCGCTGGATCGTTTGCACAGTGGCAGAAGTTGGTACCATATGGGAGAATAGAAAATCAAGTGTGCCGTCTTTAGCCACTGAGCTGCACTGAGGCCAAGCCGTTTGCAGTAAGCCAGTGAGGCTTTAATGAAATTTCCAAGTCCAAGAAGGAAAGGAGAAACAGCCGCAAAAGAAACACTGCAGGTGGGAAGATTCCAGTATCTTAGAGGTCCGGGAGAGCATAGAGAAGCCGTGGGGCTACAGCTCCTAGCAGACGGCAAGGAGGCTTCAGGAAGGAGCTGAGAACAAAGGGAGCAGAAAAGGTCAAACGTGGAGGTGATGAGAATTTCAATCCGGTGTATCCCCAAGCAGACTGAGAGACTGTTAGAGAGAAATGTTCCAAGTCACAAAGGAGAAGCATCTCTTTCCACAGGATAGGGGCCCAGTAGGGTGAGAGGAACTTTAGTACACTAGGGTGGCCTTTGTAGTAATAGTGCAAAGCAGGCAGCTCTGGGGTAACAGTCAGTAAAAGAGGAGAGATAAATGGATAGAGCAGGTAGAGGAGAAAACAACTGAACGGGTGGCTGGGAGGGGCCTCTGGAGAAAGGGAGGGTTCCAACAGAGGCAGAGGAGTAAATGTCTTAGTAGAGAGATGCCCACATGGTGGGCACCTCAGAGGGTTTAGTAGGTTTCAGGAGTCACAGAAATGGAAAAATGACCAGGTGATGGACACCCAGAAGGGCATAGTAGGCTCCAGGAGCCAGAAAGGGGACGCTTGAGTAGGTGAGGGGAGACAGATGGCTAGGACAGGTGGAGGGAAGAAGGAGCTGAAAAGTCTGACTTTAGAATTTGGAGTTAAATATGGTGGGTGGCAGAAGCCAGCAGAAACAAATGATCCATACACATCTTAGGAGAGTCAAACCAGCTGCTTGGTTGGGTTCTGAGAGAGGCCACGCCCTTGAAAGGAGGCTCATATACACCCCTCCCCGGTTTCCACGCCAGATGAATGACAATGAGGACAGGACGACTGATAAATATGGTTGAGGAGAAGGATTTTATTGTTGATATGAGGGAGAGAACAGCCAGAGGTATCTAGGAGAGTCCAGCCTGAAGGCCATGAGAGGAGTGGGGAAGAGCAAGAGAGGAAGATAAAAGAGAGAAGATGAGAGAGGGCAAATAGACCAAGAGAAGAGTCAAGAGAGCATATGGCTGACATGGCAGGTTTACACAGGAATCAGAGGCTCGAGGGCGAGATGGGACGCTCCTGGGCTGGAGAGGGGGGGGGGGGGGCGGGTTGAGAAGTGTGGGAGGAGCCATAGGTACCAGCGATCCTTGTCCAGGGATTCTTTACCCAACAGTCATGAAGCAGAAAGCTTGAGGACAAGGACTAGCATTGTTTATCACTGTCTACCGAAAAGTTCCACAATTTTCCAAAACAACATAAGCTGGAGACCAGATGTCTTATACGCAAACTCTGTGGAGGAAATTTAAGATCCAAACCGTAACAGGCTTCTACCCTTGAAGTCAATCACTTGTGATTGACAGAAGACCCGGGATCTGAATTCCAGTCAGCAAAAAGAAAAAGGAAAAGTCACAAAAATGTCGTTTTTTATCCGAATCACTCCTTTAACCGCTTGAATGACACAACTGCCCATGTTGATTACATTTCCCTGGTCATCTCTATGTGCACAAAGAACAGGGAATGTAGGTTTAAAAAAACAAAACAAAACAAACAAAAAAAAAAAATGCAGTTGTTCTCTTTGTAAGGAAGGAGCTGTGAGAAGGCAGCTAGCTCAGCCATCACTGCAGAGATGACCAAGCTGCAGCTGCCCTGCTCCGGCTCCAGCAGGGACTCTTCCCTTCCAAAGTGGCTGAAGTCACAGCTATGTCTTGAGACAGAAGTTTCATCACAATGAAGTGACTCAGTCACTGGAGGCAGTACTTTCCCAGGAGCTCTTGTCTGCTGAGACTTCTCTTGGGTTGTGTTTGTTTGTTTTAATTCCGAAAGAATCATATTTCTGTCTACACAGCCCGCCCAGACCCTGTTACCCTTTCACCACTGCTCACACGCCTCATAATTCTAGGGTGAGATATAAGAGAAAGTTTGACTACCAGCAAAGACCCACCGTATTTCCCTGCTGAGGCCATCGTGCTACTGTGCTGTGCCACACACACCACCATTGCTGCTGCTGCTGCCTGCCACATCGCCCCCTTGCTTACTCCAGTCATGTTTAGGTTGTGGGTAAAACTGAGTGAATTCTTCCTTGAAGCAACTTCATTAAGAGAAGAGTCCCCTGGGATGTTGTAAACCCTTTGACCCGACAGCCTGTGGCTATGACTCCAGATGTATGAAAGATGCATCTGTCATTTAGATTACAGCTGACAGTTTCTTGCCCAATGTGAGGGTGGGTAAGTCACTCCAATGTTCGTCTGTGGGTGAGGGAGAGATTTCAAACTGATTTATTTCTTCTTAACCAGTGATAATCCCCCTACCCCCATTAGGAATAGAAGCAACCGGTTTTTACTCCTCCCTGATCAGAGCTCTCCTGTGCTCTCCTGCCTCTCATCCTAACACTGCCACCCACCTATGCATCTTCTCCTCAAATGCTCAGAACACCTGCACACTCAGGACGGAAGTGGTGACTGGAAGGTATGGTATACAAACTGCCATGACAACTGGAAGAGAAGCAGAGCCTGGTGGCGCACAGGAATAATGGATAGGGTCCAACCAGACCCCCAGCTGGTTCTAGGGACTGCTCTGTCATCATTGCAAGCATGGTGATGCATCTCTGTTTGCTGGGCTCTTTCTGAATAATTCCCTCTATGGGAATGAGGTGAGGCACTAGGCTCCACAAGCTGTTTGGACTCGGGGGAGTAGTAGAAAGGCTATGTAGACATTCAAGGTGACTCACTCTGTCTGTATGGTACCGTAACCCTCCTGAAAGAGATCTTGGGACTAGGATTCTGAAGTATATCAGGCAGCAGAAATGGAAGCAAGTATCACTTGGATTTTTCATGTTAACCTTAGCTTATCTAGAGAGGAGTGGTGCAGGGTAAAGTTGGGCAAGGTGAGCAGGCTGGAAACGACCAGGGGTTAAAAATAATGAGGACAAACTCTAATGTGTGGAACGCTTGAGGCTATTAAACAATGATCAAGGAAGAGCCACACATCTGACGCGTGGTGAAAGGCAGCAGATGAAGAGTCACAACTATGATTGTGCAGGAAGGAGAGCCCAATTCCAGTCTTGTCAGGGCACTAGAGCAAAGACAAACTCCACCTCTGCAGAGTGGTGTCATACGGAGGCATGGTGTGATTTTTCCTAAGGAGAGGTAAACGAGTCTCTATTTACCCCCAGATAGAGCACTGATGACAGACCTGACCAAAGACTCAATTCTACCAAAACACAAAGGCAGTTCAAAGGCAGCCGCACCCCTGCAAAGCCCACCCTAGCACTGGAGAGAAGGTTTGCAGGACCTTGGAATGGGTCACTTTGCATCTCCAGGCACTTTCTGAGCCTCACTCTTACGAATGCTGTGAGCTTCCCAAGCCTTAGCTTCCTTTCAGCCTCCATCTAGAAACAATGGCTATTCGACAGGAAAGTAGTCTTACAGGACAGCTAGTGGGCCCTGCCTCCCTCCAGCTGTGAGCACATGGGCCTGGGGTTCAGAAGAGGTGAACTCCCTAACTCCAGTTCTCCTGACAGACCTTGAGAATCGACATGATTGAGATCTCTGATGAACATATTCAAGCTTCCTCTCATGAGTATGAGGCGCCCTAAGAAAGAATGACTGTCCCCGAAAGGTGGGTGTCGGTGCTAACTCTGGAAGTGGTTCTCTGCTTGTGCGTCAGAGCAACAACTTGAAATGCTTTGCTTTAGCCACGCAGTGGTGGCTCACGCCTTTAATCCCAGCACTTGGGAGGCAGAAGCAGGTGGATTTCTGAGTTCGAGGCTAACCTGGTCTACAGAGTGAGTTCTAGGACAGCCAGGACTACATAGAGAAACCCTGTCTCAAAAAAACAAACAAAAAAAAAAACCAACCAAACAAACAAAAAAATGCTTTCCTTTGTTTTATTTTGAAATAAGTCTTCTCTATGTAATAGAGCCCATGTTGATTTTGAACTTGCAATCCCCCTGCTGCAGGCCTCCCACATGGTAGTATTATAGGTCTATGCAGATAAACCCGACTTAGCTGATATGACTGCTCCTAGGTATGGTGAAAGAGAAAACTTATTATAGATTTGTGGGAGAGCATAGCCAGGGGCAGACTTATCTGGGAGAGTCCAGAGTGGTCACGACACTGAGCCATGTGGGAAAAGGGGTAAGAAAAGGAAGAGGAAAGAGAAAGGAACCAAGTGCAGCAGCCAGGAGGTCAAAGGTACAAAAGGAGCAAAACAATGGTAGATAACCAAAATGTCTGGTTTATATAAGGGAAAGAGCCTCTGGGCTAGAAAGTTCAGGGTAGAGGGTGGGGTATGCCAGCCATACCTTGCAAACAGGCAGGGACTGAGGGATGCTGGGAGAACCTGCAGGCCAGGTCCGCTTTGGTATGTCAAACAGGCACTTCACCCGCTTGTCCCGGTTTGAAATTTAACAGTTTCCACATGAATTTCTTCTACATATCCTGGTAAGAATTAACATTACCTTTATTTGACTCAAAATGAATCAGAGGGCCGTAAAAGAACAGGGATTTGCTCATGCTTACCCAGCCAGTTAATGAGAAGGCTAAGAAGGTTTCAGGTCTTCTGATTCCTGAGTTGGGTCCAATAGAGAGATAAGCTCAGAGGTTAGTACAAAGACTCTGGAGTCAGGTGAATGAAGGCTAGAATCCAGGCTGGATGGCTTACTAGCCTCGTGGAGGCCTAGTTTTGACATCTGTAAAGGGGATGCATTGGGACTCCAGCGAGAGAATGCCAAGCTGTAGTGCGCTTCAGACTGCCCATCTTGCAGGGACACTTCTTGTTTTCAGAGCGTGAGGGCAGAGCTGGTGTATGGGCTGCTTAGAAGAAAGTCGAGGCCTGAAGTTACAGAGACCATCAGCCGACAAGGAATGGCAGAGCAGCTTGTTGTCATTACTCCAAGCATCAAACAAGCTGAGATCTCTTCCCTCAGGAGCTGAGTGTACGCCAGGGCCTGACCAGCTTCTCAAGCTAAGGAGAACATGGAGCCCATTCTCGGCTGCCAGAGATTTTTAGGGCAGATACAAGCTGTTCTGTTGGTTCTGAGAGCCTTGGCCCATACTTCGCAGCTCAGCTCTTCCTCCTCCTCCCTCTTGCTGCGAACCATGCCTTCAAGGGTCCGACTCCTTGGAGTCAGGCCCAGGACTGGGCAGATCCTGGCAAAAGATCAGAGTCCTGATTCAGGCAGGGTGTGGGCCTCAGTGAGCCAGAGGGGTCCCCACCATGGAAAGGGAGAGAACAGGGCATCCCCAGCTCTGGACACTGTAGAGCTGGGGCCAAGGCCAACAGATGCCCTTTGTCACATGTCTGGGGTCTGGTCCATCGACCTAGAGGCAACAGTGTGAAAACAAGAACTCTGCCCCTTTGACATTGTCGCCTTGGCTGCCATTTCTGTTGCCTCATAGGACTTTGTAAAAAACCTGTGCTCTTGGTTGCCAAGCTCCTCAGTTTTGAGGTTCAACTAAAAAAAAAAAAAAAATTCAAATAAAGAGTAAAAAATAGTTCCCTAAAGAAAAAAAGATGTCCTATTGAAACATTAGACATGAGAATAATATATAAAGGAAATTCTCTCCGGAAAATAGAACCACTCAGGATTATGCTCACTTTGTTTCCCTTCACTTCTAATATATAATAATAATAGTTTATTCACTTTACATCAGCCTCCCTCTTCCCAGGACCCCCTCATGCAGCTCCTCCCTCCCCTTCTCCTTTGGGAAGGGAGTACCCTGGGTGTTAACCCTCCACACTACCCCTCCCCTTGCTGCTATCAAGTCACTGCGGGACTCGAGACTCGGGACTCGGACTCGGACTCGGTACTCACGCATCCTCTCCCACTGAGGCCAGACAATGCTGTCCATTTAGGGAACAGAATCCTCAGGCTCGCAGACAGACAAACTCAGGGACAACCCTGCTCCAGGTGTTGAGGGACCTACATGAAGACCAAGCTGCTCACATGCTACATATGTGTGGGGGTCCTAGGTCCAGCCCATGCTTGCTCTTTGGTTGGTGATTCAATCTCTGTGAGCCTCAAGGGTCCAGGTTAGTCAACTCTGTTGGTCTTCCTGTGGATTCCCTGTGCTCTTCAGGTCCTTCAATCCTTTCCCCCACCTCCAATTCTTCCATAAGACCCCTGAGCTCCGTCTAATGTCTGGCTGTGGGTCTCTGCATCTCTGGGTAGAACCTCTCAAAGGACAGTTATGCTAGGTTCCTGTCTGCAAGCATAAGAGAATATCATTAATGTTGTCAGGGATTGGTTCTTGCCTATAGGGGGGTCTTTTGTTTGTTGTTTGTTTGTTTGTTTGTTTGTTTGTTTTCGAGACAGGGTTTCTCTGTATAGCCCTGGCTGTCCTGGAACTCACTCTGTAGACCAGGCTGGCCTTGAACTCAGAAATCTGCCTGCCTCTGCCTCTCAAGTAGGGTGCGTCTTAATTTGAGCCAGTCATTGGTTGATCATTCCCTCGTCTGTGCTCTGTTTTGTCCCTGTACTTCTTGTAGGTAGGAAACATTTTGAGTCAAAGGTTTTCTGGGTGGGTTACTATCATTATCCCTCCATAGTCATTATTCCTGGCTAGAGGAAGTGGTCACTTCAGAAATAATATCCCCCCACTGCTAAGTTGCCCCCATAGGCCCTCCTGGGGCTTCCAGCCATCCCAGGTCTCTGGCATGCCAGGATTGTTTCCTGCCCCCACTGCCATTTTCAATTCTCTCTCCCTTGCTCTTTCTACATATGATCTTCCCCCACTCACTCCCTTCCCCATGCCCTCTTTCATCCCGTTCTCTCCTTCCATCAACCTCCAATATATATTTTGTTTCCCCTTCTGAGAAAGATTCATCCTCCCTTGGGCCTCCTTGTTATTTGGCTTCTTCAAGTCTGTTGATTATTGCGTGATTATTTTGTACTTTATGGCTAATATCTACTTATAAGTGACTATATATTATCCATGTCCTTTTGGGTCTGGGGTACCTCACCCAGGATTATATTTTCTAGATCCATCCATTTGCCTTTGAAATTCATGATGTCCTTGTTTTTAATGACTAAGCAGTGTTCCATTGTTAAATAGATCCATATTTATCACCCTGCACAAAACTCAAGTCCGAATGAACCAAAGATCTCAACATAAAACCAGATACACTAAATCTAATAGAACAGAAAGTAGGGAATAGCCTTGAACTCTTCCATACAGGATACGACTTCCGAAATAGAACAC
The DNA here is from genome assembly GCA_021653895.1 of Mastomys natalensis. NCBI lineage: Eukaryota > Metazoa > Chordata > Mammalia > Rodentia > Muridae > Mastomys > Mastomys natalensis. Next base: position 240,451 of record JAJTUV010000507.1, read on the forward strand.
CAATGGCTCAGGCACTAAGGTCAACAATTAATAAATGTGACCACATAAAAGTGAAAAGCTTTTGTAAGTCAAAGGACATCATCATTAGAACAAAATGACAGACTACAGACTGGAAAGAGATCTTCACCAACCCTACATCTGACAGAGGGCTAATATCCAAAGTATATAAAGAAATCAAGAAGTTAGACACAACAAACCAAATAACCCAATTTAAAAACTGGGATACAGAGCTAAATAGAAAATTCTCAACAGAGGAATCTCGAATGGCTGAAAAGCACCTAAAGAAATGTTCAACATCCTTAGTCATTAGGTAAATGCAAATCAAAATGACTCTGAGATTCTACCTTATACCCATCACAATGGTCAAAAACTCAAAGGACAGCACATGCTGGCAAGGTTGTGGGGTAAGGGAAACACTCCTCCGTCGCTAGTGTGAATGCAAACTTGTATAACCACTATGGAAATCAATTTGGCAGGTTTCTCAGAAAATTGGGAATAGTTCTACCTCAAGACCCAGCTATACCACTCCTGGGCATAGACCAAAAGATGCTCCACCATCCCACAAGGACACTTGTTCAACTCTGTTCATAGCAGCCTATTCATAATACCCAGAAACTGGAAGCAACCCAGATGTCCACAACAGAAGACTGGATAAAGAAAAATGGTTTATTTACACAATGGAATACAAGTCCTTCACGTTTTTAGTGCCATTTAAGTCCACCCTAAGCTCTCCAAGGCCAGCAGGGTGAACCCACACTGTTCACACCACTCTGGGCTGATGAGCAGTGGTTGTTTGTTTGTTTTTTGTTGGTTTTTACATCATGACAGGATGGCAGAGCTGCTTGCAGTCCTGGTTTGTGTTTCAAAAGTTGTCTAGTTATCCATTCTCTATCATCAGGAGAAGCAATGTTTCTAAATTCCTGGAAACAGATGCATCTAAGGGCCATGGGGAAGGTTTAAAAAAACTAGGACATTGGGAAGACTCAGAGGCCTGTCCTTAAGGGAGGCATGGGGTGGTTTCCTCCAAAGCCATACTGTCAGGTGCCCCTGGAGCAAAGACTGAGTTCTTGTCCTACATCTACTTCCTGTATGGCTCCCACATGGTTCTTTAATGCCTTGAGTCTCTGAAATGAGACTCTTGGTGGCCTTTGAGAGGCAAGCTACAGTGGCCACATGAAAACATGCTTCTATAGCTGAGAACATTGGCTCTCACTGGGTGAGCTCAGAAGAAAACATCATACGCTAGGCCCTCCTTAATAAAAGAAATAGAGATTTCAGAACAAGTCCAAGAACAACTGAGAGCAGGGATGAAAAGAAGACACCATCTCCTGTTGTCACCAAGAAAGAAAGAATGAGGGACTTATGAACATGGTGCACACATGCACACAGATCATACACACACATATCATATACCATCACACACCATCATATATCACATGGACACAGCACATACATGTCACATGCACTCATATCAATTCATACACCATCACATGTGCACAGCTCATCCATATCAATTCACATACATCACATGCACCCATAGCATATATACACACCACTTTCATCACATGTCACATATGTGTGACATACATATTACATGTGCACAAGATACATGTGACAAAACACAAAATATCCCATGTAGCCATCACATGCACACATATGAACACATCACATACATATACATCAAATACACATTACATATCACACATGCACACACACACCCCACACAAAACACACACATATCATAGGCACATACACAAAATATGCACACCATAAGAGACAATGGAGGAGTTCTTCCCAAGTCGAATGCCCCTTTAGTTAGGCCATAAGGTCCATATCTACAGTCATCAATCACATGAATTCCATCAATGTCACATGGTTAAGGTAATGTGTTACCCCCGTAATCATTGACTAAAGCCTAAAACTCCACTTATCTGAGTAAAACAGCAGAAAAACTCAGGGAGCCCTCTACCCTGTAAATGCCTGGGCAATGTTCTTCACACTCAAAAATCACAGGGAATCTGAGAAACTGCCACAGGCTAGAGGAGCCTAAGGAGGATGGAGAGTTAAACAGTGGAGTGTTCTACACCAGATCCTTGCTCAGAAAAGAAAAGGCCAGGTACAAACCAAACGAAAAGAATATGAACAAACTGCCCCCGTGACACTGGCAATAATGCACCGGTACTGTGCTGTCCTAACCAAGATGAGGTATAACATAGAAGGCACTCATGAGGGGAAAGTCTGTGGGGAGAAAGAGAAAGACACTGGTCAGTTCTGTGCTGGCCACACAGATTCCTCCTTAAATCTATGACTGATCTCAAAAAATAAAATATAAGAAAATCAGTTGAAAAGATAAAGGGAGAGGAAGAGCAGAAGGAAGAGGAGAGGAAAATGGAAGGGTCTCGAAGAGTCTACCTAGGGAGGGCAGAAAACATGCATTCACGAGAAGGGTTTGAGTGGGGATATCTGTGTGAGAAGCAGGAAAAGTAATCCAAGTTAGCCAACTGATCCACAGACTCAACATTGACACACAGGGTGGGCCATTTAGAAAGTTTCACTACACACAAGCCAGTAAAGGAGGGAAATGCCATTCATGGTCTTTCAGAAAAAGTACATCCTGCCCTATGCTGCTTCTTTTGAAGAGTCATATATGCGAGCACTCATCTTAGAAAGAGATGTCAGGGAGAGATGGGAACAAAAGAGAAAAAAAGAAAAATGGCAGAAGGCTGAGGACTCTGTCTGGTGAGAACTCTCACTTTTGGTTGGTTGTTGGTTGGTGTTGGTTGGTAGGTAGGTAGGTAGGTAGGTAGGTAGGTAGGTAGATTGGTTGGTAGGTTGGTTGGCTGATTGGTTGGTAGGTTAGTTGGTTGATTGGTTGGTAGGTTAGTTGGTTGATTGGTTGGAAGGTTGGTTGGTAGGTTGGTTGAAAGGCTTTTACAACAGGAGTACCAAAGGTATGGCTTTAACTGGCTTGCCACACCATGGGACCTTCCCTGGAGTCTACCCATCATTCCTGTTCTCCTGCAGTAATGACCCAGGATACCACCTGGTTGGGAGGGACATGATTTTATTCAGGTGCTTTCCTGGGTTGAGATAAAGAAGCAACCGTGCGAACCCCTTATCAGCATTACTCTCCCTGGATCCTTTCCCATCCTCAGTCTTCAGGTCCAGCTTCTAACAGCTCACATCCACCCAATGAACAGACTATACCCGTACGCAGCCTCTGGATTCCCTCTGCCTTCCAGTTCTAATGCCCCACTGCTAGATACCTAGTCAAGTAGCCTGACACCCTCTCTGATGCCCTTTCCAGGCTAGACTTGCCATTTGTAGAGCCCAAGCTTCTGACCTGTAGGCAGGGCAGACACTATGGAGACAGATCTCTACCTCTAGCAGGGTTTGGGCTCCTGTTTTGATCCCTTTACCCACAAAGCTAGGTTTGCATCTATTTTGGAACTCTGATGTTCCACTATTTAAGAACTAGTATGAGGGCCAGAGCGGTCAGGCAAAGCTCCAAACACATAAAATAAAAATGAAAAAGAATCAATATGATGGATCATAAAGTGATCCATATTTAAGTGCAAATATTTCCCCATGGGTTAAGGTGCCAGAGAATGAACTCCTCGCTCGTCAGTTTCTCTTACACTGTACCCTGAGCTGTGGGGAATGTGTGCTTAGAGACTGTCTTGGGTAGTGCTCTAGTCTGGATCCTGAATGTCCCCCAAATGCTCAGGTGTTGGGGAGCTTGGCCACCAGCTTGCGGTGCTACTAAGAGAGATGGTAAAGTTGAGTCAATGAGAACATGCCGTCCATTGGAATGTCAGGGTGCCTGCCCTGTCTTTTCTCTCTCTGCCTCCTGACTGTTAGAGGTGAGTTGCCTCTTCAGCTGTGTGTTCCCACTAAGATGTTCTGTGCTGCCACAGGTCCAAAGGCCACACAGCCAACGAAACACAGACTGAAACTGATGGCAAATAAATTGTTCTTCCTCATAAGTTGTTTGTCTGAAGTATTTTGCCACAGTAATGAAAAACAGAATGACATAGGTTGGGCTGAGCTGTCTGGTGGGAGGAAAGTCAGGGTGACCCCGCAGAGAGGAAGACCTAGGAGTCAGACACATGACAAGCCTCTGGGACAAAGGAAGGAACTCCTAAGAGAAAGTAAAACGAAAGTCACAAAAGGGTACCATAATTCATTTTGCTGACGTCAGAATTTCACTTTCTGAGGCCTCAAGAAAGCAGAAGGGAAAAGGAACTGATAACTGACCCTTCTTCTTTGTCTCCTCCCACCCGAGTCTTTCTGAACTTTCAGCTTCTTTCTACCAGAACCTTGTAGGCCCATTAACACAACATAGACTCTGTGTAGAACTCTCTGGAGACAAGAAAAGAATTTTTCAATTCCTGGCTAAGTGTACTTTCCTCAAGTGTGGTGATAAAAGTGAAATGTCATTTTATGAAGTGGGTCCTTAAACCCTGAAACCATCTCCTTCCTCCCTCCCTCCCTCCCTCCCTCTCTCCCTCCCTCCCTCCCTCCTCTCCCTCCCTCCCTCCCTTCCTCCTTCCCTCCCTCCCTCTGTCCTTACTTACCTTCTCTCCAGTCCACCTTTCCAGGGCTGGAGACCAAACTCAGTCAGGGATTGCCTTGTGACTCGTTTCTGAGACTGCTTTGGACAGGGAACCTTCACAATACTGATGGGAGCAATGCCCATTTACTTCAGGAGAGGAACTCAAGGCTTAATGAGTTGAAATCAACTTCTAGAGGTGGTGTAACTAGAAGAGACAAGACCAGACCCAGATGGCATCCTGCCAGACTCTGGGCTCCTACCCCCAGCAGCAACTGGAGTCATCAATGAAAATGAGACACATGGCTGTCCCCAGAGCAGCCTATGACCAAGAGTTAATGGACCAAGCCTCAGGGATGAACTTAGCCCAGACTTTATTGTTTTTCTCTCTTTTTTTCTCCAACAATTTATTTTGTTTTTATTCACTTTACATCCTGATCATAGTCCTACTTCCTTCTTTCCTCAGTCCCACCCTTACAAATACCCGCCTCCACTGCCCACTCCCCTTCTCCTTAGCAAGGGGGAGCTCCCCTTGGGTACCATCCCACCCTGGGACATCTAGACCAACAAGACTAGACACATCCTCTCCTACTGAGGCCCAACCAGGTAGTCCAGGTAGACGGAAGAGGATCCAAAGGCAGGAACACAGAGACTGAGACAGCCTCTGCTGTGGGACTTGTTAGGTGTTCCACATAAAGACCAAGCTGCACATTTACTACAAATGTGTAGGGGGCTTAGGTGCTCCCTGGTTGGTAGCCCAGTCTCTGTGTTCTCCCAGGGGCCCTGGTTAGTTGACTCTGTAAGTCTTCCTGTGGTGTCCTTGACCCCCCTGGCTTGCTCAATTCTATCTTCAACTCTTCTACATGTTGCCCCAAGCTCTGCCTGTCATCTGTCTGGCTGTGGGTCTCTGCATCTGCCTCCATCTGCTGATGGATAAAGCCTCTCAGGAGACAAGTTGAGTAAGTGTCCCTGTGGTATAGTGAGGCATCTTTTGGGTATATGCCCACAAGTGGTATTGAGGTAAAATTATTCACAGTTATGCTAGGTTCCTGTCTGCCAGCATAGCAGATTATCATTAATAGTATCAGGGGTTGACTCTCTCACATGGGATGGGTCTCAATTTGAGACAGTCCTTGGTTGGCTATTCCCTCAGTCTCTGCCCCATCTTTATCCCTGAACTTCTGTAGGCAAGACAAATTTGGGGTTGAAGGTTTTGTGGGTCAATTGCTGTCCCCCTCCCTCCTCTGGAAGTCCTCCTGCCTGGATACAGGAGGTGGCCACCTCAGTATCTATATTTCCTCTGGTAGTAATCTCAGCTAGGGTCAATCTCATTGACTCCCTGTATCCTCCTCAATCCCAGGTCTCCAGCTAGTCCCAGAGATGCCTGCTCCCGATTTCCATTCTCACTCCCAGCCTTCTCCCAGCCTCTCCTCTCCCCACACCTGATGCCCATCCTTGTTCCCCTCCTCGCCTTCTCTCCTACCCAGATCCCTCTCTTCCTTCACCTTTGATGACGGTTTAGTTTCCCCTTCTGAGTGAGATTTGTGCACCCTCCCTTAGGACCTCCTTATTACCCAGATTATCTGGGTCTGTGGATTATAGCATGGTTATCCTGCACTTTATGGCTAATGTCCACTTATAAGTGAGTACATACCACACATGCCTTTCTGAATCTGTATTACCTCACCCTGAATTATATACATATATATATATATTTTTTTTTTTTTTTTGGTTTTTCGAGACGGGTTCTCTGTGTAGCCCGGCTGTCCTGGAACTCACTCTGTAGACCAGGCTGCCTCGAACTCAGAAATCCGCCCCTCTGCCTCCCAGTGCTGGGATTAAAGGCGTGCACCACCACCGCCCGGCTTTTTTTTTTTTTTTTTTTTTTTTTTTTTTTTTTTTTCTTTCTTTTTTTTTTTTTTTTCTTGGTTTTTCGAGACAGGTTTCTCTGTGTAGCCCGGGCTGTCTGGAACTCACTCTGTAGACCAGGCTGGCCTCGAACTCAGGAATCCGCCTGCCTCTGCCTCCCAAGTGCTGGGATTAAAGGCGTGCACCACCACCGCCGGCTTTTTTTTCTTTTCTTTTTTTTTTTTTTCTTTTTTTTTTTTTTTTTTTCTTTCATTTTGTTTTTTTCTTGGTTTTATCCTGACAGGTTCTCATCCTGTGTAGCCGGGCTGTCCTGGAACTCACTCTGTAGACCAGCTGGCCTCGAACTCAGAAATCCGCCTGCCTCTGCCTCCCAAGTGCTGGATTAAAGGCGTGCACCACCACCGCCCGCTTTTCTTCTCTTTTGTTTTCTTTTTTTTTTTCTTTTTTTTTTCTTTTTTTTCTCTTCTTTTTTTTTTTTTCTTGGTTTTTCGAGCAGGGTTTCTCTGTGTACCCGGGCTGTCTGGAACTCACTCTGTAGACCAGGCTGGCTCGAACTCAGAAATCCGCCTGCCTCTGCCTCCAAGTGCTGGGATTAAGGCGTGCGCCACCACCGCCTGGCTTTTTTTCTTTTTTTTTTTTTTTCTTGCTGAATGATATTTTCAAGTTCCATCCATTTGCCTGCAAAATTCATGATGCCTTTGTTTTTAATAGCTAAATAGTATTCTATTGTGTAGATGTACCACATTTTCTTTATCCATTCTTTAGTTGAGGTACATCTAGATTGTTTCTAGTTCCTGGCTATTCCAAACAAAGCTGTTATGAACATATTTGAGTGCTTCTGTGGTACAGTAGGGCATCTTTTGGGTATATGCTCAGGAATAGTATTGAGGTAAGACTATTCACAGTTTTCTGAGAAACCACCAAATTGAATCCATAGCGTCTGTACAAGTGTGTACTCCCACCAGCAATGGAGGAGTGTTCTCCTTGCTCCACATCCTCCCCAGCATGTCCTGTGACTTGATTGTTTTATCTTAGCCACTCTAGCAGGTGTAAGATGGAATCCTAGAGTTGTTTTGATTATAGCTGTTTTTCTTTAAGAGACTCAATAGAGTGAGATACTACTGCCTTGACACACAAAAATCCATCTACCTCGGCTGGCCAATCACCATTTAAAAGAAGCTGAATCTCAGAGCAGGGAGTGGCCAAATATTATTTTGACTAATACAGATAAATAGTTTCTTAACCATTTAATGGAGTTAGAAGCATTATGTACCAGGGTGCCAGGATGGTTCAGTGGGTAAAGGGTGCTAAACTACCTAAGTTCAATCTTCAGAACCCACATAAAGGTAGAAGGAGAGACCTGCTTCCATGAAGGTGTCCTCTGACCACCACACAAACACCGTGGCACACATGTATTTTTATAATACACAAACATCATCATAATAATGAAACAAAAGTTTAAAAATCATCCCATGTTAATTTCCCAAAATTAAGGTAGTCTTTATCTATAATTGTTGAAGCAACATCAAAATCAGAGGATTTGGCATTCATCTTACATAACACACAGTCCTGATTCGAATTATGTCAGTTGTCCTAATGAGGGTTTTTGGTCCCTGCCATCCACTCCGACCTCTTTGTGTTTCATTCCAAATTCTTTTCTTCTCTCTCTATCTAACAAATTTTTAGTCTTTGTCCTCTATGACCTTGACTTTTTTTTTTTTTTTTTTTTTCGGTTTTCGTTCTTCCTCTGATGAATTCAGTCTTAAAATCTAGTTGTATTTAACTGCAAAAAGGAAAGAAGGCAACAACCTTTGCTATTAAAATGGAATTAGATTTAAGCTCAGATTACCATTGCTACTTAGCCAACATAGAAGCCACAAGCCATGCATAGGAAGGGGCTGGCTTCTTTGTTGTAGACATTGCTCATCCCAATGCAGTGGCAGTTGTAACAACTTTAGTTCACACAGCACCCTTTTGATGCACATGCCACCAAAAACCTGTTCTTCTGCACCACTTTATAGGTGAAATGATGTCTTTTTTTTTTTTTTTTTTTTTTTTTTTTGATTTTTTTCGAGACAGGGTTTCTCTGTATAGCCCGGGCTGTCCTGGAACTCACTCGTAGACCAGGCTGGCCTCGAACTCAGAAATCGCCTGCCTCTGCTCCCAGTGCTGGATAAAGGTGTGCGCCACCACCGCCGGCTGACCTTGACATTTTAAAATAGTTATTATAATTTCAATCAAATGTTTTCTCCCATTAGTATTTTTGGTGCAAATTAGATGATGTATTTATCACCTGGATATGACTTTTCTTTGTAGTTATGTATATAGTTGGGCAAAATTTTTAACAATTTAGTGCATGTTGCTTTTTCGTTATGAGTTTGTCATGTTTTAATTATTAGTGTGTGTGTGTCAGAGGCAGCTGCCTTTCATCTCTTGTTGTATTTTAGGGACTTTGTCATTGGGTAGTTCCCACGGTAAAATACCTCTACCATCTTTGGCATACTGTTTCATGCAATCTGCTAGCAGTAGAAGAAAACAGACACAGGGCATCTGCTGACTGACAGCTAAAAAAAAGCAGAGCTTACATATGCAGGGCACTCTCACCTGATCCCCCAATCTGCCTTCACGTTGTGCTTCTTGAAACTCTGACTCCCTCTGTCTTCCAGGTGTCACTTGAAGTCCTGAGGTCACTAGAGACCTTCAGTACGACCAGGCTGTGGGGCTCATCCATCCTTCTGAAGATATTTAGAATAATGACATTTTCTTAAGCTCTCAGGAGTGAAGGAGAATAGCTTCTTGGGAATGCATGTCTGCTTTGGAAATGTTCAGCTGAGCCCCAGCTTTGCTTTATAATCCTTAGAGCTAAGGGGCTTAAGGCAAGATGTCTTTTCCATTGCCCAGAAAGGACACATTCCCAGGACTTCCTGTTTAACAGACTAAGACCATGGTAGCTCCTAAGAAAACAAACACCTGTACGTGATGCAGCTAGCCTGGGCTATCTTACTCCATTGCTTGACACTCAGGCTGCCCTGGCAACAGAATAATAGAGACAGTGGGGTTCTGATGAAGAGAGTAGAAATTCAGAAAGAAGGAAGGATCCTCTCTCTTGGCTAACCTCCTAACACTACTGACACTTGATGTTCTGTTAATTTAGCTCTTCTCTGTTCTCAGCTTTGATAAATCCTTTACCCAGCTCATAGTATCTTCATATAGCTGCCTCACTGGGCCAAGATAGATCTAGAAGCAACTGGCTGGTTTGAATGAGAAATGTCCTTCATAGGCGCGTATATTTTAACACTTTGTTGCTGGCTCTGTTTGGGGAATGTCCTAGTTTGGTTTTGGTTGTTATGCTTACCCCATGATGAAAAGCAACTTGGGGACAAAAAAGTTTATTTGGCTTACATGCCCGGTCACAATCCATTGTCCAGGGAAGTCAAAGCAGTAACTCAAGGTAGGAGCTTTAAGCAGAGGCCATGCAAAAACACTGCTTACTGGTTTGCTTCCTTGACTTATTCAACTAGCTTTCTTATACAGGCCCCACAGGGGGCTATCCCTCCTACATCCATTAGAAATTAAGAAAATGCTTCACAGACATGGCCATAGACCAATCTGATCTAGGCAAGTCTTCAATTCAGGCTCCTTCCCAGGTGACTCTCAGGTTGTGTCAGTTTGGCAGCTAATGTTAACAATGACAGGGAGACTCTGGAATCCCTGGCTGGCTTCCTGGTCTCTCTTCCTGCCTTCTGCATGCAGATGAAAATGAACCAGCCCACATTCTGCTCCCGTTGCCATCCAGCCTGATCTGTCCTCATTCCTATCCTACCACGTGCACTGTAGCTCTCTGGAACCATAAGTCAAGACAAAAGTTTTCTTCTTTGTTTTGGCCTCGAACTCAGAAATCCGCCTGCCTCTGCCTCCCAAGTGCTGGGATTAAAGGTGTGCACCACGACCCCGGCTAAAGTTTTCTTCTTTAAGTTGCTTTTGACTATTACATTTTTTTACAGCAATGAAAAATAGTTAATGCAGCAAGCAATGATGGTGTTAGGCTCTGGGCACCTGAGGAGAGTACCAAGAGAAGGGAGTTGGCACAGAAGCCTCATTGTCCAAAAGTGTCATATTTCAATGACAGTGAAGACTGTTGGGGCAAACCTGATAAGATATGAGAAGCCAGACAGCTAGACAGTAGAGGAAACAGTATTATGTCCCTTGTCATCCAGGCTCATTCACTATCAGCAGAGTTGCAGGGTCGCAGTGTCACCGGGACAAATTTACCACTAAGGAAAGTTCTTCAAAGAAGATTGCCTAAGAAGATCAACATTTAATTTCTTTTTCTTTTCTTTTTTTTTTTTTTTTTCTCTTTTTCGAGACAGGGTTTCTCTGTGTAGCTCTGGCTGTCCTGGAACTCACTCTGTAGACCAGGCTGGCCTCAACTCAGAAATCTGCCTGCCTCTGCCTCCCAAGTGCTGGGACTAAAGGCGTGCACCACCACCTTTAATTTCTAACAAGTAATTTTCAACAAAATTCTGGATTTGGTGGTGGTATGATCTTTCGTCTGTGACTGCCACAGACCTTTGCTTTGGTCAGTCACTAAGCACAGCTAGTTATACTTACAGGCGCTCCATCCCATGATAGTGAACGGAAGCCGTAGTGTAGCTGTTGTCTAGAGGATACGTGACAACATCTGAGCACAGTGTCATGGCCCACTGGCATCTAGTGTTAGTATTCTGTCTAAACTCCACCTCCACAGCTACCTGGCAACAGCCAGGTATGCTCCTCCCCACAGTTACCTGGCAACAGCCAGGTAGGTCTGCCCACTATAAAAGGGGCTGTTTGCCCCCTTCTCTTCCTCTTAATCTCTTACCCTCATGATCTCTTGCCTGTAGCTTCTCTCTGCCCCTCCCCCCTTCCCTTTCCCCTCTCTCCACATGGTCATGGCCGGCCTCTACTCTCTCTGCTTGCCTTCTCCTCTCTCTCTCTCTCTCTCTCTGTCTCTTCTCTCTCTCTCTCTCTGCCTCTACTACCCTCCTGGCTCCCCTCCCCATGCCCTGAATAAACTCTATCCTATGTCGTGTGGCTGGTCCCTCAGGGGGAAGAGATGCCTCAGCATGGGCCTGCTGAGACATCCCCTTCCATCATTTCATCTAGTGAGTAGAGATCAGGGATCCTGCTAAATATTTTATAATTCAGAACAGTCCCATAACAGAATTGCTCAGCCCAAATGTCCACAGTGCCGATGCAGAAACCCCCTGTCAATTGACCTTGGCTCTTTGGTGATCAAACTTGACTGAGATACGATCCTTCTCCTTCCAGCCTCCCCCATAACATGTTTGTTCAAGACACACCAATTCACATCTGTCACTTGAGATGACATTGTTGGAATTCCCCAGCTCTGCATCCTGTCACAAATACCTTTCCAGCTTTGTCCCCTGGTTCCACGCCTGTCTCAAAACTGCTCTTTGTATCTGAGTCACCCTCCAAAGGACATGTGTATCACAATCACTCTGGGGGGTGGGGAGGGTGGATGTTGCTGAGCTGAGGGGCAGAACTTCCATCTCTCTGCAATATGGAGGGCATTGCTCTAGGTAGAAGACTTTGACAAGCAACAGCTCACACCAGCTTGCCTGTGATCTGGTCCCCAGGAGGACTTTGCTCTTCATCTTTCTCACATCCGATTTCTGCTTTCACACCCAAACTATCACTGAAGCCAAAGGGAGAAAAGGGCCTGCCACTGCCCTCTCTTAGCAAGGAATGCTTCTCTTTGGCAACTTTTTTTCTTCTTCTTTCAGAAACAATTACCCAAATCAGGTCTTATCAGGCAGAAGCACTCCGAAGGCCAAAGAGAACTTACTTAGTAACTGTAGCTATTCATACAAAAATGTGGGCAGGATTAAGAGACAATGACATGGGTGGAGAAGCACCCTGGAGTGACTGTCAGAGGTCCTGGCCACCCCAAGGGCTAGGGCCAACATAAAGAGGTGATAACCAGCATCAAAAGAAAGTTATCTGACAGGACCTGTCCAGATGCTCCTGTAGGCTGAGCTGGAAAAACAGACAGCCAAGGAGTGGTCACAGCTATCTGGATCAGACCCTTGGGGCTCTGAGCAGGGAGGAAGGACATAGGATCTAAGAGGGCAAACAGAGGGTCTAGCTAGGCCTCGCCTCCTACTGTGAAACTCAATTGCACTGAAGCCACATCAAAATTGCCCTGAGGGATCTAGAAGGGTTCCATGGGCTAAGAGTATTGCTGCTCTTCCAGAGGACCTGGGTTCAGTTCCCAGCACCTACATGGACAGATCATAATTGATTGAAACTCCAGTTCCAGGGAAAAATCTAATGCCTTCTCTTGACTCCATGGGAACCAGGAACAGACATACAAATAGGCAAAACACCCATACACATGAAATAAGCAAATATATATATATATATTTTTTATTGACCCTGATCCACAGCAGGGCCAGGGCCTGTGTGACATGGTAGGCTGTTAATAAATTTTTGAAGGTGACTTCAGGCATTGGCATGCATGTCTGGCAGTGATTTCCTAGATATTTTATGGAATTTGCTCATGCAGAATATTAAGATTGTTCACAAAACCATAAGAAAGCACAGTCAGGAGGCAGGCCATTCCATTTCCCAATGGACTGTCATTTTCTCATGCACATATGGTTTTGTTCCTCAGAACAAAGTACACCATGTGGGTCCCCGGTTCTCGAGGGTGTCCCACGATGATTTCCCGGCTGAGGACAGAGTGAGAGCAGGGAGGGTCCTCTGCCCGCGTCTCTACTGTCTGTTGGTCTTCAGCCCAGCTTGGTGTGAGAGGTCTGGGAGTGTAAGCAGGGAGGAGAGATTGCCTGCCCCCACTGCTGCTTCTGCTCAAGTCTCCACTGTTGTAGCTCAGTCACTCCCAGGTGCTGCACCTGTCTCTCCATGCTGAGCCGCCCGGGCTGGGCCGATAGAAGCTGGCTAGCTGGCAAGGAAGCAGCTTGGTGCCCCAGGAAGGTTCCAGGAGAGCGGATCTCTCCCCAAGTGTTACAGCTCTTGAGACAGAAACTCTCGGACACCAGGATGATTCTCGAACACACCTTTACTTCTCCTGAATAGAGCCCTTATACACAGTTTCAGGGTGGGTTAGGGTCTGGCAGCAGATAACACCTATTGGCTTGGTCGAAGAGTTTAGAGATACCTCATCTGCATGTGGGTTAGGGTCTGGCAGATAATGCCTATTGGCTTGGTCTGAGAGCTTAGAGATACCTCATCTACATGTGGGAGAGCCTGAGGCACTGCTCCTCTTGACTGATGGTCATAGACCTCCCTTTGGGAGTGGCTGTGGAGGGCCTGAATGAGAAGAACCAGGGCCTGGGGGCAGAGCCAACACCTGCCGTCCTGATAAAGGTCCAGGGTTCAAGACTTGCTCAACCAGGCACCCAGCTGCTTCCCACAGCCCACCACCCCACAACACCAAGGGGGGATTGTGGTGGTTTGAATAAAAATGGCCCCCATAGACTCATAGGGAGTGGCATTTTTTTAAGGTGTTGCCTTGCTAAAGGAAGTGTGTGTGTGTGTGGGGGGGGGGGGACACTTTGAGATTTCAGAAAGCTCAAGCCTGCCCTGTTGAGGGTTGGTCTGGTGATGCTATGTATTCAAATGCTAAATACTAGCTTCCAAGATTTGGTTGCCCTCCCTCCACAAACAGATCCTCAGGTCCAAATGGTATTGGTTAAATAAAAATGGCTATACCCAATTACTGGGAAGAATAGAAATAGGTGGAGTTTGAATTACCGGGCTGGGGGTCACAGTTAGGAACCAGGAGGAGAAGGAGAGAGGAGGAAGGAAGAGGAAAGCATAAGGAAGATGGAGAGAACAGAAGGTCTCTATTACATATGATGGGCCAGGAGCACATGCCTGAGCAAAACCCTGGGGACAGGCTGAGGGAACAGCAATAACCCAGGAGGACATAAACAGCAAGTGTCTGGGAAGCACAACTGGGGAAGTAGCCACTCTAGCACTAGAAAAATAAACTAGGGGTAAATTCTTCTAGTAATTCATTCCAAAGCTAAATAAATAAATCATAGTGTGAGTGTCATTCATTTGAAAGTCAGGGATAGAAATAATATTAATTTGCATAGCCTCAGTCCCCCCACTCCCCCTTTCTCTCTCTTTCTCTGTCTGTCTTTCTGCTGCCTGCAGATTCAAATGTAGAACTCTCAGCTACCTCTCTAGTACCATGTCTGCCTGAATGCCAGCATGCTTCCCATCATGACAATACTGGACTAAACCTCTGAACTGTAAGCCAGTACAATTAAACGTTTCCTTGTATAGGAGTTGCTCTGGTCATAGTGTCTTTTCACACCAATAAAACTCTAAAATAGAAGTTGGTACCAGGAGTTGGGTGTTACTGTTATAGGCTGGACCATGCTTTTGTTTGTGGAGAAATATGGACTTTGGGATTTTGGGTTAGAAAAGCAGTTTGAACACTTTAAGAGGGGCTTAATGGGTCATACTGGTAGAAACATAGGAGACAGTGGTGCTGAGGGTGATTTGAACTGGGGGTGGGGAGGTGGTTTTAGAGAAGACAAATTTTAGTATGTGATCTAAAGATCATTCATATGATATTTTGGGAAAGAATATGGCTGCTTTTTGCTCTTGTCCAAAAAATTTCCATGAGGCTAAATTGAAGAGTTTTGGATTAATTACATTGGCAGAGGACATCTCATAACAGTCTGTCCTGTGGTTATTAGTGTTCTCTCTTATGCAGATCTATAATGAGAAGGACCAAGCTATGCAAGGAAAAATACAAAATGTACATTTGAGAAGAGCACCAGGAAGTGGGATGGAGCTAAGTCCTAAATTTAAGGAGATAAACAGATTAAAGAAAAGCCTGATGTTAAGTAAAATAAAGGGAGTGGTGAGCTCAGGAAAAGACCCTACCCAGCTCAGCTTCCCACTTGTAAAAAGGAATTAAAGAAAAGCTTAGAGCTAGGCATGGATGGTGCACACCTTTAATCCCAGCACTTCAGAGGCAGGGGCAGGAGCAGGACAGAGGAGGGGCAAGGGCAGGACAGGGAAGGACAGGACAGCGGTGGGGTAGAGGCAGGGGCAGGGACAGAGGCAGTGGCAGGCAGATCTCTGAGTTTGAGGCCAGCCTGGTCTACAGAGTGAGTTCCAGTAGAGCTAAGCTTTGGCAGCAAAGGAAACCATCCAATACAGAAAGCTATTAAAATATGTATTTGAATGAGGGGGCCAAGTTCCAGCCCCAAAGCAGCAAATTTGGCAGATTCAGCCATGTGATTCTGGTTTTAGAGTCAAAGCTATAAGAAAGGTGTTATGGAATTTCCCTCCATGACTAAGAAAACCTACTGAGGCCGAGTGTGTAGCAGGGGTGTCCCAGTATGTAGGCCTAGAGAGGTCATTGTGTGACACTGTGAAGGTGAAGCCTGGATTGTCTTGGAGACCGCAAAATGTTGGAGATGCCAGAGCCATGGGATACTTGTCAAGGAAAGCTGCTAACTGGGAGTGGAACAAGCCTAAGAGAAAGAAGTATGTTGCAGTCCACAAAGCTGAAAGGAGTTGGGTATCTGAAGAGCCCTTTGACATCAGTTGACTAATATAGTCAGGAATGAGCAGTGTGCCATGCCTGCCTTCTATGATCAGGACTCTGGTTCACTATGCCAACCTCTGGGCCTTGGCTGTGCATTCTTGAGTGGGAAGGGAGACATTTTTCTTCAATTATGGATTAGACTATGCTTTTATAGATATGACCTGGACTCGCCTAGAAATGGCTACCTCCAAAGGACTCAGGCGTATATGTGAATACATGGGTGTTTGTGCATGCCTGTCTGTGTGGTGTGTGTGTGTGTGTGTGTGTGTGTGTGTGTACAGGGTGGTGGCCTGGGTAGGCTGACTGGTTGGGATCAGATGTAGGATACAGTCCTCCTGAAGACTTAGGACGATGAGTCATGGTGAAGGAACCAGATGGATGGGCACAGCTTTGCTCAAAGCTATTTGACTATCGGATGTCTTTCAAGCCATAGTCGATTCTAGAAATGATAAATGCTGACTTCTGAACATTGAGCAGACCAGCATGGAGGAGCCACCTCATTATCTGGAGGAGCTTGTCATGGTCCATCACAGGAACTCGGGGCTTTGCAGGGACTTCATGATAGCTTTTCATACTTACTTCCAGAAATAGGACAGGCCTTCAGTACATTTGCTTCTTGTTTGTAGTCTCTCCTTGAGGCCACCTCCCCATCCTGGTGGACACATGGTGCTCCAGTCTTGTATTTAAATCCCACGCCAGGTTTTAAACAGTATGAAAATACTGCTCAATGTCAGGCAAGCCACAGAAATGCTTATATCCTCATCTGTAAATTCCAGCCTGTACCTTGAGTTTCTTCACAACATAGCACACAAGAGGTCTTGTACTGATGAAGTAGTAGTTACCAAGGTCCAGCCAGTCAAGGAAATAAATGACCACAGCACATAGTGAGAATGTTAAGAACCCTTTCTTCCTTACTTATATCTTTCCAACAAATCAGAGACACCCTTGCTGTTAGCATTCTGTCCAAACTCCACCCTCACAGTTACCTGGCAACAGCCAGGTATGCTCCTCCCACAGTTACCTTAGGCCTGGCCCACTATAAAAGGGGCTGCTTGCCCCTCCTCTCGCTCTTGCACTCTTGCTCTGTTGATCTCCTTCTCTCTTGCATCTTGCTTCTCTCTTGCCTCTTGCTTCTCTCTTGCCCTCTTGGGCTCTCCCCTTCTCCCGTCTCTCCATGTGGTCATGGCCAGCCTCTACTTCTCTACTCTCTCCCTCTCTCTGCCTCTACTACCCTCTTAACACCCCTCCCTATCCCCTGAATAAACTCTATTCTATACTATACCCTCCTGTGGCTGGTCCCTCAGGGGGAAGGCAACCATGCAGATATCTCAGCATGGGCTGAGACATCCCCTTCCTCCATACCTCACCACACCCCCATAGAACATATTCTCATTCTCTTTATCTTTTTATAAACACATCACTTGCCCCTCCCCACCCCTATGGTCTTCATGCCACAGCATAAGGTTCCTTAAGCTCTTCCCACTCATGGTACTTTTCCACCTATTTATACATGACCCTGGAGATACAGGTAAATAAAATAGACACACAAACCAGACATGTACTTAATCATGTCAGCATAAATACAGACTACAAGAGAATGCTTGGGACTATCTCAGGAGTGTTTGGGATTGTCTTAATCCCAAGACAGAATTCATTTAATATTTTTTAAAAACGGATTTCAAGTCAACAACACAAATAGCAAGTTTTTATAATCAAATATTCTACCACAATACAACCCAAAGATATACATACTTGATACATGCTGAGAATGGCAATTTGAAAATACTAAAAGCTTTTGTTCTTGTAATTAAAACATTATGTTTCCTTAGGATCAGAAAACCTCATATGTGCAGCATATGTGCAGCTAAGACAAAATGTTTCATATATGTAGTAGTTTCTATGTGAGCCAAGGTGTGAGGTGTCATTCTTGGTGTTGCATGGTGTGGGGACATGCCCAGTGCAAAGTGTTCTAGCTGTGTGTTCAGAACCAAGGCTGTGACATTGGGAGAGGCAATATGGGTAGGTCCTGCCAGGAACACCTAGGATCCATTACTTTTTGATTGCTCTGCAGTTGGGAGCTTTGGTGTTGGGCACACTTTTGTATCCCCCACAATTAGTCATATGACTTACGTGGAGGCTCAATGCACAGTCGAAGAAGCTGTGATATATGATGTGGCGTGTATGGAATTGAGTCAAGTTGTACAAACTGGCAGTTGTTTCCATTTTGGAACAACAGTGGAGGGGCAGAGGGAGAGCTGGGCAGTTTCCTCCAGAAAAGAGCTGAGTACCAGGAACCATAGGTACAGCAGACTGGGCCTGGACAGATGAGCTCAAAAGTAAAAGTGGGGCTCAGGTGCCACAGAGAGGCAAGGAACACCTCCTTAGAGGCTGAAGGTTAGGGGTGTGGGCTACTGTTACTCAGTTGAGGCCCACTGAGACAAAGAGGTAGGTGATGGTGAGCCCTTAGTTAAAGCAGAAGTAGGGGAGTGTAGGAGCATCCTAACAGGAGTGACAGTGTTAACAGTGAATGGCCAATACTAGTAAGATTTGTTGCTCTAGAAAGGACGTTATTTGGTGAAGCCTAAGTAGATCTGTTCTATCCAGGTCTTGTGTCAAATTCAGGAAATTCAGGAATCAGTTATGAAGCTTCTCTGGGATGTAGGAAAGATTCCACTAGTGGTCATGGAGACAAACAGCCTAGGTAGGGGGGAATTTTATGAGCTATTCTTCCAAACAGGAAGAGGAAGTGGGAATCTTGTTATCTCCTCTCTCGGTGAAAAGGAAGAGTCAGAGAAGAATGGATCGGAAATACCCAGCCTGGCTTTTCCAGCCTTAGTTGCAGGAAGTGGTGGGGTAGATGTGCAGAGGAGTAGGGGGAGAGCTGCCTAGTCGTTGGGATGGTTTCCCCTCTTCCCCCGGATTAGAGAGTTAAGACTCTGGGTTGGAGTTGCCTGGTGTGGAGCCTTTTGCCATTCTGTGGAGGAACCACCCAGAGACCAAATCACTGGACGACCCAAATTAGAACTCTCTCAGTATGTAAGGGATCAGGAGAACCAGGGACCTGCCACAGTGAGAGAGTAAGTGACCTTACCACCCACAGAGGGCACAAGGCAGAGCAGGTGGAAAGTGTGTCAGAAGGACGAAGAACAAAGGTGAGTCCAGCAATATTGGGAAACACTTAAGCCAAGCCTTGATGTTGGCCCTTGGAGCCCCTGTTTCCTTCAATTTGTGTCAGGGAAGCACAGGAAGCTGGAGCACATGTCCAGAGCTTGGCCTGTGATCTGTAGGAAACATTGCTATCACAGGGAGTATGGGTAATTTCCTCCTGGAAGTGCTGAGTCAAGAACCACGCCATCTGCCTGTGCTTGCCTCCTTCCTTGTCTCTGACACATCACACTCCACAGCGTTCTGACGATGCTGGCAGGACCATGCGGGCCGGTTGCTCTGCACACAGGTAGCATAGCTCTGCCACAGGCACTACTTGCCTTTATGTCTCTCACCTCAGCTCCTAGAAGGCCTTTATCATGGAGGGTGGGGCTAGAGCCCTGCTTTGGGAACTTAGGGAGGTTGGATGTGAATCTGAACTTTGCCAGTCACCAGGCAAAGTATGGGGTGAGGCTGTGCTTGGCTGTTCCCCTCCTAGTCGTGCATCCTGCATTTTCTTTCTCCCCATTTGGAACATTCAGACTTACAGACTCCAACTCACAAGTTAGGATGGGCAAGTAAGCGAACAAGTGAAGAGAACAGCACAGGGGCCTTCCTCCCTAGAACAGAAACCAGGTGACCACATGCTGAGCACATTCTTTAACCAGTCTGTGACTTTTATCTATCAGCAGAGCTGGTTTGGGAGGTACAGTGACATTTGAAAGAGGAGGGTCCTGTGGAGTGCTTGGATATTGGGGACATGGTAGGAACTCAAAATATCTTGACACAACTAGCATTATTATAAATTAGGTATTATTATTATGAATCATAACCTGAAGGAGTAAGTACACTTGGCATGGGTGTGTATGTTCCTGCCTCTAAAGGGGTCTCTAGAATGTGTGTGGGACAACAACAGTGTGCTCTCATCGTCTTTATCTCCTGCACTCTGTGAGATGGCCTCTCTCCCTTATGATCCGTGATTCCTAAGACCCAGCAGGACAGTGATTAACACTCACTGTATTTGCTGAGCTAAGCAGAAGGGTGTTTCGTGCTTCCCAAGGGCTGTGGGATTTGAGAAGTGCATCTTTCCTATGCAAGAAGAGTTGCACAAGGCACACCCCCACAGGAAAGTGACACCTGTCCCACTGTCTCCGTGCATCTGCTATCACAGGACACCCACCTCTCCCAAAGGCCAACTGGTGCTTTTCAGGAAGTTCCCTGAGCACGTTAGCAGGGGGCCCTGAGTGCCTGATGAAGGTGCACTCAGCAGAAACAGGAGGTGCCTTTGCTCTTTCTACTGCTCTCCCTTTGTACCCAGGGAAGGCGTGCCCTGCCTCACCTCCCAGGTTCTCACACAGCTGCCAAGGAGTGTCTGTCTGGGAAACAGATCTGAAAGACAGACTCTAGGTGTACTCTCTTTGCTCTCTCTCTACTTTTTAGGCCAGGGGATGGTTCACAACCACAACACAAGAATGATGACATCTATATCTTGTATCTGATGTAGTAGATCTGACATAAAACCGAGGAGTCTCTTGGCTTTTAGGTGATGTGAATGGCTTGGGCTAAGTCTTCACTGTGGAGTTAGTCCAGTTTGTGTCTTCTTTTTCTAGGGTAGACTCAGGATCTGAGGCAGTTGACCATATAAGGCACATAATAGTACCCTATCATCATTTTTTTTTTTTTTTTTTTTTTTTTTGTTTTTCGAGACAGGGTTTCTCTGTGTAGCCCGGGCTGTCCTGGAGCTCACTCTGTAGACCAGGCTGGCCTCGAACTCAGAAATCCGCCTGCCTCTGCCTCCCAAGTGCTGGGATTAAAGGCGTGCGCCACACACCGCCCGGAGGTACCCTATCATCATTACAGGTGTAGACTTGTGTATAAGATCTGTCAGCAGCCTGCTGAATTCAATGCTCCTAAGCCCTGATTGGTGATAGGGTCGAACTGGACAGGGTTTGTATTTATGCACTCCTGGAAAGTCAGCAACAGGGATGGCAGAATCATAGAAACCTTGGGGACCTTCCCATCAGGTCAGATTTCAGATATGTTCCAGGCACATAGGACTTCTGCCAGGAGCTCCTGCCTGCTCTGGGGTGGGATTTGCAGTTCCTACTCTACCCTCCTGGCACCAGCAACCTTTTCTTCCACATTATACTCCTTTTAAAAAAATATAGGGTGGCTAAAAGTTGGCCAGAGGCTATCAGGAAGAAATCAACTCCAACATTTTCCCATTTTAGCACCAGAAGCCATCCCTTAAGTTTTCCTGTGGTATAGAGTGGAGGTGGCTTACATTTATACCAGAAACAAGGAGAACAAGGCCAGTGGCCAAATCTTCTGGGAATCCTGGAATAAAGGCACTATAGGCCACCAGGACAAGTTAATAGGAGGCTGAACCAAAATGCACGTAGAGTAGGCTGGAAGACCTGCAGCAGGTGCCAAGACCCTGCTTCAGAGATGTCATAGCTCTTTACTACAAAGGTGTGTGTCTATCTGTGCTTGCATGCTCGAGTGTGTGTGTGTGTGTGTGGTGCGCGCGTGCCTGTGTGCGTGTGTGCATGTGTGCGTGTCGTGTGTGTGTGTGTGTGTGTGTGTGTGTGTGTGTGGTCTCCTCCAGTCCTTTGCCAGTTAGCTGACTATTGGTTATCCCCAGTGCTCCCCACTCTAATTCCTAAGGAATCCTGCCAGGCCGTTTGGTCTGTGACATAGTCACATGACTCAAATCATGAATGTTCCAGAGCCAGTACGCTGGAGCTCTAAGCCGCAGAGATTGTAGAGAGACAGTGGGTTCCTTTGGAAAGCCAGAGTTGGCACAGATAGCCTGGCTTCCTTGCCTGTGAGAGTTATCAATCAGACATTGTGACAGATCTGCCTGAAGTCTGGCTGGCACTGTGTTGGCCTGTGTCTGCTGGCCAACCACTCTGAGCCATGCCTCTTTTCTCTCCATACCACACCCACAGTGTCCTATCTGTATCTAACGTGCAGGTGTCAGTGACCAGTCCTCACTAAGCAGCCAGCACTGTTCAGTTACTGGTTCAGAACTATTTCATTATTTTAACTTATAATGGTTTTTGCTGATATGCAAAGTAATACACCTTTGGCATGCAAAAAATCAGAACTTCACAGTGGACGACAGGCAAAGGGAAAGTGATCCCTGAAGCCTAGAGTTGATAAATTCAACAGATTCACGATGCCTTCTGATGGTCTTAGCATTGTTCACAATGTACACATTAACTACATAACACAGACAATTCATTAGAACAAAGTTGTGTGACTGACTTGTTTTTTTTTTTTTGTTTGTTTTGTTTTGTTTGAGACAGGTTTTTTCTGTGTAGCCCTGGCTGTCCTGGAACTCACTCTGTAGACCAGGCTGGCCTCGAACTCAGAAATCCGCCTCCCTCTGCCTCCCAAGTGCTGGGATTAAAGGCGTGGTGTGCCACCACCGCCCGGTTTGGCTTTTTATATCCTCATACATCCTCAAATTCTCTAGTATTAACTGTGGGGAAACCCTGTAAATTAAGGTCGAAGTCTACCATGACCAGGTAGCTTCTCTGAGCCCAGCACAAAATGGAAGATGCCCTTTACCAGCAGAGCTTTCCCTTCTCTGACCTTGTCTGGGGAGCCAGAATCCCCACACCCTCTACCTGGGGAAGGTCGAGTAGCCCTTGGCAGACCTACAAGTTCAACTTCCTCTTTTCCCCTTCCCCACCCACCCCTACGAACCCACCCAGCAAGTACCTGAGATTCCTGGAATGCCTCTCCATGCAAATGAGGTATTCACAGAACTTTAAAACCTCCAATCAATCATTTTCATTTACTCTGAAATCTCCTCACTCTCCAAGGTCCATATATACCCTGGTTCACCCCAAGTAAAGTGTATTCAAATAAGCTCATCCTGAATAAAGTTAGGCACACAACCTGAGATGGTCTAAGAGAGCTCTTTCATTGAAGATCATCAGAGAAGGCCTCTGCCTGAAAGAACTGTATACTACGGCACCCCCAAACACTCACCAGTTAAGTAAAAATCTCCAGTTTTTCAAAGGAACATCAGTGATTAACTATGTTGATTGAGGCAGTGCTCTACCATTAGACTCGAGGATTCTTTCCTTTAGGGCAAACTATGTGTAGCCTTGTTAGGGCATCTTTGACACTCCTGTGCATTGCTAAGCAGATTGTCAGGCCAAGGTGTATGGTCATTTTCCACTTCAGTCCATATTGTTGAACAAGATAGGGCTGACACAGGCGTCTGCACTTAGACATACATGCTCACCCACCCCAACCACGTACTTACAATTTAAAGATAAATCTTAGAAAAA
This sequence comes from Mastomys natalensis, assembly GCA_021653895.1. Taxonomy (NCBI): domain Eukaryota; kingdom Metazoa; phylum Chordata; class Mammalia; order Rodentia; family Muridae; genus Mastomys; species Mastomys natalensis. Next base: position 263,918 of record JAJTUV010000507.1, read on the forward strand.
ACAAAGCAAAGTTGATCACAGATTATGGGTTAGATGCATCAGGAGACAGAGGGAACCTGGGGCTTTGATGGCTGTACGGTCGGTCGTCATCGTATCAGCTGGGGACAGGCTCCCCAAGTGGGTTCTGTTTTCTTCTGTTGTTGGTTTTGGTTCTTGTGTCTGGGTCTGGCCTCTAAATTGTGGGACCCTTGTCTCAGCCTCCTAAGTGCTGAGATTATAGGCATGTACCACCAGCACACCAGTCTTCATGAAGCTCCTTCCCTGGGTTTTCTGTTATCTGCAGCACAAATGCATCTACTCCACCACTTACTGGAGAGACCCGGGATCTCTTCAGCTCCCTCCACTGATGGTTCAGGTCATAACCAGGACCCCACAGGGTAGCTGTGGTAGCTAAAGGTGCACAGGACAGTGGCTGTGCAGCTAAACTGCCCCCCACATCCCCCATGGACTTCTACTCTCTCTCTCTCTCAATCTTTTTTTTGGTTTTTCGAGACAGGGTTTCTCTGTATAGCCCTGGCTGTCCTGGAACTCACTTTGTAGACAGGCTGGCCTCGAACTCAGAAATCCGCCTGTCTCTGCCTCCCAAATGCTGGGATTAAAGGCGCGCGCCGCGCCCACCACCACCAGGCCGGGACTTTACCTCTTAATCTCCAAGCCACACCTACACTCACTAAGTCAACAAGTCTAGCGGGCGGTGGTGGCGCACGCCTTTAATCCAGCACTTGGGAGGCGAGGCAGGCGGATTTCTGAGTTCGAGGCCAGCTGGTCTACAGAGTGAGTTCCAGGACAGCCGGGCTACACAGAGAAACCTGTCTCGAAAAACCAAAAAAAAAAAAAGTCAACAAGTCTAGTGCCTCAGGGACTTTTACAGATGGTGGCAGGATCTCCGGTTTTGGCTGCAGTGTGGCTGGTAAAAGGCTGGGGTGCAGGTGAGGATGAAGAAAGTGGGTTGGTGGTGTGCCACAGTACCCCCCACCGTCAAAGGGTGGTACTGAGTCTCTGCAGGATGCTCTGAGAACCTCTGGAACATCTGGCTGCAAAAGAGGGAAGCTACTGGACAGATGAATTTGCTCAGCTTGCTGGAGGTTGACTGCTGCTTACAGATCCACCTTTTCTAAACCAGGGAACTGGCTTTTGAAAAGGCTGATTCCATGACAAGCTTCAAATTGGCAGTTAGGGAGGCGAGGCCTAAATCTCTGTTTCCAACAACTGGGCAAGTCCAGGCAAGAACTGCCTCAGAAGCTGCCCTACCACATGGCCTGAGGCAAGGACAATGGGTCAGCAGCAGTTTCCAGACTTCCTCAGCTACTTCCTCAACAGTTACCAGACTTCCCCAGCAAGTTTCTAGCCCCCACACCCTGGTAATGGAATGTCAGTAGAGATGGACCCAACAGATTAACATAGGAGTCACCTACCCAGGAATTCCCTAAAGAGCTTTAAATCAGGCCTGCAAGCTCACTTGGATGTCTCTCTATCTTGGTAATGGGAGATCCCTGCATGCTGGACTTGTGCAGAGTAAAACACTCTTCGCATTTATATACTATTTGAGTCCAGAGTGTCATTCTGAGAATCATGGACCCTTACACTTTGAAACAAACTGGAGTACCTACCATCTGCAGTCTCAGACACAAGACTACTTTTCTCATTTTTAAAGAAATATTTGATCAGGGAGCACATCTTTTCTGCATCAAACTCCACCCCACATGCCAAATCCTATTTATGTTGAAGGGCTAAAGGGCAACAGTGGAAAAAGTAAAATTCCACAGCCTTTGGGAGCAGTGTAATAAATTCTCCTGGAACCTGTATTCTCTACAGTTGCTTTCAGAACTGCCATCTTGGACAAGGTCAGCTTATAAAACATTCCATGCATCTCCAGTGACCTCATGGGATGCATATGACAGCCTTCTGGGACAAAATTGAAGCTGGGGTTCAGGGAGGGAAAACGAGTTGGAGGAAAAGAGAGAGAGAGAAAGAGAGAGAGAGAGAACACACAACTAGACACCTTAGAAGGTCTTTTCTTTTTGAATTAGGGCAAATAAAAAAGGAAGCATCTAAATCTGATGTTCAAACAACCCTTTCCAGTTTGATCTAGTCTTTTCTCCTTTAAAAAAAAAAAAAGTGCCCCAGATCTGTGAGCAGTGGACACTCCATTCTTCCTTGGCAACTGGGCTTAAAAGACAGGTGAACTCTTTTTCCATCTGCCCACGCTTCATCCAGAATTTTTTTTTTTTTTCAAAATAATGTTTATTGACTCTTTCACCTCATACACCCAGTCAGTTACACTCACTTCCCAGTCCTCCCATGTCCAGCCCCCTGACCTTTGTGACTTTGCTTCCAACAAAATAAAAAACCAACAAATAGAAACAAGTGCAATTTGTGTTGTCCATACACTTACTGGAGCACAGTTAAATTCCCAGTGGAAAACAATGAGTCTTTCTTCACCTCATCTCTGCCAGAAACCATCAACTGTGGAGATCTACATTTCAGCATCCTTACCACAAGTTTTAAGAGTTTTCTTTGATGGCTTCCTTTTGGTTGGGGGAAGGGAGTTGTTGCAGAAGTCACCCATGTCCCTTTTTCTCAATTGTGCATCTTCCAAAGTGGCTTCCTTTATAGTCATTGGAGCTCAGAACATGAGTTTCTTCATGGTTTCTGGTGACAGCACAGATCACAAACATGGCACCCGCCTGCGTAGGATCATGGACCCAGTGAAAGCCCTCAGAGGCAGCCTCAGACCTTGTTCATTAACATGGCCTCAGGTGGCACTACAGACCACTCACATCAATATGGCCCCTGGTGGCAGCATGGCTCTTGGACAACAGCATAGCTTCAGGCTACAGCACAGACTATGGACAGTTTAGTGGCCTTGGGAAGTTAACACTGGTAACTGACAGCAACACAGACCCGGGCTGCTTGAGGATCACAGATCTAGACTTGGCTAGCCCTTGGTGGTGGCAGCGACCCTGACATCACCAGGGCTTCAGGTGGCAGCACAGGCTACTCACATCATTATGCCTCCCCCTCCCCCCAGGGCAGCACAACCATCTAGATGGCTCCTGTTCACATCAGGACTACTGAGCCAGAGAGGGCCCCCAGCAGCATCATGGACCAAGGTGGTCCTTCCAGTAGGTCCAATCCTCATCTTGGCCTCTGTCATTGCCCAAAGCCAGGGTTACCTCAAGACCAGGTAGAATGTTTCAGAGGCAGAGTCTGCATAGCTCCAGGCTGTTGTACCCCAAGCCCCACCCCAACCACACAGGGCAATGAGCGTTCCGCTGTCAGCCTCAGCCCTTTCTTACACCTCTCACGCCATCGCATCTCTCATTGGCATCCACTGGCCCTGTGTGCCCTTTAGAGGCTGGAGGCTGGCCATTTGAAGGCAGATGCTCCTTTTCAAATTAATTTTTTTGTTGCTAAATTTTGTCCTTTCACTTTTCAATTGGGAATCCTAGTCCTGCAAAAAACAGAGCACATATCTGAAAGGCTTAAGCATTTTTTAATCTAGTGTAAAAGGGAAGAATACCCACATAATGTCTAGCCAAATTTTGCTTGTTATAAGTAATGATCACTGCCAATGATTACTGTAGGATGAGAAGTGTGCGTTTTTCTCTGTAGATTACCAGGTAAATACAAATTTCAAACACGCATAATGTATCGTGTCTCTCAAGCCTGGGTGTGAACACCCCTAGGGCCACTTTTTAGACAGCTGGCTAGGCCAGCTCCATTTCATTTGGGGATTCCAGGAAGGGCTGAAGATCTGCCTGTCGTGACCAGCTTTCAGGTGACAGTTGCTGCTGCTGGTCCAGGGCACCACTTTGAGGACCACTGCCTTGCAATATGTCTCCTTACTACAAAGTTTCTCTCACTCAGTACGGCACCCTGGAATGGGCACACACAGTATGTCACGCATCTTCCTCTACTGATCTTCGCCTTAATGCTTTTAGAAACTGTTCTGTCCTGATCCCTCAGTGTGAAGGATCTTATGTGGCTGAAGGACCTGCGCACTGAGTGTGGACAGATCAAACCCACATTACCTCCTGCACTGCAGTTCCTCAACTCTTTCTTGAAAGGAAAGTGTGGAGCTGTTTTCTAGATCTCTCTCCCCTTCTGGATACTCTAGAGGGGAAAACTACAAGCTACCATATATACAGTTTGAATGTGGGATGCACAAGTTGTCTCTCTGACTCCTTTGCCAATGGCTCTGGTATAATCTGGCTTCACACTCTGACTTCCACCCACGTTTTCTTGACATTAGCAGGAATCCTTTAAGGAGTATTGGTTGCCTTGACCTATGAGATGGTGAGAGGATATAGTCCAAGGCTAGCCTTTCCAGATATCAGCCATCTACTAAGTATTTGTCAATTTTAAGTGTGCAAAACAGGTCAGGCTAGCAGATGTTCTCTTCTGCCTTAAAGGCCACTGTCATGCTCCTAGGAGGTTCTAGTCCCGCTGCGTTGTCATGGGTACTTGTGTGTAGTCACTGGCCAGGGTTGTGACTAACCGTGCTCCAGTTTTCAGTGGATTGCTTTCTCCAAGGCTCTCCTGCTCTTGGAAAGGGGAGGTGGACCCTGGAGGCAGAGGTTCCACAGCCGCTAAGGAGTACTTGGCTGAGCGCATCCTTGCCTCCTTACCAGGTCCCAATAATGTCGATTCCTATTTTAATAGCTATGAGGGGCAACTGATTATACATGCCAACATACAACAGAAGCCACCTTCCCAACCTTTCCTCTTCAGTGCTGGGCGCCCTCCTAGGGCAAGGCTCTACAGAGGCTCTATCCAAACAGCAGGCCCCCTTTGGCCTCCCAAGAAGAGTGGAGTTGGGAGGGTTTGCTGACTCCTCCCACAGGGAAGTCCCAGATCCTGGTCCCTCCTATCCCTCCTCTCCTGTTGCTTGTGCTCAGGACTAGATGGGAAAATGTAGCAAGTCTGGCCTTATGGCTACACAGCTGCCTCCGACCTGTGTCTTCTCTTCAGAACTGTCTCTCAGATCCTCTTACTAGTTGAAAGAGGAGGCAGGTTCTGCAGCAACCTTGGCAGGCAGGCCAAGTACAGACCTGGTTTTGTGGTTTCTCAGGCTAGTCTCCTTGCTGCCACTGCAGACTTGAGAAATGACTCTGAAAAAGTAGTGCTAATGGCTACTCCTACAGCCATGCAAGCTTCTTGGTTTGCTTTCAGTGCTTTTAACAGGTGGAAGCTAGAATCTGGGAAGAGTACGGGTCACACAGTAAGACAGTCTTGTTCTGCAGTCACAGACCAGGATAGTGTTTCAAGACTGGGGACCCCAAGGAAGTTAATACAGCTGGGGAGGTTAGGTGGCAACACAGTCCCACCCCTACTCAGTCCCTCCGTGACACTGGGTTGTGTAAGGAAAGAAAAGTAGCCATTTCTTGTCCTGAGAGCCCCACTCCTGTGCTCAATGGAACTGCAGAGAGAGCCCCAACTCGTTCTGGGTTAGCATCTCTTTCACATACAGATCAAGTGTGGAGGATAAGAAAGAGAACACTTCATGACACTGCTGAATGATGTTATCTACATATGCTATCAGTCCACGAGCTAGCTTTTCTTATCATCAGAGCGTTTAAATAAACTCACTTGAACACTATGCTCCATTCAGATACTGTTATCTGTTAAATTTAAACAGGCAGTGAGTTATCTAGGAATACTTTCTCTAAAGTCTGGGTCAATTAGACATGACCAGCTACGCCAAGGATCTGAAGATTAAAGATAAAGTGTCTACAACCACTATTAAGAGTGACGTAGGTTATTAAGAATACCATTAAATATATTTCAATAACGTTACACGCGAGAATTTTATGATATAAAATCCTTCATGTGACTGTGACATTATTACACAGTATCAGAAACTACAGAATTGATTTTTGACCACATTGCATTTGTTTCATAAATGGGGATACCTAAGCAAGGCAACTCAGACAACAGGAAAACCATGTAAAACACTGGCAGTCAGCACATTAGCTTCTAGTTTATAGCTCTTCGGTGTGTTTAAGAAGGAACAGAATAGACAGCCACAGAAATCCCTGTTTTTAATAAAAAGGTCCAGGGCACACTGCTCAAGGACACTAATTTAGGAAGGAGTGAGTGCTCTGTTAAGAAGCACGAAGCACAGGCTCCACTGGGCTGTTTTTGCGAGCTAACAGTGCAACTGACTGGCACTTTTGAAGAAGCAGCTGCTCTCAGAGTAAGTGTCCTCTTCAAATGATGCTAAACTATGACTGAGGACTAGGTCAGCAACTCAGGTGAAGTTCACAGAAGGACAACCTTGGCACATGACAAACGACTAGCCAATGGGAGTTGAGTAGCCACTGAGGTCCTGACTATGGCGTCTGCCAGCAGGCTTAGCCTCACGGGGGAAGGGGCCTTGACCTCAGCACACACCTCACTGCTGAGGGCTGTGGTAATAACTCTTCATAATGTAATCAACTCTGTGAAACAGAGTTAATTAAAGAAAGACTTTGAAGTATGTTCTCTGATGCCTTTAAAATATATAGACCATGTTTATTATTGAAAGTGAATCCACACAGATAATTTACCAAAATGAGATTTTCCAAGATTAGACCCTTGATAATACTTGTTAATTCATTAAAAAGAAAAGGCCCCACCACCAGCTTTTTAGCTACTTGTTTTTGCTGAGGGTTCTCTGCTTTTCTGCGTGTTCCACGATCTTTTCTTCCACATAGAGGCCCTTCCGCTTCCGAACGGCATTCATGTACTTCCGGGCCTGGTTCTCGGAATCTGCCTTCTCCCCAAAGTGCAGGTACTCCTCCTCAGTGGTTGGCACCCAGAACGGGTCACTGGGAATGACCTTGTAAGAGAAGGTGACAGGATGGGCTAGGTGAGGTGGATGTTAAATTTTATCAGTCTTTGGCTAACGAAACAAGTCAAGAAATGAACATTTAACCTTCCTAGGAATGGTAATACACAAATATGAAGACTCAGGGAGCGGTGAGGAATGGTGCCCATTCAACAGACTTGGAACATCTGTCACTCTGAGTTCTCAGAGAAACACTTCAGAAGCATGAAAGAAATGGCTTCATCTTTAACAAAAATGAGAAAGTTACCTGACTGATGGCCTCACTAACTTTGTCTTTGTCTCTAATAATGATCAACTCATGTGAACATGGTCTTGTTTATTGTTTTTTTGATACCTCATATAGCCCATTTTGGATCAGAAATCACTCAATAGTTGAAGATGACTTCTGACCCTCCTGCCTCTACCTGCTAGGTGCTGTGATTACCAGTGTGTTACCATGTCTGGTTTATATGGTACTGAGGACTGAACTAGGACTTTGTGTGTAATGGGTCCCAACTTGCTCGGACCTCTGCTAAAGACATCTGAGGTTGGCTCAGTTTTTCTCCTTAGAGGCTTCCAGGGCCGCTGTTTGTATGCACTGTCTTCCTTGGAGACTCCCTGAAGGGCTAGGCTGTAATGACCTCATACTGTGTGTGGAGATCTGACCTGGCCAGGTTCTCCGCCTTTACCTTCACTGGTCACACCTGTGTGGTCATCCTGAAGCTACCTGCACCAAGATGCCAAAGAAACTCCAACACAGGGCAGATGGAGTAAGAGAAGCCCAGTTCACTATGGCTATCTAGTTTGGAAGTATAGAAAGGCCTCTCTAGACCATAGAACAGGGACTGCCATCAGATTAGAGGGAAGGGTCCTTCTTCCTCACTGGTTCACACAGAACCTGACTGCCCACAGCTCACTCCTCAGATCAATTTTTCTAAATCAAGAGCAAGAGGTATATACCACCTTTTAACTAACAGGAGGACACCCAAGAGAGTTGTTGCCCACACAACACATGTGTGTGTATGGAAACACATGCACATGAATACACACACACATATGAACATACATATGGGGACATATACATCACATACATACACACACATGCATCTACAGGCATACATGCACACACAAATATGTATATACACACGTACACATGCATACATGAACACACAAACATACACACGCAGTTCTAGAGGGGAAAGATTAGGGGTTCCATTTCACTTGGGTCTAGCAGGTGGGAATTACCATACCCAAAATAACCTTTTGGGAGCTCTTCTGGTCCCACCTTCCTCAGCGGCCTCCCCGGGTCATCTCAGGATGAAGTGGTGGATCTGGGGTTGGGCTGACATGTGTGCGACAGCGCTGGCTGAGAACACTTTCCCTTCCGTGTCTGTTATTAGCTCCGTTTACCCCCTTTTGCAAGAAGGGTAGAACTTAGAAAGAAATTATGAGATCGCTGACTTCAAAGGTTTCCTCTTGGAAAATGCCTGTAATTTCATTTCCTCTATTTTTGAAGCACTTTCTCTCAAAAGCTCTTGATTGAAAATTATATGGTATGCCCGAACACAAATGAAAAAAAAAAATCCTTGGAGTGAGAAGGCAGATCTCAACAACCATGTTATTTCTAAACCTAACTGGGGGTGGGGTACCAGATCAGTGACATTTAATTATGATGCAGTTTTTAAAGACTTTCAAAGATTTGAAGCTTTTGGAAATAGGATCATGGCAGGTGGCAAGATCAGGACAGAAGGAAGACATTATAACCAGTACAGAAGTTTTCTTCACAAAAATTTCCTCTAAAATTATTTATTAAGAATCTTTAAAAAAAAACAAAAACAAAAACAAAAACTGTCTGCTGCTGCTCCAGATGCTACAGTTTTTACACATTACTAAGTGTGTAAGTTCAACTCAGGCTCAAAAAAAAAAAAAAAACGATTCTGAGACATAAAGTATAGTGAATGTGCCATGGCTCCTGTGCAAGGACTCACCTTGGTGCTCTTGCATGTGTCTACTCTCCTGGCTCTGTAGTGACAGATAGACACATGGGTTTTGGGGGAGCAAGGACACTTCTGTAAGAGCTAGACACACCTCAAAAAAAAATTCTATCTTAACAATTTAACTCTTTTGAAAGCAGCTACAGATACACCAGGTGAGTGACAAGGCTTTTAATAAACAACACGCAGCAGTTTGTGGACACCTGATCTAGTTAAAGACTACATTTCCAGCTTCCTTAGATGTGGCCATATGATGGTTCAGATGATGGGATAAGGGAAGGATTGGACCTCTTCTGCAGCCCAGCCTTTCTGGCTGGGAGGAGCTGTGGTGGAGGTAGACCAATGGCTGTGACCAATCAAGGAAGACAGGATGAGCTGGACTGTCATTAAGCCATTGTGCCAACTATGCACTGCCTTTTCAGATGGAAGGAGAAGTACCCTCTGCTGATGCCCACTTATTTTGGGACGCTTGTTAGAGCAGTCTTATCCCTTTCTCATAATGTATTTGCCAACAGGAAATGAAGGACAACCTTCAATTTGTGTGTTGGGTTGTATGTGTGTGTATTGTGGTGTGTTTGTGTGTGTGTGTGTGTGGTGTGTGAATGTAACATGGAAGTCAGAGGAAGATGCCCGCTGTCTTCACTAGGCTGGTTGGCCAGTGAGCCAGAACTGCCTGTCTTACCCTCCCAATGCCAGAATTGCTTTTTCACATGGGTGCTAGCCATCTGAACTCAAGCTCTCATGCCATGTTTTCACCCCCCAGCCTTCCTTCTAGACCCATTCATAAATATTTAGAGACTCAATAAAATCATTTTCAAAGGAAGACTCAGTATACAGCTTTTTCAGGTCATGCCTGGTGGTGTAAACATATAACCTTATTAGCTGAGGAGTGGAGACAGAAGGATCAGGGATCCAAAACAAGCTATGGCTGCATAGCAAGTTCAAGGCCAACCTGAGGAACTTATTCATGCCTCCCTCCTTTCATGAGCTTTTAAAACGAAAATAAAATATATGATGTATCACTCATCCAATGGCAATGCCAGTGTCACAGCTCTGAAGGCTTATTTAAGGCTCTGCTCATAGAAAGTCCCAGGCCTGATGTACCCAATACCCTCTGTTCAGATCAGAGACAATATAACCCAGTTTCTTGTGCCAGTGTTGACCAAGGCCACCCTTGTGAGCTGGATGGCTGTCATCTATGATGTCAGAAGCCTGAGTTCTGACAGCTGCTTTCAGGAAGGGCAGCAGCAACGAGACCAGTGCAGCACCCCTCAAGGTCACTACTCAGAAGCAGAATCTTGTCAGTCAGTCACATACAACATGTGGCTGCACAGCCCTGCCACCACACACCTGGCCACCAGGACCCCAGCGGACAACTCCTGACCTTCAGGCACTGCCACTTTAAATCTACTTCTCTTTCTTACCGCTTTGTGTGTTATGTAAGAAACCAAAACCCAAGCAGAAAAGCTAGAATTCTGGATAAACAGGAAATGGTTAACTAAAAGCTGAGGGTTAACAGTGTCCTGGATGTTTTTTTGACACAATGAGAAACAGAGATGAAGGCTACTTGGTAAAAAGGTAATGAAGGAAACCATCAGAACATCATTTAGTATTCAAAAGTGTAAAAATCAAGGGAAATTTCACCAAAGAGTCACTGTAAAACACCACTTAAGCTAACTAAAGAGATGCAGCTAAGCCTGAACATTGCTCGGTTCTATCAAGCATTAGGAACTATATTTTCATGGGGAAAGCAGACATCAGCGCTCTGGACTGGAAACTGCATACACCTATCCAGGTGACAGGGACTGCTGAATTAAAGCAGAGGTGCCTGTCCAAAGCCAGGTTCTTCAAAGTCACTATTCCTTACTTTGCTGGTCTCAGTTTAAAGAGGAAAGTCTTCCTCAATTATTTCCATTCTTCACTAATCATGTAAATGTAAGCTCTGTGTTAAAGAATCCTAGAGAAGAAAGGCATCGAGTTACAGGAAGTAAGAGAAGTGCAGACATAAAAAGGAACCCTGGCCAGCAGCAAAGGCCTGCAACACAGGGCTTGAGGCGGGTGCTCCACATGAATTATCCCAGAAGTGAAGTCTCTGCACTGTCTCAGTAAGTGGCAGAGTCAGCATGTAAAAACCAGCCCAGCAGATAGTAACTCCACTGCCTCCCAAGATACAAACCATTACAGAAGAAGGGTTTCCTACAGACAAGAAAACATTGCTTTTTTGAAGACAGCCTCTCTTTGGCTTTCATTTAAAAGACTTTTGTTCAGGACTTTAGGTTTTTCTTACTCAGTTTTCCTGGCCTAGGCGCCTCTGATTGAGCATTCTCTCTGCTGGTTAATGGCTAATTTTCCTTTAAGGATCTCTTCAGGAAGGCCTACCTGATGCCTCCCACACACTCAGAACATGGTATTTACAACGCCCTTCTCTTTCCTGTGTGGCTGCAGAAGGATTTGCTGTGTGCCTGACTCCATGTGTGGTGAAGGAAAGGTGGTGAGCTTCCACTCTTCGGGGAAGCCATGGAACCCCAATCCTCAGAATGGCGGAAGCTTAGAAAGACAAACTGCAGATCCCCCTTCAAGAGTTCTCTCCTCCCGATGCTGGCAGAATCTCTCGCTATCCTCCTACTCCCGGGGAAAAGAGTTCTTCAAGTTTCACATTCAAAAATGCTGTCATTTCTCTTTAATTTAATATATGTCTGCAGGGAGAGGAAATGGACTAAATGTTCCATCTCTTCGATTTTACGTTATAAACAGAATGCATGCTGTGCTATGAGCCAGCTTTCACTGGTCCCTTGCTTGGGCCCCCATGCCAGTAAAGGTCATTTTCACTTAGCCTCTGCCTGGTTCTAGGGAAGGTGGGGCTGCATCTCACCTCCCAGTGGCTGAACACCAGCTGGGGGCTAGCCAGTCCGCTGGTCCTCTTCCTGATTTCATCCGCAAAGCCGAAGCTTTCCGCCACAGGCAGCACAGCCTTGATGATGAACATGTCCGTCCCTTCCTTCATTTCTTCCTGAAGCACCCGACCTTCTCGCTTTGACAGCACGGCATAGACTCGGCCTACAAAACCAAAACTCCTTCAGTTCATCCACTGATCACAATTTGACCCAAAGCCACAACAATTTACACGCCTAGTAATGATACCATGAATATTTAACTGCTAATTAAAACGGCAAAATTAGAAAAAAAATTCATGTAAAAGATAACGAGTCCAAACTGTGTCCCCAGTGACAATCCCCACCATGCAGTGTGAAAAGCATGGCCTCTGGAATTACGAGCAGGGTTAATCCAATGAGAAGAGTGTGACTGGATTCCTATAACTGTTAAAATGAGTCAGTAACTATGGGTATTCTTATATGATGACCAAAATGCAGATAAGAGACCATTTGAGTTCAGTAACCAAGCAATTGACAATGGCATTTTTATGCCAATCAAAAACCATACCTAGGTACACATTTGCTCATATTTTTCCTAAATGACAGTATTTAAGTAGTGTTGAGAATGGGCATTTTATACCCCTGGAGATGAATCATGCTTGCAATCTTTACTGTCTGGTAACAATCTCTGAGACATCACAAGAGTCTTAGCAACTTCTCTTGCCTGACACTTACAATTTGTCTTGAGGTAAGATTCGGCCTTATACTCAGGAGGGACACATCTGCCCCTTGGGCGTGGCATCCCGAACACAGATGTCTGTGTGTGCTCAGGGCATCCTCTCAACTAGAAAGCAGAAATGATTCAGAGATAGATTAGAAATCACAGAGAAGCCTGAAGAGCTCACTGTGGCTAGCAGGCAGGCTCATTAGAGCCTCACCTTTCACCTGCAGCTTAGAAGGTCAGTGTAATTGCAGCAGTCATCTGTGCATGTATTAAGTGCACAGAGACAGCTGGGCAGGGTTAGTCTCCCCAGACAGCACAGTGAGCTCGGACCTCTCCTCAGTATGAGGGGACGATGTGTCTGGTGTGGCCACCTCTATTCACTCATTTTTGTTTTTTTAACCTAGGAACTGAGGACTCAGAACAGCACTGCCTCACATGCTCCTCTCTGCAGATCTCCTCTGTGGCAGTGATTAGGAAGGAGCAATGAGCCATATGGTCTTGAGGATTAAAACAAGGACCCTATTAGTTATGGAAGGCACTGCCTCTCCATTGTCTGCTACCATTTCTTCTTCCCTGCCCCACATTTCTGAAGCAGGCAACTTCTAACTTCTTCCTCAAATGCTCTTTGACACCCAAGTGCTTTGGGCAGCTCGGGGCTCTACTACACTGCTTCTTGGAGCTGCATGCTAATGTTCATGCTCCAAACCAGCGGGCTCCTCAACCTGGCTCTCACTGTCTGCACTGGGATGTCCGATGGGCACGCATCCTACACACCTAGCCCCCGGGCCACAGCTCTGTTTATTTCTGTAATTCCCGAAGACATAACTTTCCTGTGAGCATTCTGGGAAGCCTCACAGCTTCCTTCGCACAAACTCTATCAGAGAGCCAAGTCAAATGTTGTCTGTGTGGTAAGCGAATTTTAGGGGAGATGCCTAAGACTACCTAGCCCAGGCTTCTTGCCTGCCCTCCAGCCCAGCTTTACAACGCTAGCTGCACTCCACAGTGGAGCCCACTGCCTTCTAAACTCAAGTCCAAGCAAAGAGACAAATCACTCTCTCGGGACAGATCTTACCTTATCATTAGATACTGGGAATGTCAGCTACAAAATCATAAAGCAGTAAATTAGAAGGAACTCGAAAGGAAGCAAACATTACCAGATAAGTAAATTCAAAATGTATTAACTAAACCTGGTTTGCTCCTGGGCAGACCCATCTATCTTTGACAGCTAGACAAGTCCTGAGCCTAAAATCTGAAGGTCCCCTTTAGTTCTTACCTACCAGTCCAAGGTTTACCACATGGGACACGTGTGATCCCTGTTCTATAAGCCAGTCTTTCAGCCACCTGAAGACAGATACCTAGCCTAACTTTCAGTGACAGGCTGTGAATTTCCTGTTGTATCCCAGCCATGTTCCTAAATGAATCAATATGACTTATTTACCTGCCTCTCACAATGCAGTATTTTAAGAGCAGTCTGCCAATGCTGAAAAAAAAATCATAACTATTGCTTTGATTAAATAATCTCCAGTCTGCTACATAGTTTTTGTCTGTCACACACACACACACCTTACGAAAATACACAGTACATGTGGGCAAGCCATCTTTATTCTATTCTAAGAAAAACATTTTGTTATTATTGTGTGTGTGTTTATATGTGTCCATGCTGGCGTGCACACGCCACAGTATCTGCATGGTGGTCAGGGGACAACTTTCAGGAGTAGGTTCTCACCTTCTGTGTGGTTTAAGACAGGGTCTCTTTGATGTTTTTTCTGCAGTGTACACCACAGTAGCTGGTTCATGAACCTTTGGGGGTCTTACCGTCTCCACCTCCACTCCCCCTTAGGAGTGCTGGGATCCCAGATGCTCACAACACACATCTGGCTTTTGCATTTGCCCTAGGGATTGGAATTCGAGTAGTAATTAGTCCTTAGGCTTGTGGCAAGCAGTTATATCCACTGAACTATCTTCCTACCCCCACATTCTAAGAAAAAAAATTAAGGTAGTTTATGAAAGTGACTGGGGAGCAGTAGGTAAGAAAGACTAGGAAACCCGGTAGACAAGTCGTGATGAGGGCTACTGACAAACAGGTGACTGTGGCTGCTCAGGCTGCCGATTTGTCTCCTCCAGGGGCCATAGCAACAGTTGGGATCAATACTCGTAATTGAAACTGAATGTAATTAATCATGCACTTTTGAGCCATTCAATTTTAATTCTACTAGAACTACATCCTACTACAGAGGCCTAGTGATGGATCACCCAGGAAGGGAAAACACTGTAAGGAAACTTTCCATAGTCACTGGGCTCCTATGACAGCTGTGTCCAAAGCTTGGAAGCCTTTAGATACCTTCTAACCCTGCCACTGCTGTCACTGGGGAATCAACACCGGTTTCTGACCCACGATGCTCGCTGTAAATACTGTCATTCCTTCACTGGGACGAAGTATCAGACCAGTTGGTCCCTCCTTTGTTCACGTGACTTCAGACCTGAGTTCTATAGAAGGCACGTCAAGAGAGAAAAGTCTTCAGGAAAACAATAACAGCAACAGCAACTCAGCCAGAAGGGTTCTAGGTATGACTATACTATTGGTGCTTCAGCCTGTCCTTGGCCTGGTTATTACTGGGAATGCAGCTCCTGTGACAAGAGCCACCCTGAGAGCACAGCTGTGAGCTTCCCCAGCCCAAATGAAGTGCTCACAGTTCAGTGTACAACGGAGGCCTTCGTCAGAGCCACAGCTCCTTCAGCATAGACTATGTCACCTTAGGCCAACCATATATATTCTCTTCAGATTCAAGGGCAGTTTGAACACCTTGCACTGTCTGATACCCAAGGCTAAAAACTTTCTCTCCATGTCGGCTTCATGGAGCACTGTCTTTACAGCATTACAGATGCACATACATCTTCTTCTAATATAACAGCTTAGATTAATCTACAATTCCTAAAGATGGAAGGCAAAGAAAGGCTTGTCTTTCTGAATATAGAAAACGAAGTGGCTGTTCACAGCATACTATAATAAACAAAGATGAAAAATAAATTTCCAAATTGGGAAGATGGGTCAGGAAATTACAGCACGTCAGGCTCACAGGAATTATGCAGAGGTTAAAATGAAAATTATGAATAAGTGGCCCAAAGAAGCATGCTTTAAAAAGAACAGTAAAAAACTAAATTACTTATGGTCACAACTATGCACAGCATTCCGGGGAAAGGGACGACAATAAATAAATGAATAAACAAAACAGAAAATAAAAGGCTGACTTGCAAGGAAGATTTTTTTCTTTCATCTCATGATTTGCTATTGCAGGTAACACGTGTGGAGAACTTCAGACATACACAGACATACAGACACTGTGGGTGTTTCTTCAGTCTTATGAACAAGGTCACATGAAAGCTTTCTCTTGCCACAGAGCTACCAGAATGTGAAATCAAGCAATTGGAGCTAACAGGATGGAGTTGGCAAGCTGCAGACACTGGGCTTGTGGGTCAGATGAAGCTGCACAGCAGGCTGACCTGTCCCTGGAAGCACCTCTCTACGCTCGCACTGTCACTGTCAACTACCTACAGATGCAGAGGGGAAAATCCAACCCAGAGGTGATACGGAACTGGCAGAATAACACACACTCAGAGAGAACTAACTAAGGACCCCAATTAATCGGGACAGAGTTAACAGGGTCCTTTTGTTGGGCCTTAACAGCAGTGTCTGGGCTCAGAGAGGGAGCACTGAGCAGTTCCTAAAGCCAATCAGGAAGGAGCATTAGCTCAGCTGTGCTCCTGTGCAGCCTACGGCAGCAGATGCTGGCTGGCTAAGCCTGCCGTGACTCAGGCTAGCCAGGCCCACTTCAACATCCCATCGCTTTGGAAAGGCCCACCCTGTTCCCCATTCCACTAGTCCTAATTTCTCATAACATGTCACTGTAAGACCTTAGTACACTAAACAACTGAATTTTACTCTTTATTCACTTACTATTATTAAATTTTGTCTACTTAACTCCTCCTTGTCAAGACAAGAATCATGCTTGGCTTAAAGATTAACACATGCAGCTCAACAAGACCTTGTTGAAAATTATGATACTGGCTAAACATTCAAAGGACTTCAAATGAAGAAAAAAAAGGCTTTAAAAGCACGTGATATTCAGTGTTTCCAGCTAGTTCCAGTGCATATGCCCTAACAATACCAACACCGACTCCTACATGTCAAATTAAGCCAATAGTCACAGTTGTGATTAAAATTCTAGCACTGTCAGACAAGAGTAAGTATCCTTTATAGTTGAGGATAATGCAGAGAGTAACAGGTCTGATGAAAGACAAAGACAACTGATCGGTCACATGACAAGGTAAGCAGTATCTATGATGGCCAAACAAGCACATTAAATGGAATTTACATGGGTAAGTAATAATAAAATGATAATAATAATAATAATAATAATAATAGAGCCATAGATACCTTTAGAAAACTGCTTTTAAAAGTAAAAAAGGATATATTTTTGGGATCTTTTTCCAAGATAAAGTACTTTGGAAATGAGTACTTTCCTGCAAATTTTCCCATTTTGATCATATATAATTCTATTCATGTAAAGAAGGCTATGTTTTAAAAATCTGTATAGGAATAATTAAGATGTAAAATTAAAATGTAAAAAGGAAATCCACTTTTTGCTAAATAAAAAGGACCTAAAATCACTGATTCTTAGAAATTAAAGGCAACAGTCAACAGAGTCTGAAATCATCTTGGAAGATCTCCAGATATCCAGGCAAGAAGTAAAAAGGCTTTAGGAACAGAGAAAGTTTCTCTATTTCTTTTTCCAATTGATGTTGTGGAGTTTGGGGAAAAAAAAAATAAAAGAAAACAAACAAACAAGCAAACAAACAAAAAACAAAAAAAATATCGACAGCTGATTGTGTCGATGGACCCTGAACTCTTGGCTGTCCAAACCAAGAAATTCCCCAAATGCTAGGAGAAAAACAGACCTCAGGGGAAATGCTCCAGGAACGGGACTTCCAAGCAATTCAGGAGAGGAAAGGGCAAAATATCCAAACGATTCATGGTGGTGGTGATGGCAGCCAGTTGGTTTTGCAGATTTAGGTCTACTCTAACCAAACCACATACATAGCTGCACATGCAAGACCTGGCACCGTGGGACTTCCATGCCACTCGGACAAAAGAAAGCCATACTTCACTCCAAGGAAAGAAGAGTGCTAACAACTGGAGCCAGATGAGCAGCTGGCTCTGGGAAGCCACAGGCTGTGTCTGGTAGTCAGGTGAGGCGCTCCAGTGTGAAGATAAAGGAACTGGCTGACAGCTGGTACCTTGAAGTATTACCCCAGGGAGCATGAGTCACCACAGGGGCTGGGGTGTGGTTTCAGGTGGCCAGTTTGCTGAGACTTTCAACCTGGTAGCATGGACTGCTGCCTCTGGCTTCGTGTTATGCTGAAAACTTGTCTTTACGGGAAACAAAGGACAAAAGTCAGGAACGCAGCTTCGTGGTGTAGAGTTTGTGCAGAGAAGATGGCAAGTGCCACCTGGAATGCTAAATGTAGGACTGATGGTTTGGGGAGGAAATATGCTTCTCTTATCCTGAGTGAAGGCACAAGGAGGACCTCCACAGACTGTAGACTTTAAAAGAACATTTCAAACTTACAAAGAGAAAGAAAAAACAAGCACAAAACCCAACAAGTCACAGGATAAGCAGATCCCAAGGACAATGGAAAAGAAAAAGATCAATTTCCGAATGATCCTTGTGAAAGAAAGAGGCGAGAGCCCGTACCCACGTTCTATGTAGGTACATATGCACAATGGGTAGGGGAGAGTGCTGATTGAAACAATGTGTCTAACATGCTTGCAACAGGCTGGACCTACCAAAATAAAAGCACTAATAGAGCACAGAGGGGCCTTCTCATTGCTCCCAAACAAGGAATGTATCACAACCTGTGGCGGTGTGACACTCCTGGTAACAGCAAGAAAGCACTGTTCTCTACACCCGAACGACCAGAGAGAAAGGTGAGAAAAGACCTTGGTTCTCAGACAACTGGTAAGTTGGTAACCAGGGCATCACTGACAGAAGGCCTGCAACCTCACCAGAACACTTGGTTCACTGATAGCTGACTTATGCAGAAAAACAAAACAAAAAACCAGAAAAGGAATCCATGTGTTACATTTAAATGTTTTGACCATTTTTCCTTTGCAAAGTTGTATTGCTTATTATATAACACGTAACAAGAAAATTAATTATATAAACTCAGATTATTGATACATAAATATAGGAAATCATGGATACATTTAATTAGTTAGGAAATCAAGGTTCTTGATTTCAGCTCCATTTTAGTGTCTTTAAGGAGGCTCTCAAGGGAAATGCAGACTAAGGTCTGGGAATGGACTAGTTAGGTGGAAGGCTATATGACGTGCTACATTCAGAAAGAGTGGAGGTCACTGTGTGGAGCCCACACGTGGAGATTTCCATCACAGGGCACACTGCTGCTCAGGAGTCTCTAACCAAATCTACCTAACTTGCTTAGTCATGATGTTCTGAAATGCTGCTACAGATAGTCAGCTTGTCTTTAAAAAATTTATTATGATATAAGCCTAAATTTCTTTTGGAGAAGAAAGAAGAGGAGAAGAAGAGGAGGAGAAGGAGGAGGAAGAAGAAAAGGAGGGAGGGAGGGAGGGAAGGAAGCAGGAAAGAAAAAGGAAGAGAGAAAGAAAAAAAGAAAGAAAGGTAATCAATTAATCTCAGATTCTTCTTTTAGAAACTAATCAGTGAAGCAAACTTACTTACAACATAATTGACTGTGTATTGACTCAAAGGACCTTATGGCCAGAGCAAAGATAGTAAGTTCTTTTTTTTTTTTTTTTTTTTTTGGTTTTCAGAAGGTTTCTCTTTAGTGGCTGTCTGGACTCACTCAGACCAGTGCTCGACTCAGAAATGCTGCCTGTCATGCAGGATTAAAGGCGTGTATATAGTGTTCGTTAACTTTCATCCTTTATATTCTCTTTACCACTACAGCGCCAAGATTCCTCCAGAAAAAGATGTCAACTGTCAGGACACTTTGAGGAATGGTGTTTGTGCTCTAACCTCTCGCAAAGACTTATTTTCCTTGCCTCCCTCCCCCATTTAATAGAAGAGAACAAGCCTCAGTGAAACGGTGCAGAACAAATAGCAAATGGCCACCTTGACCCGACATGTGCCCGGAGGTCCCCAGCATGCTTCTTTACAGAGTGGAAAACCAGACGTGATCTGATGTAACAGCTGGCAGCTAAAAGTCTAGAAAGCCCGAATGATTCTTCTTCAGGACTGACAGTTTACAATGTTCCCTTTGTGCTACCAGGACATGGTGGCTTCTTTTACACCTTAGGGTGGCCAGGTTATCAGGATGAAATGCTGATTACTGGGACAAAGGTGCTGCCAATTGGGGTTATATCCTGACAGGCTAGACCTTTATCATAAAACTTCTAAGAAGGAAAGTATGGAGAATATTTCATTCATAATGGCTTTAAAAGAAGTCTAGGAATAAATTTAACCAAGAAAGTGAAAGACTTCTATAAAAAAAAAATTTAAGATGTGATAAAAAAGTAAAGGAGACACCAGATGGTGGAAAGCCTTGCATGCTCCTGGCTGCAAAATAATTCTGTAAAGATGGTATTTAACCAAAGTAGTTTACAGATTTAATGCAACACCCATCAAGATTCCCATGATGTTCTACAGAACGCACAAACCAATAGTAAAATGTGTATGGAAATACAAAAGACCACAGATAGCCAAAGTGACCCATCTGTGAACACATCTGGGGCCACCACATTACACAGTATATAATTATACTACAGAGCTATGGTGGCAAAGATAGATGACAGCAGACAGAGAATCACACATGTAGACCAAAGATTAAAGCTTTAGAGATATACAACACAGCTGAAGACATCTCAATTTTGATAAAGAGATCAAAATCATGAACTGGTGAAAAGATAGCTTACTCAATAAATGATACTGGCAAAACTGAATATCCAACTGTAGAAGAATGAAATTAGATCTGTATCTCCCACTCTATACACACAAATAAATCAATTCAAACTTAATCAAAGATCTTAGCTTAAAGAATAAAAAGGATACATTTGCTGCATAAGAAAAGACCTTTAGTAGCCATGTATTTTCTGTCTCGAGATTGTAAGATACAGGTCTCTGGCCTTCAAAAAACTCTTAATTCGTTAGTAAATTAGGTGATCTAGCTTCAACAAAATACTAAATGTGTTTAAGATACAGAAGACCTTTTCACTCAGGGCATCTCTCTGCCTTCATCCTTCTTTCCTTACCAAGGACATCACTGGTGGCCATGATGTCACATGTGTACATAGCTGCCATCAGGCGTTGAGGTTTCACCTGCAGAGCGTAGCGGCATGCTTCTTTCATGGTGGCAATTAGCTGCCCGGAGAAGGGTCCATAGCAGTCAATGACTGGAGAGTCTCCTTTCTGGGAAGTCTCTTCAAAGGGCTCTGAGCAGCCGTCTTGTTGCTTTTGGTTTTCATCTTCAATGTGACAGGTTGTACCTTCCCCCTGTCCCTCCCCGGCCAGATCACAGTGACCTTGGCTCTGTTTATCACTTGCACCTTGTTCTGCACATTTATTTAGCTCCCACTTTTCTAGAACAAAACAGACCCCATGAGAGGCTCCTCACACATGGGGCCAGAGAGGGTCGCTAGCTGGAAGCCACTCACGATGCTATTGCCAAAGTCTCGGAATCTACTGGCTTCTTTTGATTCTCTGCCAGCTGGGCCAGACCATACCGAGTTCTGGAAATCTTCACTTCTACTGACTAGGATGTTGGGCCCACATTTTCTTGGGCCAAATGACCAGATTTGGTCAACAGTGTTCCTCCATTTCCTCCCTGTTAGGTGTTTCTCTAGCTTTCCTTTGAACTCCCAGATTTTCTCTTGGGTCTTCTGATGAATGGCCTGGGTATTTCTACCCTCATTCAAGGAGGATGTTAAAAGCTCCATGGAACGAATCAAGTCGCTGTTTTCTTCCAGAATCCTAGTAACTTCCTCTGGAAGCGGTATGGCACGGACACTGAGTGTGGCCAGTTTATTGGGTGTTGGTATGGTGATAAGCCCATCGGAGTCCACATGGATCCCTTCTGGGATTTTGCTTTGCTCTTCTTTTGTTTGGTGTATGACAGCAACTTTTTGCTGCCTGCCTATTTCTTCATTGACCATGTCAACTTTGGGAGGTTTCGTGATTGTTTCTCTGAATGGGATAATGGGTTCAGATACACTGATGTGAATCTTTGCAAACCTATGAGAGCAAAAAACAGCAGATGGTTAGAATCTTAGCCTTGCATCACAATAGAGATAATAGAAAAACACAGAAACATCAAAATCATTTTCTATGAGGCCTGTCATTTACATTCTGTCTCAATTCATAGTGCTTTCATTTTAGACTGAGAGACAACCTCTGATGGGAAGGACCTCAGGGAGCTCTAGGCTTGGGCTGGGATGTTGCTACTTTGTTCATTCTCACAACAACTAAACCATCTATTTAAATGAGATTGTTTTGAGTGGAAAACAAATATTGTAATAGGATGTGACACATGACTCCTTTAAAATCAAATTTGCCAGACTTGAGTCTGGAGAAGAAGAACCAGTGATTATCCCTCTAAGAGACAGTCAGAGACTGAGGTCAGTCAGAGCTGCATGCATTCTGTATTGACAAAGAGGCTCACGTGAAGCCTGAACGACCCAGGACTGTCTAGACTAGCATTTCACCATGAGCCTTCTGTAGTGACAGGAAGCTCTCTCTCTATCTTCTCTGTGATGACTGAGCACCAGAAATGTGGCTAGTATAACAGAAGAAAAATAATTTTATTTAAATGCAAACATCCACAAGATGGCTGAATATTGGAAATGGGACTAGTGTTGTTGGTTTTTGACCAATATTATTTATACAGCTTCATATGGTCCCACACCTTCACACAGTGTCTACAGCACCGTAAAGCACAGGGCTTGAGCCCTAACCTGGCACAAATTCAGAAAGTTCCCCTTCCACAGAGTATTGGATTTAGCTTCTTTCTTGTCAGCTGTAAGCTCATCCAGGGCAGAGACTGGGAACCAGTAAGGACTGACTCTGCTGCTGATGCTGAGGAAACTGGGCAATCTTTCTTTCTGTCTTATTACTGTTTACGCCACTGTCAAATCACACTAAAGCTTTGGGTAGTCTACATCCTTGTGTGTGTGCACTCGTGCATGTACAAGTACATTATACTGATTTTTGGAATCTCAAAATGGTATCTTCCCTGGAAAATTTATTCCCTAAGGAAAATGAGTGCTGACAATTCATCCTAGGTTTCTCTTTGTTTTTAACATTTTGTAGATATGGCCCAAGTGCTTTATTTTATGCCTTTTGGTAAATTTGAAAACTCAATAGGTTTTTTTTTTTTTTTTTTTTAAATGAAAATGGTATCTAAATGGATTTTAGCATACAGAATCTGAAACAGATAATGTGCAGAAGACAAAAAAAAGCACGATAGCAGGTTATTCCCACTGAGAGCTATGGTTATACCTGTAAGGTTTTCTTCTTTCAAGGATTAGCTTACTTCAAGTCTGTACGTCTGCTCCAGGATGTACATGATGGATGAATGACTACCAGATACTGTCCCAATTAAAAATTACTTTGATACTCAAACCTGAGAGTATATACAAATGAAGCTGTAGTTCAATCTCACCAAATAATTCAGATGGAAAAGAGATAATAGAACAGGGAAGAACATTAAAAGTATACACGTGTGTATGTTTTGCTTTGTGGTGGTCACTTGCTACACTGAGTGCTTTACAAATGTGTTATTTCCTTAACAGACACTAATACGATTCTCATTGTGTAGAGGAGAAAACCAGGCAAGCATACATATTGTCCAAGAGGCTGGGGAGTGGAGCATCTAGGATCTAAATCTTGCTCTGGCTTAAGTGGTCACCCTTCTCACTATGACATTGCAATGAAAAGTTTTGTTTAACAGTGAGTTAAACAAACAACAAAAAAAAATTCACAATGCTAAATGATTTTGATCATGGGTCATGTAAACTTAATTTGTATGAAGTCTGTCAATATAATTAAAATCACATAAAAATCATAAACCAATACATGCTAAAAATGTCAAGTGACCTATATAATCCTTATTTAAAATGACAAACTGGTATCCAATACTTATTCTTTGTTTAAAAGTATTTAGATGGAATAAAAATTGTCGCTAACTGGCTCCAAATAGCTGATCCAGTCTTTCCTTAAGTGTGTGACTCCGAGAGGGTGTCGTTTGCTACCGTATCAATCCTAGCCAGCCATTGTTGCTGTTAGAGGCTCAGGTGGGTCTGAGCCTCTCATCCCAGCACAGTCAGCACCTGGCTGGGCACAAGCTTGACTCCTTTCTCATCCATGGTTAGGAGCTACTGAAACAGAACTATTGAAAACCCAAACCATAATTTGTTTCATGTCATTAGAAATAAAAAAACAGATTCATGTTAGAGCTCCTTGACTACTTATGAAAAGCATTTACTGGAATTGACAATTTCATGTGGCTAGGTAAACATTAGCCTGCACTTTGGCAAACAAACAAACAAACAAACAAACAACAGAACCCTAAAGGGTCATGATAGAATTCCTTGTTTTAGGACAGCATTTTCAACAAATGGTGCTGGTTCAACTGGAAGACAACATGCAGAAGAATGCAAATTGATCCATTCTTATCTCTGTGTACGAAGCTCAAGTCCAAGTGGATAAAGGACCTTCACATAAAACCAGACACACTGAAACTAATAGAAGAGAAGGTGGGGAAGACCCTCGAATACCTAGGCACAGGGGAAAAGTTCCTGAACAGAACACCAATGGCCTATGTTCTAAGATCAA
Organism: Mastomys natalensis; assembly: GCA_021653895.1. Taxonomy (NCBI): domain Eukaryota; kingdom Metazoa; phylum Chordata; class Mammalia; order Rodentia; family Muridae; genus Mastomys; species Mastomys natalensis. The sequence continues at coordinate 288,187 of JAJTUV010000507.1, forward strand.
GAATTGACAAACGGGACTACATAAAATTGCAAAGTTTCTGTAAGGCAAAGGACACTGTCAATAGGACAAAACGGCAACCAACAGATTGGGAAAAGATCTTTACCAATCCCACATCTGATAGAGGACTAATATCCAATATATACAAAGAACTCAAGAAATTAGGCTCTAGACAACCAAATAACCCTATTAAAAAATGGGGTATGGAGCTAAACAAAGAATTCTCAACTGAGGAAATACGAATGGCCGAGAAGCACCTAAAGAAATGTTCAGCATCCCTAGTCATCAGGGAAATGCAAATCAAAACAACCCTGAGATTCCACCTCACACCAGTCAGAATGGCTAAGATCAAAAACTCAGGTGATAGTAGATGTTGGCGAGGATGTGGAGAAAGAGGAACACTCCTCCATTGTTGGTGGGATTGCAAGATGGTGCAACCACTCTGGAAAACAGTCTGGTGGTTCCTCAGAAAATTGGACATATCACTACCTGAGGACCCAGCTATACCACTCCTGGGCATATACCCAGAAGATGCTCTAACACATAACAAGGACATATGCTCCACTATGTTCATAGCAGCTTTATTTACAATAGCCAGAAACTGGAAAGAACCCAGATGCCCTTCAACAGAGGAATGGATACAAAAAATGTGGCACATTTGTACAATGGAATATTACTCAGCTATTAAAAACAATGAATTCGATAAATTCTTATATAAATGGATGGAACTAGAAAATATCATCCTGAGTGAAGTAACCCAATCACAAAAGAACATACATGGTATTCACTCACTGATTATTGGACTTTAGCCCAGAAGCTTGAAACACCCAAGATTCAACTCACAGACCACATAAAGTTCATGAAGAATGAAGACCAAGTGGGGGGGGGGGCTACAGTCCCTCTTAGAAGTAACAAAATACTCAAGGGAGCAAATATGGATGCAAAGTGCAGGACAGAAACTGAAGGAGGGGCCATCTGCAGACCATTCCACCTGGGTATCCATCCCATGTGCAGTCACCAAAGGTAGATGATGACGTGGGTGTCAGGAGGTGCATGCCAACAGGAGCCTAACATAACTGTCTCCTTAGAGGCCTGTAAGAGTCTGACATATTCAGAGGCAGATGCTCACAGCTAACCATTAAACTGATCATGGGGTTCCCAATGGAGAAGATAGAGTGAAGGCTGAAGGAGTTGAGAGGATTCGTGACACCATGAGGAGAGCAACAATACCAACCAACCAGAGCCCCCAGGGTCTAAACCACCAGCCTGGGAGCGCTTAGGGAGGGACCCATGGCTCCAGCTATATATGCAAGAGAGCTATATATAAGTGGGAGAAGAGATTCTTGGTCCCATGAAGGCTGGACATTGTGGGGGGTGGTATTCGAGTGTGGGGAGGTGAGGTTCTGGGGAGGGTGGGTGTGGGTACACCATCATAGAGGCAGGAGGAGGGGGGAAGGGATAGGGAGTTCCTGGGAGGGATCGGGGAAAGAGGGTAAGGGGAAAACACCTGAAATGTAAATAAAAGTTTCAATAAAAAAAAAAAAAAGAATTCCTTGTTTTGAGAATTCTTGGCTTTTTTTTTTTTTTTTTTTTTGGTTTTTCGAGACAGGGTTTCTTTGTGTAGTCCGAGCTGTCCTTCAACTCACTCTGTAGACCAGGCTGGCCTCGAACTCAGAAATACTCAGAAATCCGCCTGCCTCTGCCTTCCAAGTGTTGGGATTAAAGGCGTGCGCCACCACCACCCGGCAATTCTTGGCTTTTTAAAGTGACTTATTTTTGCCTAAACATGTTAGATAAGGAGGCAGATCAGGTGTATACCTTGTGTCAGAGAAAATTTCAAATGGTCTAAGATTTAAATTGTCAGTTAATTGTTGGAGGGTGGGTAAGAAGAAAATGAAATTACCAAAAGAGAAAGAAAACCAAACAGAAACAAACTGAGACGTCCGGCCTTATCTCAGATAAGTCTCTAAGGCTGTGCTGGACAGTAATCGAAATGTGTCTGTGTTTGATTACACTGTTAACATTTTTTTTTTTTTAATTTGCAAGTTTAAAAAAAGGTTTATTTTTTATTTATGTGTGTGTATGTGTACTGTATGGGTTTACCTGCATCATTCGTGTGAAGGTGACCAGAGACTAGAGGGCACAGGATTCCTGGAGCTGCGGGCTGCCTAAGGTGGATGCTAGCACTGGATCTGGGTCCTCTGCAAGAGCAGTAATCGTTGAGCCATCTCTCCAGTTTACAGCTGAATTCTTTAAGCAGTAAAGTATGTCGAGAAATAGCTCAGTGGGTAGAGTGTTTGCAGTGCAAGCATAAGGGCCCAAGTTTGATCCCCAGAGCCCATGTGAAAAAAGCCAGTGTGCTGGTTTGTGCCGGCAGTCTCAGTGTTGAGGGGAAGAGACAGCTGGGCTCCTGGGGCTTGCTGGATAGTAAGCCTAGTTTAATTGGGTTGCTCAGTATCTGAGGAATGACACCCAAGGCCTCCAAACACACCTACATGCATAGTACATGCATCTCCTGACCCAAATATGCAAACAAAACAATAAAATGGAAGCACGAATACTAAAATAAATAGGAAGATCACAGGAGTGTGAAAATAGTCTTAAAATTATAGAGAATATTTGCTTAGGTACTTTAAAGAAGCCAACTACAAAGCTATTGAAACTGAGAAAATACATCCATACCATTATATTGTTACCTTTTATTATAAAGTAACAAAAAAAGCTATGCACTACTTTAAATGTCTGAGGTTCCAAGAAGTCTGCTATAGAAATTGCTCACACAATTAAAGCCAGTCCATGCTGTGGAGGGAAGTGTGCAGCTGCCAAATCTATGAGGCACCAGGAGCAGAGGCTTTGTAAATGATGGCAATGCAGAGCCTGCTGTTACTTATAAATAGATAGATGATAGATGATAGACAGACAGACAGACAGACAAACAGGCAGAAAAGTGCTCTGTATCTAAGATCTCCATGCTGAGAACTCTGACAGCTCCTCTGGCTTAGAGACAACAGCTGACCCTTCATCTCTCCCTCTTTTATATACAAACCATGGATGGGTGAAAAAGGTGAAGTAAGAGTCATGTCCTATGACAACTAAAAAGTCCTAGAAGGTCTTAGACATTCTTAATAGAACCATGAGATGTAGCAGTCACAAAGACTAGTACTCGAAGAATCAACTGATCTGTAATCATTTAGGTCAAAGTGAACACCCATGTAAACCATTGCCCAGGCTAAAAACAGTTCCTCTAGTCATAAGAAGGCACCTCCCCATCTCTTCCAAATCCCTCACAGACAACTATAACTTTCTATGATAATCTGCCCCCTTTTCTGTTTTTTTCTATTTAAATGCAAACACCTAAACTATGCAGTTTAATTATGTGTATACGAGTATACGTGTGTGTGGATGTGTACATGTGGACACTAAAGATCAACAATGGTGTCTTCCTCAATCAGTCTCTACCTTAATTAGTGACAACCTAGAGATGGTGCTGGATTCCTATAGCTCCAGATACTTGGGAGGCTGAGGCAGGACAATCATTGGAGCCCGAGAGCTTCAGGCCATCCCAGGCCATGTGGTGAGAACATACCCTAGAACAAGCATGTCATCAAGAGCACTCATCCTTGGCAGACATTTGCCCAGCTTTTTTACACATACAGAGAGTTAGAAATGGAAGATTTGCCAAGCTGAGGGAAGTGGCTGCTTTCTTAGGACGTAACACAAGCCAGATCCCAATAGTGTACCAATTCCTACTCCCATTAGTTGGGGGGCAAGTGGATCACTTTGCCACTCCTCCATCACTTGAGACTGTCTTGGGGTACACACAGGTTTCTTACCCACTTCTTGTACATATTCCTGTACTTTACAGTATCTTCTAGACTGTAAACAATTTTCAGTCTTTACACTTTAACCAACAACCTACCTCACACACTCTTCCAAGTAGGATCTGAAATAAGACCCCCATCCCCAGATGTCAAACTGGGTCACACTGTTTACTGGAGAATCTGTCCTTTCCTCATTGCTCGGCCCTGTAACCCGTGTTTGGAGTTTCCATTCTACTCCATCACGTCTGTGGTCAACATCACAGTCTTACTGTGCTTTAACGAAAGACTGATTCCCAATCTTGTAGCACAGTGAGAACATCCAGCTGGGAGTTCTTTGGTTAGTACTGGCCCCTTTGTGAAAATCTGCACACAAATTTTCTTTCTTTCTTTTTTTCTTTTCTTTTGTTTTTCGAGACAGGGTTTCTCTGTGTAGCCCTGGCTGTCCTGGAACTCACTCTGTAGAGCAGGCTGGCCTCGAACTCAGAAATCCGCCTGCCTCTGCCTCCCAGGTGCTGGGATTAAAGGCGTGCACTGCCAGCTGCACACAAATTTTCAAGTCAGCTTGAAAAGTCTTAAACACATGGGGATGGGGGAATACATTGGACACATCCTTCAAGGACACATCCCCTCCCCCGGTGACATATCCCTCACCTAATAGGCTATTCCGTATAATTCCTTCTCATGACACTTGGCCCCCTAAATAAGCCCTTACTTATCACAGGGAACTGGGGTACTGCAGAATCCAATGGACCTTTGCCAACACCACTTGGTTATTTCTTGGAGTTCAAAGGCAGCACTTGTCAGAGCCACAAACCTTTGCCTGACTAAGCCAATACACCCGCACACCGTCCCCACAAGTACCGCACTCAGCCTAGCTGACTTCTCGCTGACCACCTGTATACACCCTTCCTTCCGAGAGCCAGGTAACCTCTGAGTTTGGAAACACTGGGCCTGATGATTTCCTCCATCACAAGAGGCTCCATGAAGGGAGTTACTGTGTCCGTCTTGAGGGAGTGGGCAGTAAGCAGTACTTTCAGAAATGATAATATTTACTCAAACAGTTGAGGATCACTTCAGAATTCAAGTGGGATTGTCAGGCACTGTCTTCCTTAAGAGGCTGAGGCAAGAGGATTGCGATTTCAAGGTCAACCTGTGTTCTATACAGGGAAACTCTACCTTTTTTTTTTTTAAAAAAAAAGGAGAGAACTTTCATGATATTTTAATGAAACAGTATATACTTTTAAAAAAGATTTGTTACAGTTCTCACCGCTTTCATTCAATGTAACTATAAATTATGTTTAGTTTCTAGATATTAAAATTTTCTAGGAATATTTACATGGAGTAGTTCCCAAAATAAAAATATATTTATATTTATTGAAACTACTTAATACCATGTTAATGGTACATTTCTGGAAAGCTAATTTCTTTTATTATACATATTTGGAATTTTCTCTCCAGAGGTGAAATCATGAGGTAAAAACTCTTAAGCAACGATATCAATATTGAGCTATTAAAACAAGTTTTGAGTTTAAGGAGAAAATATTTTTCAAAATAATTTAAATTATCAAAGGCAGATTTTTAAGGAAGCTAGCAACCTGAGAATGTGAGATTATTTCATGTGAATCTTTACCTTGTCAGAGGGAGAGTGAAATGGGGGAAAATAACCTAATTCACAAACAGAACAAATACCATTTCTAAAGCTCTGTAAGAAACCTGGAGTCTGGGGTCCTACCAGCCTGAATGCACCTGATCTACTGTAATCTCAGAAGCTAAGCAGGGTCGGCCCTGGCTAGTACTTGGATGGGAGGAATCTTCTGGAACTGTCTTATTTGTATCTCATGATTTACTCAAACAGAACTTGAGAAAATGGTGACAAGAGATGGAAATCTATCTTAGAGTTTTGTGTGGATCACGGCTACACAAGCAGGAAATGGAACAAGCCACAGTAGCGTTCTCCAGTGAGGAAGACGAGGTCGACTGTCCATCTGGAAGGAGACCCTGCCTCATCCCTAAGGACACCACTGCACACTGCTGCACAGTCCAGTGCACTCTTGCCACGATCCAGTCTATGTGCACTGTGCAGGGGAGGTGACAAACACAGGAACCACATGCTATATTTAGCAGCATTTGATTAGAACAACTACTTATTATCTAGGTCATCATTATTACCTTCCCAGAAAATTTAAAAAGAAAAGAAAATGGGCTGTTACAAGAAAATTCTCATTGTTTTCATTAGTGAACATATGTATGTGTATATATATAAATAACAAATACCTTTCGTCTTCTAGATTGTGATGCTGTAAGGTTTACTAAAGTGTGAGTAGGTGCTTTCAAACACTATTGGTAGTTACAGTAGTTAGGGCACTTGCTTTTTGAGTTAGCAGTAACAGCTGCAGAAGCCTGTCATGACCAAATGAGCAGAGCTCGGCAGACAGCTGAACATCCGTAAACATTATAGGACTAAATGGGTTTATGGACCTGAGTGCTCATAACTGTTATTTTCACATATAACCTGATAATCTTCACTTTTCTATACTTTCCTTATTTTTGCAAGAAACATACATTATCAACAAAACAAAGAAGAAAAACATTATTTATAAAGTGATCTGGTATGCTCAGATATAATGACTTACATATGACCTTCACAGAGAAATTTCCAGAAGGTTTACATTGTCCTAATCACAGCCTGTACTTACGAGATTTTTGTTGCTTTGATATGTGCTGTGTGGATGCTTAAAATCGACATACAGATTTTTAAAATGTTTTATGATTTAAGCTAAAACACAAAATTATTCAAATGTATGAAATTCATGTCAGTTTCCAGTTATTAAACTTTAAATTTATGTCCCAATAGCAGTTTTATGTCTGAATCAAGGGCACCGCATTTTCTTCCAAAATAAACCATAGTCTTAGTTGACTTGTTTGGGAAACATTAAAACATCTCGCTGATTTTAGAATTATCATTTCTCCATCTCTAGCATTTTAATCTGACCTTTCTCTTAAGTCATCCAAACATCGCTGAAGGTGAACCTCCCCAGCTGTGACCAAAACATGCTCTCCGGTTTCTTGAATTAAAATCTGGACACAGGGATCAGCTTGGTTTAGCAGTTTCATTCCTTTCACAAGCTGAGGCATTTCACCTAGATGATAAAATGAAACAAAATAACAATGGCAGAAGAACCAATATAACCTAGAGACAACAGCATGGCTTGCAGGGGGCATTACAATAAAATAAGCTCCCAGTGGTGTGAAGAACCCACCTCTTATAGCTGACTTGTACAACCAGCCAGGATGGGGCCCACAGAGGCTTATCATTAAAATGCCAAGGCTGATTTACATGACTTATATCTCTTCATCAAATTCTTAGTAGATAAAAGCTATCATCAACATGCCTGTGAAATATGTGTGTGTGTGTGTATATATATATATATACACACACATATATACATACATACATATATAATATATAAAATAGATCTAGAAATACAGCAATACTTCTTCAAATAGTATACAAAATTAGCAGATATACAAATCATTTATGATATCTGAGAAACTACTAGAACTTATATTAAAATAACAATTTATAAGCCAGGCTTGGTGACATAGACTCGCAATTTTAGCTACTCAGGGGCCTAAGGCTGGAGAATCTCAACTTCAAGGTTTGCTTGGGATACAGAATAAATTCCAGGCCAACATGAACAATTTAATGAGATTCTGTCTCAAATAAAAGGAGTGAGAGGGTTAGAGGTGTATTTCAATGGGACCATGCCTGCCTGCTGTGCACAAGGCTCTGAGTTGGACTCTCAGTACTGCAAGAAACAAAATAAAGCAAGACAAACCTATTTGTGAAAGCACAGGAGCTTTCTGCAAGGCAGAAACAGGAGGAGACTATAAGAACTTCAATGCTCATTTATTTTTGAACAAAAGTTCTAAAAATAACTAACACTTTTTATAGTGTTAAAATGCTAGACAAGCATTTTAGAAGTGGACATCATAGAAGGAATGTACAGATTAATGTTCTCAATGTGTGGGTGAGGAAACAGCTGGAGAGAGTGAAAAGAATTTGTGTCCAGAGTCAACAGCAACTATGTGGCAGAACCTGTTTCTGAAGCTGCTAGGCCAGGCTTGGAGCCTAGGCTTTGTTCTCAGACACCACAGCCCCACAGACCAGATGGCCGCCAGCCACACTGTAGTACAGGGAATCCCGAGGGAAGACGGGGTGCGATTTCACCCTCTTAGAGTCCTTTCAGCATATCATGGCTTCCCTTGCTCACGTGGGTAGATTTGATCTTCAGTGTTGGCTTGACTGTCAGAGAACTTGAAAACTGGCTTCAAAGATTGCTACACAGACATGGTGAGACTCACACCACAGGAAGACAGCACTAGCAGGAAGACAAAGCTCGTTCCTTATTAGTTCTCCGTCAGCTGGATGACAAAGCCCAACCTGTATACATTAGTCTCCACTCCTGCACACACAAAGCTAGCTCTGAGCTAAAGGAGACAGTTGAAGTGTGAGGGAAGAAGAAAGTTTTAGAATGAAATTTGAGACTTGGAGTCAACATTGAAATCAAGGATTTGAAAATGTTTCTGGTAGCCATTGTGTGGCCAAAATCAACATAGATACTCAGTGCATTAACCTTTTAAAATTTAGAGGTTAATTTTCTTCCCTTATTTAAAAAATCTTACAAATGGACAGTTCACTCACAGTACAGGCTTTGACACTAAGGAGTGTAAGGGAAAGTGAGATCAAGAAAAGCAGACATTTATTTTCTGCATTTCATCCAGAACTTGGTGTAACTGATCAGTGATCTAAAATGAACACAATGATTCAGGACAAGCTGCCAGCTAGGCATTTCCCCTCTGAGACTCACCAACACTGACAATAACCATTAAAATCAAGGGCTACAACAATAGGGTCTAGGAGACACCTCTGGACAGTAACAGCACGACGTGCCAAGGTAAGGGTTTGGAAAGAATGAAGCATTGTTTAACACTGAGCTTTGCAGGCGACCTCAATCATCCTGGTCTCCTAATATTCAGTGGCTCCTAATAGCAGCAGTGACATTTGACAACACAGTATTGTGTAAGTGGTGATGTGTGACTGCCAAAGCTACTTCTGGACTGGTCAGTCGCTTTTGTCTGATGCAGAACACCAAGTGAAGCGGCCCTTGGAAGAACAGAGGGCTGAACTCAAACCCATACTCAGTTCACCTGAGTGACTCTTGGAAGCACAGTTAACCTGCATGTGGCTGCAACCAGAGTATGTATAAAAGCCACTGGTTGGCGACTCTAAGCCCTACTGCCTCCAAATTCCAAATTCCTGACCAAAGGAAGAATAAGAGATGTTTCACACTATTAAATTTTGCAGTATCTTGCCATGACACACTATTATATAACCAATACAGCTACAAAACACAATTACAGATAGAATGTATCTGTAGCAAAGACTCCACAGAAGCATAGTTATTTTATTTCTCAATTTTTAAGTAATTTATATTTTTGGTGTTTCATAATATATACAAAACAACAACAGAAAAACTAATGTATCTGGAACCCTTATTTTGGCTAAGGAGGATTTCTTATTTTTCCTCAAAGGAAAGATTTAGGATTGTCACTGAGGTAGAGGTCTGAAACCTGAATGTAGCACTTATTAACTGTATGACCTCAAAATGGCTTTTTCTATTTTAAAATTACGTACACGTGCGTGTGTTTGTGCACGGGAGTGAAAAGTGTCTCCAGAGCCCAGAAGAGGCCTCTGTATCCCTGATGTAGAGCAGCGATGGCTGTGAGCTACTGGACACAGGGGCTGGGAAATCCATGTGTCCTCCGCAAGCACAGAGTATCTATCATCTTAACCGACAGCCCATCTCTACTGTACCAGTTTCTTTTGCTTACTTTTCTAACTTTTCTAGTGTTGGGAATCAAACAAATTAGGTTTTGTACCTAGTTAACTCTGTTATGCCTCAGTCACACATACATCAAGATGAGATTAAAACTGCACTCAAGTGACTGCCAAGGGGACTGGATGAGAACTTCAGTGTCAAATCTGTGGTGTACTCTTGGGATGCGCACAGGATTAATTGATGAAAGCAGTCATGGTCTGGGGTCATTCGTGGTTGCCTGTTGAGTTCTGAACAGCCTTGAATGTCAGGAGCAGAGGCTGGCCAGTGGGACCTTTGGACCCCACCTCAGGAAATCTCAGAAGAAAAATATGAAAGCAAATGAATGCGGTTCTCCATGACAGAGGAAATGGCAAGGTTCTGGATGAATCCAGTTCATCTGGCTACTAAGTATTCATGAAAAAGATTCAAGGTCTCAAAGCTAAGAGGTGTGTGCAGGGATAGCAACAGGTCCACCCATGGCTTAGCAGGCAGTGTTCCTGGGAGTCTTGCTATAAGACAGTGGAACTTTTTCATAGTTATTAGACATGGGACCTTTGGGTGGATGAATCCCCAAGGGAGAACAAGTGTAAGACAGGAGAGCCATGCACGAACACTACATGTGCTTTGAGGGCTCAAGGACATGAGGGCAGCATGAAGAAGAGTTTCTCAGACACTCTGAATATAAAATTAGAAACGGGACAGAGTAAAACATTTAGAAACTGAAACATACAAATGGATACTTCAGTAATGCAATCCACGAACAAGGTGTCTCCAGCAAGAACAACACACTTTATGGAAAAACAGCAATACTTCTTTAAAAATTATAATGAAAATTGTGTCCCAGCTCAGAAAAAAGCTAATCAATGGCATATGAGGAAATGCACTTTGGCCTCCAGGTAGATAACTAAATAATTCTCTCTGTTTAGCTACCTTAGTTTTGAATGAAGTAAAGAAAATTAACATCATTTAGAGCATGCCACGAACAAGAAAGAAGCCAGGTACTGGGTAGGATCTTTCATGTCAGGGAGCGTATGAGGCAGCCCACAGACACCTGTAACTCTAACTCTAGGAGATGATGCTGTCTTTTGGCCTCTGCAGGCACCCTACACGCATGCATGCACACAAATGGACACATACTTACACACAAATAAAAAAATAAATATAAAAAATAGAAATTGATAAATATGTGATAATTTAAGCTCTAATATTTTAATAAAAAAACTTGTAAAAGGCTGGTTGGGTACTACTTTGTACGATATTATCCAAGCTAAATCAAAGATCAGCAGAGCCAGCTTCTGGGTAGTTTCCCAATACTGTTCTAGGGATCCAGGGACCATGAGCAGTTAAGTCTAAGAACTAAAAGAAAAAAAATTTTTTTTCAGGTCTCAGATCTAGGGAGAAGAAGGATATACAGGTACAAAAAATAATAGCACAGACCTAGTCCACACCTAGCACGTTAATGAGACCATTAAATCCGTCAGTAGAAAACTGCCTTTCAACACTTACTTTATGATCCCTTAAGGGAAGGTTTGTAGAATCTTCACTGACCATTACAAGGTACCAGGAACAGCTAGGTCCCAGGGGGACAAATACATACATTAACAAGTGAAGCAAGCTGGGTATGGTGGTCCATGCTTTCAGTCTCAGCACTCAGGACAGAAAGGTGGGCGGATCTCTGAGTTGGAGCCTAGGCTGGACTATATGGGAAGTTCAAGGCCAGCCAGGGGAAGGTAGATAGAAAGACCCTGTCTCAAAAGCAGGACCAACCCTCCCCACCCCATGCCAGCACCACAGGCTTCTCAGAATAGCATCATCTTACTTGGGTGTTTCGGTTCAACAGCAACTCTCACAATAGGGGTGGCTTCAAAGTTGAGGGGAATAAACGGAGGGCAGGATGGCAGGCTGCACAAAGTTGCAGATTTTAGCACAAAGTCCTGGAGGCCTCCAATTCCTGCAGAGAGAAAAAGACCCATGGGATCAATCAATTCTGAATCTACGTTAGGAAAGTCACAGCACAGACCTAGTACTGCTGCCAAACTGATAAGGAATGAGGTAGGCATGCATTGTGTGGTGGGTTTTTTTGTTTGTTGGTCTGTTTTGTTTTAAACCTAGATAATATTACTCTTGCCAAAAATACAGAAATTCTGGGTGGGTGTGGTGGGACACAACTTTAGTCCCAGCACTGTAGAGCAAAGGCAGGCAGTCCTCTGTGAGTTCCAGGCCAGCCAGTGCTATATAGTGAGATCCTGTTTTAAAATGTAAACCAACAAACCCCCAGACATTTGCTAGTTTTTCTTTTGCAGACAGGCAAATGCAGTTGCATCAGGTTTAGTGAACACATATCTATTTTGACAATAGAAATGATCACTTCTAGGCTCTGTCTGTGCATATGTTTGTGTATATCTAGGCTCGGTCTGGAAAGTGCTGTACAATCATGAAGACCTGAGTGTGGAGTGGAGAGAATTTCCTAGAGAGATGAAAGGACATCTGATCTCACATCCAGAATCAGAGTGGACAGGATTTTAGAACACAGTAAGAAACATGCATGAGGACCATTTGGGAGTCATTGTGTTGAAATAAAAGACTGAAAAAGCTAAGAGGGAAGGAGCAGTTACCTGCTTTAGGGAAAAGGCGCTGGAGGAGAAAAGGGAAGTGCTATGGGTATAGAAACAACCAAGAAAAGGAAAGCCTGCTGTGTTCACCGGACAAGCTGCAGTAAAAACCCCAGGGTGGGAAAAGGGAGATCATTCCACCTAGTGCCTCAGCCTGTCTGGGACTGGAGACCTGAGGCAGGGGCTTGGCCAAGCACTGGGAAGGCAGTTCACAGGAATCTCCTTGTTTGACCACACCCATGGAAGCCTACTTTTGGTGCCTCAACCCGAGCACAGTCAGATGCACCATCTCAGAAAGCTAGTTCCAAGTGTAAGGGACAAAGAGGTCATTCTGCTATGATCAAGCCTGTGGCCCCACCTGTACACGTCTACGCACTCCAGCAAACCCAGTTGACTGAAGTCATAATTCCTTGATACTGTACCCACTGGCCCAGAACCCAGAAGTGCGTCTAGCTGCAGCTTCTTCCTGTTTGTTACACCTTGATACCAGGTGTAACAACAGATCTGGGGTTGGCAAAATCTCCAGCAGGGCTACTAGAAATAGCCTCATCTCTGTTCCTGAGGCCAGGCTTCAGGAAAACCCCATAGTAAGCATACCCTCTCACACTTCATTCATCCAGACCTCTGACAGGGGCACTTCTTCCTGCACACAGCACGGTTTCACTGGCAGGACAAATGCTGCTCTTTCCTCTACACTACGAGGGATATCAGCTGCAGATGGTCAGTGAATCTGACTGCTGGTTTACATTTTGCGACCAAATCTATTCTTGCTATTTAGATTTGCCTAGATCTGCTGGCGTGACAAGAATTCCCCCAAATAGAAAAGAGTCAATCCAGCAGAATTCATAGAAAAGGACATGATCCAAAGAGCAAAACACCCTTGCTACCTGTATGTAACTTCAATTTTTTCAAATCCTATTTTTAATGATGGTTCTTAAACACTTTAATCTCCCTTTAGCTCACCACCCACCAGAGGTAGTGGAAAAGAAAGGATTCGGGGAAGTGGACCTTTTTAGAAAGGTTCTTTGGAGCAACTCCCATCTGTGTTGTCTGGAAACTGGCAGTTCAGTTCACAGGTTAACAGCGGCAGCTCGATCCATTCATAAACACTTCACAGATACACTAGCGGTCCAGTTCGGTAGGATAGGGATAGCACCAGCGGTGACATGACCTAGAAGAGGCAGCCAGACCTCAGCCTTGGCTTGAGTCATCAGGAGGGACCAATAAGAACACCAGAAGTTCTTAGCTGTGCCTTTCTCAAGAAAGCAAAGCTCAGTGAAGATGAGAGACCCACGAGTGTTGCACAGCTAGCTGTACCAGCAAGACAAACTCTCTCTGTCACTCCATGGAATCCTATTTATACCCTCCAAACATCACGTGTCCTCCACGTGCCTTGCCTCAGCACAGGTCTTGCCTCAGCATGTCCATCCAGTTAGCCCAAGTCCTTGGAAGTGGCAACAAACTGCAGCACACCACTGAAGTTTTTAGTGTATTTCTCTCTGTGGAGTCCTGACGAATGCAGGTCAACTACGCAATGTAAGGTGGACCAGCAAATGTGTGCTGTTAGCAAAGAATCTTTCATCACACGTCCTTTCACGTGCTTGCTTTAGCAGAACATCCTCTCTCCTGTGTCTGCTTCAGAAAAATGTTGCTTCGTGAGTCGGCCTTAGCCTTTCACACCTGTGTCCACTTTAACAAAACGTTCTTCATGTGTTTGCCCCAGCAAAACCCCATCCAATCAATTGACTTTCTAAAGAACCCTCAAGCTTCTACTTCACCTGTATTACAGGTTACTGATTTTATTTATTTTAAAATATAATTTAAAGACACAGAAAAAGGACCATTAAGGTTACCTGGGCAAATCACAGTAGACTGAAATCTCTGTGAGAATTTCTTGATAGGATACAGGGCAACATTAAGTGTGCAGTTTGGTTTTCCTATCAAATACAGTCTGAAACAAATTTTTCCCCTTAAAAATAATGCTATCAAATTCAGCTTTGAAAACAAAAAAACAAAACCAGCACACCCATTACCCAACACCCTCACACTGCTACTGTTTCCTTCCCCTCCCGTTTGCTCTCTTAGAGGACACCTTTATGCTCTTACAACATTTAGTAACCTTGCTGTCTTTCTTCACTGGAATCATGATTATCACTTCAATCACTTCAGTCAATATTATACTAATTAGCCTGGCACAAGCTCCCCACACTCAGGAGGCTGAAGCAGGATGTTTACGAATCAGAGTCAGTTTGTGCTATACAAACCTTTTCCCAAAACAGAAACCTAAACCTCACTATTCCTTTCAACTAAGACTTGTAGGGGAGGGCACATTCCCAAGGAATCACTTCAGAATCTCTGAATTAGGAAGAGACTGGCTCCATGTGAAAAATCCCTAATGATGGTGGCCATCATTTTTTAGTCCTTATATTTATTTCCAAGGTTTTAAAAATTCACTTTACATCCTGCTCATTGCTCCTTTCCCACAACTCTCCCCCCCACCCCATTCCCTCTTCCCTTCTCTGAGAGGGTGGGACCACTCTTGGTATCTCCCAACCCTGGCACATCAAGTTTCTTTGGGGCTAGGTGCATCCTCTCCCACCGAGGGCAAACAAGTCTGCCCAGGTAAGACAACATATCCCAAGATCAGGCAACAGCTTTTGGGACAGCCCCTGCTCCAGTTATTTGGGATCCACATGAAGACCAAGCTGCACATCTGCTACAAATGTGCGGGGGTGGGGGGAAAGTCCTAGGTCCAGCCCATGTATGCTCTTTGGTTCAGTCTCTAAGGGCCCTAAGGGTCCAGGTTAGCTGAGGATGTTGGTCTTTTTTATGGAGTTCCTATCCCCTTCGGGGCCTGCAATCCTTTCTCCTGTTCTTCCTAAGAGTCCCCAAGTTCCATTCCCTGTTGGGCTGTGGGTGTCTGCATCTGTCTGAGTCAGATACTGGGTGGAGCCTCTCAGAGGACAGCCATGCTGGACAACATAGTACATCACTAATAGTGTCAGGGATTGGTGCTTGCCCATGGGATGGGTTTTAAGTTGGGCCGGTTATTGGTTGGCCATTCCCTCAGTCTCTGCTCCATCCCCTGTGCCTGCATTTCTTGTAGATAGGATAAACTTGAGATTGAAAGTTTTGTGGGTGGGTTGGTGTCTCTATCGCTCCACTGGGGTTCCTGCTGGGCTACAAGAGGTGGCCTCTTCAGGTTCCATATTATTTCCAAGTTTTAAGAATTACAAAAATAGATAGATAGATAGATAGATAGATAGATAGATAGATAGATAGTGTAGATAGGTAGAGAAGCCAGATTAAGGAATCTGGAGATAAGTGGGTTTATGGAACAAGAACTCCAGCTTGTCTTTTTGTAAATGACCGAAGATAAACAAGTTTGCACGCTAGCTGTACCTCATAGACAGGATGACAGTCACCAGAACCAAACAAATGCTGAGTTCTTCAACTGGGCAAAGAGGTCCTGGCTAGGCTCTCTACCATTCATTTAATTCTTTTGATTCAAATATTAGTATTTCGTAATGTTAGCAGGCCATTTTTTTCCAGGCTGTCCCTAATATCCCTACCGAGAAGTAGCTCAGACATAAACAATACAAAAAAACCCCCAAAACCCATATATATAAAAAGACGGGTTAAAAATATTTTATAGAGATTGAGAAGTAGGTTGGTTTTCGGTTACATTGGCTGAATCAGTCTAGCATGAGGTTGTCCTGCAGGCAGAAAGATGGTAAATCTACTGCTAAATACTAACACTGCTTTCTGGGGACAAGCCGGTTAGCTGTCTGTACAGAAAACACTATCTTAAGAAAAATTAGGTTTGTAAAGTACTCCTCCTGGTCTAAAAGAAAAATTTTACTGAGTTTTTCCCAGTAAAAATTTGTTGGAAAATATGTTAACATTTTAGCTAGCAGATGCTCCCTAGTGTTTAACATTATCACAGTGAAAAACTCCCAGCCAGCCCTTCCCAAGCTAGCTGGGCAGAACTGATGGGTTCTGTTAAACTCTGGAAAAGCTCACTTGCACATAGCCTCAGGTCTGTTTGAGCAGAGAGACACTTTGGAACAAACATAGGGACTTCTCTATTGCTTAAGTTCATCCCTCTGGATACGGGATGTCCTTGGTTGTGCAAAGCGACATTCTGTCCTATGCCCGATGTCATTAGGTAACCAGGGCAGCCAATTCATCTGCCCACAGGTTACGCTCCAGCTGTACTTCCTTGTTACTTAGACTCAGCAGCTTGACTCAACTCCAAAGAGTGCTAGTGAACCCACACTTTACAACCCTCAACATGGAGGTAGGGAGACAGGGGCGGGGAGGCCAGAAACATAAACATGCTTTTCCAAAACTGCTTTGCCAGCATTGCTAAGGTTGATGGGTACAGGCTAGCTAAGGTGTTCAGAAGACTGGTTAGCCTGTTAGGTACACTAAGCAAGCCCATGAAATCAACAGACTGTCAGCTTCCTGATGTTAGGGGTGGCCCCAGAGAAAAGTCTTGCAACAATGACATCATGATATCATTTTTTCACCTTTCTCATAGGAACAAATAAGCTAAAAATAGGTCCTAAGCGGGTTACATTAAGAGCTGGAAAGAAGCCCTTTCCTCAGAAGAGAATAATGGAAAAACTAACACCTTAAAGAATTATAAATTTTTAATTTTGTTGTATTTAAGAATAGGGAGCAAATTACCCATTGAGGTAGGAGACTTATAATCATATCACATAGGGCCTCAATTTACACTCAAGATGTGGTCAGGGGGTTTGGCTGATACAACCAGGCCTGAGAGATGAGGAATGAAACAGGAAGCACGTGTAGTGGTCAGCACCCGAGAGCTGTCTAGTACTGTGTCAAAGGCAGGGCAGAGAGGAATAGAAGCCTTCCTGTTGTCTCACTGTTACACCAGGACAAAGCAGCACTGCAGCTAGCCCAGCAAACAAGGAAGCACATATGTCAGTAAGACAGCTGAAGCGGTGTTTTCTGCTAGATAGTTGCAAATGACTGGATGGCTGGTTGTGTAAGGTGAGGGAGGGGATTCTAGGCCCAGTCACAACAGAGAGAAGCTCTAGTCCTAACAGTCCCAAAAGCTCAGGGCAGTGTGACACAGGAGAGTACAAAACTCAAGGTACTGCAGACAGGTGAGCAAGGGCCTGACTGTCACAGCGTGGACTCTAGTCTTTGGTGTGTAGGCTGTGGACAGACTAGCTGGATTTGGGACTGGGGTGGGGCTGTCCCTGTGGTGGTTTGTTCGAGGCTGGAAAGAAGAAAGGGAAGAAACAAGGATGAAATTCAGATGCTGCTGTGGGCAGGAAAGGGAGGGAGCCTCACCAGTCCACACCCTTCTGTAGGTGTGTGATTTCTTATTACTATTTATATTATTCATTGTGTAATAAATATTTGGATCTACCTTTTTCCCCCTCTAAATATTTTTTTCTATAGTTTGTTTTGGAAGTTTTCATATTTGGTGTATAAGTTTCAAAGTTTGTAAAGTTGTGTTCAAAGAACTGACTGATAAACATTAAAATTTTCTCTAGCCTTTGGATAATATGAGTTTTAAGGCAGGGCTCCACAACAGGCACTACATATGAGTCTCCAAGGACTGAATGAACGTGAGCACTTCCTGTCCTCACAGAGCTTAAGAACGATGGAACAAATGCAGAGAAACAAGGAATTACAGTACAGTATGACCAGTGTTATTAACAGAGCAAGCTCATTCTGTTTACAGAAAAGAGAATTCAAAAGGTTCTAGGCTTCCTTGAGAAACTGAAATAGAGGGATAAGGAGACAGCCATGCAGAGCGCGTGGGAGGGAGCGCTGGAGGGCTGAAATGGCACCACTGTAGGCCCAAGGGAGAACACAAGGTCCTCATTGACGGACGAACACAGTGTGGAGCCTAAAACAGGACTGGAGAGACACTTTACCCCTGCGTTCCCCCTCTCTGGGATCCTGTGAATGCTCTCAGTTATTTTCTCTGGTCCACATGTGTGCTTGTTATGTTTGATGTGGAATCAGGGGATTTGAAACTAATTACAGCTCTAACCTTGTGCAATAAATGAAGCAGTGATAATTAGAAAGGTCACGGCAGCAGCTGTTGTGATAATAGACATGCCCATTAGATTTTGAACTTATATTTGGTGTATGAAATGAACTGTATTAATCAATCTCATGTATACACTGAAGAATGAGTTATAAAGAATTGTATTCACAATCCCATCCATTTATGGGCTCTGTCCCCTGTCCCACTAACCTAGCTTACATTGTTCAGGTAACACATTGCTTTAGAGAATAGTCTTCAGGATGAGTTTCAAATGGAACAATTTAAATAAATGGAGACACATACAAAAGTCAGCATACAAGAAGCATAAAATGCTTAGAGTAGATTAAAAATAATGCTGTTTACTGTCTAAAGACAAAAGGACAGAAGGGAAGAAGAGAAGAGGGAAAGGGAGAGGAGGGGGGAGGAGAGAAGAGAGGAGGGAAAAAGAGGAAGGAGAACAGACAGACACACGGCTGTTTGAGACAGGAAAGTATACTCCTTCTGCCTTGAAAACCAAATATTTCCAACTGGAAAGAGGAAATGAGTTCCTTCTGGATGAAATGGTAACTCCATCTCAAATACAAAAAGAACCTGACCAAAATAATCAAAGGAACAGAAAGCCATGGAAAAGCTGAATGAATAGGTGGAACCAGAGAAGGGCGTGTCCGACCGTGAGCTGTTTCTGTTCACTGAGGATCAGGTTAAAGAAGACTATGAAGGGTCAGCTCAGGACCCTTTGCATAAGAAAGTGGCACAGCTCTGGGGAGCAAGCGCACAGAAGCATAGCAAGGCTGGTCTGATAGATGCAAGATCAGTGGGAAAGAATAAGAGCCAGACACAGACCAGCAAGTACGGCATGTGGATGATAAGCTCAAGGTGGCAGACAGGAGGGCCCATTCAGCAAGCGGCAGTGAGACTAATACCTGATGAAACAGAAAATACAAAAGCAAAGAACCAAAAATCCCCAACAAGATGGAACACTTAAATCCCACGATTCTGTAACACTAGACTCATAAACCTCACTATATTGTAAAACACACTTTTTGTAACAAAAGATACAAAACAAAGTGAGAAAATGGCTGACTTTAGAGAGTCAGAGCACTGTCAGCACCAAATACTAGTGTAAGCCAAGGAGCCCTATCGAGTAGCAGGGATATAAATGAAGATATAAGCATATCTACAAAAGACTCTAAAAGAAGAGCATTAGCCGTAAAAAATGGAAACAAAAATCCCCACATCTTAATCTCATTAAACAGTAACACAAATATAAGTTAAAACAAGACATCATTTCACCTATAAAAGTGGTGCAGAAGAACCAGGTTTTTGGTGGCTATGTGCATCAAAAAGGGTGCTGTGTGAACTAAAGCTTGTTACAACTGCCACTAGCATTTAGTGGGATGAGCAAATGTCTAGAACAAAGAAGCCAGCCCCTTCCTATGCATGGCTTGTGGCTTCTATGTTGGCTAAGTAGCCAATGGTAATCTGAGCTTAAATCTAATTCCATTTTAATAGCAAAGGTTGTTGCCTTCTTTCCTTTTTGCAGTTAAATACACACTAGAATTTTAAGACTGGAATTACATCAGAGGAAGAATGAATTGAATCTGTTACGAAAACAAGGTATCCACCATTTTACCAACAGCCACCAATTCCACACATTCTATCAAACTGTATCTGTAACCGTGACATAAACACCATGTGTGTAAAGTAATCGAGTTAATCGCACCTCTGACATGGTCACAAAGAATCCTTACATCCCAAAGGGCACTGTACTTTATTACAGACGACTTCCCTTTTGTTGGCCTTGTAGCTAAATTATTATACTGTGTTGAAATTACGTAGTTTGGTGGATTATTTCATCTTTGAATCTCATCTCTAGGGAGAAAGGTGGTGTTAGATTAGCTATTAAAACCAGGTTTGGATTGACAGGGTTAAAAACCAATACACTAGTAAACACCCACTTTTCAGAGATGCTTGCTATAACACTTCAAAAGGCTGACCATGCCTGCCTGCTACCATGCTCTGCCATGATGAGATAGACTTAGCTTCTGATATTGTAAGCAAGCCCCCAATTAAATGCCTTCTTTTAATAAGAGTTGCCTTGGTCATAGTGTCTCTTCCCAGCAATAGTATAGTGACTAGGACAGAAGCTGGTATCATGGAGCAGGGTATTGCTGTGACAGGCCTGACCATGCTGCTTGTTGAAGGAATATAGGAGACCTTGGGACTTGGGACTAGAAAAGCCATTAGTCACTTTAATGTGGGTTTAATTAGTCACTTTAATGGGTGGGTTATCCTAATACAACCATGGAACATGGAACACGGTAGACAGTAATGGAGTCATTTGAATTGTGGGGGCTCAGCAGAAGAAGTTTCATGGGGGAGGAATATTAGTAAGTAAGTGGCTTAGAAAACATTCTTGTGATATTTTAGCATGAATTCTGGCTGCTTTATGCCTTGTCCTAAAAATCTGCTTGAAGCTAAATTGATGAGTTTTAGATTAATGACATTGGCAGAGGAGATTTCAAGAGAGTCCAGTATTGACTCTGTCATACGGTTATTAGTAATCACTCTTATGGCATATCTATGATGAAAAGAAGTACACTGGACAAGAGAAAGAATACAAAATGTATAGTGTGAGGAGTAAAGGAGCATCAGGAAGTATATTGAAGCTAAGTTCAGTGGTCAAGGAGATAAAAAGTTTAAAGAAAAGTCTGATGTTAAATGGAATAAAGGCAGTGGTGATTTCAGGGCAGGACACCACCCAGTTAAACTTCCAACTTGAGAAAAACAATTAAAGAAAAACTTAAGCATCTAAGAAAACCATCAACAACAGAGAGCTGACGTAAATATAACTGAAGGAGGGGGGTCAAGTTCCAGTCCCATCATGCAGAAGAACCTGGTAGTGTTGGTCACATAGTTCTGGCTTTAAAGTCAGGAAGGGCTTGCAGAATCTTCCTCTAATGCTAAGAAAATGAGGAAAGACAATGAATGGGTAAGCCTGAATTCAGGGTGTTTCTGCATGGAGGCAAGAGACACCACTGCATAAAGTTATGAAAGAGAAGCACAGACTGCCTTAGAAACTCCAATATGTTGAGGATGCTAGTGTCAGGGGATACAGGCCAAGGACAGCTGCTAACTGGTTGTGGAACCAGCTCAAGAGAGAGAAGCACGCAGCAGCCAACAAACCAAAGGGGAGTTGGAAATAGCAAGGATGCTTTGACATCAGACATAGAGATACAGAATTTGGAATTTTCCCTGCTGAGTTTCAGTCTTGCTTTGGTCCAGTATTTCCTCACTATGCTCCCTTTTGGAAAGGTGATGTAAATTCTGTACCAATGTTAGAAGAGTGTGATCTGCTTTTTGATTTTGATTTTATAGGGCTTACAATTATTAGCCTGCCATGGGTCTCAGAAGAGACTCTGAGCTTTTTGAATAAGAATGACTCATATTATTTGAATGCTGGGTCACCAGGGAGTGGCGCTATTTGAGAAGGATTAGGAAGTATGGTCTTGTTGTAGGAAGTGTGTCACTGGGGGTTGAGCTTTGAGGTTTCAAAAGCCCAAGCCAGGCTCAGGCTCAGGCTCAGTCTGCCTGCCTGCCTCCGTCCCCATCTCTCTATCCCTCCCTCCTCCCTCCCTCCCTCCCTCCCTCCCTCCCTCCCTCCCTCCCTCCTTCCCTCCCTCCCTTCCTCTATCCCTCCCTCCCTCTCTCCCTTCCCTATCTGTGGATCAGGAGGTAGCTCTCAGCACCACAGACTCCTGCTGCTCTGCTCCTCACCATGATATGAACTTAGCGTCTGAAACTGTAACCTGCCCCAGTTAACCATGGCGTCTCTTCGCATCAACAGCATAGTAACTAAGATACCCTCGGTCTAAATACTCAAGCAAAAGGAACAGGGATCTAGTCTGGGGCAGAGCACTTGTCTAACATATGCCAGGTCTTAAACTGTTTCCCTTGTGCTGGGGGAAAAAAAAACAACAACCAAACCAAAACAACAACAACAACTTGAAAGCCACTTTCAATAACTATGAACAGAAGACCAGAAAAAGTGCATTATGATAAATTCAGAAAATAGAATCAACATGAGGTGGGGGGAATCTCTGAAGGTGAGCATAGCTCATGGTAACTACCTATAATCCCAATACTGCAGAGCTGGAGACAGAAAGATGATCATGAACTATAGATAGAACAGCCTAGGCTACAGAGTGAGACCCTGTCTCAGAAACCAAATTAACTTCCCTCATGTCCACCAAGCTAAAGCAACATGAAACAGCATAAGAAAACACAAAAATCACAAACAATATGATGCTACTATTCAAAGGTAACAATTTGGTATACATGTATCTACACAAGGCTTCTGTTTACAGACACCTACTGAGGTCAGGTCTCAAGCACCTTTCAAAGCATGGTAAGTGGAAAAACACACAGCAGCCTCAACAAAGTGACTCCCGTTGGAGCAGGTTCCCGAGAAGGGAAAGACACAACAAGGGCTCCTTAGGTGACCACTCAATATTAAAAGAAGAGTGGATACAATTACAGGAAAACTTCCAAATCAGTTAAACGCAGATGAATGTGTGGGCGCTCACTGGATTGTTCACCACTTAAATACTGCCAATGTTAAACTGTTGATAAGGCTCTTGACTGCCTTTTTACATTTTCATATTTTTGTAATGTGTAATATTTTGCTTTCTTCTGAGTTCACCAAGAAGCATAGCTTTTGGGAGCTGGGGAACATCTCAGGGTGTACTTGCCTTGAAAGCATGAGGACCCAGTACAATCCCTAGATGGTATGTAAAAGTCTGGATGTGGAAGACAGGAGATCCATGGCTCACTGGCCATCCAGTCTAGCCCAATTAATAACCACCAGACCAAGGAAAGAGTCCCTCTCAAAGGAGGTAAACATCAGGTCTGAGGATAACATTCAAGGTTGTCTTTTATCCTTTACATGTGATACATGCACACGCTCCTGCAGACACGTGCATCAAAGCATACACATGCTATACACATACTTTAAAGTTACATTTCTAAGTGCATAGTGAAATAAGGATATGCAGAGGAAAAGATGTACTCAGAACATCAGATATGTTATCCCTTTTGTTCCCACACATTTAAACAAATGATCTCAGCAAAATTCCTACTTTTATTATAACAACATTTTCAAAAACCTAAGTTAGAAAAACAAAAACAGAAACAGCCACTTGTTGCTTCTGGGTCTTGAATGAATGCTCCCACTGTGTGAGCAATCACAGAGTAATAGACCTGGGATTATGCTTTCAGTGAATTACATTAGTATTAATCAATCTGAGCCAAGAAATTGAAACTGGTCTCTGGACTGTCAGACTTGGATCTCTCTGCCTGGTGTCCAGAGGGAGGTTTGGGTTCCTATCAGATGAGGAATGGCTTGTTCCTTAGGTTAATTGAGGTCCTTCCTGAGAGTGAGGTGCTGGAGAACCTGAGACTGAGGAAGGCTGTGCTGACTCTCAGCCCTACCACCAGGCCCTCACCTGCAGGCTCTGCTTCCTCCAGGCCTTCGATTGGATCCTTTCTTTACTAGTGGGCCTCACCACCAGTCAGTCTCCTGTACCCTTTACCACTAGTACTGAACACTTTTCTAATGGATACTGCTTTATTCACAGTCTATTCAGAAGTCATGGAATTTGGAGTGGCCTGTGGAATCTCTTCCGTTAACTCAGAGATTTATTTCACTAAGTACGTACTGATCACACATGCTTACAGCTGTGCTGGAGACCACAAGATGCAGACAAAGACAAGATCATTTCTTGTATTTGGTTAGAGTGGCTTGTTCATACGGCATTTTAAAAATGCGCTTTTTAACCTGATGTAAAAACATCAAAGTTTTACATGTTAATAGAAGTACCATACTACTGACATGTTTGTACTGTGTGATATTTAGACCAGGCTCAGTGTGTCTACCTCCCTAAGATTTATTCTCCTTCCCCTTCTCTCGCTCTGCCTCCTCTCTCAGACTTGATAGTATTTCCTAGAAAGCAAAGCTCACAATGAACGTTTCTGCCCTGATGGCTTCACTTGCTGTAAATGGTCTATCCTACTTCCACTGTCTACACTTTGGGAATGCAGAACATGTGCCAACCCCAGGTTTTCAGAAAGGAATGGTTAGATAAATTTACAGAAGGTGATGACTTTAGAGTGTGTTACCTGGCATAGCATATGTGTTAAGCCAGCAATGAAAGTCATTCTTGTACAGTGAAAACTTTCAAAGTCTCTGCTAGTTTTCAGAAACCACTATATATCGTCATCACCTGTGGTCACCATCCCATGCAGGGACACACCAGGAACAGCAGCGTAGTCCCTGCTGGTGACTGCTGAAGCAGTGTTAGAGCTTACCACATTACTGCTTGCTTACAGAAGCCCTAACCCCAACTTGGCATTCCCAGGCTCTTCCATTCGTCTGCATATTGGTGCGGCATGGGTACCACTGAGCTGTATGCCTAGCCTTCCTAACTCAACTTTAAGCATGACGTATCAGTTCAATTCAAGCTGATAGCCATTTCCAGAGCATACACTACTTTCCCAGTAAGCAGCAGGGTCCTGTGCAACAGTTCTGCTACCATGGCCTAAAAACAAAAGGGAATCATCACATCTTCTCTCTTATTTTAGAATTTCAATATGAGAGGAGTCAAGATGGCACAAGTTTGATCCCCAGGACCCATGGATGGAAGGAGAGAACTTCCCATAAGCTGTCCTCCGGCCTCCACACAGGAAGGCTGGCATGTGCTGCAGCACATAAGTGCCTGCCTCAGAGTAAATACATGTGTTTAAAAGTTTTACATGATAAAACACACTTCAGTTTTTCATATTAATATCAACTTGAATATTAAAAAGATTTTACACTACAGTTGTTATGGGCTTTAATTATGTACTGTAACAACACTGTGGCTAATGTTGGTATGAAAGCAACCAAAGCATTAAGGGCTGAATTAATGTTGACTTAATTAAAAATAAGTGAAAATAACTAATGATAAGACTCAAAATTGATATGGCCATTTTATTTGCTTCCTTACAGTACATTTTTTTGTAAGGCAACAATGTTTTCTAACGAGACAGGACCAGGCTAAGCAAATATGTATGTCTGTCAGAATACTACGAGCCACTAAATAAACTGAATTTGGATGACCACTTAAAGTAGAATATACAACGTTATATAAATAAGATTATATACATAAAACATAAGGAAAACAATTATAAGCCAAACTATAGTGTTAGCACCTTGTGATCTTTCAAAAATGGAAAAAAAAAACGTCGCCAATTTTACACTGAAAACTTATTATTGACAAGCTATAAGAACTTATGAGTTGTTTTTAAAGAGTGTGTACTGTGGAATCAAGTGATTATGAACCATACAATGACACCAGGAAAGGTGGCCACGCAGACGTGTGTGGGACAACAAGGGTTCTTAGCCAAATGCACAGCTCTGCTGGACTCAGCAGTCAACTTTCCTTCCACTCACGCTTCACAAAACAAAATGCAGACCTAAATCTGCTAAGTGAAACAATAAAGTTATGGAAGGAGTAACCTCCCAACCAAGTACTATCCAGGCCTGAGCCTGCTTAGCTTCTGAGATCAGAACAGACTAGATCTGGAGCATTCAGCGTGGTGCACAGAGTGAGAGAGCGAGCACTCATCCTAAACAGGGTGTCTTCATCAAACCCTTCCCATCGACGCTCAGGATCTATGCAGAAGAGGAAGCAGAAGGAATGTAAAAACCAGAGATGATGGGTGACGCTGAGGAAACTGTCTTCCAACACAACAGGACTGATATACATATGAACTCAGAGACTGTGGCTGCACAAGCATAACCTACTCAGGTTCAAGCCAGACAGAGTACCAGCAATAAGACGGGGAAATGGACATGGGTTCCCACCCCTAACAAAGAGGCCATTGGCAACTAATACCCACTCACAAAGGGGAAATCCATTTTCTCCAGTGCAGTGTCACCGAGTATATCAACCACAATCCAGGGCAGGTCCTGTGCCCAGAGGAGCTGACCAACACAAAATGAACTTGATGGTGTGTGTATGTGTGTGTGTGAGTGCATGTGTGTGTGTCTGTGTGTGTGTGTTCCTTGGTTTGACATTTTTTTTATCTTATGGGTATTTTTTTTTTTTTTTTTTTTTAAAGAGAGAAAAAACAAAGTTGGGGTTATGGATATGGGGAGGTTCTGAGAGAAGTTAGGTGAGGGGGAAAACATGATCAAACTATAGAATATATAAAATTTAAATAAATATGAAAAAGAGTAACCCTTGACTTTAGAGTAGGCAAAGACTTCTTAAATAGGTAGCCAAAGCATGAGTTACAGAAGAACTGCAAAGTCTTAGATTATATTAAAATTAAGAACCTCAGTTTATTAAAAGACATCTCTGGAGGGCCAAAGGTTACTCAGAGAGGAGGAAGTATCTGCAGTCTATCCACTCAGCCAGGGACTTCCATGCAGAAAGGAGATAAAGGGATGCCTATAGCTCAAAACGGAGCCTATATAAAACAGCAGGCATAAAGAGTACACACCGAACAGCTTTTTCACAAACAGAAATCAGTGGTCAACAAGCAAAAGGAATTTCTTTTCACAAGTCATTGGGGAACCAAACAGGATACTGCCTCATAAAGACACAAATGGCTCAAATGAAAACAAAAGCACCCCGATTCTCAGATACTGCTGCAGAAAGTCTAGGAAACCTAAACTCTTCTCACTATACACAAGCATGTGCCTATTCTATGATCAAGCAATTTCCCTCCCATATGCAGCAAAACAAAAGAAGCACCTGATTGGTCTGCTCCTCCTTTCCTTCCACGTTCTCCAGTGATGCAGCATGTCCCTGACTCCTAAGTCCTTATGTTGATGATTCTCCTGAAGATGCCTGGCCTCAAGCAGATTCTTATTAATCAAATATGAGCAGTCTGCCTCCTCCTGTCTGCTGTTTTCTCTCCACCTTCCAGCCTTGATCTTTGACGTGCTGTGGTTTATCTATAGTCTAATTCTTTAAGATACCCATTGGAAGTTGTTAAAAAAAAATTAGAAATCTATGCTATGATTTTTGCCTTTATTTTTGGAGAAAACAAAACAATGTTCCGGCAAATACACTTACTTCTCTACTGCTAATATTCAACATGTCACCAAAGAACTGCTATATTTGCATCTATATTACTATTTACCACTATGAAGATCCAGCGATGGAGAGATTAAAAACCTCAGCCTACATCACAAGGACTATCCCCGCAGAACACAGACCAGGAGGACAATGTGAAGGTCATTTTAAATGCAAAATCTCCACAGATGTCACACGGTAGCCTTATGTATGTGGTTTTCAAGGCATAGACCCCCAACATCCTGACAGGTGGGATGGTCATTTCTAGTTGATCCAAATCTGGGGACTCCTAAGAAGGGAAAGCCAGTGGAGGGAGGAGACTCCTTTACTTCACCAGGGACACTGGGATGTGTCTGCTGGAACTACAGGATTTCTGATTCATTAGTCAACTGTTCCTAGTGAAACCTGTTGCAAACTAGGGAACCTGAAGTAGAACAAGTCAGAAGTGCAGTTTCTGAAGACACTCTTGTCAGGCAGACTAGTGCAAAGATCCTTACACAAGGCTGCCAAGCCTGTCTACTGCACTCTCATCAGCTTAACAACCACCGGAGTTTACACAGTATCTAATCTAGAATATGATCATCAGCTAGCCTGGGAATCCCCAGGGCTGTTCCCCATGAGCTGATGAGCTCACAGGTGTCAAAGATTCTGGATTTTCTCTGTGAGCACAGGGGACCTTGCTGTGATGCAATGTCTTCCAGAGGCCAGCTCTTACAGGTGTTTCTTCTATCTCCCAACAGGTTCATCCATGGCATCAAAAGGCAAGCAAACAAGCAAACAAACAAAAAACAAAACCAAACCAGACCTCTTGAGATTAGTGCCAGATGCTATGTCTTTCTTCTTTCCCCACCAAGCCTCTGGAACCCGCTACTCCTCTGAACTCCAGAAGATAATGCCACCCATGCTGAAATCGCCCTGGGACTTCAGTCCTCACATTAAGAAAATGGCCTATGGCATTTGGCTCAGGAAGGAGAGGACACTGCAGTAATACTACTGAACATCCTCAGAAAGTAGGCAAAACCTCCAGGGAGCTATGGAAGCAGCCAGGTTTCCACATCCAATATTGTATCAGGGAAACAAAATCATTTCTCTTTGTTTTAGTTAAGGGATTCTTTTAAAGCTCTGGAAACAACTTTTATAGCTGGCTTGTAAAACAGCATTGTGCCCAAGTTAAACGCATAGCCACAGACTATAAACCCACAGGTCCTCAGAGCACATCCATCTTACAGAGAAGGAATCTGAAGGGAGGATGCGCACAGGCCGCCCCTCACTACACAGTCCCTGATGGTTCTGGAGACTTCCTTACTGCCAGGCCAGAACTAGTCCTTCTACTCTTCCCTCAGTGTCTTCTGCTGAGAGGGCTATGTTTTCTAGGGACAGGGCAGTCATCACATTGTGGCTCCTTTCCAATCACTGGGATTCACGTGCTTCTCTCCACTGAAAGGAACAATGCCTAATGTGCCTGCAGAAAAGAAGAAAGGAGGAGGAGGGATGGCAGGGGCAGTGGGCCACCGGTAGCACATAGGGACAGGTGCATCATGGGAGATTCTGAAGCAGTAACTCCGAAAGGCTCCAAGGTCTATGCGCACCATCCTCTTCAGAGAAGCATAAGGCCAGGTAAAGAAGTTTTGGGTAGCCTGCCTAGAAATACCTTCGTGCACGTGAATGAGCATGACCTGGAAACTTGAAAGGACAAACGAGAACAAAGTGCCTTGACAAGGGAAATTCAAGGCAAGGAAGCCCCAAAACTCTACCTCGCTCTTCCACTGCAGCAGGTAGCCTCCACTGCCAGTGCTGAGCCTCAGGCAGCTGACGCCATTTTGCCACCTGACCTATCTTGCTCAGGCAACTACTCTCAGCTCCACTTCCAACTGGAGCCTTTTTTCTTCATTAGCTCCCCAAATGGCTCTCCTTGGCACCTATGGACCCACTATGGATTTTGCTAGATGGCTCTTCTTTGTATGAAATGTTGATTAAAGTGAAGCAGAAATGGTCATTAAACTGGAAAAACAAACAAGGCGCCGATGCAGCATGGTAGAGGATGGCCACTGAAATAGGAAACATGAAAACGGCACATAGAACAGTCTGCCACGTGGGACTGGTTTAAAGAAAACTGGTATAGCCTAAACTTCAGTTATCCACAAGGATATGGTAAATCTGACCTTGATGACAAATTCTAGGATACAATACTAATATAATATTCTCAAATATTTTTATTTTAAAAGCCAAGGTAGAATAAAATATCAACAATGAAAGCTCTCCTCCCCTTTAAATGTAAAGATACACACATGTCTTATCACTGTTTACTTGGCAAGAAAAAACACATGGGATATTGGCAAAGTTTTTCCTTAAGTGATCAATCATCAAGAACTCTGGCTAAAACCATGCTTGGTAGCACAAGCTGGTAATAAGTCCAGCTCTCAGTGTGCGGCTTGCCGAGGCTGTATGATGAACCTGACGTCAGTCTAGGCAACTCAGCTCTTGCAATTAAACACCAGGGGGCTGTGGGTACAGCTCAGTGGCAGTGCTTCCCCAGCACACCAAGGTCCTGCATTGAGAGTCAGTTTGGGAAAGGGAGACTGAAGGATAGAAAGAATATCAGCTAGATTCTTGTATTAAAACTATTTAAAACATGCATAGAATTAAATTTTCAGTAAAAGGAACACTGGATTTTTTTTTTTTTTTTTTTTTTTTTGAGACAGGGTTTCTCTGTATAGCTCTGGCTGTCCTGGAACTCACTCTGTAGACCAGGCTGGCCTCGAACTCAGAAATCCGCCTGCCTCTGCCTCCCAAGTGCTGGGACTAAAGGCGTGCGCCACCACTGCCCGGCTCACACTGGATTTTACATAGGAGAAATTTATAAACTGAAAGTAGGCTCTTGCCAAAGAATACAGGACGGACAAAGCAGCATCCCAGGCTCCCGTACGTTTTACAGTCCTACAATTCTGCCAGCCAGGTTTCCTTCTACTCATACATGGCACACACTACAGAAGCTCTCAGAGTTTTGTCCTCAGCTTCACTGATGTGAGGAATGATCCCTGAATAACCAACCAAAGTTAGTTTGTATTTCTGCATTTTACATACAAGTCCAGGAAAACAATTTCTAAAAAGCCTTAGAGACTACTGAAGACAACTTCATGTGATTACACTTGGATACAAGAAGGGAACAAAATACCAGTTACCGGATACACAGCAGACTTCCAGCCTCACGGCAATGGAGAAAACCACAATTCATCAGGAGAATACCAAGCTTAGAAGTAGAAGGCACCCAGCAATCACCTGATGCAATGTAGCATCTCTCAAGGTGTTCTAAGAGGGTCCTGGCAGCTCACAACCTTGAGGAAGGACAGGAACTGTAAGCCACAGACCCACACACAAATTCCTTAGGTGTTACACAGCTCTTTTGCTCCACAGTTTGCTGGTAAGCAAACAAACCACCAATGTCTCCACCCAGGTTCTTCCACTTTCATCTGGATACTCCACTCATACTCCCCACAGCACTACCAGCACCTCTAGATTGAGCTAGCTTTTAAACACTTACAAGCAATTTCCACAACACCTCAGTTTTTATGCCTCACTCCAAGTCCAACTCCTCCGTGTCTCGTGTGTAAACTGAACAAAGGATGTTTAGGTTAGAAAGAGAATCAGTTGCAGCACAGGTACGTCTCTAGGTAGCTGTGTAAATGGCTCTTCAGTTTGCGGTTAGCAGCAGGTTAGCTGTGAGCTCAGAGTCTGAGGCGACTGCTAAGTCAGTCTTAGGTTTTCTTTCTTGAAGCAATGTGAGGTTCCCACAGTGGTCACCTCAATCTGAGTTACTACTCTATTGGAAAGGACAAGTTTGGCAGAAAGGGATGGCAAGCTGCTTGTAAATCGTATTTCACAGGTATGAAGAACAGGGAAGCAAATGTGGTATGAAGTCAGGGTTAATCACCAGAGCAGCTGGCCAGTGAAAGCGACAGCAGACGGGGAACTGCAAGTAAGAAAACCACAGCCGGCGATGCCAAAGGCTGAGTGCTTTGAATCTTGGCATTTTTAGCAGGTATCTGGTACAAAGAAAACAAGGGGCACTGGTAAAAAAGACCAGCTAGCAGGAAGTGACAGACACTTATTTCTAAGGTTACTTGAGAAGGGAAACAACAAAACCAAAGGAGGCCTTGCCCACAGAATTTTATGATGGGATTCCTTTAGATATACGTTAAGTACCAAAAAGTAAGAATCTCAAGTGTGAGGAGAAGGAAAAGTTTCTACTCATGCACAAGGGCTAAAAATAGACTTGGCAGTAATTTTTTTTATTTTCTTAAGCAGGCAGCTTTCACTTGCCGTTTTGGAAAGTTCGTCTTTATTTTGGAGAAATGCTTGTCTTCTTAGCAGGCGGTGTCATGACACCACTTTGGGCAGCTTTCGTTACTAAGAGTCGCCAGCTCCTTTGTCCCTGCTCCACACAGTAGCAGAGGCGAGCTGGGTACAGGTTTGCTGATATCCCTCCCCACCCCCAATCTGATAGAGGGAGCCGAGGAAAGGCAGTAAGAGCAAAGGTTCTAGGGTGTGTGGGGAAGGTGTCCTGAGGCTCTGCGGCTCTGCAGAGCTGAATGTCAAACCCCTTAGAGGACCATTTCTGGGTTTACAATAGGCTCTTGTGTTCTGAGTTTGTGAACAGGGTCAGCTGGCAGCTGTTACATTTCTTGGGGAGTTATGGCAGCCAACATTGAAACAAAACCAAGCATAGGATTCCCTAAAAAGTGCAAAGTGCTGGGAAGTCTGCCCAGCAGAACCCTGCCAGGTTATCTAGCAAGCCCTGGAGCAAAACACCTGAGCAACACAAAATATTAGTGAAGGGCTCACTGACAGGGCTGGTCATGCCTCTGTCCCCATGACAGCTGGTTACCTTCTTTGGGCCTCTGGTACTCTTCAGAAGTGGGAAAGACAGAAAGCATATTAAAATAGTGTGGAAAGAAAGTATCCACTCAGTTACACTACATTATAAGTCACTGATTCATAATTATTCTTTACTAAAGTATTTTTATCAGCTTGGATGATTATAAAAGTCCTATGTGTCTTTCTTACCTCAAACAGACTACTTTGTAGTAAGACACAGAGGATCAGCAAACCGTACTCAGGTACCCACAGGAAGCCACAGAAGCAGAGTGATGGCTGACCAAACCAGACTGTTGCACATGCTTACCCTCAGTAACTTACAAGTGCTAATCTGCTTCTGGACCATCACTTTACCCACGGGTGTGTGTGTGTGTGTGTGTGTGGTGAGGGGGAAGCAAAGCCCAGCAGGACGGATGACCCCTAAACTTGTTTTCCTGGTAGAGCTGAGGATTAATCCTCATGGCCAGTCTTCTTCAGAAGGCTCCAATACCCCTACGTCCCTTAAGCTACACTTTACTGTCAATCACGATCCAGCTGTAAACCACAGAGGCGGACTAAAACCACATTCCCAAATGAAGGAGCAGACTGGCCCTTCAGCCAACATAGACAGACTCTGCAGAACTCGAGCAGGCTCAACTGCTCTAGCACACTGCCCTTAGGTCATTCTTGGCCTTACATCTCACATTTGGAATCCCAGTAGAAGCTAAAGAAACTGTTAGAAAGAGGAGGAACTGCTCCCATGCTGGCAAGTGGGTTACAGGCTGAGTAGTATTAGACTATCTATGGTGAAACCACGTGTCCTCATAAAGGGACAGTCAGCCAGTATCTTATCTCAACATTTAGAGAAAAGAGCTTAGAGAATGGAATGAATAAGAAGTTTATTGCTTAACTAATAAATAAGGAGAGTTTCTTTTCCCAGACTGGGTTACCAGGAAGCAAATGAAATCTGTAATGTCCACTATGGTGGGTTCTGTCCTGATGTATTGCTGTACATGTGAACTCACAGCAGGTACTTTCTTCCTTAGAGGACACAGTTCACAGCAATGCCACATGCTGTGCCTCACTTCTCAATTGGTTAGAGCTCATTTTCAAAATAAATAAATAAATAAATAAATAAATAAATAAATAAAATAAAATAAAATAAAAATGGACCTAGATGCCATAAAATAAATGAAGATAAACACCCAGGCAGGTTGAGCAATAACAATACATTTGCAGCTGTTCACAATGAGAGGAGAGAAGAGGAGAGGAGAGGGGAGGAGAAGGGAGGAGAAGGGAAGAGAGGAGAGGGGAGGGGAGGGGAGGAGAGGGGAGGGGAGAGAAAAAAGAAGAAACTGAGATTGCAAAAATTATAAAGCTTAAAATCGTTAAAAGAATGAAAGAAAAAAATGGGAAAATTAACTTTATCCATAACTCCCCCTTCTTTCCCCTCCCCTGTTTCCTCTCATTCTCTCTTTTCCTGTGTAGTAGAAACTCTGCGTCCTAGACAGGCTTCTATCATACAGTTCTGGCTCTAGATTTAGCCATTAATTCCTTTTTTTTTTTAACTTCTCTGGCAAAAGCTACAATACACAAGAAGATGAATAAAAAACTGAAAAAGTAATTCAAAGTACTTACCAAAAGCTAAATACCTTCAACATATATAAAAAAAGCTTTTTATCAGTAAGTGAGAACAGTAAAAGAATACAGGCCATGCTGGTGTGACGGTGCACCAGGTCCGGGCGTATCCTGGTCTATATATAGTGCTTCTACATCAATCAGAGCCACGCAGTGAGATGTTGTCTTCAAGAAAAACAAGCACCTCCAACACATCTGCTGTGCGTTAGTTCCAGTGTACTTTGTAGTTGGAACTTTAGCCTTTGCTGTTTTTCTTTTTTAGAGGGCACTGTACTTTATTTCCAATGGAAACAGTTTCTGTCTTCCTCGGTAGCAATGTACAGGCTCACAGTCTGGGGCACGTCTGTATCAGGAAGCTTTGATATGCACAATTCCTACTTTTGCCCATTTTAAAATTCCTCTAGGCACTTTCCTTCCTACTTTTAACTAATAGCTAAAAAACAAAAGGTCAGATGTCAAAAGGCAACAAACAGGTCTCTGAAACAACAGCAACATGCTTTCGCCTAAAGTACTTGACTCTAGGAAAGCCCACCTCTGCAGTCTCCTCACGTGCATGCACAGGCGTGTGCTTTCACTGGGCAAGGAGGGCAAAACAGACACTCCCAGGGCTGAAACCCCCTCACCAAGCAAATTGCCTCCAGATTCTGTGTGCTCTGGTGTCACGGAGTTTTGTTATGATCAGAAGCAGCCACCTATGTCTGATCTAGTTAGACATTTAATGCCTTTGTTTAAATACAATTTAATGAATTTAATATAATTTTACAGAATCTCAGCACTCAGAAGGCTTAGGAAGCTACACTGCTATAAGTTTAGGCCAGCCTGGGCTTGAGACAGACTGTGTTTCAGGGGAAAAAAAAAATTAAATTAATGTGCATAATTTAGTCTTTAAAAATAGCCAAGTTTAACAACTGGTTGGCAGAATTTGTGAAACTTAACAACTGGCTCTTGAGAACTGACAGCTCCCCTGTTTTGTCCTACACAGCCAATCAGATTTTTCCAGAGCTGGGCTTGTGGCTCCGGCTGTTTGAAGGCTGCAGTCTGTGGCTTGCTTTTGCTCCTATTTTGGTGTCTGTTTCTGATCTACAATCTTTACAGTCCTTGAAGCCTCCTGTATCATGGCCTGTATTTTTTTGGCGGTCTCCTGAACACCTCACAGTGCTGGGGAAGCCATATCATTTCTTAGTAATGTGTACCGAGAAGTGTACCTCATGGGGCGTCTGTCACCACCACAGAGGTAACTTAAGAGACCTCACCTCCTGACAGGGCTGAGGGGACACAGGCCTGAAGACACAGGAAGTCCCCACTGTCACAAAACACTGCACATCATTCCGCAGTTCACTTCTAACTAAGGAGGTGTACATGCTAAAATGATGATTACAAGTAGAGGACTTGGTAAGCTGGTGCCAGTCACTTGTCTTCAAGTACCTGTGATACAGAGAACAGAGCATGCTTAGGACCATGCTGGGCTGCACACTAGCATCACCACACATGTGAGAGCCACGTTATACTTGGTGTGGGATGGCTACCATATCTGTAGGATGAGCAATCTGTCAGCTCCATTACAGTCCTGTGGGAATCACATCGTCATGAGAGAGGTGCCTCAAGGGGGCTGTGACTACAATCGCAGCTAGGTAGCAGCTCAGAAGGTGGATTCTGAGTCTCCTTTCTCTAAAACCTCAGCCTGAAGGCTAATTTCTTGATCTTTACTGTTTAAAGTCCTTGAACTCTAAATAGGAACAATCATGTCCCTGGAAGCTTGGTCTCAGAGCTGGTGCAAGTGTCTTACCTCACACATCATATAAAGGCTGCTAGCAGAGGAGCGTGGTCACAGTGGCTGCAGCCCAGTAGCTGGCTCTTCTCAATCCTCAACTACCCACTGTGACTTTAATGGATGTGATATCCTCCTACACTGACTAAATAATCGCTTTCTAAGCTTTCTCTCATTTCACACAAGTCTGGTTCACATGGGCCTCCTTGCTTTGGTTGATGAAGCTGGTTCTCTCCTGAATTGTCTGTGCTAGTTTTGAGAGTGGTGAGGCATTTGTGTCTGGTACTATACAACTGTGCAAGTTTTTAATATTCCACCGAAAAGGAGGGAAGAGTTTACATTCTTTATAGGTTCTTTGCCACTTACCAGATGATCTTGTACAGTGTATGGTATAAATGAGGAAGAGCTGGCAAGCAGAATCAGAAGAGAGTTTTACTCTTATTCCAAATAATGTTTTCCTTCACATCTTCAGTAACATACGAAACAATATATCAATAGCCCTATCTATTTTACACGTATGCATACATTATTCTCACATATACATAAATAGTACATATGTGTGATATATTGTATGTATGGGTGTAACTCAGCAGTGGAGCATGCATTTACCATGTATAAAGCTCTAGGTTTAGTCCCCAGCAACAAAAACTAAGGTAACTCTAAATTCCTAGTGGTCTCTATAAAATCTCAGTATCTACTCTTGAACGCGTGCACCTGAGTATTATTTCTGCTCTGATTCCCTTGCTTTTCCATCGTAGTTTGTTCTCTTCGGCTACTTAAAGAAAACTGAGTTTTTCTTTGCTCCTTCTTCCCCCTCAGCTACGTGCTCAGGTTTTCCTCAACATATTACACACCGTCCACACTGCAGTAAGTTACAGCCATCCACTAAAAATAGAACAGGAAAAGGGCGGACAATAACAAAACCTCGAGCTCCAGAGGGCTGCCCATTCCTAGGACGATTCAAGCAGCAGGTTTTCTTTATAGGAAACGAAGTTTGAAGTTTCACATTCAGATGCAGCCTGTCGAAAACACCTGGAAATGATTTCAAAGTCACTATCCTAATAGGTCTCACTTCCAACCTAACCATTATTGGCCTTTGAAATATAGAAGCTGAAAGCAGACTGGACAGATCAAATACTATAGATAAAAGCATTTTGAAAAGCATGCGGCCCTATGAAAACATAAGGTGGGGATATTAAAAAATGGATTTAGACATGAAATCTCACAAGCTCACTCATTTCAATGGTTCCCTAATGCTTAGAGGAAAACAGAAATTGGGCAGACTTTTCCAGTTCAGCATCCTACAGGGATCATTTCAGGCCAGCCGACTTTAATCAAGTCATGCTCCGTCCACACACGACTGGAGATAAACTGAGGTTTGGTCATGTGCGGCCAAGGCCACTGTGCTCATTTTCTTAGGGCCGGGCTGGAAATTATGTGATCAAATCTGAGTGTAACTTTTCAAGAGTTGTGTGTGGTCTTTCTAACAAAGAGGAGCTTTATATTTGTGCCTGACTTGAAATCTCTTGCCTGTAACTAATTAATTGATAAAATAGTCACAGTAACAAAAGGGGACATAAACCAAAAGAAATGTTAATGTGTTAACTGAATGCAATTTATTTATTCTCACTGATCAGATGCAGGCAAGAATATGGAAGAGGAGTACTGGTATTACAAAAAAAAATCAACTAATGAGAACGAGTGTTCTCCCCACCCCAACCCAAGTAGAGATGGTCTACAGTGTCACAGAGCTACAGCTTCAATCCATCACAACTGTTAAAACTAAGGCTGCTTAGGCCAAGAGCTGTAGGTATGCTGCATCTAAAAGAAACAGACACAGTAAGAGAAGCCAAGTGTTTAAAAGATTTATGAAGCCCACTGAAATAATTCAAACCTGGGCAGACAAACCTTTAGAGGAATGACAAACTTAGGTTCCTAGATATCAGTTGGTGGTGATCAATCTCAGTGCCTGAACAAACAACCTTATTTGGGCTTTGCAACATCATGAACTGGAAAGCCCTGGCATACTGATAAGGGGATTAACTACAGTAATGAATTTGAATATGTGTCGGAACTGAATGTGATAAATTGCCCAAGGGCAGAGATTATACACTCAGCGCTTAGTGCCTCTTGACTATGTGAGCAAGAGCTTAATACCTATCTACTGAGTTGAGCCAAACAGATAATGTATCTAATGCAACTTTCATAAAACAAAGGAAAATGGGGGCGTACGTGCTGGCTTCCTACTCACTTTATGCCAGAGAAGTAGCTACAGAGATGAGGAGACTTCATTTTGTGTGTCTGAGTGTGGGCATGTGCATGTCACAGTGCGTGGTCAGAAAACTAATGCTGGAGGCCATCTTGCTTGAGAGAGTCTCAAGTTTGCTGCTGT
Organism: Mastomys natalensis; assembly: GCA_021653895.1. NCBI lineage: Eukaryota > Metazoa > Chordata > Mammalia > Rodentia > Muridae > Mastomys > Mastomys natalensis. Next base: position 326,310 of record JAJTUV010000507.1, read on the forward strand.
GTAAGGTGTGCTAAGCTAGGTTACCTGCAAGCTTCCGGGATCCTCCTGTTTCCAGTTCTCATCTCACCAGGTGGTGCTGGGCTTACAGATATATGCAACTGCACCTAGCTTCACAGGGATTCTCAGCCTGAATGCAAGCCCTCAAGTTTCCATGGCAAGCACTTGACCCAAGGAGACATCACCACAGACCTATTTTAATATTTTTACTGTTGAGATTTGTGTGACAAGCATGTGTTATTTATTTTGTCAGTAAATAAAACTAAAAGTGTATTAGCTAAAACTTGTCAACAAAGAATTTATATTAATTTAAAAACAAGACCCTCAAATTAAATATTTTTCATGGGAAGCAAAAGAGAAGGCATCTGGGGATTGTGCTGTGGTTGGATTACACTTGACCCCCAAATAGCATCCTCCTAAAAAAGAAGCATAGTGAACCCAATAATAAAATATACTAGACTCACTCTATGGGGTGACATCATTTGACAGGGAGTGCTGAATGGTGTCCTAGAGGTTTAAAACGTACAGAATGTCTGGATCTAGTTTGCCTTGTATACCTCAACTGCAATCCCATACTTTGAACACAGTCAAATCAAACAGAATGACATTTCGTCATTATCAAGGTGTTTACTGCTGCAAACCTGAAGTTTTATTCCACTGAGCAACAGTTCACTTGTCCTTATTTCCCCTCACCTGGAGGCACTTGGCTGGTGTAAATCCTGGCCAAGTAAAAAGATTTCTTTTTATCAGGGACTGCAAATGGCTTATCAGGGTGCAGACCAGATTCTGTAACTCATATTCTACAAAAGGTCATTCTTCCCTCCTTGGGTGCATACCTGACTGATGGTTACTGGATACACCTGGCTGTCTATAATTATACTGCTTCGGATAAAGAGAACAAACTTGTTGAGAAACGCACACTCCTCAGTCAGCTAACTGCTCATAAAGTCTTCAACTTCAACAACTCTTCGCACATCTCTCAAACTATTGTCAAGTTTGTTCTCTCCCACACAACTCCAGGTTCTCTCTCTCTAGCTCTGGGACACACTGTTGGCACCTCACAGCTGGCGGCCACAGCAGCCAAGCCAGGGTACCCCAGCCTTCCTCTGCTTGGCACTTAGAGACTGTATGGCCTTAGAGTAGAACTTCAACTGAGGGTTCCACACGCTCAAGTGAGGTTGCTAGGGAAGCAAACAAGTTAAACGGCCCTTTTCTATATGTAGGCTCAGTCAGTAGCACTGGGCAGACCGGACCCTCAGCCCAAGCTCAGTCCAGGTCCCGTCCCTGGGAGGTTCCTATACTGCTCATAGAGGAACAAATTTCAATCTTTAAAAGCCGAAATACTTCTTAAGACCTATTCCATAAGTTCTTGATCAGTAACTTTTTGCATAGAGACAAGAAGAATTAAGTGTGTCTCTAAGAATTCATGAAGTCGACATTTTAAATTGAAACATGAAGGACAACATTTCACTATCGGCTTATAGTTAAAGGATGATTTGAAATATATAAAACACAGCTATGAATAGAAATAAAAATAGGAAATTCCTTCTAAACGTTAAGACAAAATGGGCTTGAGTCATCTAAACTAAGTAAGAGTAAGATGGCTCAGTGGGTAAGGGGACATGTCGCTAGGGGTGATGACCTGTCGCAGGGGCCCCATAGTGAGGGGAGTGATCTGACTCCAGGAAGCTGTCCTCTGATCTCCACAGATGTGCTGTAGAATACACAATAAGCAAATGTAAAACAAAGTTGCTTTTTAAAAAAACAAGTCCAAAATATATCAGTTCTAACAAGTGTGATCACACAGAACTCATCATCCAAAGCAGGATTTTTAAGGGTGAAAAGGAGACTATTAATAACTTTTCCAGGACAGCAGGCTTGAACCAGGTACTCTAAACAAGATACCATCATAAGGCTTTTTTTTTAAATCAAGGACTGGGTGGGTTCAAATGCTCAGCTTCCTCTGCACATTCCCACACCCTGATCTCAGAATCCAAAAATCAACAGAACACACTGAAGAAAATGGAAACTAAGATACACAAAATTTCTACATACACGTGAAGAACATAGTTATATGGATCTGCTACATGTCAAAATTTTAATGTGGCAATGATTTTGTGGGTCTTAGAATAGCTTTTACATAATTTAGAATTCTACATTTGCAGCTTCACATTACTTCTGAATTTGCTACAAACCTTCTACCTTTTGGATTGTTGTTTTTTTTTTTTGACATAAGATCCCATGGTGTTGGCCTGGATGGCCTGCAGCTCACTACACAAGGGCAGGCTGGCCTCAAATACATGGCAGTCCTCATGCCTGAGCTTCCTGTGTGCTGGGATGACAGGTGTGAGCCACCATGCTTGACTGCTTGTTTGCATTAAAAGACACTTTTATATTATGGAGTCAATTTAACATATTTCATGCCAGTTATATTCTTGTTTAGTGTAAAGGTTGTATTGCCAGTCTGTCACCCAAAAACAAACCTGGAGAAGTATCAAAATTATACACAAACATGGCTTTAAAATACCAAACTCACAGTTTCTCTAAAGAGGATTTTTGAAAGAACTGAGGAATTCCAAGTTACACTTCTTGCAAACCAAGATGTTTAAGGCTGGGAATGGTGTTGTGCCTTTGTGCCTAGTCAAATTGGGTATGTGTATTTGTGCATGCCTATGTGCATATGTTCAGTGTATATAAACCACACATGCAAGCAGCATGTACACACACACATCCAGCCTCGCTGACCACATCAATTTCAGCACTGCCTTCTTGTAGGTAGCTAATAAAGGATGGATAAAATAATGTAATTTGTTGGGAAAGCAAAACTTTTTGTCCTTTCTTTCCTTTACAAATAATTAATGAATCATCACTGAAGTTTATTGTGAAGCTTAAGGAAAACGAAACAAAAGTTGCTCATTGAATACCCAACACAAAGTGCTAAGTAAGCGCTGGATAGATGTGGTTGGAGATAGGGCTGAAGTACAATTCTAATATCAACTAACAAAAGACATGCAAATATGAAACTACATAAATCACTAAACAGTGAAAAGTCAGTAGTGATTTTTGAAAAATTCAAGGCTTGTGGTTTTGAAAAAAAAAAAAAAAAAAGGTTCATGCAATAAACCAACTAATTGCTGCTGCTGTGGAGACCTAAAAGGAACTATTCCTGTTTCCACCCTAGCCTAGCCCTAGGGAGTAGCCAATTTACCTTTGACTTTCAAAGCATATCTGATTTCTTCCAGCCATTACAGAGTCAAATAATGAAGTGGCTTTAGATAGAGCAGTGGAGGAGAACAACTTTGACTTCATCTTTGTACTGGAATCAACAGACCCAAATCCTCTGAAATGTGGTCACCAGGGCAATTATGTCCTAGCCTCCTGCACACTAACAGACAGTCATCTGGAAAGCATAAAACAAACTCAGTGACACTGCACTCCCAATTGCACAGGAGACCGGGGATTAGCAATGTGTTACATTCTACCCTCTGAGCAGCATGCATTTTTACAAAGCTTTTTCCTACCAGAAACTACTGAGGGAGTCATAATTCATTTCCCTCGATGAAGAGGAAACCAAAGGGAAAGAGAACAGACCACTAAAACCATTCCTTCAAGAATGGGGTGGAGAGACGGCACCAAAGAGATTTAAGTGGCTGCTCGGAAATCATCTTTGGATTCAGACAGCAAGCTATACTAGTCTCCTGATTACATGACACAGTAATTTTTTTCTCTTTTTAAAATTTTATTTTATTTTTTGACTGTCATCTATGCCTCTAGTAATAAAATGTTTGTTTTTCATGTTCTGCGGTGGGTTAGGTGAGGGAACTGTTTATACAAAAGACACTGAGGGATTCTGGAGGGTCTGGCAAAGCCCGACTCTATCAGCACTTAACGCCCTTCATAATAGCGTAGCACACTGGCAAACAGGGACCACGTTTCTTCTGGTAAGTACCTGCATTGCACATACTCCTGCCAACCAAGTTCTTTGTTCTTTTCTGGTTTGATAAAAATTTGGAGAAGACTGCCCCCTTGTGTTCATCTTGGTGCATCTGCATCTTACTGGCCAGGTCTGACAGCACAGACCTTGATTTTTTTGGTCCCGGTTAGGGTCACTGTAATGAGACCAGTGCTGGGGGTTTTGTAGAAGAATCAGGAATTCTGATTTGCTCATGTCTGGGACAGCTGTTTTGGATCTCTCTGGAGACAGAGCCACAAACGACTAGTTTTATGTACTTAATCAGGGTAAGGACTGCCTTCTTAAAGCTCCAGATACAGTGGTTCCTGTATGGCAAATGTTTCTGGCTGTGTGACACTGACTGAGACAGTCCACACATCCAGGGGAGGGCACAGAAGCACTAAAACCACAGAGCAACCAAATAATAGGACAGGCCAAGCTAACAGAGCAGGAGAAGGTGGGAGGCTTCCAGAGAACCCCAACTAAGACAGCTAGCGAGTTCTAAGTACAGGTGTCCTACCAAGATCAGCCTGCTGAAGGCCCCCAGCTGGGACAAGCTGCAGTGTTTCTCTCATCCGCATCCAGTTAGCCTATTGGCTGCTGAGGTGGGATCAGAAGTAGGAGTGACCTACAAACAATTTGGAAGACTAAACACACATAGTGAGCGTAAAATGAATGTATATGAGCAGATGATTAGATGATTAGAAAAGTAAATCACAAAAGCTTGTGTTTTCAGAATTTAACCCGAGAAAGAGGATTTAAAATTTTTTTTTAAAGTGACTAAGTGCCAAGAATGGTCGAAGACTGAGGTGATGTCTCCAGGTATATACAAACATATGGATCTGAGTTCAAAACTTCAGAATCCACTTAAAAGCTGGTCGTGGTGGCACACGCACCTGTAACCAGTACTGTGGGGTGGAGACAGGTGGATGGCTGGGCTTGCTGGCTACCAGGCCAGGCCCAGGTTCAGTAAGAGACCCAGTGTAAGGCATAAGGGGAGAGGATGAAAGAACAGGACACACAATACACTCTGGTCTGTGCATGTGTGCACTAATCACCAACCCACATGTGTGCATACATCCCTCCCTCCACAAAAGATGGCTTATATCCTACCTTCCTCCAAGGCTCTCCGTGTCAAATCTCAAGTCTATAGAAAGGTAGGGATTAGGGAAAGGCTGTGTCAATATAGGAAAAGGTCTCATGCAAATGCCAGAGTCTGAAAAATGGAACTACATTAAAGGCCACCCAGGTGCTTAAAAATTAATTCATGCCACTAACACAGCAGGTGGTCTCTCTAGAAGTTAAAAATAAGAGGCCCTGGGCTTCACAAATAACCAGCAGTAAGACAGGGAAGAAATCACATCTCAGGGAAGCCCCTTGAAAGGTTAGGCTGCTGCTGGGTGGCTCAAGTTGAGACAGCTGGCCCAGAAGCCACGAGAAAGGCCTTGTATGAAAATGGAAAAGGCTTCTTTCCCGAGACTAACACCAGGGCCATGCTGCCTGTTTAAAATTACTGACTTGGTAATAATGAAGTTAGGAGTCCAGAACAATGCAGGCAGGGCTTAAGCTGCACACGTGTGTTCACTAGAAATGCTTCAATATTGTAAAGACTCTGAATCTTACCAAACCAAAGGACAACTTCACTCATAAAAATTATTATCTAGTATATATACACACCTAAACATAATGTGCTTGTGCATCTATAAAAGTCTAAGAATTATCTATTATGCTGATAACACATGCAGTATCACTTTTAGAGACTTGACCTCTCTAGATTCTTATATACTACTGAGCTTCATAGAAGACTCTGATCATGACTCTGCTCTGCAAACAAAAGAAAATGCCTTAACACAGACAGACATGAACTTGACAAGACAAAAAGGATTTCAAGCTCACTAACAAGCAAGAACGCAAGTAAGAGTGTAGCCCCAAAACAACAACAAGCTGAGATCAACCAGATCCAAAAGTGAATTCATGGGACTACCAAGATGGCTAGATGGTTAACAATACTTCTTGCCCCTCCAGAGATTGACCCCCAGACCCCATCATGGCAATTCACAACTGCCTGTTTACTCCAGCTCTAGGAAATCCAACATCTTTTCTGTTTTAAGAGCACCCCCACACATACACATAAAGATACAAAGTAAATCTTAAAAAAAAAATGAATTACTGATGTCTTGGTTAGTTTCTAGTCAGCCTGACAGAAGCTAGAGTTATCTGGGAAGAGAAAACCTCAATTGAGAAAGTACTCCATCAGACTGGCCTTCAGGCATGTCTACTGGGTATTTTCTCGATCAATGATTGATGTAGAAGGGCCCAGTTCACTGTAGGCAGTGCCACCCCAGGGCTGGTGGTCCCAGATGTTCAAAGAAAGCAGGTTGAACAAGCCAAGTTAGCAAGGCAGTAAGCAGCACTCCTCCATGGCTTCTGCATCAGCTCTTGCCTCTGGATTCCTGCCCTGCTTGAGTTTCTGCCTTGGCATTCCTAGTGGATGTACTGACTGGTCAACATATGTGGGCTAAATAACCCCTTCCTTCCTCAAGTTGCATTTGGTCATGGTCTTTTACACAGCAACAGAAACCTAACTGAGACAAATAAAAATGATCAAAATTAAATAAAGAAACTGGCAAAACACAGCAGAATAGAAAATATAGGCCAGCAGCAGCACCTATACTGTTTTTTTGTTTGTTTGTTTGTTTTTTTCTTTCTGTTGAAGTGCTGGAAAATGAGCCAAGGGTCCAATATGAGCAATTTTGAAAATTTACTAATAATCAAAGTGGTATTAAAACAGTGGGGAAGGGAGCAGAAAGATGACTCAGATCAATCTGACCAAGTTTATACGTTATCTTGCCCACATTCTAGAAGAGTAGAGACCAGCATATGAGTTATATAGCATAAGATGTCAGAAGAACAATGGGAGAAAGAATCTGACTCTCAGATGCATTGTAGAGAGCTAGGGAATTTAAGGAAGAAAAAACACAGTGACCCTTAGAGCCCTTTGAGGATATGGTACAAAATAACCACCACATGGCAGCTAGCACTCGACTGAGCCCACTGAGCCCTGCCTAACCTGGTAGTCCTCTGCTTGGGGAACTCAAAGGCTCCTAGGACAATTCAGGCTGCCAAAGCCCAAGACCACACTCCTCTGTTGACATGGCTAAAGAAGGAAGAGCCAGAAGAGATTCAGAATTTCCCTGCTCAACAACCTTGCCTCTTTCAGTCAGAGTGTCAGGGGCGGAAGACACATTAGTTTCAGTGTACAAATAGAGAATTCTCAATAATCTCACCATGGCTCTAGGATTAGATAATCTTATTTTACTAAAACAACTGGCCAGGCATGATGGTAGATGTAATCTCAACACCTGAAAGATGGAGGTAGGAAAATGAGTTCTAAGCTACCTTCAGCTACAGAACATGTTTGAAGTCACCTTTGGCTACACAATACCCAGTCTGAGCAATAGAAAAGAAAAAAAAGCAAAACAAAGCTACATAGCTGCCTTAATATTCTTCAACAAGAAATGCTCAGATCAAGAGAAGACTTTGCTCTCACCCACCACGATCTAGTATTTATTTTCATGTTTGTATGTAGCGTGTACGGATGTGCTCCCATGTGTGTGGGTACACATGTAAGTATATGTACAGATGTGTAGAAATAGGAATTGCTCTTTTATTTACTGAAACAATCTAGAGCAGCTAGCCAGCTTGCTTTGTGGATCCTATCTGTGCCTCTGAAGTGCAGGGATTACAGGTGGACTACACTGCTCACCTGGTTTATATGCAGTTTCTGGGGGTCTCACTCTGGTTCTCATACTGGTGGCAAGCCATCTCCCTTTCAATGTTCCTTATGTGCCTAAGAACACTGTCAGTAGATGATGGGCACTAAGGAGCTTCTGGCTGCTCAGGCTTCCTGCCACCTAAGCTCAGCAATCTTATCAATGAACACATCCACTCAATAATACACATGAAGTACACCGAGCAATTAGACATAGAGACTTACAAGTCCTAGTCCCTAAGAAGTCTGCCCTTAGCCCTCCTCTGATCCAGCACACAAAGTGTAGTAGGAAGCTGTAACCTTCCTGCTCACCTACAAAGGAGATTGCCTGTCCTAGTCAAGGATAAACTGAATGATCTGTCCCCCTACATAAAACCGGGAAAGGGAACTTTACTTTTAAAAGAACACAGTGTGTTTTCTTCTACAGAAGAACTGAGTGTTTTCAATACCCTACTGCTCCTAACATAATCCTGCAGGTACAGTTGCTGATGTCCTGCGCTGCTGTCAGCTTACAAATATCAATCAACAGAGTTCCTTTAAAGAAATCACGCTGAAATTTCATGGTCTTTGTGCTTATGAAGATCACTTCTCTTCAGAATGTCATTTTAGAAGTACATGCTGGTTTATGTAGTTGTAGTTATTAACAAGTGTATATAAACAAAAATATTCAAACCTGTATTTTAAATCTGTCCCCACTTAGTTACAGTTTGCTGACCAGGTATGTGGCTGCTCACAGATGACTCCAGGACACTGTTCTCAACCTACAGGTCGTGACCCCTTTGGGGGGGGTGAACAACTCTGTCACAGGGGTTGCCTGAGACTATCTGAAAACACAGATATTTACATAACAACTCATAATGGTAGCAAGATTACAGTTACAAAGCAGCAATGAAAATAAGTTTATGGTTGGGGATCACCACAGCATGAGGAATTGTATTAAAGGGTGGCAGCATTAGGAAGGTTGAGAACCACTGCTCTAAGACAACAGGGTTTCCTCCTGGCTGCTTCCTCCTTCCTCTTGTGTGTAAGCTATGGTTCTCTGCCTCTTACAACATGCCAAGCCAAGGCACTGCTTCCGAGGCCCGGAACTCCTACAGGTCCGCTTCTACAGTTAAGCTCCAGCTCAAACCTGGGCTCTGACACCAGTGCCCTTCCAGGAGCTGCAAGGTCCTTATGCTGTTTCTCAAGTAAGGGAGTTCTTGCTGCAACCTCAAGCTTTCTCTAAGATGCTTCCAGAGGGTCAGGGTCCTTGTAACCAGAACTGACTATGACTGAGAGGGAGAATGAGAGAACTGCAGCATAAGTGAGCGCACCTGGCTTTCTTTCTCAGCACTGCTGCAGAACAGCGTTCTAACGACTTCCCGAGAACAGAGTACTTGGTCTGAGAATGCTTGTGAATGGCCCACTTGAAGTTTTTAAGTAGATACATTAAATGTATCTATTTAATGTAGCTATGTTTTCTGAACTGTAAAAGTTTTTTAATATTTGCAGTTAGCAAATCATACTTCGCTTATGATTTTTATTTTGTAGGTATGATTTTTGGATGTCTACTAACCAATAATAATATTTCTTATGAAAATAAATGGTAATGGCCACAAGACTTCATTAACAACTCATGTTTTGGTATTTTTGAAATAAGATGAGGTTGTACATCCCAATGAACCACATAGCAGCTTTGCTTGATCTCCATCCTACAGCTGACAGAGTGAGGGATCAGTTAAGCACCTGCCCAGTCACTAAACTGGTTACCCAACAACTCTAGCCACAGAAGCTGAACTGGAATTTTAACCCAGAACATTCCATTTCTAAATTACAGACTTGCATTTTCCCACTCAGCTCTATGGAATAGATTGTACAAGGCAGAATTAGCAAGGTAAAGTAACCATGTTAACACCATTACCTATGAACGTGTATGTATGTGCGTGTGTGCATGAATGTGTGTGTGTGTGTGTGTAAACACACACATGCATGTGCATACACACAGGAAACAAATGGCATCTAAATAAAAGGTAAAAAGAAACCTGAAAGAAATGACATAAGCCCACTGCCCAAAGAATCGGGCCGTGACCAGCAGCCACGGCAGTTCCATCCCTATTAGGTTAATTACCTTGAGTTTGTTGTCTTTTTAAAAAAAAACTATAGACACATCTGTTTCTAAATAATCTGCAGTATTTACATGCTTTTAACATTTACACAGAAATTCTGCAATCTGCTTGCTTTCAATTCATTTGCAAGACTGTCCAAAATTGATAATACAGTATCATTCATTTTTACTCATGTAAAACATTCCATTTCATAATAACAATATAATTTGCATAGATGAGCATTTAATTTTGCTGTTCTCTCATGAACATGAGCACTATTAACATTCCTGTGTGTGTTCCTTGTTTAACTGTCTACTAAACCTCTTGAGTTAAAATTGCGGTATCTGGGTACCATGCATCCTTCAAAGCACATCAACAGTTCCACAAATACAACACAGGTGTTACCAGATTGTAATATTTTGCCCTTCTAATGATTATAAAGGAATCCTCTATTATGATTTTAAAATGCATTTCTGAGTTGCTACATATCTACTTGTCTGCCATATAGACTCACATTTTAGATCATAACTGAAACACGCTTCTTCGTCTAACATCGAGTTCCTCTAAGCCACACACTCTGTCTTTTCTCAAAGATTAAGCTGTGTAAGGTTTTCACAAAACTGTCACCACTTAAAACTCATTCTTCCTGTGATTACTCAAAAGTCTCCTTTCTACAAGCTAGCCTCAGGGTCTTAAAGAAATACCTCTACCTGAGAAAGCATTAAAAACAAAAACAAAAAAACTTAACAGATTTACACCTTCTTGTAAAACTTATCTCTAAAATCCCTAAGACAATGTCAAACTGTACTTCAAATGAACGCATCAATTTATACATTTGGAACTGCTGAAAGATCTGTTTTTATCTAAAGATTATATGGTATGAACTATCAATGTTATCTCGTCAATATTTACAAGCCATTTACAAGTGCCAAATTATTTCCCCATTTTGAAATGAGCTAGAAATACTAAGAACCCAGCTCAAGCGTCTCACCAGCTGTCTCCTGAACTGACATTTGCTTGGTCCATTGCTATCCTTCTCCTGCTTCCTCATTGCGGACACTGACTTGTTGGTATCTTGTTAATTTAGCTAAATCCCGGGCTCTGGACTCCACAGCCTGACCAGTGTCAGTCCCAGCAATTATGTCAGGTAGTAATTACTGACCTCTCAAGTGTGCCTCTAACAAGTCCTTGGAATGGAACAGACCTGAAGTCTACTCATTGTTGTGTTCACGTTCTGAGTACAAAGACTCACTCTTGAACTACTACATCCAATACATGTGGGCCGAAATTATAGTTGCAGCTCAAGAAACTGCAAGAAGCCTGCAGGCTGAGTTTGCAGGAGGCTGTTCAGCGGCGTGGGAGCCTGCCCCACCCCTGAAGGTGTCAGTAGCATTTCCTCCAAGTTTACTCCTAGGAAAACTTCCAGTTGTTTGGTAATAGCCCCAGTCCATCCCTGACTTCCGCTAAGCTCAGGCCAACCTTACATTTCCACGTCTGTGTGATGCTTGCTGGGTTTCACGTCTCTACTTCTTCTGGGAGGTTAGTGTTGATCCAGCTTAGTCTAAGCATAGCGTAATGACTGCTGGCAAGAGCTTGTGTTATTTCTCCTTCTATTTACTACGATTCAAAATGTCACTCCCTCCCTTCCTTCCTCTCTCACAAGATGTGCTTGTCCTCTGCACGGTTGACAGAGATCAACACACTTCCCCATCACTGGTCACTTGCATTGTCACTGACTCTTGCATCTTTCCCTTCTATAGTCTTCCCCATTCCCCTCCCACTGACTCAACTATGTTTGACACATTAACCTGCTTTATTCCTTTAAACAATAACTCTAAATACTATCTACTCCATCTTCCCTCATGATCTATCCTCTGCTCTTTAAGCTTCATTTAGAAGAAGATGGTTGTGGAAGTATACACCTGTAATCCCAGCAATGAGAGGCTAATGCAAGAGAATCATAAGTTTCCGGCCAGACTCGGCTACACATAGTGATACTCTCTAAAAACAAAAAAGAACAAGAAAGGAATGTATATACTCCTTGGAGATGGAGCAGAGGTCTACCTAAATGCTCTTTTGTTCTCATATAATGTCTAGAGAGGCAACTTTTAGATTAGGAAATAGTGTCGATCTAACTTTTGAAAAGATCCATGTTCACAGCCAAGTACTTCAGTCAGTGACTATGAGAACCAAGAGGCACAACTTAGTCTACATGATAAGAACTGTATCAAACATACAACAATCAAAGCTGAGGTGACAGAGGAGGAGATGTTCTCTTCCTAGAACATGCTCAGTGCTTTCCGGGGCTGAAGAGACTGAACATGTCCCAGTGTCACCTTCAACTGAAGTCCAATGTCTGCAAATTGCAAAACTAGGGTAAACATAACAATGTAATGTTAAGATTAGCAGTGCTGGCTACTGCTTTAGTCTCAGCACTTGAGAGGCAGAGGCAGGTAGATCTCTGTGAGTTAAAGGCCAGCCTAGTCTACACAGCTTCAGAGTGAAATCCTGACTCAGAAAAAGAAAAAAGCTACATGTAAAGTTAAAGGCATTTAGCCAAAGTCATATTAAGATTCAGGCTATATATGCTTTAGTTTCAAATTCAATAAATGAAACAACTTCTACAAATAATAGAAAGAAAGAAAGAAAGAAAGAAAAAGAAAGAAAGAAAGAAGAAGAAAGAAAGAAAGAAAGAAAGAAAGAAAAGAAAGAAAGAAAAAGAGAAGAAGAAAAGAAAAAGAAAGGAGGAAGAAAGAGAGGAAAGAAGGAAGGAAGGAAGAGGGAGGGAAGGAGGGAGGAAGGACAATTTAATTAACAGGAGGATTTAATAAAAATAATCAGATTAATATGAAGACTTCTTTAAAGGCAGGTGGAAAAATGCAATGTCAAAAATGATGACCCAGTAAGAGTGATTAGGAGCAAGGGAGGGAAACCTAAATAATATAGGAAAAAAAGGTTCAACAACCACGGATAAAAGCAGCAGCTAAACACACCAGCTTTCACAATGTGCACCACTGTATTACAGATGAGGGGTCAGTCACTTAGTGTTCTCAGCTTCAATTCCCAAATCATCCTCTCTCACCAGCAAGTAGTAAATAAGACAACTGCCAACAAGTACTTAGTAGTTTCTAGAACACAGTAAGTCCGGGTAGACATTAGTCGCTAATGTCATTAACATGGCCAACATTACCAGATCTCTATGACCTGGGCAATCAGTGTTATTATTTATGATGGCAGGTGTGGGACTGTGTAAGGGTATCCTGGTTCTTGGCTGGGCATGGGCCTAGAACCCTGAGACTCCAAGGGAGAAACGGCAGGAGTTTCTGAAAAGCAGTCTAATCTACATGGACCTACATTGTTCAGTCACGAAGGCCATTACAGCCCCTCCCAAAGTGCACAGGTAGAGGGTGTAACTACAGGCTTCAGGCCCTAGAGATTTATATACTAATGAAGGTCAGAGGGCGGAGCCAATTAACCATTCCTCCCCAGAACCTCCCCCTTTCTCCCTCCCTACTTAACCCAGGTCTGCCCTGAGTTTGGGGGGCTACATCCAGATCCATCCACCATCCGCCATGCCAATAAACCCTTTTGGAACCAAGGATTCCTCGTGTCATTGGGGCCAGCCAGGCCTGCCGCCACTGAAGCCTCCAGCCACTGGAACCTGGGACCTTTCTCTGGTATGTGAGACAGGCTGCCTGGAGGCCTCCAGGCAGCCTCCACCGTGTAGGCCCGGGCCTCCTGCTGCCCCCCCAGTTTTTCCCACAGGCAGGAGCACTGATAGACCAGGAAGAACAACCCAGGGGGGGACCACAGTGGACTGACATAACTTCAGCACAAACCTGATAACCAGCCAGGGACAAGTGGTTTCATGGAAGTCAATATCACAAATTTTAAGAATCAGAAAAGCCTTATGGCATGTGAACTGTTTCCCAGAACATAAAGGGAAAGTTCTGTAACTTTCATTTGTTTCATACATCTACTCTAACGCCAGAATCTGCTCCACATATAGCAAGAGGTGACTTTTGCTTAGCTTACCTAAATTTTCAAATTTACCCATGTAGAGCTTGTGCCATATTATTAAATTATTTTTAATGTATGGGCTTTCTTTAGTCCAAGGGTTTGTACATAAGTAAGCATGTGGTCTATTTATATCTCTAGTTAGGAAAGTTGCTTTTTAAAAAAATATTGTCTTTTTAAATATTAAATATGGTCAGTTATTAAATATTAACCACTATATAACATTAAAAATTTAAAGGCAGTTTTGTAGTCGAGAACTCAGGTAGGAAGACACATGTGGAATCAGGACAGAGGAATACATAGCATCCCAGACTCCCACAGGCAGGCACATGATGCACCAGCCACAGCCGCTTTTCTGTAAGACACACACCCAGCTTCTCTTCTACAACATGGCTACAGACTACTGGAAATACAGTCAGTCTACTGATGAAGGTAGTCTTTTTTTGTTTGTTTGTGTGTTTGTTTTTCGAGACAGGGTTTCTCTGTGTAGCCTTGGCTGTCCTGGAACTCACTCTGTAGACCAGGCTGGCCCCCAACTCAGAAATCTGCCTGCCTCTGCCTCCCAAGTGCTGGGATTAAAGGCGTGTGCCACCACTGCCCGGCTGGCAATCTTATTGTCATTTGGTTTCAAACTATGTAAACATAAATGCCTGGATATATTTAGTGGCCACCAACCAGGCAGTGTAGTTCTGAACAGGAAGACGACAGAGGTTTCCTATTTGGTATTTTCATGACTGCTCTGCTGTCCTAATTACATGATGAAAGTCTGGATAAAACACTAATGTTAAATCTAACATTCTACGAAAAGAATGTACCATGATCAATGGCTGGGACTTTGTAATCTCTAAGATTACAAAAGCAACTCAATTCAATTAAGAAAACCAAATATAATTCATGACATTAGTTACAACAGGAAAGCCTCTAAGACTCTCTCTTCAAGTCTGAGGATTCATCAGTACAATTCAGTATCACTCCTAGCCTGATAAGTAAGAGTCACTGAATCAAAGGTGAAGCTGAAACACTCTGCACATCACCATTAAAGCCAGGAATAGCAGTTACACCCAGCGTTACCTGTTAGCCTTCATCAGCAATAGAAAACATAAAGAAATAAGACATAACCATTATATAAAAGGAAAATGTGTAAATAATTATCATCTGTAAATGGAAAATTATGAAAATCAGGTTATGCTACTAAATGTAAGAGACTACTAAAGCTATTAATTTTTTGTTGCTGACAATAAACTCTCTCCAATCAGAAATGCTGATAATAATGCATTTTGTAAAAAATTCTCATGAAATAAATTTAAAGAATTATATAAGTATCACCAAGACTTAAGGACTACAACTACATATTGTTAAGATTTCCTTTGAAACAAACCAAGTCAAACTTGCTGGTAAAATCCTTCCAATCATTCTCCTTTCTAGGTTATATCACATAAACAGAATACCTACTCCCTCACCACACATACACGCACACACACTCATGCATGCACATGCACGCAGGCGCGCGCACACACACACACACACACACCCTGCACATACCTCTCCCTATCCATTCAATTCATACTGATCACTGCCACTGACTTCCTATTGGCCAAGCAACCAACCATGGCAGAACTAAATCTGTTCAGAAAAAGGCTAATTAATATTTATTATTTTCCTTATGTTGTGAAGAGAGGAATATCATGTTTCCTTCCAGAATGTGTCCCTGAACTTTTAAAGGCTCAACCATATGGAAGAGATCTACAAGAGTATATGAAAAGGCCAAGGATTTGGAATTCTAATTCAATTTCCCCTCATATTTTAGTGCAAGCCTGTAGCAAACATTTATTTTTAGAGGTATTTTCAGTGGGGAATTGAACAAAAGACTATTGTGTGCTCAACACAGTTCTCTTTGGTCCCATCTATACCAACTATACAAACATCAGGTTGGAATTAAATGACTCTAAACTTGAAATAAACTATTTCCAGACTACAAAAATCTTTTCCATACTTACCAGCACAGACAAGTTTTGAAGTGAGTTGCAGCTGAGTTCAAATGTGAAATCTGCATTTTCAAGTGTTCCAATAAAAGAACTTTGCTGTAGAGGCTGACTACCTAATACTGACTGTTCAAGAATGCTATATAATGTTTTCATTTCCTCTTCCAACAAAACAATTTTGGTCTGCACTGAATGAACCCACTGCTACAAGGCTTCTGATGGAAAGCAGATGGCCGTCAGCCACATCATTGGCCACCATTTTCTTATTAAAAGGTATGCCTTTTTCTCTAAGTAAACAAAGTCAAAAGGAGCACACAGGCATTCCCTGGTCACTAGGAATATCTCTGTCTTAACCTGTGATGCGTTATAAAAGGCAAAAAGGGAACAAGAGATTACCAGTGAACAAGAGCGTGGCAGTTTTAAAGCACTGTCCACAGATCCCAGACAGGCCCTCATTAAAAGTGAGGTTAAAAAACCCACTAAAAACAAATAGATAATAGTTCTCCTTCTTAGAATACGGGCCATGGTTCACTTCTAACAAACAGGAGGTGGTGGCACGAAGCTCAAGGCTATGGAAGGCATACCCTAAAAGGTGACAGAGCTCCTGAGCTGGATGCTGGGACATATTCACGGAGAAAACTTAGGGAGAGGAATAATATATTTTAGCATAGTGCTAGAGATCGCATTCTGCAAGTGTTGGCGGCATTGACTTTAGGCCCACGCTGAAGCAGAACAGGACAGTGGAGGCAGAGACAGGGGGCTGCTCACTTCATGGTATGAGGAAAGAAATAAAGGTGGCAGAGCAATATAGAGCCTTTAAAGACACATCCTGGTGACCCAGTCTCTCCTCAAGTATCCACTAATTCCTCAAATAGCACCACCAACAGGAGAAAACCTAACAAGTGAGCCTGTTGAGATGATTTATATTCAAAGTGTAACAAGCCACTCACCTATAAAGCCTCACCAAGGTCAAGGGGTGGCATCAGCTTCTAGCACACAGGCTGAAAGGCTCTTCTTACAACTCTACCCCCAGGCTTTGAGCTCCCTCAGAAGCTCCCATGGAACATACACCATCCACACCAAGCAGATGCACAAACTACAGATGCATTTTTAAAAAAAGCCACCTTTATGTTAAGCCACTAGGCTTTATGGTTTATAATGCAGCAAAGATAACTGGAATATGCAGATTATTCTACCCAATTCAGCTAGACTAATTTTTCATTTCAAACTATAAACAATGAAACACTGTGTGGATGCACCTGGTTTTAGTCAATGTACCCTAGCACCCCTTCATTGTCCTTAGCTACCAGCTAGCCCTCTCTGCTACCTACCTTTTAAGATCAAAGCTCTCAGCTTCCTCCTCCACCCCTCCACCCTTGTTAGCTTTGAACGGCTGCTTTTATTAAACACCTTGGCTTAGGAACTTGGGACTGCTAACATATGCTGTATGGTTTCAAATCAATGAACCAGTGGAATTTGTCTGAAGAGGTTGTTCTACGTTGTGAGGCTGCAAATCAGTTCATGGTGTTCTGATGGACTCACTCAAATGGGTCATCAGGCCCAAGAGACCATGTCAAAACATTTACTGCTTCTTGTAATGAATACTGAGAGAGAAAATGTCCTAATTACTCAAATAAAGTTTATCTTTAAGAATCATAGACCTGAGAAATTAGAGGCTTCAAAGGAACCTGGATATAGTATTGTTCTTTTCCAACCATGGAGATACTGACAATTCAGGTAAAAAGGGCAGAAGCAGGCAGATCTCTGGGAGTACAAGGCTAGCCTGGACTACAGAATAAATTCCAGGATAGCCAGAGATACACAATGAAACCTTGTCTTAATAAAAAAAAAAAAAAAAAGAAAGAAAGAAAGAAAAGAAAAAAACTAAAAGAAACAAAACTAAACAAAACCTTTTATGATATAAATATGAAGAATTTTAAACTGACTGTATTTTGACTTGGAATATCAGTCTGCTGTAATACAACAGGAATGTCAAATTCAATTTTGTAAGTATTTTATAGTTTTGTTAGTATTTTATAGTTAGTACAACAAAATGTACTTTGTATATCGCTAGTTAATGTTATGTCCTTCAAGTTTTGGCTGCATGATAAATATAATAAACAAATCATAGAAAACAATCTTGAAAAAACAGGTATAGCTATTCTGTTTCTACTACAAGAAACAGAATTGTCAGTAGTGTTAGTAACTACGGCGGCAGTTAGTTCAAATCATCTGTAAGTCTTTAGGCCCAGCAAGGTTGCATGCCTGGCTAGAAGCCAATCTAACCAGTTTGTGGGAAACTAGGCACAGAATCTTGGTGCCTTTGTTCTTGCTGGTTATGCAGGGAACTCAGATTTGGAAACAATTACTGTCTGTCTCAATTTAGAGGGCAAATCTAAGAGGCTAGCCTGGCTCTAATTCCTTCAGTGTTACACTCATAATCCTTTTGGGGGATGATCTTGCTTGTCAATGTGAAGAAACATAACTTTAACAAAGAAGACTCGGGAATCACTAGGCAACAAGAGATGAGTGGTGGGGATGGCTTGGCTGGCAGTGTAAGTCCAACCTCTGAAAACCATTCATAGCCCAAATATCCCTATACTCAATTCTGGCCTCCCTTGCAGTTACCAGGGCATATGACAGAATTAAAGAAACAAGACTACATATAGAAGTTAGCAGCAAGGCCCTTTATATACCCAAATAAAAACACAAACCTTGCTAGAAGGCTGGGATGGTTTATCTGTTTAACTGACTCTTGAAATGCTTTAGAGGCTTAATAAAGCATACCCTCAGCTGAATTTCCAGAGACAATCAGATCATGAGAGTTCTGACCCAATGAACAGTTTCACTATTGGGAAGAAGAAATCTAGAAAGTGGGGCCTGGTTGGAGATGGGCTCCTATAGCAGTGATCATGGTGTTATACCTTATCCTTCCCAAGGTATAAGGCACTCTGCTCTACTTTCAGGCTGCCATAACTTCACACCACATGCTCCTGTCACCATGATGTTCTGTCTCACCACAGAACCAGAGTCAAATAGTCAAGGACTATGAACCGAGATCTAAGCAGCTAAATACAATCCTAAGGCATGCATACATACATAACACACACACACACACACACACACGTATTTCATATTTATATATGAAATACACCTGGCATTTCCCACTCCATCTACTTTGCCTTAAAGTAATGTGTCCCTTCGGCATATTCATAAATAGGTAAATGACTAACAATGTTCAGTCACTTTTACCTGCCTTCACCTCCATTCCACAAGTTCTAGAAGAGGGAGATATATGTCTATTTTCCTCAAGAAGAAATGAAGCATTCTACCTCATAGTGGCTCTTCCCACAGCAGAGGGTAGAACCATGGCTCCCTTGAGGGATGGATGAGAAAGAGATGGTTTCAGCTCTTCTATGAACACTTCACCACAAACTTGGACAGTATCTAGAAACTCAGAAGAAAACCACCAACCACTGCCTGCCATGCTCCTACCAGTTCTACTGGAGAAGACAACACACTTAGGCAAGGCGGCATGAAAAATGTCACCCATGCTGTCCACACCATAGAGCAGCTTCCTTTTCCTGGACGTCTGCTGAGCTGCCCTAGGTTACAGGACCATTTAAGACACAAAGGGGGTCCAAGGAGGGCTTAGGAGCAGAGGCAAGGTGTTCCCAGTCTCCTAAAGTCCTGATGAAGTTGGCTATGGCCACTCACATAGCTAGATCAATTGTCAGCTAAATCAAAAGTTCAGTGGCATTTTCCAAAGAAACAGAAACAAGATAAGGAACAGGGAGAAGGTAGGAATTCTACTAATTTTATGTCCAAAAAAATTATGAATTTTTTTTTTTAAAAATACATCTCAGCAGGAACATGACAAAATGTTTTGGCAAATTTCTTAGATTAGGGCCCACAAAATTCAGGCAACCCAGTAGCTATTCTAGACCAATATTCTTCATTTAATGAGAATTTCTCATCTAAGCAGTTATTGAACCAACAGCTCTACAGCTGACAAAGACCTTATGGTTCAGAATTCAAGCACACAATGGGACAACAACATTCCACATCCCGGTTCTGATAAAGATCTCTCCTCAAGAGTAGCACTAAGCACCTCAATGGATCCTGCATAAGGGGCAGAAATCAAGCAAGGGAAAAGGTACAACATTTACAGAAAAATTAGTATCTATCACTTAGTATAGAGAAACAATTCTTAACAGTAAGAAGAATTTGGGATGGGGTAAGCAGAAAAGGATCACGTTTAAACAGACCTTCATATCAAAACAGTTTCCAAAAATTAGAACCAAATCTATAGACCAAGAAGCATTTGGTCATCTACACTGACTTTATATGAGTAAGAATTCTCTTTTTAACTTCTAAACAACTGGAACCCCCACTTAAGATAGAGCATCACAATTTGTTTAAACAGCACCTACAGGTTTGAACTAGATCTCCAAGTTACTGACTCACAGGCTGGTGACTCAATTATACTAAGTTAAAGACTCCAGAAAAAATAATAACTATGAAAAAAGACAGGTTATTCTCTTTAAAAATGCCACTAAACAGCCCATGCTATGTTGGATAATCTTCAAGGCTGGAGTGAGAGAGTACCCAGCAGCACCCTACCAGCACGTTTCCTGGGGGGACTTCCTCCAGATCTTCCAGCTCCCTTCCCATCAGAAGATACAGGTTCTCCAGAGTACAGCATGCCATGTGGGGCACAGGAGGGAGGTCCTCTAGTGGAGCTGAGAAGCCTAGTGGAACCTGTCAGAGAAAAATGGTAGAAACCAAATGAGGAAGCATGCGAGGCTCTACAGCACCCTCAAGTGTTTACTGAGCAGCAAGACATTGTGCAATCACCTCTGCCTCTTCCCCAAATGCTCAAAGCTGAAATGTTAGTTTCAATGGATTATGATAAAGAAACAAGTCACATTTAATGAGTAAATTTTGAAATACTAAAATCTCTCAAATATTTAAAATGTGTCTGAATCCACAACCATAAGCTTTGAGGCTAAGAAATTCTCCTGTGTCTTGGTAGCACCCACTGTGCTGGTCCAGAGTCCATTGCTAATATGTCTGAGCATTATACCAGACACCACTTCTCATGCCCACACCATGCTTCTATTTCAACATTCATTATTACCATTATAATTTAAAATTACTGGGATTGTCTGATAAAGTTCTGAAAGCATCCAATAAGAACTGTGCTACTGCCTTGAAACACATGAAAAACCGGTTAAAAATGCCATGACTAAGCGGAGCATCTGCTAAATAGCTATGGCACGTTGTTAATCTGAAAGGGAACATATGTTTAAATACTAAGAACACTGATGAGGGGAGAGAGCACACATGCAGAAAAATATACACAAGAACGGTAAATTTATGAGCCTCTCCCCCTATTTGATTTACTCATTCTTAAGGAGACACTGTCGTGAATGCCCTACAGAACCCGAAGACTGAAAGAAAACTAATACATGATCATTTCATCAGATGCTGAAAAAGCCTTTGACAAAATCCAACATCCCTTCATGATAAAGGTCTTGAAGAAATGAGGGATATGAGGCACATACCTAAAGGCAATATACAGTAAGCTGATAGCCAATATTAAATGAAGAGAAACTTAAAGCAATTTCACTAAATCAAGGACAAGACAAGGCTGTCCACTCTCTCCATATGTATTCAATATTCTAGGACCAGAGGAATAAGATAACTATAGGAGATCAAGGGGTTACAAATTGGAAAGGAAGAAGTCAAAGTATTGCTATTTGCAGATGGCAATATACATTAGCAACCCCCAAAATCCTACCAGAGAACTACTCCTATAGCTGATAAACACTTTCAGCAAAGCAGCTAGATACATGGTTAATTAAAAAAAAAAAAAAATCAATAGCTTTCCTATATACAAATGATAAATGGGCCAAGAAAGAAATTAGGAAAACAACACTCTTCACAATAGCCACAAATAATATAAAGTACCTTGGTGCAACTCTAACCAAGGAAGTGAAAGATCTGTATGACAAGTACCTGGAGAAAGAAATAGAAGATATGAGAAGTTGGAAAGAACTCCCATGGTCATGGACCGGTAGGATTAACAGTGAAAATAGACATCTTACCAAAAGCAATCCACAGACTCAATGCAATCCCCCACACAATTCTTTACAGACCTTGAAAGAACAATTCTCAACTTCATATGGAAAAATAAAACCCAGGATAGCTAAAACAAACCTGTATAATAAAAGAACTTCTGGAGCTATCACCATCCTGATCTCAAGCTGTACTATAGAGCAACAGTGATAAAAATTGCATATAAAAATAGTTTGATCAATGAAATAGAATAAAAAATTCAGATGTAAATCCACACACCTATGAACACCTGATTTTTGACAAAAAGCCAAAATTATACAATGGGTAAAAGAAAGCATCTTCAACAAATGTTGCTAATCTAACTGGATGTCAGCGTGTAGAATATGAATAGATTCTTATCTATCACCCTGTACAACACTCAAGTTCAAATGGATCAAGGATCTCAACATAAAATCAGATACCCTGAGCCTGATAGAAGAGAAAGTGGGGAAGAGCCTTGAATGCACTGGCATGGGAGACAACAGAACATCAATAGCATAGGCACTAAGATCAACAATAAACAAGATCTCATGACACTGAAAAGCTTGTATAAGACAAAGGACACTGTCAATAGAACAAAACAGTAGCCTACAGATTAGGAAAAGATCTTGACCAACCCTGTATCTAACAGAGGCCTAATACCTAAAATACATAAAGAACTCAAGAAGTTAGACATCAAAACCCCCAAATAATGTAATTAAAAAATGGGGTACAGATCTAAACAGAGAACTCTCAACAAAAGAATCTCAAATGGACAAGAAGCACTTAAAAGAAATGTTCAACATCCTTAGCCATTAGAGAAATAGGATAAAAAAATACAAGTTACAGCTCATGCTGGAGAGAATGTGAAGCAAGGGGAATACCCCTCCATTGATGGTGGGAGTGCAAACATATATAGCTATTTTGGAAATCAATATGGTTGTTTCCCAGAAAATTCAGAATCAATTTATCTTAAGACCCAGATATACCATTCCTGGGTATATACCCAAAGGATACTCTATTCTACCATAAGGATGCTTTCTCAGCTAGGTTCATAGCAGTTTTATTAGTAATAGCCAGAAACTAAAACAACCTAGATGTCCCTCAACCAAAGAATGGATAAAGAAAATGTAGTACATTTACACAATGGAGTATTACTCAGCTGTTA
This sequence comes from Mastomys natalensis, assembly GCA_021653895.1. Lineage (NCBI taxonomy): Eukaryota > Metazoa > Chordata > Mammalia > Rodentia > Muridae > Mastomys > Mastomys natalensis. The sequence goes on from JAJTUV010000507.1 coordinate 349,381, forward strand.
AAAAATAACATGAAATTTGCAGAGGAATGGATGGAACTAAATATAAAAAAATCATCCTGAGTGAGGTAACCCAGACCCAGAAAGAGAAACATTGTACATACTCATTTATAAGTGGATATTAGCTGTAAAGTAAAGGATAGCCATGTTACAATCCACAGGCCCAGAGAAGCTAAGTAACAAGGAGGGCTCAAAAGGGACACATGAATCTCCCTGGGAAGGGGAAATAGAATAGAGTTTGTGGGTGGACTTGGAGTAAGTGGAGACTGAACAGGAGGGATGAAGTAGGGGGAGAATGGAGAGAGAGTACTGGGAGTCAACTGGAATTTGAGGGTATCTCGGGGACAAGCTAGAAACCAAGGGCAATCAAAACTCCCACGAGGGTGACACTAGCTAAGACTCCAGTAAGGGGGATATGGAGCCTCAACCGCTATCTCCTATATGCTGGCAAGACTTCCAGTGGAGGGATTGGTACATCCAACCCAGCCACAAAGCTTTGGCCTATAATTTGCAATTTGTCCTGCCTGTAAGATGTGCTGGGGTAAAGGTGGTGCAGAAACTGTGTGAGTGGCCAACCAATGATTGATCCTGAGGCTGGATAGGACAGAACTGAACATAACTGGCAACAACAACAACAAAAAAGTCAATGAAATTATTCCTAATGACATACTGCTATACTCATAGACTGGTGCCTAGCCCAACTGACATCAGAAAGGCTTCATCCAGCAATGTATGGAAACAATGCAGAGACCCACAGCCAAACATTAGGTGGAACTCAGGGAATCCTGCTGAAGAGAGGGAGGAAAGATTGTAGGAGCCAGAGGGGTCAAGGACATCAGAGAAAACCCACAGAAGCAACTAACCTGGGCTCACAGGAGCTCAAAGAGACAACCAACAAGCAGGGAACCTGTATAGGACTGACCTAGGTCTTCTGCATGTATGTTACAGGTGTGTAGCCTGGAGTTCTTGTGGGATTCCTCTAACAGTGGGGGCAGGGGCTGTCTCTGTCTCTTTCTTCCTCCTGTAGTAGTGCCTTATTCAGCCTTGATAGGAGGGGAGGTGTCTAGTCCTACTGCAACTTGATATGATTGGTTGATATCCCTGGGAAGATGGCCCCTTTTTTTAAGGGAAATGAGGAGGAATGAACAGTGGGGGCTGGGGGGTTGGGGGCTGGGAAGATGGGGAGTACTTGGGAGGCTGAGGCAAAAGGATCACATGATCAAGGGTTGTCTAGGCTACAGAATAAGCTCAAGGCTATCCTGGGTAACTTGGTGAGACCCTGTCTCAAAATAAGTTAAAAACAATGCAGGTTGCACCTATCACCTGCTTGATTCCTATAGCTTTTGCCCGAGTCATGTAGACTTTGGCTCTGTAAACTCATGAAGATTAACTATAAGAATAACACCTACATGTACTTCTTCCCTCCAGCCCAAAGTGACTCTTACCTGGCTTGATATGTAAAAAAGGCCAGAAAAGTTGTTCACCTGCTATTGGTTCACAAATGCTATTAAGGGAGTCATTTATGTATACAAAATGTTACCAAGACAACGCAACAGATGATACAGGAATTGGGGAGTCCTTTACCCATTCACCGTCTCACTTGTGCGGTCTAAAAGTTACCATATCCTCAAAATAATGCCCACATAGTTTACTCCTAACTCTTACCCGCTGTAAAAAATCAACAGGGCTGTACTTGGGTCCCAAGACAAAAATTTTCTTTCCTCTTCGAGCTACACCACTGAACACGCGAGCAAATGCAATGAAGGCCTCTTGGCTGCTTTCTTCCTGGGGTACAGATTGACGGCTTACACTTGCCATATCTGGTTCATCACCTGCCAGGCACAAAAAGATATTCAGGGCCATGAAAGCTCACATTAACCCAGGAACTGTTCGTAGGTTCAGAAGAAATAGTGAACATGAATATTTGGCCTGAGAATAGAAACAATATTGATAAAAATTATGACAAAGTTAAAATATAAGGGACAATGTACCAAGTTAAGGAAACATGTCAAATACTTTGCACGGAGACCTTTTAGGAATGCTGTACTTCTTGGCTCATCTTCATGGGGACTTGTTTCAAGAGCACCTCCATCCTGGGTGGGTCCCTGGGGGGCTTGCCCCTGTGCTGCTGCAAGCTTCTCTGCGTGCCTCTGTCTTGCACGTTCACGTCTCTGGGCCATTTCTTCTTGAGTGAGAGGCCTATAAGATGTCACCAATATGTTATGATGTGCAGCACCAAACACCTCTCAGCTCTCTTTTGAAAAACAAGTGCTCATATGGCTGTGGAAGTGGTGACCAGTATCAAGTGCCCCATGGAGGCTTCTCTAAGTTCTCTCCAGCAAAAGCTGTAGTGGAAGAAGGCTTTCTGGCCTGCTACATCCCCAGTGGCTTGGAGCTTATGAACTGGCCCATGGCCCCAAGCACCAGCAAGTGCAGTTACACAAAACCTTCCACAGTATCAGTGTTTCTTCTGGTAGAGGTCAACAAGGAGAAGGAAGACAATGGCTTGCAGGCACCAAGGCTCGAAACACCCTGGAAAGTATGCAAACGGCCACTATGAAATGAGGTTTTCTTTTTAGTTCAAATGTATGTCTTCATGGAGTGTTCACAAGGAAGGCTGCAATGTTGGGCTGAGAACTCACAACTCAGCAGCACTAAAAGGTCAAGTGAAAACGAGCAGCCACTGTTAGACACAGGAGATAGCCAAACAGAAAAGGCAATGTTTAAGTGGGATGAGTGTTTGCCAGGGGGCAGCCTGAGTAAAGGGAGGGGACATTAGCAATAATGGGATAATAGTTGCTTTTTTTTCTTCATGAAAAGTGACTCTCATTTGTCCCAGGACACAGAGAAGGGTACTTAGAGCTTTAATACTGAAAAGAACTTTATAAAAGGTGAGGTAGAGACTGGGCATTTGGTTAGGAATCTGGGTTGGAGGAGAAACCAGGCAGGTGAAGGGTCCCAGGAGTAGTCTCCCTAGAGTAGACATTCACATGAACGCCCCCCACCTTGCATGTTCAATTCCAATACAGTCATACCAGTCCTGGCCCTGGAGTTGGTAGAATCTGGCATATTCACCACTGTATTGGGGCCGAACATCCAGACTTCTGGAATAACTCTCTAGAATGAGCTTGAACTACAGGAGCAGAAGCTGCACTACACTGTCTGGTCTCAGCACTGCCTCCCTCCCATACTGCCTCTTGCCTTTGACATTACAATTTCTATTTCACTCTTTAAACCATACCTTAAAGCCGGCCTCAGCCTCATCTCCCATACTGCCTTGCCTCCTTCCTCTTTCTCTTTGAGTACCAGAGGCTACACAGATAGGCACTGTGCACACAGGTAGGTACTGGACACAGGCACTATCTCACTGTCTTCTAAGGAGCCACATGCTCCTGGAGCTAATGATACCCTAACTCAGATTGTTTGCTGCTGTGCTCGTCAGGTACCTGCCAGTAGATGGAAACCAGTGCTACCTATCTTCCACGCAACTGTCAGACCCAGCTCACTATAGATAGTCAAAGTGAGAGGCCTCAAAGCACTGGAGGGAGATTGACCATCCCTGCAGGAAATGGTTCCTCTTCTCGGGAACCTCTAAACACCTGTAAATACAGGATGCACCCTGCTTCCTCACCACAGTACGCTACAGCTGCTGCTCTGCTATCTGCAGCCATGGGTGTTTGTCCACTTCCTGTCTCCTTCTTTGGCATTATCAACAGTCATATCTTCCACTCCTGCTCTTCTGCCCTAAGCTACACACTTCCGCTGCAATCTATTTGATTCAGTCTTTTGCTAAAAGAACGGCCAAGAGTAAAATCTGTGATTTGTGGAACACATGTGTAATCCCGATGCCGGGGAAATGGAAGACAGAGGAACCCAGCCTAGCCTACTTGCCAAGCTCCAGACCAGCGAGAGATTCTGTCTTTAAGAAAAAACAAAACAAAATAAGGTGGACAGCATCTGAGGAATGACACTGTTTATCTGAACTGATAAACACACATACATACACTCATACACACAGACACACACACACAAATATCTGAAAGCATGAATTAAAATACAAATGCAGAACACTGCTATTATCACTTAGAGGACAGGGAACGAAATAACAACACAGGAGAGTCTGGAGGGAACTGCTCCCCATAATGGGCTCATCACTGGTCTTCCACCCTGCTTACCACTGCATGTGTTACAATACATAACCACCATAGCAGTTAAAGGAAGCACGCTGTACACCACCACTTCACCCACAGGAAAACAGAGACTTAGAAGCTTAAGAAAGTTGACCCAAAGTTAAATGGATAGATACTACATGAGCCATAATTCAAGTGCAATTTGTTGGGTCCAAACCTCACAGTCATCTTCCAGTTAGTAAAAATTAAAAATCACCATCTTAAGAAAGAGAAATTTAATTTTAGCTTTGGTTAAAAAAGAAGTATAATTTTATTAAATCCTAAAGTCCAAGTTCATGACATGGCATAGAATCACCATTTAAGTTGACATTGGTTGAGTACGTCCATTGTCTTGGAACTCAGTAGACTTGAGGCAAGAGGATTGCCAGTTTGAGGCTAGGGGATAGGTTGTTTGTTTGTTTGTTTGTTTGTTGTTTGTTTGTTTTGGCCAACTTAATATAAGCCCTGTGAAGAGGATACTCCAATTGAGAAAATGCCTATAGGCAAGTCTCTGAAGCATCTTCTTGATTGTAACTGAAGTGGAGGGTCCCAGCTCACTGTTGATAATCCTACCTCTGGGCAAGTGGTCTTGGGTTGTATAAGAAAGGCTAAAAGCAAGCCATGAGGAGCAAGCCTGTAAGCAGAGTTCCACCATGGTATCCACTTGAATTTCCGCCTCCAGGTCCCTGCCTTGAGTCCACGCCCTGACTCCTTCTATAATGAACTGTGGCACGCTCATATAGGCCAAGTAACTCTTTCCTCCTTTAGTTGCTTGGCCGTTGCTTGGCCGTTGCTTGGCCATAGTGTTTATCATAGCAATAGAGAGGGAACTAAGACACCTGGCCATAAATGCAAACCAGACAAAAATAATAAGCATTTATAGTGATCAGTTAGTATAAAATAAATCAATGCTTGCTATTTAGTTACCCACTGATTAATACCTATTGTGCCCTGTTATAGGCACTGAGATACCAGGAAAAGGAACAAAGCAGGCAAAGAGAAATCCCCAGGAGTTATTCAAGTGTCTGTTAGATATCCAGTATTTATTCATAACAAAGAGGAATTGTTTGCATGAAAGTAGGGCAATGTGGGTAAGGAAATAGCTGTAGGTGGTGAGTTGGCTAGTTTACAGATAACCAACCATGTCCTGAACAGAGGGCAGCCACTAGCACTAGAGACCAGAAGTGAGAATGTTGATTGGAGAGGACTGTTATGTTGGCACAGGGATGAGAAAGGAAAAGAGGCAGCAAAGGAAGCCCACATTGCTTCAGGCTGCCATGCACAATGGCCATACTCTGGCCTCTGACGCTGGTGGGAAAGGTAAGTTAGCAGAGAAGCTTGCTGCAGTCAGTACAAATGACAACCATGTTATACGGTAGCACAGACAACAGAGAGCAGGTGGCCCAAAGGAAAAGAGGTATCTGTCTGATGTGGCACCCATCTACTAAAAGCTGGTTCTCAAGGAGGACACAGAGCCACAAAAAGGCCAGGAACAGCAGGGCAGGTCATCCTGGAAAACCCCAATTGCTAATGAACTACCATTCAAACAGCAAAAGCAAAGCACGGAATATGCAAAGGGACAAAGGCTGGAGCTGCCTGCTTAGTTAGTGAGGTGCTGATGTGTGGTAGGATGCAGGAGGCAGTATCTGTGGAGTGCTGTGCAAGACATAGGCTTTCAATTCAAACTCTTGTGCAGTTCCTCTGGCTATGTGACCGAATTTTTTTCCCCTGAGGCTCAATGACTTCCTCACAAGTCAAACTGAAGCGAGAGCTGCTGTTGGACCTAAGTGCACACTTAGGGGTGCTGCAGGAACATCCTAAGAGCTTAATGAACCAAAACCAATTGCTAGTTCCACGGTGGCAGAGTTAAAGCTTGACCTGAGACGTGGTTTTACCAGGTCTGTGCCTCAGAGATGAACAGACAGACAAGCAGAACCGAAGAGAAACCCTGATACAATCCCACAGAGAATACAGAGACATCGTCTACAACCAAGGGGGAAAGCTGAGAAACCAGGGCAAAGCATCCAGCATCCAGCATCCAGCATCCAGCATCCAGCATCCAGCATCCAGCATCCCGCAGGTTTCCTGGCCACATCTTTTTTCATTTTCTCCTCACTCTATCATTATTTGGTATACGCTAATCCACACCAAAGGAAAAGACTATTCTGCTGGCCCTGCCTTAGTACATTTACTACAGCAGAGATGAGAATGAGATCAGATCATCCCCAACGGCAGATGTCTTCATTCAAAGGCAGTACAACATATATGAAAAACATCAGCCAGAAGATAGAGGAACAAGGTAGGGATGGCGACTTAACTAGGGCATATCTGAAAACACTGTCTGGTATTAAAATAGAGCGAGAGGACAAAGTAAATCAGTAAAATGATTTTACAGAGAAGAATTAATTGTTCCACCAAAACCCATGAATATATGAAGACTATTAAAGAAAAATACTCCTAGGAGACAAAACAAAGTAGTATAGGCAGAGTTACCATTATTATCTATAAAAAGACGATGAGTCACAGAGGAATTTTGAGTGGTAAATAAATGTATTTGAGGCCTGGGGAGTATTTCTTCAACTCTTCAGCATCCTCCAGTGTCTGAGACACTTTCGGTGGCTACACATCGAATCTGCCAGGATGTCTGAAAACTGCCACTGTATGGAGCACTGAAATCTTGCCTGGCAAGAGTCGAAATACACAGTCACACATCAATTTCAGCTATTCACTCACTCGCTTCCTGATTCCTAACTTCCTCCTCTGCCTACTCACTGCCCACACTTTTCCTCTTGGGGAGTCATTCATCCCTCATCCACACATTCATTTACTCACTCACTCTTTCATTTCTCTTCAGAACAACAATGCTGGAAGAGTCTTATGTTCAAATCACTATGAGAAGCTAAAACAGAAAACCAAACCAAAACAAAAAAACCCAAACCAAAACCATATACACAATCTTTCTCTTAAAGAAAAAGCAAAGTTTTATTGAGAAGGAAAAAGAAGCTTAGTCTCTCAGATGAGGCACACAGTATGAAGGACAGGACTTTGTGGATGAAACTACACAAGTACCAGAGAAGGAGAACAATCTACTGAAACCCATGGCTGGGTGGGTTATGACTGGACAGACTCATTCCACAGTGATCCCTCAAATTTAGCCACATCTTCTCCGTTAATCTCCATACTCTGTTAATCGCACCATACAAAAAGAAAAAAACTTTATTCAGGCATAAAAAAGCAATCAACACAAATACACATTAAAATATGATAATGAAAAGTACCACTGAACTCCAAGAGTACACTTCATCTTTTAGGAAAAACTAGGTGTTGAGAATCAATAATGGGGCAGGAGCCTTAATCTTTCAGAGAGAAATCTTTGGAAAGATTATTCATTCTGAAGGGCTAGAGAGATGATCCACCAAGCCTGAGACTTGAGTTTCATCACCAGGACTCCAGTGGTGGAGGAAAGAACTGGCTCCCACACATTGTCCTCTGACCCCACAAAATAAATAAACACAAACAAACAAATGTAAAAAGAAACCTTTAAAAAGGGTTTGAGAAGATCACTCCAGAGCAGGGTGAAAAATACACTGGAGAGTCTCAGTCAAGGGAATCAGTTCAGAAGTTACTTCAGTGATTTCTAGAGATGACCAGACCTCTAAGAAAGTGTGGTGGAATCCAGTCTCTGCCTCTGCTCAAGCCTCCTCTCCTAGACATCTTCCCTTTGCTAACAACTTGCTGATGTTAACATGTCTCATCTGGGATGTGAATCTGTGTCAAAGGGTTGCTGTATCACCCTCTTCCCAGCCTTCTACCTAGGAAGCAGATGTCCTGGCCTTGAGCCCCTGCTGTGAACCTCCCATTCCTCAAACAGGTGGTGTAAGAAGAGCCCCACTACATCACACTTTCTGTCTCTGGTCCTGGGCTGAACCCTCTTCAAAGCCTAGCCATGCTGTTTCTCCTCTGTCTGTCCATGTAATTAATAACTCTTTCCTCATTCCTCAGTAATGTGTCTTAATGTGTCTCTTGAACCACCTGCCTCATCTGAACCCAAAGTCTAACTAGCAGGGGAGGCAGGCACTCTGGGAAGGAGAAGAACACGTGGAGAGAGGCAATGGAGAGTAGATACGTTCTCAGAACTTTCACAAATCCTCTCCACAACCTGTGCAGACACACGATGTACAGAGAACTGATGATCAGACATGCAGGCTCCACTGAGGCAGACATACCTAGAGACATGGTAGGCTTAGACCATACCATGTCTGCCATATTCAATGAAAGGGAACTGTCATTACTACAGCTATTACTAGCCTTTACATTTATATCAGTTCAAGTCAATATTCAAAAGTTGGTTTCAACAGCTTTCTACAGACATAAAAGGCCAGATGATAAACAGATTCCTAGTAAGTCCAGGGAAGTGCTCAGTTCCAAGGCAGGCGTGAGGAAGAATGGCAATACATACGGTCCTACCCACACCCCCGCTGTGTGCCCACCAGCCAGCCAATCTAAGCCTTTCCCCCAGCCCAGCCCAACTTCCCTCTTCTTACCTTGGCTTATTCTGAGGCAAGGCTTTCACATCAACTGCAAACATTTTGGAAACAAAGATAATAACTGGAGCAGTGTCCTCACTTCCACATTTCATAAAAGCTAAATAAACAGGAAGCAAAATGTCACTGCTTTTCTCATAATCAAAAACCTAGAGTTCTGTGAACGGTGACTACATTTAGAATATAGCATCATCTAAACATGTGACTCTTTACATCTGTGATAAAAATTCTACAACAGAGTTTGCAAGGGATGAACAGTAAAGAAAGCGAGAGTTGGAAGAAAGAAAAATCAGCAGAGCTGAAGGGTGGGAACCAGAGGCACAGCTGGTGACAGCTTGGCTATCCACAACTAACCCAAGTCATTGTTTCTCTATAGCCAAGAGTAAAGTACAGCTCCTAGGATCAAACATCAATAATAGAGTTTCATAAATTATTTTCTATTCCTTATAATGGAATGTATAAAATAGACAAAAATAATGTGTCATTAGGGCTGGAGAGATGGCTCAGCAGTTAAGAGCACTGACTACTCTTCCAGGATCGGAGTTCAATTCCCAGTCCCCACATGTCAGCTCAAGCAATCTGTAACTGTAGCCTCCCACTTTTGACATCAGGCATCAGGCAAGCATGTGGTACACAGACATGCACACAGGCGAAACATTCATATGCAAATAATGATGATGATAAAATTTAAAAACAATGTACCAGGACAGTAACAAAACTCAGAAATAAAGACTCAGTGCTATAAAAAAAAAGTCAGTTCTCTAAGTATATAAAGTTTCACAATTCCATATTAACAGATGTCACTACATCAGAGATTCTAATCTTTCTCATAATCTACAACAGAGGCATAAAATCACTGGTTATCAGTTTTTAGAAAACACATTACTTCAAATCAAAATAATTTCTACAAAGAATGCAACATTAAAAAAAAAAAAAATCAAACAAGCAGAATGGTTGGTGGCGCACGCCTTTAATCCTGGCACTAGAAAGGCAGAGGCAGGTAGATCTCTGAGTTTGATGCCAGTCTGGTCTACAGAGTGAGTTCCATGACAGCCAAGGCTACACAGAGAAAGCTCATCTCAAAACAAAAACAACAAAAATCAAACAAAAAAACCCCTAGAGTTTTAAGTATGTTAATCTCATCACTCCGACTTCAGCTAAAGAACACAACATCAAGAGCAGGCGAGCAGGCGAGCAGGCGAGTGATAATGGATGCTTGGCTCGGAGGAGCAGGCGGAACTGCTGAGCAGTAGCTGGGTTCTGGATATATGTTAAAGGAGGACAGCGCAGTATTTGCCAATAGAGTAAAGGAGTGTGAAGTCAGTAAGTACCACAGATGACTCCAGGGTATTTGGATTCAGTAGATGAAAGGGTGGACACACCTCGAGTTACAACAGAATAGTTGGGAGAAGCGGGTTGGGAGGCCATGATATGTCAAGTTTGCAATGCTTCTGAAGCAGAGCAGAGCAGAGGCAGTGGTGGGCAAGCTATGCAAGTCTAGGGAGTCTGGAGTTCACAAGGCACCTATGCATGTAGATCCATATGGGAAAACTATGAAGACATAGCTGCCATTCAGAAGGTCAAGTGAGCTTCTGCACCAAGAGTGATTACAGATAAAATGAGGTATGTGAATGAGATCTTGTGTGTGATGTACAAAGTCAAAAAGCCGGGGACAAAGTGACATAGAAAATAGCAGCACCTGGAAGTCAGAGAAGCCCATATTCCAAGAAGGAAGAAGGAATCAACTATGTCAAATGCTAGTGACATAGCTGGTCTGCTGAGGATGGGAAACAGGACATCAGAGTAACAGAGTCCATTGTAGGCCCCACTAGAGAGGTCTGTGGATTGGGGCTATAGAGAGGACACATTTCAGTATAATGAGAAGTACTGGAGACAATGAACACAGGCAGATAAATCACAGTGCCCACAGAACTGGAGTGCTAGTATCCCCCAGCTGAGGAGTGTGTGCAGCAGCTCTTCAGCATTAGTAATCCTAGGAACCGCTCTTCTAGCCCCTAGGAGACAGCATGGCAGTGACTTCATAGCGCAGAGAACACCTGCTTGGCTATTTAGGAAGACGGAGTAAAGTGGAAGCATACAATGAGATCAGAAGAGCATGAAGGAAGGAGTCTGCATCAGTGGCTGCCACCCAGAGGGCTTAGCAATATGCTCTACTGAAAGGGAAACTTTGGGGAGCAGAACAAAAGGTGGCCACATGGTCAATTCTAAAGGTGGTTATTTGGGGAAATCAATGTGACAAACTGGCCTTTCTGTAAATTAACATTCAGCAAATAGGGCAGCCTGGACTGAGGAGAGTCATTAGTGTAGGGCACTGAAGTGTGTCCGTCTTCCCTCACCTGCTTTCAGGGCTTGGGTTTCCAGTGGAAGAGACTCAAACATCTGTGATCCTGTGCATAACAGTTTCTCCACTCGCTCAGCTGTCATGTCAAGGGGACTCGGCAGTTTCTGACACACCATAGCTGAGGCCTGGTGTTAAGGTTCTATACTTTCAGTGCAGAGTGACTCTGGAAATCGAGACAATCAGGCACATTTATACAGAACTGTCCGGGCTGTAGGACAACTCTGCTTTCTGACTCACATGTCAAAATTTGCACAGGCTTCCAGAATGTCCAATGACTAGATATCTACTTTCAAAAGTACCAGTAAAAAGTTTTATTCTCATATACAGTAAATCTATTTTTGTTATTCTATTTTTATTTTAGAGAACAAATATTGTTTTAAAAGGAATACTTACTAGAATTAATATTAACCAATATTAGAACATCAAGTTTTCTAATTATTTACTGCTGCTTCAAGGTAGAATACTGAGTAAACAGAAAAGACTTACATTGGATCAGAATGGGTTATTTCTAGAGGGTAATTTAGTTGCCATTGAAATACTGTTTTTCTCTTATTTTATAAACTCCATCTAATTAAAAAACCACTAAAATAAAGGATACCGAGGACAGCGTGGGATATGGGAAGCCATTGGCTGCAAATGGCATTGATCTGGACTTTAGGGTCTGTATGGCGTGCCTCCCGGGCTCCAATTTTTAATCCTAAAGAAGTCACAATTTTATCAATTTTTTCTTTGTCCCTATGGAAAAGATCAGACAGAGAAGGCATAAATAATTAGCTCAATTTTATTTGACACCTTTTTTTTTTTCTTTGCATGTTGCTTTTTCAGAAGAGGCTAAAAATAAGTGAAGAGATCCTGGCAAGCAGGGGACTCCCCAAGCTCTACTGGAACCTTGCAGAAGACTAGTTCACAATTTACTGAAACAAGCTATGTCTCCAGGGCAGCCTTACAAATAAATGCTAATGTTCTGATTCTGCCCAGAGGATAATAAACTTACAAAGCCAGCTTTCTTTCCCACCTTAACCAAGTTAAGTTTTTCCCAAGTTCCCAACCTGATCTTTCCCAGCACAATTACTGGCTCTTTAAGCCCTGCTTACACACAGCAAGGCCCAGTGCTCCTGTGTAGCTTCTGCTCTCCTCACCCCAGCAGGCACACCACACTGCTGTTCCAGACCTTCCTATCTCCCTTACTTGATCTGCACACGTTCCTTTAAACTGTTTCCAAGCCTACAACTAACTCATCTGGGAAGCTCTACGCTCTGGTCACTGTCATGGTCAAGCTCAATTATCTGAGAGACTCATCAGACTGGGAAATGACCCCTCCCAAAAATAAACAATTTTCTAACAGTCTTACTTTTTCAAGACCGCATCGTACAAACTCCATATATTTTCCAGGATCAACTGTACAAATAGAGGTTTCTTTCCTTTGGCCTGCAGAGAAGAACATATCAGCTTGTCAACTGTCAGTGTGGCTTACTTCTGTTTGGAATACTTATTCAGTGATAAAAACAAAAGTCATTCTCTAAACAGCCAGTAATTCATAAGCAATGAGCTACCATTCTCTTTCCCCAGGAGCCAGAGGGGTGCTGAAATAATGTGAGTATTTGGAAGCCAAACCTCAGGGGCTGCCCCACACTACCACCAAAAACAAAACACAACCAACCCCTCTTCCTCCCACATACACACACACAACATCTGAGTTGCAAGCTGATGTCACTAGTGTGTGTGGCTCTCTTCAAAGGCTTGGGTTTTCTATGTTCATGTTTCTTGTGTTCTTAAACATGAGAAACTGATCATAAGAACAGGACATTCTTATAACTGCAGACTTCATTTGTTCCATTGAGACAGGCATACATAGTATTAACAGCAATTAAACTGTGGGGAATTAAAAAGCACTTGCCACCAAGCTCAACGAGTTCAATACTTGAAACTTACATGGTGAAAGGAGAAAACTGACTCCTTTAAGGAAAAATTTTAGACAAGTCTATTTTTAAAAAACCAATACATAAAAAATTAATAGAGTGAACAGTGAGAACTCTGGGCCGTATGGATGCTGCTGCATAAACATGAGATGGAACGTCCATCAAATGCCTCCCTTCTGAAGTGCTATTGGCATTATTATTAGAAAATTAAGAGCCATTGCCTTAAATGTCCAGTTTAAAAAAAGTCATCAAAGGAAATTTATTTACAAAATGTGGCATTCATAGCTTTACTTACACGTGAAAACACAAATGCAATGCCTAACCTTAGACCAATACAAAGCAAATGTGTCTTCAAAGTGCCCAGGATCTAAGATCTACAAAACTCAGAAACCAGACAGCTTTCTATTCACTTACTGTAATTACTTTTAGAGACAGAGTATCATTATTTCTCAGCTGGCCTTAAAGGTCTGGGAACTGACCCTCCCAAGTAGCTGGGACCGTACACATACATAACTGTACTCACAACTTGCTCGCTGTATTTAAAAAGTGAAGCTCTACAGAAATAATGCTTGAATGTAAGACTTATGTACCGTTTACAATCCTGTGCCATATAAAGTCCTCCAGGAATTCATCTGCGTAAACCAGGGCTGAGTTGCTTCTACTAGGGCTGGTACAGTAGAAATTTTCTATGGTCAACAATCAAAAGTAACATAGACCATACTACCTGATCGACTTTCATAATCCTCTTAGCCTTCATATTTATGTAATAATCTCCCCACAAGGTTTTCAAAAGAACTTCCTTCTTGATGCCAATTTTTTGACTATAGATTCTTGCAAGTGCTCGATTCTGAAAGAAAACCAACAGCACATGTTATAGCAGTAACAATGACTACTGCTAACACTTCACTGTTTCTTTCCCATGTACTGTTCAGAATGCTGTATACCACTATTGACCTAGTATTTTTAACTGTCCTACAAACTTTTCTCATCTTTTAGAAAAGGATAATGATACAAAGACATTACACAGGTAGTAAATGAGACTGGGATTCAAACACAAGCAGTGTGACACTGTGATCTATGTCACTGTCCAACATTCTATACATTGACAAGAATTACAACCTAGGCTGCGGCTCCTTTCCTAATTTTGCATGTTTGAAATTTGAGAAAAAGTGCAGAGGTCAAGGAAGCAGAGGTGCCAGCTGCCCATCACAACTCCACTAATTACAGAGATGACTTTTGGTCTTTACTGCTTTAAGTGTTGTTATTCACAAGGGAAATGAACTCTAGTGACCCAATCGGCCAAAACTAGAGATGTAGCATCCTGGACTAGCAGAGGCATACACATTTACTTTAATCTTATCAACCCTAGAGAAGCCAGCTAACACCATAGTTTCAACTCACTGGCCAAACAGCACTAAGGTATAGGGCATTCTGTGGTTAAAGGTCTAGAAACTGTGTTCCTGTAGAAAAGAGTACTTTTTATTGTGTCGAGAGCTCTCAAAGTACTAGCATCTTAGAAAATGCCTGCTCAAGGAACAAGACAGAAAGCTCTCCCCTGCCAAGCTTTTCAACCTGACACTGAGAGCCTGAACAAATGCAGGGAGGAAAGGCCTACAACCATAGAGATGAGAAAGGTAAACCATTCTCGTTTGAAGGTGACATGGCCATCCGTGCAGAAAAATTCAAAAGAACCAGAATGATTGTCAATGGGGCTATGGAGCACCTAAAGAAAGACTGCAGACAGCCCATTTGCCAGCAGTCTCAGCAAAGAAGACAGACAGATGGCAAGTAAGTCTATCCAGAACAATGGCACCATGAAATGCTGACATGGATGTAGAACAATAGTAACTCCATTCACTGCTGGTGCAAATGCAAAACAGTACAGCCACTTTGGAAGACAGTATGGTGGCTTCTTAAATGTCTAAACACTCTCACATGATGTAGCAATGTATTTAAGTATTCACATAAACTGAAAGCATATGTCCATGGAAAATAAGCACATGGATGTTTATAGCAGTTCAATACACAATTTTAAAAATTGAAGCAAGCAAGCAAGGAAAGTGTCCTTTAAGGAAGTCAACAGACAAACTGTTGAACAACCAGAGCAGGGAATATGACTCAGCACAAAATGAAATGAGCTATTACACCACAAAAATACATAGAGACAACATATATGCTTTATGCTAACTGAATGAGTCCGACTTGCAAGAGCTACATATCGCTGACTTTACTATATGGCATTTTAGAAAATTCTAAACTATGTGAAAATTGAAATACCAGTGGTATGAGAGAGGCAGAAATGAATAGATTGGGCTATTATATAAACTGCATTTTCTATTTGATCCAACAGTTATTTATTTAGCAGAGATTTTCTTTGTGTGTGTGTGTGTGTGTGTGTGTGTGTGTGTTTAAGCTTTCAAAAGGTTAATTCCTCTGTAATCTGTATTATTGTTTATTATTAATTTCTGGAGAAGTCAGACAATTCTATATGGTATGATGATGCAGGGCATACAACTAAAAATGATCTCCAGAAGGATCTTGGGTGCCAAAGATGTGTCAGTGTGTATTTGCCAATCACAATAAATGAACTACATTTCAATTTTCACATAGTGAAGGAAAATGGTCATTGTAAATTTATGAATGGATGAGAGTACTGGTGAAACTTATACTTTCCCCTCAATTTTGTTGCAACCCCAAATCTGCAGTATTTTTAAAAAGAGAGGAGGAATCAGAAGAGGAGGTGAAGGAAAGTGAAAAGGAGGAGGAAAATGAAGAGGAGGAGGAAGAGGAAGTGGAAAATGAGAAGGAAGAAGAGGAGGAAAAGAGAAGAGGAAGAGAAGAGGAGGAAGAAGAGAAGAGGAAGAGAGGGAAGAATAGGGAAGAGGAGGAGGAGGAGGAAGAGGGGCAGATCTGCCGTTTTCCTCACTGAGGAAGGAATCCAGAGTCAGCATACTACAGTCACTTCTTTACATGTCAGCTAGGGTGGTTTTCCTGAAAAGCTCTTGCTAATGTTAAACGAGTTAAAGTGACATTACTGAGAAACTGAAGGAGCTGAAGTCAACAATTACTGTAGGAATGAGAAATGCTTAGGTCATCAGGCAATGGCTTAAAAAACCCAAAAAACCAAAAAACAAAAGCAGAGTATAGCCTGTTGAAAACAAATAGCAATGGCCCCTTCTCACTGAGGAGGAAGGGAAAGAAAAATACCTAGAGATGGAGATTCAAATTAGCTACAGTTGCTGATGTTCTGAAGCTTGTCTCAAGAGCCCCTTACTTTCTCTGTAATTTGCTACAGTGTAAACTTTATTTTCAACTTGATCAAATAGTTACTTTAAAGTTTTCTTTATATTTTTTAATTTGCCCAAACTTTAGTTTCTATAACATTTATATTATTAATTATTATGTTTTGCCTTTGTGAAATAGAAAACTCTTCTCTCTACAAGTTATTACCTCCTCCCAAAGCCCTGGAAAGTTCTGCATCTTTCCACTGGGAGACTGCTGGCAGAGTGCTGCTATCTCTCCCTTAAGGAGTGGAATTCCCGGGAGAAATCAGGACGGAGACTGTGCTCAGGAAGTGAGGCTTCCAAGACTGACTGGAGCTGCCTACAGGTCCTGGATTAGGTCTGCAAGTCTCAGTGCAGGTCGGCAGCCTGCTTAGCAATCTGCATGGACAACTACAAAGCCACAGAGACAATGCCTCCAAGTGTGTGTCTAAATAAAGCTTTGTCTCATAACCAGGGAAACAGAGAAGACCTGGCTCCTTTTCTCTATCAGTGCAGTGAGCAGGCAGGCCAAGCCAAGCTTCCCTGTGGGGGTCAGCCCTGCATTTGCAGGAAGGGGCAGGAGAGCTCCCAGGCGCCATCTTTTTTTGACTGACACATTCTGGTACCACCTTCAGTATTTGAACTGTGTTCATTGTGTTTTAACAACAGTATCTTTCATGTGGCAAACTTCTGGATGCTTTTCTCCTTCTCTTAATGAAGAATTTTATGTATTTGCCACATCTGTTTAGATGAGGAAGATTTCTAGGTAATTTAAAAAAAACTTTATCTGCTTTTATTTTATGCTGAATTTATTCCCGTGCCGTAAGTTTTTGTTTCTTCAGGGATATCTTTTTCTTCGGTGCAACCTCTCTTCTGGCTTTGGAATAATCTCCTTTTCAGTGAGGATCACTTCCACGTGGCAGGGGCGCGCAGACGTGGGTTAACCCAGTTATGAGGCCTGTGAGTCAGTCTGCACATCTCAGGTGCTCTATTCACTGGACATATTCAGTGACTAGGCAATCAACATCTAAACCCTTAAGTTCAGCATTACCTTCTGCATTGGTAAGCATGTGCAGCAAAGATTCAGCACTCTCTTTTGGCCACTAAGCCAGCCTGTGTTCAGTCTCATTGCTTGGCCTGGGCATGCCTACTGACTCCACCATTACAGCCCCATGGAACACATGACTTCTGTAAAGTGATAGCTTTCAGACACTTGGTGGTTTTTCAGATGTGCATACCCTTGATGACCTGGGCAGTTTCATCAGGATTCTTAAAGTGAAAAAAAAATTTTTTTTTTTTGAGCTTTGAATAACTTTATTTTTTTCTGACTTATAACCAGTCATTCCCACCATATTTGCATCAGTATGAAATGGAAGAACTTCAGAAATTGACATTCTTTTTACTTTGTATGGGAGAGTCCAATTAGTTCTATAAACAGAAGTCACTTGCTTTTTGGGTATTTGTTGTTGATTTCTCCCATATGGCTTCTACAAGCTCTTTGCCAATCTTCATTAACTACCCATAATATCAAATCTTAGCACTCTGAGGTAATACAATTTCTGGTTGGTCTGTTCCCGACAACTGACGATTCTTCCTTTTATAATTAAATCAGAAACCTTTTCATAATGACCCCAGATTTGAACCTCTAGATTTGCATGATTTTGCAGGGTTTTGTGGGTCATCTTTACAGGTCACCTCAGGCTGCATATAGGCAAAGATCCAAGGAAGGTTTTTACTTCATGTTTTTGGATTTTAAAATATGTTAAATGTGTTACCCAAATCAAGTCATATTTTCTACTTTACAGTAATGTCATATAAATGCCCCATTTTAAATTCTAAAGGTGGTAAAGATTTTCATATACTCTCTATCAGAACTACAAATTATAAGATATTTGCCTTGCTGCTCAGCCCGCCATCTTGAAAGCGTTCCAAGTCCAGCAGTTGAGAACAGGCATGAGTTCCATCCATCTATACATCTGACCTTGTCTAGCACAAAGAATACTGACTAGTCACACCTAAAAACGGAGAAATCTGAATGGGATATAGAAGTTACCCTTATTCTCTCTACTACTCCTAATCCTTCTCCACTCAGAGCAAAGTCCCTCCAATTTGTAAGACTTATTAGACTCAAATGAGGATAAAACATGAAATTATGAATGTCGTTATTGTGGACAAGCCCTCCACCTTGTGGTTCTCTAGCAGAATGCTCACAAGCTAGCACAACAGGGCTGAGCTGGTAATGTAACTAATGCACCATTTTCCTTTCTTTCCTTTTCTTGAGATAGTGTTTGGCTACAGTTTCTGTTGACCTAGAACTCACTATGCAGCTACCTCACACTTCCCCTCAAACTTCTGATCCTCTTGCCTCAGCCTGAAGAAGTGCCGGATTGTAGGTATGAGCCACTAAGCCTAGCTGTGGTACTTTTTAATTAGAAAAAAAAATTAGAAATCATTTTAGCCTTTATTTCTCAGAATGTGACACTAAGCTACTGACCAAATGGGGAAAGGTTCATATCCACCATTCTCTCTGTACACTTGTGCCTACATTTATTTAGGTTTGCCATAACCTTTTAGGCATAAATGGAATAAGGTACTTATAATCTGTAATTTATTAAAAAACGGGCCCTGTATGCACATGGTCAGGTTTAGGTCTCTATCCCACAGGGAAGATCTAAGAGAAATACCATGTGGGGGGGAAACCACATGACCCAGTAAGGTTGACTTTACATCCTTATCAGCTGAACAATCCTTGGTATTTTTGAGCCTTAGATACTAGGACAGGTTTCAAAGATGGTTGTGAGAATTTAATCAAATAACTCAAAGCGATTAAATGTCTAGCATATGTATATACCAGATAAATCTTTTTTCCATATTAACCTCCATTAGCATTACTTTTAAGTATACCTGCTCACTGATGAACGAAAGCTTTCTAACACACAAGAAACTGCCGAGAGAGGGACCAGACTAGGGTGAGGGAGGGAGAACAGCCCACATGGCTCTGGCAAAGGTACGACAGAAACTCAATGGAGAGACAATGGCACTAGCATAAAATGTAGTCAACTTCAACGCAAGCAATACACTTTATGCAGGTTTTTAACTCAGAATGAGCTAGACTTAATTGTAAAAAGGAAAGCCACAAGAGAGACAGAAGCAGAACAAAGAAGCTGGTTGAAAAGGGGAGGAAAAGGGGCAAGAAGGGGTGAACTGATCACAATTCACAATGTACATGCATGAAATGTCATAGTGAAACCCACTGTTCATAATTAATATATGTGCATAAAACATTAAAAAAGGAAAGATAATCTTTAGGGTTTTGAGTTAGACAGAGTTATTAACTTGATTTGTAGGGTCTTGAGGTAGGCAGAGAGTTATTAACTTGCTTTGAAATGTAAAACTCAGAAAAAATGGTAAGCTGACTCACCTAAATTAAAATCTTTGTTAAAAGACACGGCCAAGAGGATGCAAAAGCTAACCACAGACCAGGAGAGAATCACATAAGCACACAGAAGACACAGACCCAACATCTGCAACTCACAAAGAGCTTTCAAAACCCAGGAGCAGAAAACAACAGACAAGCTGGATGGGAAGAAACCTAGGAGAACAGAGATGTGACATCAGCACAGGGGAAGATGGACTGCAGGAAATGTGGATTCAAAGTACAATTCTCAGTACCCAGCCCAGAGAAGGACCAAATGAGAACAGTGGTGGGGCCACATCACAATGACGTCAGAGGAGGCAGAGCACCTGGCTCTGTGCGAGAATGTAAAGTGGAGAAGCTGTTAAAAGCTGTTTGATAATTTCTTTAAAAATTAAATTTGCTGGCGCAGGATGTAGCTTAGTTGGTAGAGTGTTTGGCTGACATACACATATACTTATAATGGTCTCTAACTGGAAATGGACAAATTGTGGTAAATCTGAACTAAAGAATACTGTTGGGGGTAAGGGGGAGATCAACTATTACAGGCTGAGAACCCCTAATCTAAAAATCCAGACTCTAAAACGTTTTATGTACTAACACAACTACATAGGTAGAAATTTCCCCCAAGACTTTTTATGTTCAGCCTCAGTCAAAGCATGGGTGTACTTAATATGCTGGGTAAAGTTACCTTCAGACTGTGTGTGTGTGTGTGATATAAGTGAATACTGGATTGATAATTTGTGTACAGGTAAATATTAAAAAAAAAAAAAAAAAGAACCAAATTATGAAACACTTCTGGTTCTAAGTATTTCAGATAAGGACGACTCATACTTTAATGTGTACAACAATTAACATTAGCATCTAGAAAATTATGCTGAATAAAAAATAAATCTTAAAAGGCTACAAGTTATTTGGCTTGATTTCTGTAGTATATTGTTTTGATTTAATTTTTCTAACATTCTTAAAATAGCAAATTACAGAAATGAAGAACATTAATGGTTTCAGTGGTTATTCAGGGTTGGGGGGAAGGTAGATTGTGACTCCACAGAGTATCATATGGAAACTTCATGATGACAAATGTTCTCTAGCGTGACCATGTCCATGTTACTGTCCTAAGTGTGACACTGTATTTCTATGCTTTATAACATAAGCACAGGGCACGGCAGGCACAAGATAACTGTATATTTTATTATGGTATAAAATTACAATTACACCAGAGTAAGCACCAGTGGTCTATAATCACAAAGAGACGGAGAAGCAGAATAACTTACCCAAAGCCCCAGCCATCTATGGCACTGGTAAATACCACATTGCCCTGCTCTGGCGAGAAGTACAGCTGCGAGTCGTCCACGTCCTCCAAGCCTGCACTCCAGTCATACACTTGCTCTCCTTGTTCAGAATGTGGCTTCGCCTGGGAGTCTGTCTCTCTCTCTGCTCTTTCTTCTAGGACTTTAGAAGTAAAAAGAGTTCCTGTAAGTGCGTTAATCTAGGAGAGATGGTGAGATGGCAAAGTGTCATTCATATGCTAGGACACATATGGGAGGGAACACACCTTCACTAAGGCTAGAAACCACAGTCAGAGTTTGAGTTCACTGCAGGTGACATAATCAACAAACAATTTATACATATTAAACTATCCTTTCAAATTCCAACAAACCTGAGGCTTATAGAAGGCTTCTGAAAGGCCATTTGTGTGGGTTAATCCTGCAGAGTGTCACTAAAACTCATCTTATCCAAATCCCGAACTTCTCCTATTTCCTTCTCAATCCTTCTCCTATTTCCCATCCCAGCTGTTAAGTCCCCAGTGTCTAATCTTCAAAGAAGCTGTCTTATTTCCTATCCCAGAGAGGAAAATGAAGCCTGCTACTCAGAATTCCTACAGGTTCCCCATGCCCTGCTTCCATCTGCAAAGACTGCTGTCTCTTCTCTTGCCACTCACCGTGGCGAGCGTTCTCCTCAGTGCTTCTGCAGGAAGGAGATGTCCGCAGCTCATCCTATTTGTGCAGGAAGCTGGACCAGGCAGCCATTCCCTCTCAACGCCCCGCATTTGTCTTCCCTCACTTTAGCAAAGAAATGCATCTATCCTGACCTGGAAGTTCAAATTCCTCTGTCTGACATAGGCCTCGCTAAAATGCAAGGCCTGTGTTGTTTTTTTCTGCCAGGTCCCATTTCTTGTCACTTCTTATCATGACCTCTCAATTCTTCAGTGATCACAACCAATTTCCCGATGGAGACACTGCCCATACATTCTCTAGGCTTCGAGACATTGTGAATTTGTTTTGTCTCCTTAAACATTCTTCCTCTAACTTTCACCTTGGCAAACACTATGGTTCCTCCATCTCCAGGTCTCACGGTGAGACTGTCTTTTCCTTTCTGACTTAGACGGGGCTCTGAAATCACACGGGGTTACATAGTTGATCTCTAATCTCAACTGTCTGTCTCACTCACTCCACTGAGAGCTCTTAGAAATCAAGGCTTCTGGTGTGTCTTGTACTTACCATCCCTAACTGGGCATTTGCCACTACACAGATCTACATGTATCTACGCAAATGTCTGCGAAATAAAGAAATCAACGCCTAAAAAGTTTTCATCTAAAAATAAGTAACATAATATCATACAGCCTCTTGATATCACTTCACTTAAGAACCAAACTACAGAGTTTTAATGACAAGAGCATCTGGTCCAAGCCTGACATAGACAGGTTCTGGAAAACAGAAGCAACCCCCAAGAGCACAGTGCTCTGTCCCCTCTTCACAGTACGGTGACTCCAATAGACAGGAATCATATGTAATAAGCTTCAAATCAGTGTATTGTCCCTAACACCGCCTCATATTCAACACTTTCTTACAACCCATTTTCAGCCCAGTTCTTAAAGTCTAAAGAATACAATACCTGTTCTAAAATATTCTTGAGGTGAGAATAGGCCTCTTGTGGGGTGAATTTTAGTTCCACTATCAGGCGGTCTATCTTATTAATCACTAAAACAGGGCGGATGTTTTCAAGCCAGGCTTGTCGAAGAACTGCCTGTGTCTGATAAAAACAAAGCAAAAAACCCACATGATCTGCAAAGATACTAAGGCACATAATAAGAAAGTCTCACGTAATAACACACTCTCAGGCTACATTATAACCTAGACCAAACTATGCAGACACACATGTTCACCATGGAATCTATACACAGACACACCCAGACATCCAGATACAGACACAGATAGACACACACATACAGACACAGACCACACACACACACACACACAGAGGATTATAAAACAAACACCTACCAATCTAGCATATATGTCAGAAGTACACCAGTCCCAGAAGCCCCTGCTCATCTCCCTGATCATAAGGTCTTCTATGTGCCCACTATTCTGCTATCCTACAGTCAGGTGTCTCCACTGCACCCATCCTGTCAGACACTCCAGACACTGCACAGGGTAAGGCTCTGCGTCTCAAGCTGAGACATCTGTGGCCCTAGGGGAACACACACAAGGGCTGCAGGATAATCAGAGCACATCTTCCTGTAACATTAAATCTCCTCCATTTAAATTTTTTTTTTTTAATGTTTAAAGAAATGAACTACCCTTTCTGAGTTTTAATACCACAAGAGCTACACATTGACTCTGGCCAAATTCTTCCAACTTTGTGAGACTAGAAACACTGGACTAAGGTTGTAGAATAGTAGGGGAATTCCTTAAGTAGGAAGGATGCGTGTTTGTGTGCATACTGAGACGCCAGCAGAAACCCGGTCTCGGGGAAAACTACTGTGCGACCCCTCTCAAACTCAACATTCCCTAGCTTTTATCAAATCTCTCTTCTAAGATGACACCACAGTCACATCTGTCAAAGTGGGGCCATCATTTGATCTTACGATCTCTGTAAGACTCTGGTGATAAACTTCACTCCAGCCAGGAACACTGACAGAGGTGACATATAAAACCCATTGTCTGTCGGCAGCACAGGAATCAACAGTGTCTGCGCTTTCTACATGCTCTATAAGGCAATTGCGGATCACAGCTCTTACCTGTGGACAGACCCCCTCCACAGCATCCACCACAATAATGCACCCATCACAAATTCGAACTGCTGTTGATACTTCTGAGGAGAAGTCTACATGTCCAGGAGAGTCTATCAGATTAATCAAGTACTCCTCATTACCTAAAATAAAATTTGAAGATACATTTACGGCTGTGCAGACAAGCAATCCTTCTAAGACCAGACCAAACAGCTATCATTCCAGTGTTGCCACTGAACATGTGGAATCTGACAGCATCCAGGTCATTACTGTACTAAGAACTTAGTGTATGCCTGGTACTGTGGAAAAGACTTTTAATGCACCAAATACATACTGGGTTATTAAACTATTCCTATGAGATAAATATCTCTATTCTCCTTTTATACATTAGTTAGTTGAAATGGAAAGCAATCAATGCTTAAGGCCGTGGTTCTCACCCCGTGGGTCACGACTCCTTTGGGGGTTGAACAACACTTTCACAGGGATGAAATACCAGACATTCTGTGTATCCGATATTCACATCATGACCCATAACAATAGCTAAACTGCAGTTATGAAGTAGCAATGAAAATAACTTTACGTTAAGAGTCACCCCAGCATGAAGAGCTATATTAAAGGGTTGTAGCAATAGGAAGGTGGAGAACCACTGGCCTGAAAGCTCAGAAGTAAAAACTGTTCAAAGGGGGCCTCAAATGCCCACTTAAGACATTACACAGCAGGTACCAAATTCAGACTCCTGTGACTTCTCAAGGATCAGTGTGTGAATCTGTAAAACCAGCAATTAGACTCAAATCTAAACGGCACTAAACTGTGAGGAGCAGCTCCTATGTGCAGGGAGGGTCCTCCTCCCACCTCCTTTAACATTCCCAACAAATGCAAACTCTAGTGTGGGAGCACTCATCTTTATTTGTCTAGTTTTAGCACTCAAATGCACACATGCCATCAAAGCCCCAGGCTCACCAAGACAACTGGTCTTCGACAAATACAGATTTAACACTGACACAATGCAGTAAACCATGTGAATACTAATACTACAGGACGCTGCACTTAACTCCCATTCCTGCCATATGTGATATCATTTCAAAGCCAAACTAATTATGTGAATGCTCAGACAGAAATGCTTTTGTTCCTCCCCTGCACTGGGCGTTTATTACCTGCAACATGTTAAAGAATTACTAGAGAGCTAAATGTGACAATCTATGGAAAGACTTTTCTGGAATATTATTCTAGTAACTTCACTTATCCTGGGTGAAATCACAAAGATACAGTACGACAGCAGTAACACAGTCAGAGCTAACCCTTAGGCTCACCTTTGTGCTTGTCACTGTTCTATAATGTTCTCTTACAGCCCTCCACAGTAGTAGCCAATGTTAGCTCCCTTTGCACAGAGCTGATGCAAGAACACATAAAAATACCTATCCCGGTCTTATAAATAGGCAGCCTCGGTGGACAGTACCAACTTAGATAAGGACAAGTGAATCACAGGCAGAGTCATAGTGACCTGTCCCCTGAACCTTCACCCAGCTGATACCCTGTTCTGAATGGTATCCGTACTCCCCTGAACACCTATGCTCTGGTGTCATTCCCTTCCCCACATCCTGCCTTTTTGTGTTTATAACCCCTGTGTAAATAAGTAAATTATGATGTGATTTAAATAAATAAATAAATTTAAAAAAAGAACAAAAATGCACGTAACTATTTATCTATCAATGCATTCATCTATCCTAAATAATATGTAAAAAAAACAAACAAACAAACAAAAAAACCAAAAAACCTATCCCGAGGACATCCAGCTAGAATCTCACTCTGCACTGGTGAAAGGAAATACAGTTCAAAAAGGTAGAGGCAGCCAGCATGTGCCAGGAACTTGGGAGGCTAAGGCAAGATTAATCTCAATTAATAGTTTGTAGGTTAAATCCCATCTAAATGAATAAAGAAAAGCTGAGACTTGTAGAAACCACACCTTTAACCACTACACCTGGGCATTGTGTTGCCCTCTACGTGACAAAACTCCACGGGCAGTGAGCTGCTGGATTTCTATGTCCCAGCTTCGTGTGCTTCCCATTCAGCATCCCTGTCACCACGGATGTCTACACCTCCCGGGGTACACAGGCACATGATGGGATGTACACATCAAGCATTCACGAACAAGAACTCATAAACAAAAATTTAAAACAACTCTTTAGTACACATCAACATTTACTATTTAGTAACAATTAAAACAAATGTGCATAGTAATGAGTTAGAAGTACCGATTTATTTTTACATCAGGAATTAAATTTTGGGGGAATACTTGATAGTATAAAACATGTAGCATCTTCCATGTTTTTCAGAATTGATCAATATTTTGATCCCATAATTGTCAATTCTAAAAAAAAAAAACACTTCGTGTAAATGATTGCTACAAACTGTCAGAAATACGCTTAAAGCCACTTCAGAAATAGTTGGGAGTTCTGTCTAAACCCCAAGCCACAGTTTATTGAATGTTTTTTAAGAAGCCTCAGTCATTTCTTAAACAGCAATATTTAAAATTAAAAATTCTAACACAATATAATCCAAAATATACTGATTTGATACTTCACCAAAGAGGAATAGTCTTTGTTTTCCATAATTAATCTGCTGTTCCCAAAAATGCAGACTGAAGTGGAAACTTAAGGGTTCTTTGGAAAGTCAGTTGTTGTGTTTTGCTGGGGCAAACATGTGAAGGAACGGTTAGCTAAAGTGGACACAGCTGAGAGGCTAAGGCAGACTTGTGAAGGAACGTTTTGGCTGAAGCAGACACAGGAGAGAGGATGTTCTCTAAGGCAAGCACGTTCTCACAGGCTGACTCCTGTGAAAAGACACATGATGAAGGATTCTTTGCTAACGACGCATGTATTGGTCCATCTTACGTTGCATAACTGAGCTCTATTTGTCAGAACTCCATAGAGAGAAACGCACCAAAAAACTTCTAGTGGTGTCCTGCAGCTTCTTGCTGCTTTCGAGCACCTGGGCTGATTGGCAGAGTGATGTCAGCTGAGGCAGATGCACATGCTGAGGCAAGATCCATAGAGGACGTGTGATGTTTGGAGGGCGTATAAATAGGACTCAACAGAGGCTCAGCCTGGCTTGCTTACAGAGCTAGCTGTTCAAAACTTGTTGGTCTTGAGTCTTTGCTGATCTTTGCTTTGCTGAGAGAGTCACAGCCAAGAACTTCTCCTGGGATCCCTCTGGGTCCCTCCTGCTGACTTGGTATGAGGCTGCGGCCGGGCTGTCTGCTAGGTCGTGCCACCACTGCTGATTTGAGTTTGCTAACCCGACTCTATCAAGCTGGACTACTGGTGTATCTGTGAAGTGTTTGTGAGTGGATCGAGCTTCCACTGCTGACGCTTGTGAGCTGAACTGATTTCCTGACAACACAGATAGGATTTGCTCCAACGAACCTTTCTAAATAGGTCACTTTCCCCGTATCCTTGCTTTCCCACTACCTCTGGTGGTGGTGGGCAAGAAGAGAGGTTAAAGCATTTAAGAACCATCATTAAAAATAAGGCTATGAAAAAATTAAAGTTACAGCAGACAACTTCATGTGTTCATACTGGGATTCATACAGAGAGCAGTCTCTAACCTGAGCTGAGGTGTTTCAGTGTTGCATGACAGCATGCACAGTAAAGTGCACACTGTATGCTCAGATAGAAGGCTGCAGTGATGTCATGCCATGCAACAAGGTGAACGCTGCCACAAACTCCTCGGATTCCTTACTTCTTGACTTTGAACTAATTCTCGGTCGCTGCACATTCAGGACTCTTCCTGCTATTACTAGATTCTTCAACACTTCCATCGCTAGTTCCATCATCTCGTATGGGTCACAAGATACAATTTAAGAAGCTAGGCTCCAAGAAAGACTCCCAAAGTGCCCTGGAGTTTGGTAGGAAAAAACCCATCTTGGTTAGCAACAGATAGCTTTTTCAGGCCTTGTAGCCTTTTCAGGGAAATTGTCAAAGAGCTTTCAATTTTTCAGAGCTCTGCCAAGCCCACCACACAAGTAATCATTATTAAGCAGTGCCTTAATAATGTGTCTTAATGAAGACTTTTACTCCAGCTCTCTTGGGCCAGGTTCCAGTCATCATCTTAGATTAAGCACCACGGTCTCAACCAAATAAGCCGAGGAAAACCTTGCAAGTCTAGCATGGCCCAGGATCCTTGCACACAAAGCAAAATCCAGGAGACTTGGGGCCACTGAACAATCTCATAGCTCAGAGGCCCTCAACCTTCTAAATGTTGACCCTTTAATACAGCTCCTCATGTTGTAGGACCCCCCAACTATAAAATTATTTTATTGCTACTTCAGAACTGTAATTTTTGCTACTGTTATGATTGTAATGTACCAATCTGATATGCAGAATATCTGATATGTGACTCCTAAAGGGGTCATGACCCACAGGTTGGAAACCACTGTCTTAGCCTAACCATTTACTGCAGAAACATCCTAAAGCCCTCAAAAGGTTAAGAGTTATCTGTGGTCACAAACACAGTTGTGCACCTAACAGTTGGCTACCTCTCAGGTTTTAGATTGTACTTTGCAGGTAGGAAACTAGACTTGCTTGTTCATTTGCCAATCTCCAGATTCAAGGGTCAACTAGTTAACAAGTGCTTCCCCATCCTTGGATAAGAAGTCTCAGAGTCTCAGCCTTCTGTCAGGTTCTTCTTAGATTCTAAACATGACTCTATTCAGCAACCTCAGGGCACCTGTTCCCTTACCCTTCAGTGGGACTCCAGACCTTCTAGCCACTCTGAGAGAAGTGACTATGTGCCTAGCTATGTCTGCCTAATCATGCATCCAATTCCAGCCCGGTGGAAATCCACTCGACGGTGGCAGACTCTGTTCTAAATGGGCACAGAAAACCAGCGACATACCAAGTGTTTCATTAGAAAAAAAAATCTACATTTTGAAAAATAACAGTAGATGAACAAATAGACAGCCTTGCAGCATACAGCACACAAATATGTTAAACGTCTACAGATGGCCTGTAATAAAATAGCCGTCAGTCTGTTGAAGCCGATGTTTCTCAAATGCAATTGCTGATGAGGAGGCGGTGCTGAGAGCCAGGCCTTTCAACTCCCCTTCTGACGCCATTCCTATCTTGACCTTTTCAAAGACACTTCAAACTGAATTTTGAAGTCAGGGGAAGAAAAAGAAGTCCTACAACATCCTTTAGAAAAAGGTCCACAAGTATATCTCCTCTGCTGGGACCTAATCAGAGCTACTTTTCAAAAATCTATTTATTAAATGTCTTCTACTACCATATGGATAAAGATCAAATTTTTAAAATCCCACTAAAATGTTATAGGACTTACACACACACACACACACACACACACACACACACACACAACAGAGAGAGAGAGAGAGAGAGAGAGAGAGAGAGCGAGAGAGAGAGAGAGAGAGAGAGAGAGAGAGAGAGAACTAAAGACAAACTCTAATGTATTACAAGGTGGCCTTGAACATTCTATGTATTCAACAATGGCCTTGAACTTCTGACCTTGTCTCCATCTCCTGAGTGCTAAGATTCATAGGCACACACACAAGCACCATCAAGTGTGCTACAGATTGAACCCAGGACTTGTGTGTGTCTGTAAGTACTCTGCCAACTAAGCTACCCAACCCCTTTGTTTACTTATTTGTAGGGGAATTATAAATGAAAAGTTCTGTAAGTACGGCAAATGGCAGCAACATAAGCAGACACTGAGTTATATGACGCACATTTCTGAAGAAGGCAGAGTCACAACTATACACATAAATTACATAGCACCTGCAGAGTGCTGGACGACAGGTCTCCCTCCACATTACCACTGTCTTTGTATGTTTTAATCATTGTATAAGGCTATGTTATACAAATAATAGAGTGTCCTCTGTAGTTTGAATCTGGCTTATCTCTCAAAGGCTTAGTCCTCAGCTTGGCTCTACCAGGAGATAGCAGAACCCTTAAGAGGTGGGGCCCAGTGGTAGGTCTTAAGTCACCCACAGTGCCCTCTAGTCCTTCTCTTTTCTCTCTCACTTCCTAGTGAGACACTTCCTCTGGTACATGGTCCATCCATGGTGTGCTAACTCAACCACAGCCAAACAAGCCTGGGCCAAAATTTCAGCATTCCTGAGCCAAAATAAACTTTTTTCTTTTAAGTGAATTATTTCAGGTATTTTGTAACTACAACAGAATGCTAACACAGTTTATCATTTGATAGAATTATAAGGCATAAGACACTCTATCTTCTATTTGTGGACATACTGTATTATATGTATTTATATATAAATATAAATATGTTATATATAATATAAATATATTTATATTATATATAAATATATGGTGAACCTGCTCATGAGGACGACCCCAGTTGTCTTGCTGTGTCTTCTCACTTCAGAATGCCTGAGAAAGATGGCCATGAAACTTACCCTGAGCGCAGCCGCAGGGATGCGTTTCAAACACAAACTAATATAAATATATATATATATAATATATTTATATATTATATATATATATATATATATAAATATAAATATATAAACACAAATAATATAAATATAAATATAAACATGTCTTAAATATAGTAATGGTTTTCCCAATTTGTAACAGAAATCTTCAAGTTGTGTTTGAAACGCATCCCTGCGGCTGTGCTCAGGGTAAGTTTCATGGCCATCTTTCTCAGGCATTCTGAAGTGAGAAGACACAGCAAGACAACTGGGGTCATCCTCATGAGCAGGTTCACCATATGAGGTACGGTGTAGACTCAGAGTGTCAAAGTGAGGGTTTGGTAGGAAGAGATTAATGACTTAGGAGTAATGAACAAAGTAGGCTTTCCTCTGGCTGCAACCCATCCAAAAGCCCTCTCTGGATCTGCCTCCAACCTGAAACAAACTGGACCATGCAATGCTGCCCATGGTTTACTTCATTCGTTTTGGTTTTCTTCAGTATAATCCACGTCCACACCAGCTATCAGGGCTGTGGCCACATCCTGGACTTCAAATCACAGAGAACAGCCCTCCCTTTGAAGGCCTGTTGTGGCGGTAGTAAACAGAGCAGCTGTACTTCCACACTACCATGAGTCATTACTTGCTGGTGTCTCACTCTGCTACACCACCCTGGAAAGGGAGTCATACATTATGGTCCAATCCTCTAGCAAATGTCACCTTGCCAGTGTGTGTCGTTACTGTAAGATGCTGGGCCTATTGGAGCAGTCGAGAGAATAATAGTAGTAGGAAACTTGGGCCAGAGAGAAGGCAAAGACTTTCAACTCAGGTTGAAAAGAACTGTGTACATACATAACTGTGTTTAGAAGCCAGAGCTGAAAGAAGGTAGACACAGATGGAAAGACACTAAGTGGGGTCTGAATCCAGAGCACACGTCTTTCCTAAAGACAGAAGATAGGCAAAGATGTCATAGTTACATTTTAAGGGATGGTGGCAGACCATTAAGACTTCTTCTCTGCAATAAAGAAAACAGCAATGTCTGCTGAGTCTGTGGAAAGGAGTTTGAGGGGTATGTCGAAGACTGCCAAGAGGTTTCAAATAGCTGTTGGGGAGAATGAGCAAGGCCTTGTCGGAAAGCAATGGCAAGCTGGCCTGTAAGGCTGAAGAGGAAGAGGTGTAGGGAATGAACTTTATCAGGATGGAGTTTTGTTGGAGGAAGTGCTAGACGGTGAAGAAAGCAAAAACAATGTTGGATGCAGATGTGGGGAAGATGGTTGGTCAAGAGACACCCCTGTGCTGTAGAAGGCACAGGTCAAGTAAAAGGAGGCTGACGGGGCTCAGAAAACTCGGCATCTTATGAAATAAAAAGTGGGTACTTCAGCATGCGGGCAAAGGAGCAGGGAAAAGCAAAGGCAGTAAAGAGGGGAGCAGTGAAATCTGACTGTTCTTACTACTGACTGGGTACATTTGTACTCCTCAGTGGGTCACATGTTGAACTTTCTATTGCTCCTGAGATGAGATCTACGTAGTTCAGGCTGCTCTCAGACTCAGAGGCTGAAACAATCCTGTACAGATGCCTGAGTGGGTGGGAGGAGTGTGTCCTATCAGGCTCAACAAGTGTTTAAACTTGAAATGATAAAGCCGGTCAGTTCCCGGTGATGATGGAATCCAGAAAGAAGCTGTGGCAACATGTAAGGAAGTTGAAAATTAAACAGCATTGTTACTGAAAGGCCAACCCATAAAAGAAGTCATTTTAGGGATGGCAAAAGCTATCTTGGAGAGTTAGGAACAAGCCAAAAAAAAAAAACCAAAAAACAAAAAACAACAACAAAAAACCCTTATTCTAAATACTACAATTTTGTTTTCAGAAACTAAATTCAAGGTTCCAGGCACTAGGGAGGCTGGGACTTCTCTACAGCTGAATAGCTTCTGTTGTAAAGAGTTGTCTGAGGCCAGACATCTCAGGGACAACTTATGAGACAATTGTCTGAGTCCAGCCATCTCAAAGACAACTTCTTCATCTTGCTGGCAGGGTCAAACAAGTTCATGTCCCCAGGCCTAGGAATGAACACCAATCCCACTCCTCCAAATGTTCTCTTAATAGTCTGTTACCCAGTAAAGAATATAGAAAGTGCTGTTCTCTAAACCAAGGAGCATAAGTTGTAAAAATGTAAAAATATATGACTAATTGCCTATTATGCCAACTATAAGCAGCTGACCCATTCATTCCTTTGTCCCCTTATCATTCTGAACCCTAATGTCTACGAGAATGAATTAAGGACCTTGAAGCCAGGTGTCCTGGAGATGGCCCAGTTTCCAACGGGTACTCCCTTGCTTAACCCATAATGTCAAAACACAATTGGATAACACTCAATTGGATAACCTTGCTTTGTATTCCTATCCTTTACAAATGAAATATAGCTTCTCCTTGGGGACAAGGCTCAGATCTTGAAATGGCTGCCTCCCTGAATACTCAAAAAATAAAGCCTCTGAAGTGAGTTTTCTTGGCTTCCTTCCTGGACCCAACAGGAGAAGTCACATATAAAAGAAAATTAGGAGTCAGGTGTGAAAATCATCTGGGAGTGTAATCAGGAGTTCATAATACTCAAAAAAAGGAGCAACTGAACGGCAGGAGTCTTGAAGGAATTTAAAATAAGACAGAATTAGCATTGGAATAAGACTTTGGGTAAGAATGGCAATCCCATGTCCTAATTCAGACATAAGAAACATGAAAGAAACATAAGGAAAGAAGTGTGGTCAGAGCAAGGAAGAGGGAACATCATTAGTGATGTTGAGGATGTGCTGATGTTTGCCTTGGACAGTGTGCAGAGGAAGTTTTGGTAAAGAAGGAATAGTAGGAGGTTCAGGGAGGTGTTAGAACCACAAAGGAATATGGAAAAGCCACCACGAGAGGCCAGACCATGTGGCTTACATCTTGGGCAATGACCAAGGACAACAGTGATGCGGGTAACACTGGCCACAAGATGTCCAGGAGTAATCCCAGTAAATCTGTGGTGGAAAGAAATGAAGCTTCAGGAAGAGTTAGTCGGAGCCTGGCCTACCTTCAACAGAATCCCGATCCAAGTGAACAGGCTGTAAATGTGATTACTTGGCCTGCTACTGTATTCTAGAGACTACTGTCCTTAATCTCTGAAGTCCAGTTTGCATGTAAGTAAAATAAGGATGACCACCTCAGAGGGATGCCGGGAGGATTAAACAAAGTCATGCATGAGGCATCTAGCTCGGAATTCGACCACCAAGTTTTACCTTAAGCTTGGCATCAACTACATGCTTCACAAAATGAAAAAAAAAAAATAGCCGTAGTAATAAGAAGGGAAATTAAATCTGATTTTTCAGTCAAAATGCACAAAAAGGAATCCTTCCCTCCTAGACTAACACATAGGCAGGATGAAAGGGAAGCCTGTGGGCCTTGTGTCAATGGAGGTGGGTGGGGTATCAGTTCCCTGTGGTGCAAAGTTAAAGACAGGGAGAGCCAAAGGACAGAAGCCATCATGGGTGTGAATTCTGAACCTGCTCACCACACTTACCCAGAAAAAAGGACCCGCACCTGGGCCTTGCTGCAGAACGCTGCTGGGTCTCCCTTCTCCCCTATCAAAGTAAATCCTGGCACAAGTGGCTACCACTTGGGTGAGGCCCAAGTGTCCCACATAATCAAGTTGCTACTTGCTTACATTTACAAAGAAAAACACTTATGAACTAAACTCTACTGCAACTTATTCTGCAGAGAATTTTAGACATTCTTAAAAATTACCAAAACTCTTGTAAATGAAAATTCTCACACGTAATCAATGAAGCTGATATGGTACTGGCCCCTAGTCCATCAGTCCCACATAGACTGTCTCAGTCAGTGATAAAAATACCAATATCAGTCCAGAGCCAATAAAATCATAAGTAACAATGATATCTGAGTAATGTTGGAAGCCATGAACTATGTGTGGAGAAGATAAGCTATATATTTACTTCATTGTATACACACAGGTGCACATAAAATTCTGGCAAATTAAATATAAAAACTGAAAAAATAAGGAAGTAAAATTAAGAATGATTTGTATCCCATTCTTGTATTTTACTCAATATCCTATAGTAAAACATACTATCAATTATTATGAAAGAAACAAACTTGTAAATTTATTTAAAGTGACTGAATAAAAGATGAAAATGTTTCACAGTGGCAATATTTCCTCACAGATATTCAAAATGACTATACAATAGAAATGTCAGCAATATGCCTTTAGAGACTACTCAAAGACTAGTCCATAAATTTCAAATTGTTTAAAATGTGAATATAGATGCTATATGTGCATTCTAAAAGATTCCAAGGCACTGTATCATCTGAGGATGCTGAAAGCAGTGGTTCTCAACCTGTAGGTCACAACCCTGTTAGGGACCAAATGACCCATTCTCAGGGGTCATCTAAGACAAATGGAAAACACAAACACAAGACATTTACATTTCAATTCATAACTGAGGCAAAATTACAGTTATGGAAATAGCAACAAAAATTATGTTATGATTGGGGGTCACCACAACATGAGGAACTATATTAAAGGGTCACAGCGTTAGGAAGGTTGGAAACCGCTGCTGTAGAAAGTTTGCAAATTCTTGAAATGATAAGATACATCACTGGTATCTTGGTATAACGGATGTGAATGATGGGTAAGAAACAGAAACATTTCACAACAGAATTCTAGTACTTACAACAAGTGCTGGCATAACTACATACTAGACTTCATTTTCTACAGAAGAACTGGACCTCTGGAAGATGTAAGACATAGGATCACTCTGATGGCTTTCCATCACTTCTAGATTATTCCAAGATTGTTAGCTTGTCCTTTTAAACTCAAAGACTTTCTATTTCAATCAAAGGAAAGAATGAAAAAAGTAACAAAATGGAGTCCATTTCATAAAGCGTCAGGCCAAAGGAAAGGAACTGACATTTCATAAAGATTTCTCAAGTAAGAAGGCATCAGGCGGGATGGAAAGGAGCTGATAAAGCAACCCAGAGCTTCTTTATCCACGGCATCTCTTCCCCTCCACCTAGGCTCTTCTTTAGGCTGTCCCACCTCACAGCATGAAATACACTCTGGAGAATCAGTATGATCAACCACAGAGAGGAAACGTATTCAGTTCTGAGAAAATGTCAGTCAACATTCCTAACCAATGTGGTAGAGTAAGAAAATTAAATTTTGTGTTATTAAGTATGGTGAGCCCTGGCTTAAAGTCCCTTCTGGTTGTCAGCCGACGCTCACAGAAAAACATGTTTGGTATTTATTGAACTGAAGAAAAACTAATCCATGGGTACACCCTCTGCAAGAGGCTCACATAAAAAGCAAACCTCAGTCACATCTTAAGCCTATGTGTTTGGGAACACAAGAAAACAAAGCAGTAAGCAACAGAAATGAGGTAAAGGAACAATA
This sequence comes from Mastomys natalensis, assembly GCA_021653895.1. Taxonomy (NCBI): domain Eukaryota; kingdom Metazoa; phylum Chordata; class Mammalia; order Rodentia; family Muridae; genus Mastomys; species Mastomys natalensis. The sequence continues at coordinate 384,945 of JAJTUV010000507.1, forward strand.
AGTGTGGGGACAACGAGTCAGACACAGGAGGAGACTGGAAAACTGGGACAAACCTATAACAGCACAGAGCATAAAAGCATAGATAAGAAAAAGACAAATGGATGGAGCTAGAAAATATCATCCTGAGTGAGATGACCCGATCACAAAAGAACACACATGGTATGCATTCACTGATAAGCGGATATTAGCCCAAAAGCACACAATACCTAAGACGCAATGCATAAACCTCATGAAACTCAAGAAGAAGGAGGAAGACCAAAGTCAGGGTGCTTTTGTCCTTTTTAGAATGAGTATCAAAAGATTCAACCAGAGCTCCCAGGATCTAAACCTCCAGCCTGAGAACAGACAGGGGCAAGCTGTCCTCTGAGAGGCTTTAACCAGCAGCTGACTCAGACAGATACAGACATCCAGAGCCAAACAGTGGATGGAGCTTGAGGACTCTTATAGAAGAATAGGCAGAAGGATTGTGGGCCCTAAGGAGATAGGAACTGCACAGGAAGATCAACAGAGTAAACCAACCTGAACCCTTGGAGCTCTCAGAGACTGAATCACCAACCGTGGAGCATACCTAGTCTACACAGATCTAGCTCCATGGGCTGGACCTAGGCCTCCCTGCACATATGTTGTAAATGTGCAGCTTGGTTTTCATGTAGGTCTCAAACATCTGGAGTGGGGACTATCCCAAAACATGCAGCCTGTATATGGGGTATGGTCTTCTAGCTGGGTGCCTCATCTGGCCTCAATGGGAGAGGAAGCACCTAGCCTCTCAGAGACTTAAAGTGGCAGGGTGGGGGATACAGGAGGAGGGGGTACTCAGGAAAGAAGAGATGGGGAAGGATTGTGGGAGGGGTGACTGGGACGGGTTATAAAGTGAATAAGCAAAAAAAAAAAAATAATTAAAAAAGGAAAAAAAAATATCAAAAAAAAAAAAAAAAAAAAAAAGAAAAGAAACACTACAGAAAAGGGCGTGGAAACATTCTAAACGTCAGACAGGATCAGGGATTTTGCTGTGAGACTGTGTAATGTTGGAATCTATGCCCATAGAGCCTCACCATCATTACTCTCTAAACAAGAGTTGAACAAGGACAACAATAGACATGCTAAAGAAAATGGGAGCTTCAGGAAGCTTAGGAATTTCGAGAGTGGCAGAACTATTCTCTAGGAGAGCACACTAATTGGCTATTCAGTAACAAATGGTGAAGTTTGAAAAATACATATATACAAAGTAACATTATATGGATAAATCAGCTGATTTGTGTGTGTGTGTGTGTGTGTGTAGGCTCAAGTACATGAATATGTATATGTATATTATGCGTATATGGTATATGTATATTTGTGTGTGCCTGTGTGTGTTTTGTAGGAGTGTATGTGTGTGTGTGTGTGTGTGTGTGTGTGAACAATTAAAAAAATACAGGCCACTAATTTGAGTAAAAGTAAAAAGCGGTGCATATGAAAGTACAGAAGGAAGATTAGGGGAGAAAATGATGTAATTATATTTTAATTGAATAATAATAAAGATAAAAAATGTTAAAAAAGAAAAAAAAAAAAGATAAGAAAAAGACAACCAAATCTAAAGACAAGAGTTCCAAAAGGAACATTCAAAAAACTGGCCTGCTGTGGTCAGTCTGTCTTATATACAGTCAACACAGTGATGCATGGTTTTAATCCCTATACTTGGGAGGTAGAGGCAGGCAGGAGGAGGACAAGGAGTTCAAGTCTAGCCTCCACTAGACACTGAGTTTCCAGCCAGCATGGGTTATGAGACCCTGAAACTAACAAAATGTCACTCAAATAAAAGTCTAAATTTTTTTCAAAATTCTTCATGAAAAGTATCTTTAGTTATATATGTACATTTAATAAGCCATCCCACCCTAACTCAAGGCAGCTTGCATCTCTGCTTCTCTACAACCTAGGAAGAAGCATGTACCTGGAGCATTTTAATACCAAGCTTCCCAAAGCCAGAGTTTAAGAAAACACGTTAGATCACTCAATCCAAGGGTTCTATAAGCCATTTTCTCAGTCTCTACCAGAAAGTCTGAAAGGATGAGAATAGCTGAATTTCTTGGTATACAAGCAAATCTGAATAAAGTAGCTCAGGCTGGTGAGAGTGAACAGAGACAAAGTTGGGGCACAACCACTAAAGTCGATGCTATAGGACAGTCTGAGAGTGAAAGATGACAAGGTACCATCTCCTCAAGTCTGTAAAATAGCATGGCAAGATCCCTGGGCCACAGAATGGGAAAGACCCCTCAAATAAGAGAGGCAGCATTTAAAAACAAATAGGAGCATTACTTGAAATACTACACACTGTAAATGGCATGCTTAAAAGTCCCCAAACTAGTCTGATATAAAAATAGTTTGAAGACAGTAATGTCAATGAAAGCGGCCACACACCACAAGGTGCCTCTCCTGAAGCCACAGATACTATACTATGAAGGATGAAGCACAGGTCACTCCATTAAGGAAATTACTCTTTATTATTTTCTTCAAAATATACATCTTGCATAAAGTTTTCTAACAGTATAAAAATAAATATTCTGAAAAACACAAATTTCATCATAATCCAGTTTCTGGAGATATCTACTGGGATAAATGTATCCCAGTAGATAAAACGTATCCTTGTAGAAGCCTTTCTTATTTGCATATATGCACATTCATACCTCACAGAAATACTTTGCTTTTCTGTCTCTTAATATACCATTTTCTATATAATTATAAACATATGACCTATATAATTTTAATTCTATATATTTAAGCATTCAACAGCTATGTAATACTACACAGCATGGATGTAACAATTCATTTAGCTATTTTCCTCTTAACATTTAAGTTTCTGGCATGTTTTCCCTAATACAAAGCTTTAGTGAACATACATCTCATGGAATTTGTTTGACTGTTTCTGTCAGAGTATTATGTGTTACTATCAGAATGACATCTGCATTTGCAGATATCAAGATAGTACTGATCAGAGTAACAGGTAGTAGTGGTCAAGGCAACCCACCGTTACATAACTAAGACTCCAAACCTCATATACAGGCCTTGGAGCAGAAGGAGGATCCAGTCAGGAAATGGAAGGCTAAGGACCAGCCAGAAAAGTCCTAGCTCCTGACTTTCCTTGTGATGAAATCCACACAATCACCTGCTGGAGGCAGGGAGCTGTGAACTGCCAGTTCTTCTGCCCTCAAGCCAGTCAGAGGTCCCCATCTGCATCCAAGCCTGCACAGCCTGACTCTGACAACAGACCATCTGGAGAGGCCAGAATGAGACGCATGGAACACAAAGCAAAGAAACCGAGGCGTGCGGTTAATTCAGAAAGAGAAGAGGCATGAGAACAAACAGACAAACAAAACACAGACGGTTTACCTTCTGCATAATGTAGTGAAATGGCGCTGGATTTCATGGTGATCCCTCTGACCTGTTCATCTTCTCTGCTGTCCATGTACCTTAACTGGAAAAGCACAACATATGTATCACTACTTTCCAGTGACTAAAATGCAACATTAAAATGGGCTTAGTTTCATTTCAACATATAAGCTATATACAGCTCTTGGTAGTGTGTTTAAGTGGTAAGGTGCTGGAGAAGTGCGGTTAGTCAAGGTAACACTGAGACAAACTGAAAGGCATTGCCACAAATGCACCACACACTGCATCCCCTTAGTGTAGCTCATCTACATCGCAGCCACAAAGGATTCAGTAGTTCAAGGAAACCCACAAAGGGAGCTGGGGTTCTTCCTGTTCCACATAATGCAGCCTTGTTTTCCTATCCAGGTACTTGATGAGATCAAAAGAAACAGGGGGTCTTTAGGGAGATGAGACTTAACTCTTCTCCAAAGTAACAGATTTTAAATGTGCATGGGTTTCCTCCTCTTTAAAACAATGACACAGTAGAAAATATATACACTATCAAAACTCAGCAGATAACTATCCCAAAGCTTTACTCCTTACAGATAAAGTCCTACTTGGCACTACATCAATATTTCTCTCCATTATAAATTTTAACTTTATGTAGTTTCATCTCTTTCAATCAAAATTCTTGAGAATAATGTGCTAATATCAATTGCTATGCTTTCGTATCCTACATCAATTCCTTGGTTTTCAGAAACATGTCCATTCCCACAGCTATTCTGAATAGCAAGCTTTAAGCCTTATATAATAGAAAGCATATAGATGACAGAGAGATGATAGATATATCAAGTCACATTTTGGTGCTCAATATTAAATTCCCAAGGTGACCATTTTGATGGATGTACCTACGAGTCACTCATTATTAAAAGATTCTCCTCCTAAACTTACCACATTTGCTGATCGGTCTACCAGTGATGGACACATGTAAATTCACTCTTTTTAAGTAATGTGAGTGAGCTGATAAATAGTTTGGATTGGGACTGGAGAGATGGCTCAGTGGTTGAAAGTACTATCTGGTTCAATTCCCAGCACCCACATGGTGGCTCATTCAGTTTCAGGGGATCTGTGCTGTCTCCTGGCCTCTGCCAGCACTGCATGTTCAGGGCACAAAGACATGCTTACAGGCAAAAGCATCCATATACATAAAGTTAAAATAAATAAATATATAAAAAAGATATTGGTATTGTATCTCTTGCACACTACCTAGAAGTGACATTTCTGAATCACTAAATTTATACATCTTCAATGCTACCAGTATCCCATGTAAAGCCCATCTTTCTACTGGTTACATTACAGGTTTGTTTTGGATAGGTATTGTAAATAGTCTCTGATTATTACTTGTCAGTTAAATGTTTGTTATATTTTTCCTAAATAGAAAGCATTTTTTGGTTTTTTTTTTCACTTTGTGGCATACCTGATAAAAATGTTATTTCTTTTAATGGAACTGAATTAACCAACTTTTATACAGTAGATTTTACCTTCTCAAGATATCTTCCCTTATGGTCACAGAAATAACATCTATTACAATTTTCTAAAAGCTTAAGCCTTTTGTAAATTTTAACAAATGCAGGTGGTTTTGTTTGTTATTAAGTACAGGTTGGCCCAGTATTAGTGTCACATAACTAACTAGCTTCTCAAAGATCCTTTACTGAAGTCATCTTTTCTCCACAGATCTAACATGTCAGATCAATAATCAATCGAGTTCTCACATATGGATGTGTTTCCAGTTCATCAGTCAATATGATAGCCCAGCCAACTCCAAACCACCACACTACAGGTTGTTCACAAGCCATACCATCTTGTAAGACAGTAACACATCCCGCTCCTGGGATTTTAAAACTGCATATGATATCCAATTTAATTAGAAAAAAACACTCAGAATTTTTCCTAATTTGCTAAATGAACATGAAACAACCATCAAGGTTTTAAATACTGAGTCTGCCAAAACAGGAACACGGTATACCTTTCTTACTTAAGTTTTCTTTAAAGTAATTTTAGCCTAACTATATAACATGTAAAAATCTTTTGTCTACTTATTGCTGTGAATTTGTTTTCCATGACCTGTATATCCTGAATCATGCTAAATTCTTTACTTATAGTCTAACAGTTTATTAGTTTTGATCTTTTGGATCCCCTGGAAATGGAGTTTACAGATGGTTATAAACCATGTGGGTGCTGTGATTTGAACCCAAGCCCTTTGCAAGAGCAACAAGCACTTTTAACCACTGAGCCATCTCTCCAGCCCCTTAGCTTTTACTTTTCTACAAAGTCCTAGCATTTATTAGTCAAGTTATTTCCTTTCCGAAACTCACATTATTTTGCCTTGTTGTTATAGCTATAATCTTGTAACTCAGAAGTTAAAATGCAAACAGCACAAGGATACAATAACCAATCTTACATATTTATAATAGAAAAGTTTTAATACTTCATAATTAAATTTTTAATTTATTAAATCTTTATTGTAATTTTGTAAAAAAAAAAAAAAAAAAGATTATCTTCTAAACCTATTTTGTGTGAGGGAACTATCACAATAGTGTTATTGAATATCCTTTATATCTTTGAAATAATTTGTCCTTTAATTCATTAATATAGTCATATTTAAATCATTCTTAAATTGGTTGAGACATGTTCATTTCAGTTTTAAAGAACTATTGTTTTAAATAATACTAGTTTATAACAAACAGTTTGTTAGTAAATAATTTTTTTAAGACTTCATGTATATTTATGTATGTGTAAGTGTTTTGCCTACATGCATGTCTTGTGCACCACATGTGTACAGTATCTACAGACAAGAAGAAGGCATGGAAACCTCTGGAACTGAAGTTACAGAGGTTGTGAGCCACCACGTGGATGCTGGGAACAGAACCCAGAACCTAGGTTTTCACAAGAGCATCAAGTGCTCTTTAACCACTGATCTGTAACAGTAACTTTTTCATCCCAGTCAGAAGGTTGACATGAAATTCTCTTCTCCTGGTAACCTTAAAAAGACTTCTGAATTATCGTCTACTCCCAATGCCCTGTGATTGATAGGTATGCCCTGCTGCTGGGTTTCTCTCCTCTATAGTTTTTACTGTTTCAGGTAGAACTAAAATTATTTGTTCTTTTACTACCATCCAGTTAAATTAGAACAGGCATGTTTAATTAAATATTTAAGCCATTTAGGTTATTCAGTGAAAGGAAAAATTTTTCCCAACCAACTCAATTTCTTAAATGATCACAGTATTAAGTTTACTGGCATGAAGTTGATCGTTCTATTCTAGTTCTTAAATCGCTACAGCATTTCTCATTCCCATTATCATCTATTTCTCATTCTTGATCTATCTTGCTGATATTATCAGTTCTATTCATCTTTAAGACATTCATTTAGAAAGTCTAGATATGTTCTACTTCATCTATTTCCTAAATACACAGAAAATGGCATTAGCTGGTTAAAGTACCAAATATGCCTCAACAACGGAAATTAAAAAGAAAAGACAAGTTTTCAGTCAGAGTGATCACAAGTTGTTTACACTGTTGTAATTTTAAGTAGCAAACTTTATAGTTTAAAACAATATATGTCTACAGAACAAAATGTAGTAAGTATAGGAGTTCTCACAAACACCCTCCCAACAGCTTCTCTTATTATTTACATGTTCATTACTGTGTGGTATGCTGCATTCTTACAACTGATGAACCAACAGTGATAGGTTACTAAAGTCCAGTTTATATTAGGGCAATATTTTAAGTGTGGCTATCAGTTTAAATTTGTTAGTTGTTGTCTTTGGCTTCACTAGTACTTTCCAAAACACATCTGGTTTCTATATCTCCCTTAATTACACTTTATTTCCTCTCACTTTGGTTACTGTCATTCTGCCTTCTCAAGTTGGGGGATCATGAGTACTTCATTACTAAGTCCAACCTGCCAGCTCCCACACAGATGGCCTCAAATTTACAATCCTACCTTCTAAGTTTTCAGCAGCCACTTTGTTGATTCAATTTTGTTTCTCTATTTTCCCATCTCATTATTCCTGATCAATCTTGTTGATTACATGCTAGGTCCATTACAGAGAGAAATATGTCTTTATTTTTGTTACTATAATTTGTTACTATGAATTATTCTAAACTCTCTAAACTTACAGGTAGAACACATACTCTTTCTCTTAAAAGTTACATTTGTATGTGTGTGTGTGTGTGTGTGTGTGTGTGTGTGTGTGTGTGTGAGTGAGGTCTGCCTCACTGTCCCATGCAGGACATTAGGTCCCACAACAAGCGCTTTTCCCTACTAGGCCATCTTACCAGCCCCTAAAGCAGTATCTTCAACATGATCTTCAAGTCTTTCTTTGGTTCTTAGATTACTGAGGCTAGTCTTCGAGATCTTAGGTAACTGACACATTCTGTTGGTCTCTGGGCAAAAGCTCCACTCAAACAAGTATAACACACAGAAACTGGTCTTTATTCCTATTTTCCATCACATAATGGCTTTTCTGCCTTACTCTCAAATCAGTCAACACATCCATTTGTGAAAACTTGCAATCATGTAATAGAGTTGCCACATGTCAGTTCTGCATTCATATAATGTAGGATTAATGCAAATGCAACAAAACGCAATATGGAAGTGAGCTTTTTTCAACATCTATTGTATATTAACTTAAAGGGTTGTCAGTCCTTCTACATGTTTACATTACTAAAGGACACAGCAAATGGATTGTGACGTTATAGAGAGCTTATTAATACTCATCAAAATGCAACAAGCATTTACCAAATCCAACAACATACCTTGCCTGCCAGGCGGCTGGAGATGATTCCATTACTGGATATAAGACAATCAGCAAGAGTAGTTTTTCCTGTTAAAACAACAGTAATTAGAATACATTTGTTTAAAGGGGTTAGCATTCTATAAAGCTGTATTATCTTCCTGTAGACCTCAACAGTCTCACTTGAAAAGTTGTCAGATTAATTTTAAGCACAGAAATTTTCTTAAGTTGAGGCAGACATTACAGAGTAAAATATACAAAGACTTTTTTTTTTGATGTTTACTTTATTTTTTTGAGAATCACACACACACACAAACATGTACATAATATAGTGAGTTTTGAACAACTCGACAACTGGCCCTTGTATCACCTTCAAATAGCCCATTCTCCCACCATTTTTTTTTAAAATTAGGTATTACATTTTAATTAGGTATTACATTTCAGGATTTAGGTAGGCATTTGGAACAATGGATTGATGCTCTTTATCCTATTCAAATTATTGGAAGGAGGTTCAGAGTTTAAGAGTAAGGAGCCATCTCAAGTGTCATGCCAAATACCATTGGATTCATGTTAATTCTAAAATTTACAGTGTTAGTCATTACAAATAGGAAAAAGTGTAAAGACACTTGCAGTGTATTTGTCATAATTCTAACACCTCTCTGGATGTTTTAACTTTGCATAGTGAGCTTATGAATTTAAAGAATGCTGCTCTGCTGAGTGTTGATGCGGCAGATACTGCTGAGAAAATTACCCATGGCCTAAGACTTTTAACTGATGAGGCAAACCATCATGAGAATCAAAATATAAACCACCTCTTACAATGTTTGTATTAGCTACTATAGTCTAGCTTTAGGAAATCAATCAAGATTATTATAACTTACCAACCATCCCATACAACTAATTAAACTCACAAACTTAGGCTCTAAAAGCTCAGAAAATAAAAGGACAATAGAGTTTAGCTCAGAAAGGTATTCTGGGTAAATCATCACCAGGAAACTGCAACACATGGTCTTCTGTCATATTTACCTATGTGTGACCCTGGCTGACATTTGCCAGTTAAACTATTATACTTATTTAATAAGAAAATTTGTTTTCCTGTTGTTGCCTGTGGAGGGCTACACTGAAGTAGCTAATGCAATCCAGTTAAGAATTAAACCTGGAATCTATAGTAAAAGAAAGTCTTTGCATAATCAGATATACATATGCAGTTACCTTTATTAGAATACTGTCAAAGTTAACACAATTTCAAGCATCATAAACAGGTACCCATGTTTAAAGAATGATATGGGCATAATCAATTTCCACAGGTGGGTGGGCTGAACAAATGTTGGATTTTTTCCTACAATACAGCTTTTTGTTTGTCTGTAAATATATAATCTGAGGAATCCGTATAACAATATAAACCAGAGACTAATCAACGGGACCTCTGAAGATCTTAAATCATATAATTCTAGTATATAATTCTAGAACATCACTTTCCTGCTGTGTAACAGAGTAGAATTCATTTTAAGTACAAGTATGGCAAACATACATCCATTAGAATGTACCACAAGAGAGGAGACTTTGCATTATTAAGCAAAGTTGAATCCCTTGGTCAACAATGTTTGATATTTGAAATATACACACTAGTCAATCTGCTATTTAATTCTCAGAGCAAAAAAAATAAAAAATAAAAAAAGAATTAAAAAGAAACAAAGTAAAACCTTTGGCTAGATCTCATATCTTCCAAACATGTACACATAATCATAAATTCATGGGCAGGGTAGTACCTGATACTTTATTTGTATATAAAACTCAATGTCAGCTGGATCTTTTTACAAGTGATCTACCCTCTCTCTGTACTACCTTCTCTTCAGAGCTCATGCTAACGACAAGAGTCACCAAGCCTCTTTCCTGCCTTTTAACCCACCCCTGAACCTTTACCAGTCTAATCTAATCTACAATTTGAGTACTTTGCCCTTGCTTTATTTTTTTCCTAATGGCTACCAACGTGCTAATAAAGATGTTAATGACCATTTTCACGATTACATATTTCACCACTGACAAGAGATCCTCATTACCCTCCTTTTACATAGGCTGCACACTGACAGTCAAATGTAAAGTCATCTGAAAAGACCTCAGAGTTCAGATGTCTAACCAGAGCTAGAGAACTTAATCCTTTCTTAGAGCCTCACAAGAATGGTGAGGTCTGTGTCAGGATCCTGCCTGCTTCTTCCTCACCTTTAAACTGCTAAGTAGCTTCAGCTGCAAACAGGATTCTAAATGCTGAGCTGCTGCTGCTACTAGAAGAAAGAGTTTCAAATGAAGAGCAGACTCAGAATGAAGCAGACAGTAAAGGCAACGTCTATCCAAAGCCCACCAACAAGCATCTGCACATTAGCGGCACCAGCTTCCTTCTGCCCGTTTCCAGACCCCTATTTGTACCACTTGTCTCCCCCTATCACCTACAGCCCCAGAAGGGGCATGTCTGACAATTCTTTTAACCAGTCTGGCTACCCAATCCTCCAGTTCTCAAAACTCTTATCCACACCCCCACCCCTATCTCATCATGTTGCCCTGATCCATCCTTAAAGCCCCTCCAGCTGAGCCGTGTGCCTAATAAATGTCTAGCTCCGGATACATCTAACAAAGCAAACTTAGCAATGCTCACTCAGTGTGTGATGAATTAAATAGGATTTAGAGGAGATACATTCTATCAAGACCACAGACATTTTACCATATCCAAAAATGTTTCCATATTTTAACAAAAATTCAAAAGCATTGTGTGACATCTGGTGCAGAACACCAATCACCAGTTAATCCATTTATTTCAAACGTTCTACAGTATGTTTCTCTGACATGACACACACACAACTTCTTAGCAAGCATCTCGTTCATCACTCCAATAAAACAGAGACATTCCTCCTTTGTCAATAAAAGCCAATTGTAAAAGTCTTACCATGGTCAACATGAGCCAAAACACAGATATTCCTAATGTTGGCAGTGTTCTTCTGAAGTTGAATCATCTTATCAACACCACTGAGCACCATGGTTACTTCCTGTTACTAAAAATTAGATACAAATTAAAAATGGTACAAACTCTAATGGGGGGGCGGTGCACAACAGCAAAAACAAAAAAAAACACACACACACAAAAAAAAAACCAAATGGACAAACTGAGAGGTAGATGCTGAGGCTTACAAGACGCCTCAGATTCTTTAACTGAGAACCCAGTGAATGTTTAGCCACATCTATTTCCTTCTGGCCCTGAAGGGATATAGTCGTTCAGGCCCAAGTTCCATTGTAAAGTCTACACAACTTGCTGACAGTACTTGTGGCGTGCACTGGGAGTTTCCGGATCTGCAGTGCGATGAATCACGCAGTTTGGAGCCAGGTACAGAGACGCCCTGCTAAGTTACACACACACATACACACATACACACACACACTCACTCACTCACTCACCCGCGCGCGCGCGCACACACACACACACACACACAGACACACACTCACTCATCCCCCCCCCCACACACACACTCACTCACCCGCCCTTCCCTACTTCGGCCCCTCCGAAAGTCTGTCGTTCTGTCAAGCTTGCCGGCTTTCACCAGACCTAAGAACTTCGGCCCTGTGACTGCACCGAGGGTCCTCAAAAGTTTTGGATCACGTGTTTATGAACACAACAGGTGCATGACACATCTTCTATCACTCTCTCCAATTAAAAAAAGCAAACTGAGGTCTGCATGCCCTGACTCTGTTTGGGTTCCTGGAGTCGTTGCCGCCGAGGGTTCCGGGTCCCTACGAGGTGCAGCCGCTCGGGACCCTCCTCACTCAGCCCTACCGACACAACCTCCCCCGGATCTCCATCACCTCACCGTCTGATCGCCAGCGTCCCTAGCAAGTCCCCCCACTCACCGGCTCCACGCCACACTTCACCCACGCTTTTAAGGCTCCAGGAGTAGCTCAGACCGGAAGTCGCGGGAACCGGGGGGCGGGGCCTGTGGGCCTGTGACCTCTGACCCGCGCGCGTCCAGAACGCCACCGGAAGTCACGTCGATTCCTTTCAACTTGGAATTCCGCGGTCGCCTTGACGACGGCAGACGCTGTAGTTGCTTTGAAGTGCCAGCTGAAGCTCTGCGGAGAAGGACGCTGGAGCACAGAGCATGAGGAACTGGTGTCTGTGCCAGATTTGCACCTGCGGGTAAGAATCATCCGCCACTGGTGTGGCGTCAGCAGATCAGCGAGCCCCGCGGACACCTCTCTGCGCACACCCCCTAAGGACTCCCTTGCCTGAACGGGAGGAGGGCTCCGCTTATGCTCTGCTAAATGCGCCCCTCTTCTCTACTTGGCTGGCTCCTGGGCAAAACTTCATTTGTTTGCATTCCCCGAGGCTTCCTATCCAAAGATTTAAGCTAAAATACAGTTCAGACCAGCTAAGTAATATGAGCAAATGTGGCTGGTAAGTGATGGAATCACCCACCAATTCTAGTGGTTAACTTAAAAGAACAGTATCCATGGTCTTTAGTTTGCCATCCAGAGCCTTACATCCTCTAAACTTTATTTTTATTCCTGTCCAGGCAGCATTCTCTTGAGGTCTTTCTGAGAGACAAAAATGGCAGTAGTCCTCAGGTTCAGTTTGTAAGTCCTGCCTAACAACCTTACACCACCAGTAAACACATTCTTCTCTTTCCTCAGCCTCAATGTTGACCCAGGAATTAGATCACCTCTGCTAAGTAAATATGAGCAACGCCAAGTCCTTTGTATTTGTAATCCCCTTCTAAGGGCAACCACCTACAACTCACGTTGATTGAGAGCAGTTTCTTTGCCCCTTTTGTAATAATCATTGTTTGTATGTTTGTAAGGATGGAAACAACTTTTAAGGCTTGAATCTGCAAAATCTGGTGTGTAAGAAAAAATGTATTTGAACCTGAATTTATAAATTAAGTTATTTTCCCATCCACCCATCAGGAAATTAATTATATTAGAGACTTTCCAAAGTAATATCACTATCCAAAGAGCATTGGTATTAGCATGGCTAATAACTTCTACTGAAATGTCCCTTGCAAAAGCTTAGTTGTTTCAAGAGCACTGCCTTAGCTGCTTTCAGTTTTATAACTGAGGTACAAGAATCTTTGACAAAATGGGTGGTTACTATGACATACATAGTTCCACCAAGCCAGTGGTTTTAAACTTTGGCTACTTCGATGGGACACTGTCTCCAAGTGGGGCAGATTCTTCACCATCATCCCTCCCCATACCACCTCCCGTGTTTTGCCTCCTGGGCTGTTGGAAGGAAAGAGGGAAGATCCGTACCTATTCTTTTCTTGTTGAAGACTGTCTGTTAAATATATTTGTACCACTGTGGTAGCAATACCAGACAAAGCAGAGAAAGAAAGGTCTATTTGGGCATACAGTTTCAGAGGATGCAGTCCTTGGCAGTTAGGCATGGTGGAGTTCTTGTTCGTAGAACGTGAAGCAAGGCTTTTTGCATGCTGGCAGACCAGGAAGTAGAAAGCCTTTGGAATCAAGAGCCAGGCTCTAACTTTCAAGAGCTGCTGTTAACCACTTACTTCTACCAGGTAGATGCCAGCTTCCAAAAGCCTTCCAGAATGTTTCCATCAGCTGGAAAGCAAAGGTTCAAAACACATGAACATTTCAGATTCAAACCATAATGCCATCTTTTCTCTCTTATGAAAGTAAAATTCAATTCCTTTGATCTTCCATTAGGGATGCCTGATTTCATCATTTCTGTGAGCTGCTTTTTCAAAAAGACAGAGAAGATTAACAAGTGTAAACAGCTATAACTGGCAGCAAAACTATAAAGCAGAAGGAAGAAAATTGTCTTTTAAGGATTGCACATGTTAGACTAGGAGGATTTTGCTTTCTTTTATAATTTGTCTGCACTGTTATGTCTTATATCTGTCCACAATCTTAGGTAAGTTATACTGTGAATGCATTGCTTTTGTGGACAATAAAAATCATTGATAAATTCCAAGGTTTCAGTTTGTGTTTTGTTGATCAATGCAGCTCTATTAGAACTTTTATATAAACATGACTTACGTACTCGGTTCCTGGATTTTCCAAGCATCTTGGACCCTGTGTAGGACAACATTACTTCAGCACTTTCCAACACCTCATTTTCAGCAGACATTGCAGAGTCTCACGAGTCTCCTGACTTTAGAGTTTCTTAGACACGTGGAGGGATAAAGGAGCTGTCTAACCAGGATGCTGTGCAACAACTCCCAGCTCCGGTCTCTCTTGGCCTCTACTGTATCCCATGCTCCACCACCACTACCAAAAAACAGATGCTGTGCTCCGCCTCCTTCTTTTTATAGCTATACTCTGATTCAAAGTAACATGTTAGTATCTGTTGTAGGTAAAACCTAAACAGAAAACTCGTGTGCCAGACATCAAGGAAGTTCACTTGCTAGCTTTCCTGCTTCAGTAACATAAGAAGTAGCTAAACTTTTATGAGCAAAATCATTTTTCTATATAAAGCTACACTATGATTTATTATTTTTTTTAAACACCAATACAGAGGGAAAGCTATGCTAAAGTTCAGAAGTTGTGCTAAAGTCATTGGGGACCTGTTAACATTCAGTGACCACTCAAGATGTTTTTTAAGGGAAATAATGTTTCAGTTTATTTGTTTGTGCAGACGGCATCGTTGTCCACATGGAATCACAAGGGTTTATGAACATTCTGGTGTATCTTGCCCCACGACGGAGTATTTGGAAAAATATCCAAAATATGGCGATGTTCTTCCACCTCAGAGTCTTAAACCAAAGCAAGGAGTTCAAGTATACCGTGGTAAAATGGAAGGAGTAACCACATTTAAGTAAATATTGAAAAATGATTTCCTTATTTTTTGCCCAACTCCTCTGGTCTTAATAAGGTTTTCTTACTATTTAAATTTAACTAGCTATTTGACTTAAGTTTAATTTGATAAGCAAGAAATTAATTCACAACTTGAGAAAAGCAGAAAGATAAAAATTAAGTTACATTGGCAAAGAGAAGAAAAGGGAAAGCAAAAAGTTCTATTGACTTTTTTAATTGACTGAAATATCTCATATTTATGGACTTTGCACATTTACCATTGTGTAGAAGAATGCCTCTACTCACTAATTTGTGCATGTGTGTGTGTGTGTATTGTATACATCTGTGTGGGTATGTATACATGTGTATGTTCTAGTTTTTGCATCTCTGTTTGGTATCTAATACTTTAGCTTGCCACCGAAATCTTTTAAGCATACAGATTTAATTTTATCATGATCCTATTTGAAATACTTTAAACTATCATTAAGCATAGACCTAACTCCTTCCATAATTACTGCATACATTATCAAACCCTGCTTGCTTCTCTACTTTAACTTCCCTGTTTCGAATTCTTCCTCTCTCTTTTCCTAGCTAATACCCAATCTATAAATATCAGCTAAATATTTTCCTTTGTAAATGTCATCTCTGCCACTCTACTTTTTTTCTATTTAGCTTCTGAGGTCATGTAAAGATCTCTTTTATAACTTCTGAAATACCTTCCCAGTTATTATTGGATTCATTTCAGTGCTTTACACCTGCAGGATGGACATCCATTGTTTTCTCAGCATTCTGTTTTCAGAAAACTAGTACAATATCCACTACCTAAAAGCAGGAGCTTAGAACTCCAGTAGGATTCATTCATGATGATCATATTAACTAAAACTGGAAGGGTCGCTTATCTGCAGTATAAAGAATAACTGTCATTCCGTATTGCATGTTTCTATAATATAGGAAGAAACTGTTGTGAACTTGTACAAGACTTTTTATCTTAACATAATTGTAGCTCAGTTAGGTAACTGTCAAAATTGACAATGTATATCTTTAACTTTATGATGTATATGATATATGTAAAGATTATCTATCTTTATAAAGAAACTAGTGCATAGACAGGTTAAGTTATCCAAGGTTATGCAGCTATTGAATGACAGAGCCAAGATTTGGATTCAGGAAATCCAATTAGCCTTGAATCTCTGGTTTTCTCCATTCCACGGGACTGTCCTAGCCCCTGAAGTACCACCTCTGTCATAATAATGGTATATAATATATAAGATAGCTAGATTACCATTTCATTTCCATCCATGGCCAGGGCTTCTGATAGATCCAAAATCTTAGAAAGCCTCACATCTGTCTGAGCCAGTGTTGGGGATCAATTGGACAATAAACAGGAAGATCTTGTGACTTCCATAGGAGGAAACTATGCCTAAGTACAGTCTACGTAGGTGAATGTGACTTTTGGAAAAGTGGCTACAAAGCTAATCTTGGCAAAATTTTCAGCTCATCAAATCTTTCTCTTCAGATTTCCTTCTATATTAGATTTAAAAATCCACCTAATTGAGAATTTTACTCACTTAAGATCAAATTGAGGAGCTGTTATTTCAGTTTTTCAAAACTAGGATTTTTCACATCTTTTATTTGTCATTGAATAGAAGCTTATAAAAATTCAATTGTTTCTTTCAAATAATCAACTAGTATCTTAATATTGCCTTAGACTGTTCATATACAGAATCGAAGATTTTAGTGTTGAAATAAACAAAACAGAAGAACCAGTAGGCTGTGTTTTACATATATACATGTATATATTTCAGGTCAGATTATCGCCCTTATGAAGTAATCAAGCAGCCTCGCCACATACCCGAAGAATACAAACCCAAACAGGGGAAAATTGATCTTGATACTACCTACAAGCGAGATTTTAATCCTTACAAAGTACAGCCTGTGGTAAAAGTCAGGCCTGTGGAAAGACAACAAGTTAAAAAAGGAAAGTTGGACACTGTCCCAACGTATAAAGGTAACCTGTCATTGTTAAAAACAAAGGGGTCCCAAACCTAAAACTGCCGTCTTTGACCTTTACAATCAAATTGTCATCTTCTTGTATTGTCATACTTAGCAACAGTGGTTAGAAAAGAGCATTTTTTTTTTGGTCAAAATAATATTGTTAGCAAAACCTAGTCTCTTCAGTTAATGGTGATAGAAAAACTGGGTAGCCCCCACATGAAAATAATAAAATTGGATCTTTATACCACATTAAACAGTTAAAGCAGATGGAAGGCTTAAATATAAGACCTGAAACTGAAAACTCCAAGAAGAATCACTGACTTTGGGATTTAATTTAGTTAGGATGCCAAAAGCACAAACAACAAGAGCAAAAACATATAAGTAGGATTACATAAAACCAAAAAGCTATGCAGCAAGATGTTACACAGCTACCTATAGATTTCAAAAATATTTGCAAAGCACATATCAGATAAGGGATTAGTATCCAAAACATAAGGAACTCAAACAATTTAGTATAAAAGCCAACTTTATTTATTAATGGCCAATGACTCTGAATAAACATTTTTCCAAAGAAGAAACAAATGACCAACAAGTATGTCAAAAGATATTCTAGATTCACTAAGATAGGGAAATGCAAATGAAAAACTAAGTAAGAGTCACTTCACATATATTCTGTTGGAAATTATCAAAAATAAAAGGGAACCCTTGTTGATAAGAAATAAAGAACTTTGTACTCCTTTGCATAGGAATGTGAATTGGTACAGCTATTTTTGGAACCATCTGGAAATTCCTCAAAAAATTAAAAGTAGGATTTCAATATGATCCAGAAACATCTAATTAGGATTTATAACCAAAGGAAATTAAATCATTATCTCAAAGAGATGATATGCATTCTTAGGTTGATTCTAGCATGACTTAAAACCACAACATTCTTTTAATAGATGACTAGTTAAGAAAGTCAAAAGTTACTGCAGCAATTTGAAAGTTTGTACTTAGTAGTTGGTAGTTGTGGCATATGTCTGTAACTCCAGCAATTAGAAGGCCAATAGAGGATTCCAGGTTCAAAATCAGCCTGTCCTATAAAGTTCAAGGCTAGCCTGGGTTAATGCAGGAATAACTGGTATCAAAACACATTATATTTGGTAATATATCCCTTTAGGCTGCCCTATAAATGTTCCTAAGATTAGTGATTATTCATATATAGGAATATATATTGATATATATGATATATATTATGATATGATATAATTCCTATATATGATATATATCCCTATATATATACTAAAACTGATATAAAATGAGCCAAAACTGATAAAGTGGTAGGAGGTAGGGGATTGTATTTCTTCAATGAAGCTTCTGAGGATCAGATGAAGGCTTAGAAACTAAGATGAACTCTATAAATGCAGATTGATATCAAATTGGAAACAGTCTTGATGGATAGGCTAGACACTTTTATAACCATTACATTTTTAAAAAGAATGATTTAATGTAGCCCAGACAGGTATTGAAATTGCTGTATAACGGAGGATGTCCTTGACCTCCCGATGCCCCTGTCTCATCTCCCAAGTACTAACATTACAGGTGTGTGTCATCATACTCAACACTATTACACATTTTTCTAAGTTCTTCTGAAGGTAAAATGTATATATTGAGTACTAGAAAACCATTGGCTTTATTATAACAACTAAGAAAGCAATATTTAAGTCTTTAATAGCAGACAGCTCGTGCAGGAAAGAACTAAAATTCCATAGAGTGCTGACCATAGATGAGCTACAAATTTAGTGAGCATATTTGCCAAGTCCAAGTCTAGGCTGAGGCTTGAACTCAGCATAGCCAGAGTCAGTTTACAGTGGAAAAATAAAACAAGGGATCCCTTGATAGTTGAGCTGATCCAGGTTGCAGTCTATAAAACCCCATGTGCATGGTTTGTTTCTTTGTGAAACTTGCACTGTTTGATGGATGTAGTGAGCAGAGAGACTGAGCCCAAAAATTCTACCAAACACCCAAGAAGTTTATTTGTAAGTAGATGCTTAGTTGTTAAAGACCCACTAGAAAGAAGTGTTTACCACACTCAAATCATGTCCTCTAGACATTTAAACATAGGGCATGACTGTGTCTACCTAGCTCAATTCTGAATTGAGGGGATATGCCCTCCACCCTACCTGCCAAATACCTGAGGGAACAAAATCTCTCCTACTAAAAAAGGACCTAGTTTCTGTCATTCCTTAATATATACAACATCTATTGAATAGTAAAACATTATGAGACCTATGGAAAAATCAGGAAATAATCCACAGTGATAAACAGATGAGAAACTACCAAAATTTGTGATAGGATCATTTTACAGATTTAAGTCCCAAATTGATACACACAAAAGAAAACACCTCTAGGCAAATGTCATTTTTAAAAGGTAAAGAATTCTTAAAGATGATAGGAAAAAAATCTCTTCCAGAGAATTAAAGCAAATGTTTTGTTGGAACCCAATGGAATAGAGCTCTTGGGGCACACAACCACAAATAGTATGTATATATCAAGCTCCTACCCTCAAGTTCCAGGAATTTATTTAGAAGAGGAGGCAGAAAGATTTGAGAGCTAAAAAAGTGTCTAACTCCAAGGAAACAAGTCTTCCAGACACAACAGGGCTGGTGAACGTTGAACTAACAGAGACTGATAGCATGCACAGGACCTGCAGAAATTCAAGGCCAACAAATCCCAGCATGGTACAGGGAAGGGGAACTAAAGTCCCACCCTTAACTAAGAAGTTATTTGTTTTGCAGTTGATACCTGCTTACAGAAGAAAACCCAATTTTCTCCAATTGAGTGATGCACAGTATATCCTCCCAGGCAGAATTCAGGCTCATGAGAAATTGATCAAGTGTGTGTGTGTTTGTGTGCACACGCGTGCATACATTAGTTACGACTTAGTAGGTTTTTGCAGTATTTTTGATAGAACACATAGTTGGATGGGTGGGGAGGTGGGGACAAAATGGAAAGACTTGGGGGGCAGGGGATTATGTGATCAAGCATAGTGTATTAAAGCAAGTTTTTCAAATAATTTTTAAAATGT
Organism: Mastomys natalensis; assembly: GCA_021653895.1. Classification (NCBI taxonomy): domain Eukaryota; kingdom Metazoa; phylum Chordata; class Mammalia; order Rodentia; family Muridae; genus Mastomys; species Mastomys natalensis. Next base: position 404,940 of record JAJTUV010000507.1, read on the forward strand.
CACAAGAAAATATTGAAATATACTGAATTTCAAAATTTTATAACGAGAAAATGGTCTTCAAAATTTGACAGGTTGTTTCAAACAAAAACTGAGAGATTTCATTAGCAGCACCACATTGTGTTAAAGGAAGGTCTTGTAGTTGGAGGAAAATGATTCAAATAGATGCTTGGAATTCAGGAATAAATAGAATAAAATGCATAAATAGAAATGTGTAGGTAAAATTAATATTGATTTCATAAAATAATGGTATATTTTCAAACAAATATGGAATTGAAATATGTTAGAACAATAGTATTAAAGAAAACAAAAGAAAATTAGTATTCAAGAAGTATTCAAAACCGCAAAACACCTGAGCCAGGAAGATCCCATAATGAGTAAATTAAGCATTTTTATTTAAAAATGCAGAAAGGCTTAGTAAAATCATAGTGAAATGGAATAGTAAAAAACCTGTACTAATCCAAAAGAATATAGGGACTAGGTAATATGTGAGGGGAAAGACATATGAGGGAAACAAAATAGTGATATACTCAACTGAAGCCTACTGGATCACTGGCCGCATTAAACAAAGTTTAGAGTGGTTTTTCATACATTAACAAGAGATTTACAATTTTATGTCAAGAATTTATAATTTACACAAATTGTGAATTGTTTGAAAAATAATTTATTAAAATCAGCTCAAGAAATAAAGTTCAAATAGATATCTGCTAGAGAAACTGAATTTGTAGAATTGCAGGTAAAGTTTAAAATGATAAAGATCATCTAGGATTTCCAACTTCTGAATAAGATGCAAAAAAACCTGAAGAGCATGTTCTCAACCAAACAAGGAAAGCTATGTAGGTAGCACAAGTCCACTAACAGAACAAAAGCATGAGTCTTCTGCAGAAGAGGCATCAATGCAGAGGGAGCGTTGCTGATAGAGGCAGGAGAAAGGAAACAAGAAGCAAAACTGAGCTTCTTACCATGAAAAGAGGAGCAGTCCCTGGGAGTAAGCGCTAGAGATCTACTGTAAACAGACAGGAGCATTGCAAAGCTGTACCCATGCAACTCAGGGTAGATGACGCTGGAGAAATCAACAGATACGTGTCCCTATACACACGGCAGCACCATCTCACTTGAGATGGAGTAACATCAACCCACAATTGGGAAAGGGCAGAATATGGGGATACGCATTTCCTGAATTATAATATGAAGATGGAAGACATATTAAGAAACTTCCCAGCCAATCAGCCACCAACCTGTACACAGAAACAATATCAAAGGCATTTGAAGCTGCTGATCTACTTAAGGTATGCAAAACAATAAAGAGACCCAAACTTAATTATGGATTGGACCAAATCACACTCAATAAAGCTCTGGCAAATGAGCATGGATTAATTTCTAAATATAAATGTTATTGATGTAAGTATCTGTGGTACATATGATGTCTAGTTTTCAAACTATAAAAATGGGGGGAAATGAGAAGGGAAGGGGGGTGCTTGTGATGAAACCATAGGAAAAACCCAATCAGAAAGGAGCTAGATATTGTATCTAACAGGGAATTAAAAATTTATGACTGATGGTCAGAAACTTTTTTTTGTTGGTTGTTTGCTTTGCCTTTTATTTATTTATTTTTTAATCTTTTTTAAAAATCAAATCATAATTTTTACTTATTCACACAGGGGTTATAAACACAAAAAGGCAGGATGTGGGGAAGGGGATGACACCAGAGCATAGGTGTTCAGAGGGAGTACAGATATCTTTCAGAACAGGGTATCGGCTAGGTGAAGGTTCAGGGGACAGGTCACTATGACTCTGCCTATGATTCACTTGTCCTTAAGTTGGTACTATCTGCCGAGCCTACCTATTTACTGAGGCTACCTATTTACAAGGTCTATGACTACTCAGGCTGGTAAATTTCCATAAAAGCTGCCTGTTTATAATAGCTTATAGCCATCTGTTTCAGTGTTTTTCCACAGAGACCCAAGACTTTGTGTTAGCATGTATGTATGTCAGGCCTATTGCTGATTTTAGGCCTATGGTTGATTTTAGGCCTTCAGTGTATAAGCAGCGCTACCCCTGACATCTCTTCCCTTCTCTAAGTATAGCAGGGCTGTGGCGATTCTAATCTTGCGAAGGTGGGGATAGAGACGGTCAGAAACTTTAAGTGGAAAAAATTAACCAAGAGATAGAAGCTACAAAAAGGAGGATGTAATAACTGCAGAAAAAATAACAGAGATGATAATACCTTGTGTAGGTGTTTGAATAGATAAGAGTACACTCATTGGGAAGAGCAGTGGCCTTCAGATACATCTATATAAACTAAATGTATGTACAGGAAAACACAAAGCATAAAGTCCACCAACCACATTGAACCCTTAGTGAAAATATCCTTCATAAAGTATTTTTCAGACAAGTGAAAAGCATTATCAGTAAATGCCATATGAAGTTTTAAGAGAAATTCTTCAGGTAAATAGATTATGAAGCAACAGAAACTTGGCCTTCATAAAGAGAAAAATGGCCTCAGAAATAGATGCTGTAGAGCACTTTGAAGTGGACCTAACATATATGTACTTGGAACGTCACAAAATTGGAAAGAAAATAGAAGAATTAACTGAAGATTTAATAAAAAAAAATTTCCCCAAAATAAATTATATCAAAATATGGACCTGGAAAGTTTAAAAACCCAAGCAAAATTTAAAATGAAATTTTAAATTTCATTTATAATTTAAAATTATGTAGAAACATACTGACTGCTTAATGTGAAAGACACTTTATAAATCCAGGCATGATACCACACACAAGTATCATCCTGATACTTGACAAGCAGAGGCAGAAGGAATCAGAAGGTAAAGGTATCTTTGCTTATAGAGTAAGTTGAAGGTCAGCCTGGGCTATATGAAACCTTGTCTCAAAAACAACAAAAAGATACATTAAACAAAGAAGCAAATTAAAAACAAGAGTGAGGACTAGGACTGTAGAAACCAGAAGATAATGGAGTTACATCTTGAAAATTCTGAAGGCTGGGACACAGATGGAATCCACCACGCACATTGAACCCTTAGTGAAACTATCTTTCATAAAGTCTTTTTCAGTCAAGTAAAAAGAATTATCAGTAAATGTCATATGGAATTTTAAGAGAAATTCTTTAGGTAGACAAAGTATGAAGTAAAGAGTAAGAGTCCTCAGAAATAGATGCAATGACAGTGTAGTATTTTTCTGGAACAAAAATTCTACCAACTTTGACTATTTTTCAAAAACTAATTATAAAAATACGAAGTAGAAAAGGTAAGAATTGGAAATGTGCTGTACCTTAGTTGTAACCCCTCAGCCATGTGCTGTGTAATACTTCAGTCAACAGTAGGATGCTTTTACAACAATCGTTCACTAAAATCACATCATCTAGTGAGATCATAGACCTTGGGACACTGATGTTTCCATAGTGAAAGAACGATAAAGATGCATCTCTCAGTATGTCCCCATTGTTAAGGTGCAAAACTATGTATGTAACTCAGAACAGTATTACTCAAAAGTGGACTATGATTTGTTAAAATTGTGTATTGTAAACTTTAAAGCAAGATTAAACAAACTGGCCTGCAGGCTAAATCCACCTCCCCATTTTCTTTTTGTGACTATGACACTTCCATTCTTTTTCATACTATCTATTCTTGCTACCTATTCATACTTCTGCATTCTTGCAACATTGATAGAATTAAGCAGTTGCAGTATGCAGTATACATTTAAAGACTTGTGTTTAAGCTTCAAAGTCTATGACATTTCTTATCTGGCTATTTGTTACAGAAAAACATTTGTCAACATCTGCTCTGTGACAATTCTATTACTGAGATTAGAAACTTAAAAAGAAGTTATATGTATAGTACTTTTCACTGCCTTTCTGCCTCCATATTCTTGTTTCCTTTTTGAAAGCCCAAGTTTCTCTGATACTGAGAAATGCTTTATTCTATTCATCCACATATTCACCTAAAATCAGCATTGTTTGTCTCTTAGTCACATTGGCAGCAAAGGCGTTCCTAGTATGACTGTGTCAAACTATAGATCTTCACTAACATCTCTCATTTCCTTGTAGTTACTGGAAAATAGTGCTATAATTGCAATCTGTAGTTTCTAAAGAACAGAAATTCCTTCATGGTAGCTCAAGAAAAAGACTCATGAGAATTGGAAATGGAAAGTTGTCAGGTACAGAAGGAGCTGGAGGGGAGTGCTTTGGCCAATGAATACATGATTCCACTAGTAACATCTTTGCTTCCTTCATAACTCCTCTCTGTTACTATCCTACTGTATGGCCTCTTCAAGTTCCTTATTTCTTTGCAAGTCTGCAAGAATATGGCTTCCATCTGCCATCAATATGAACACTACCTCATGCCATTTTATAAAGTTCTTCATCTGGTTCTTAGTTTTCAACCTTACAGTCACAAGATTGGTCTAGTTCATCTCTTCTTGCATGTGACTTCATAGGTTTCAGATAACTTAAAGACTGCTTTTTGGCTGGGTTTCCACTCACACTAAACATCAGTAGCTTAATAATTTAGTCTAAAGTTCAGCATGAATGTCTAAGAATGAGGACAGTTTCTCTTCACAGTTGGTAGCCACATGGTTAACATTCAAGGTTTAACTATTCCAGTTATCATTCCCTTGACTTTGGTTCACATTCTATTGTCTTACCATATATAAACTTGCTTTTTATGAATTAATATTTGGTATTTAAAAATCCTTTTGGAGATGCAGTGAATTTTACATTTCTCAGCTTATTATATTAGTATGTAAAATAATTCTTTTATAAACTCATTTTGGTGTTTTAAAATACTTTTGTGGGATGAGGTAAATTTTACCATATTACTCAGCTTACTACTTTTCTGTCTAGAAATAGACAACATAAAGAATCTTTTACTGAAATATAAACACTTCAAATTTTCATCTATGGTTTAAGTAAGCTGCAGGTATTATTAAGCTTCTAACTCTCAGATCTTGGCTCTGATATTCATTTCTAAGTTGCACATACAATTTTGAATACACTGTTTGACCTCCTGGTCTTTAGATGGTCCTGTATCTCTCGGGAATTCCTTAAAGCCATTCATGGAGTCTTTATTTTTGACCAGAATAGCATTGAAATGTGTAAGTTCTTCAAATTGAGCAGCTGGTATATGTAATCTTTCGGACTTTTATTTTTTATTTTAAAAATTCCAAAGGCCATTTCTGTGAGTTATAAAATACTTAAAAAGTTAATCAATTGACTTCTTCCTCTTGGAGGCTTCTTATTTTAAGCTCTGGATTTTATAGCTGTCCTTAATATTTTGTGAGTTACAGTCAAAATCCTAGCCAGTACATTTTCTTACTGTCTTCATCCACGATATATTCTAGTTAGTCTTCTGTCCAGTCAGACTCAGATGTTTCATATGCCCTGGTTTGTAATTAGATGAATCTGGAAGTAGAAAATGATGAACCAAAAAGTCAAAAAGTCAAATATGAGGTAAACCTCATACCTTAATACTAGTGTTTGTGAATCTAAAAGAAATCAGAAGATGGTTGGCAATGAGAGGAATTAGTCAGGATACTTTGAAGATAGTTTTTACCCTCATTATTTAAAAATATTTTGTTTGTTCTGATTTTCAAGATGATTATAGATCTTGGGATATTCAGAAATGTGAACTGTGTAAACCAGAGCAAGCTTACCATCCCCCAGATGTGAAATTCGGAAACTCAACTACATTTCAGGATGACTATGTTCCCCAGGAGATAAAGCCTAGGCCAAGTTTTAAGCCCTGCTCTGTGGTCAAGTGTTCTGTAGGCCCTTTTATTGGTGATACAAGTCATCGTCGTGATTATGTACCTCATCAGCTAGAAGTCAAGTTTGTAAGGCCAAAAGAAGTTTATAAGCCTACTAACCAGCCTTTTGAGGATCTCACCACTCACCGGAATGACTTTCAGGGTCTTACTGGTGAAACTGCAAAAATCTGCAGACCTGCCTATACCAGAGTGGCCCAAAACATTCAGTTTAAAGGAAGCACTGAATTCCGTGACAGTTTCCAACCATGGGATATCCCACCACCCAAAGTCAAGAAAGTAGCAGAGTATGTGCCCCCTTCAGGAAGCATGCAGTTAAACAGCACCAGCCACCTTGACTATGTTCCCTATCAGGCCAGCCGTGTTGTTGCCGTTAGGCCAGTTTCTCACAGAAGGCAAAGCAATTTTCCTTTCCAAGGAAAAAGCACCATGAAGGAAGATTTTCCAGCATGGGAAAGTTGTCGCCAAGGACTTATTAAGCAGCAGCAACAGATTCCCAACCCATCTGGAAAATTTGAGGGTTTGAGCACTTTCAGATCTCACTTTGTGCCACATGAATTGATTCCAACGGAGAGTTGCAAACCTTTAAATGAAGCTCTTAAGAGTTCAGTTCCACTTGATGATGTCACTATGTATTCTATACAGTTCACACCAAAGAAACAGGAAATCTGCCCAGCTAGCTATCCTTCTCCCCCTGGTTATATATTTGAAAATACAAATTCCCAAGGACATAAATTCTTTCGCAAGATTATTCCTGCAGTGAAGGCCTTTTAGTAATCAGTGTTTAAAAGAAAGCTAATGAAAGTTTGTTTTAAAAAGAGAAACCCCACTTTAAGAGTAAGAAAATATTATGAGAGCTATAGAGTTTCATTCTTAGCTTTTTGATCAACTTGGAACATAAAGATCAGAATTGACAAATCCATTTTTTCTTTGAACCAAGGTCATCCTGTTTAGCACAAGCTACCCTGGAACTTGCAGTCTACCTGTGTCAATCTTCTGATCCAAGATTGTTCTTTAATAGGCATTTCTGAAGGCTAAGTGATGGGCACACTTTCTTACACATGCTATCTCATAGCTTGTCCTCAGGCTGGTATTATGTACACCTCATTTTACAGCTATGCAATTACACATCTACTCTCATTATCATTTATCAAGTATATTGGGACTGTCTAGAGCAAAATTGAAGATGAGATATAAATTATTCTTTTCTTAAATCCAGATTTTACTCATTGATTCATTCATTCATTCATCTTCAACACATCTACAGAGCATAGAACAAGTCAAGTTTTGGTTAATGATGTCAGACACTACTGCTCGGTTCCTTGCCCTATTCAAAATAGCAAGAGACATTGTGGCTTGAAGAGGAAATGTCTCATAGGATGGGAATCAGAGGGCCAGAGTTCAAGTACTAGTATCTTCGGTTTCTATTTGAGCTACTGTAAGCAATCTCTTGCATACACACTTCTTTCATTCATATGGTAAAGAATATTGGTTCTGCCTACTCGCAAATGTTTGTTGGGAGCATCAAATTGTATAATACATTTGAATGCATAAAGTACAAATGTAAGGGGATATTAACAAACCCTCAAATAACTTTTTGTACTTTTTCATTTTCAAATAAGGATAATTACTTGGTCTCCATACAGCAAGGACTATAAAATAACCTAATTTGCTATGACTTTATGAGTAATGTGTGTTTGTAAGAGGCATTTGCCTGCTATAGCTTCATAAACACCCTAGAAGTTATAGCAGAAAATAGAGATTAAATACTTGGATGTAAATGGCTATATTTTCAAAAGGAAAAATATTTGCTGAAAAAGTTGTAGGGAAGACTTTCAGTTCTGACAAAATCTTCAGAATCAACCTAGGTATCTGTTCATCCAGTGGCCACATTCAGAAACACTGTTCATTTATACGGGCCATCACTACCTTCTTCATGACTGAAAGGATAAAGTGCAAAGAAGGACGGGGAAGAGATACCAGTAAAGGACCTGGAAATAGCATACTACACTTATAAATGTTGAACACTTCAAGTGAGTGTTTTAATAAATGATCATGTATGGAAAATAAGATTGACTTTAAAATGAATTGTAATGTTTTTATAGTTGTTTAAGAATATTACTAAGAGTGAATCCAAAACATTTAATAATTATTTTTAATTAACTGAAAGTAATTCTCCATATTTGCATTTATTATAAAAAGATAATATCTGAAAAATTATGTTTTATTATAATCTGGTTAATAAAATGTATTGATTTTCATGAAGTCATTTCTGTATCATTTTATTTCAGATAGAACTTTTAAGTAAAATTCCTATCTAGATAAACTTATACATAATTAGATAAAAAATATTTAAAAATAGAAAATACTGTTATAATAATCAAAAGTTAAAAATTGGTAATGCTTCACCATTCTTGCTATTCTGGCCATGTTCCAATGTTTAATATTCAAATCTCCCATAATCTGATGGGATTGGTCTCCTCTCTGAACAATGGCCACCCTTAAGACATCTATTGGTATTTTTTTGAAATGGTTTTCCTTAAACTAAGAACACATGACATACTGTCTTGTCTCACTATAACTTAATAGGTATGAGAATAGGGGTTGGAACAGAGCATAGCATAAGAAATTCAACTGGGAGTTCAGAATCATCTCCCTTAAGGAATGTCAGCTGAGCTGAATCCTGAAAGATAAATGGGAAGAAATATGGGTGAAGAAAAGTGGGAAGAACCAAAAGCAACTTGGAGAGGAAAAGGTGTATTTCATCTGACAGCTTATAGTCCATTGTGAAAAGAATTCAGAGAAGAAACTCAAGGTAGGAACTTGGGAACAGAAATTGAAGCAGAAAACATAAGGGGAATATAACTTATGTACTCCCATTGGCTTGCTCAACATGCTCTTTTATGCAACCTGGAACCATAGCCTTAGGGGAGGCACATAGTATTCTAGACCCTCCCACATCAATCATTAATCAAGACTGTTCACAGATATGCCTATGGGCCAATTTGATGGAGGCATTTCCTCCACTGAGATTCTCTCTTCCACTGACTTTTGTTTATCTTAAGCTGATAAGAAAGTTTGTGTTAAACTGATTTAAAAAAAAAAACACACACACACAATTTTTGTCTAATTGCTTTCCTTCCTTCCTCTTTCCTTTTTTAAAAAATGTTTTGGTTTTTGTTGTTTTCCAGAATTTTTTGAGATACAGAACAGGAAAGGGAGAACATAAACACAAAGTTGAATGATTAGTGAAGTGGGGAGGTTCAGGGAGGAGTTCAGGACAGGGAAAGAATAAGATCAGAATATGCCATATAAAATTAAAGGAAAACTAAACAGTGAAATTGAACCCTTGTCAATTTGATACATAAATACATTGCCATTAAACCATAACTTGTTCCTTCTTGTTTATCCCCAAGATGTCATTAATATAACAATATAAATATAGTGCAACTTTAAAAGTCCCATAGTCTTTAAAAATTCACAAGTCTCTTTAAAATACTCAGCATCTGTTTAAAAATCCAAAGTTAACTATGGGCTCCTGTAAAATAAAAGTTACAAACTTTTTATTCCAAGAGGAAAGACCGAGGACACAGTTACAGTGAAATCAAAGCAACAACAGCATCCATCAGTATAAATAGCTCAGTGCCCAATGTCTTGGTTTTACTCATGATCTTCTGAGCTCCAACGTTGTCTGACTCTGTCTGCAATTTCTTGCTGTTCAGAATGATATGGGGGGCGCCTAGCTTGAAGCCCTGCAACAAAATGTATGAGCTGTTTTCCTCTTGTCAGCCAGGAAATAACAAACAAACAGAAAAAACTCAACTAAGTATTGCAGATCTAATGCATGCAACTACAGGCAATGATGTTCTAGACTTGGATTTAGATTAAACACCTTACACTATACCCCAAAATTAAGTGTTATAAAACATCTACTGAAGTTTATGGTCCTTTGCCCTCAGGGGCTGTAGGAATGAATGATTTTTGAGAAGAAGCAGTTTGACTTCCCAAGGATTTATTGTGCACCCAGGAATTATAGATGAAGGTTTCAAAGGAGGAATTAAAATAACGGCTTGTGTAAAGTATATGAAACCTAACACAGGTGATAGGATTGCTCAGCTGCTACTGTTTCCCTACATCAAAGACAAAGCTGCTTCAACAGAAAGATCAGGGTGGTTTAGAAGTACTGGAAAATGTGTGTTCTGGCAAACAGTTGTTAATAATCAGAGGACAAAATTAACATTAAAAATGAATGATATTGAAATAGAAGGTTTTCTGGATACAGAATCTGATACAGAAACTATCATTCACAAAAATATTGAAATTCAGAATAGCCACTTCAAAAGGTTTATACCTAGTACCTAGGAATTGGGAAGTTGTCTCAGAAAAGACAAAATGTGTGATGGCTTAAATGTATGGGACCAAAAGGTCAACAAATAGGAATATTAAGGCCTTATGTGGCTGACATAGCCATTAATTTATGGGGATGATATTTATTAAGCAGTGGGGAACTCAAATTAATATTTTCTCATTACCAGGAAATCTCTAGAATAAAGGATGAAATGGAAGATATTTCAGGGAAAGATATTGAAAAATTTCATCTAGAACAACCACAGACTGCAGATTGTCCAAAACCAGGACACAGCAGGGATTGAATGAGTTTCCATATTTATAAGGGTGGGGGCACTGCTGAAATTATACCAACATCCTTACCCTTAAAATGTTTGACTAACAAAGCTGTGTGAGTAGAGCAAATGCCCTTAACTAAATAAAAAATACAGGAACTTGAACAGTTGGTACAAGAGCATTTGGAGGCTCAACAGATAGAAGAGTCTATCAGCCCATAGAATTCTCCTGTATTTATTATAAAAATGAAATCAGGGAAATAGAGAATATTAACAGATTTAAGAGCAGTGAGTAGAGGAATTCAACCAATGGGTCCGATAGACTCTGGAATTCCTTTAACCTTCTTTATTACCTAAAACATGGTCTATGGTATTAATTGTTTTAAAAGACTGCTTTTTTACTATCCCCTTGCAAGAGCATGATAAGGAAAATTTTTGCCTTTATAGTGCCTACATATTATGATGCTATAATGCTCAATCTGTAAAAGGTATCAGTGGAAAGTTCTTCCACAAGGAATGTTAAATATTCCAACTTTATGTCAATATTTTGTGGAACAACCACTAGAAATAATTCATAAGCAATTTTCTCAACCCATTATTCACCATTACATGGATGATACTTTGTTGGCTGATTAAGATGCAGAATACTTTAGAGAAAATGTTTGGTGAAACAAAAAGAATTTTTCCTCATTAGAGTTTGCAGATTGCTTCTGAAAAATACAGAGAGGAGACTCTATCCACTATCTAGGTTATCAAATACGTCAACAAAAAATCCAACAACAGAAGGTAAAGATCAAAAGAGGTCAGTTGGGAACTCTTAATGATTTTCAAAAATTAGTCTGAGATAGCAATTGGATACAGCCCATCATTGGATTAACTACTCAAGAGTTAAGTCATTTGTTTCAAACATTACAAGGAGATTCAGACTTAGACAGTCCAAGACAACTAATGAAGAATGCAGAGAAAGAGTTAACTTTAGTCGAAAAGTGACTGCATACGTGGATCACATAGATCCTAAACTGGACTTTATTTTGGTTATCTTGCTTTTGACTCATTCTCCACTGGGCTCATTATGCAAAGGGAAGATAGAATTTTAGAATGGATTTCTTAGCACACAAAGTAAAACATTAAACACTTATATAGAAAAGGTTTCTTATTTGATTTTAAAAGGAAAAATAGGACTATGTTAATTGTCAGGAATAGACTGAGGAGAAATTATAGTGCCTTATACTAATACAAAGATTACTTCATTATTGGTAATCAGTGAAGATTAGCAAAGAGCTTGTAGCAACTATTTGGGAGAAATTAACAGTAAATATCTTTTTCAGTTTATAAAACTAGATAATTGGATTCTCCCATGTATTATAAAAGGAATGCCAATTCCTAAAGCACCTTCATTTTATACTGATGCAAATAAGTTGGGAATGACGGGCTATAAGTCAGATAAAATAAGCAAACTAGTCCAAAGCCCATATACATCAGTTCAAAAATCAAAGTTATATGTAATTCTAATGGTATTAGTAGATTTTCCTGAAACTCTTAATATATAATTACTGACTCTCAACATGCAGAGAGAGTAGTTTTGCACATAGAAACTGCTGAATTTATTCTTGATAATTCAGAATTAACAACATTACTTATACAACTGCAACAGACAATTTGAAACATCCATTATATTTGACCCATATTCGGGCTCATACTGGCTTGCCAGGTCCATTTGCACAAGGAAATGAAGAAATTGACTAATTATTACAGGAAATGTATTAGAAGCTTCAAATTTTCATGAAAAACAAAAAACACACCCCACCATGTTAACCATAATGGTTTAAAGAAAAAAATTTCTATCACCTAGCAACAAGCCAATGAAATTATAAGAAAATGTTCCTCTTGTTCTTTGTATAGCCACACTCTATAACATGCTGGAAGTATCCCTAAGACTACCAAAAGAAATTAAACCTGGCAGATGGATGTGTTTCATTTTGCAGAATTTGGAAAATTAAACTTTATACTCAGAGTTTCAATGGGCAACTGCTTTTAGTTATGAAAAGGCTGATCCTGTAGTTACACATTTACTGGAAGTAATGGCTATTATGTGGATTCCTGTACAAATTAAGACTGACAGTGATCCCACATATGTCCCCAGTAAGATGGGGAAATTCTTTGTATATTATAATATTAAACACATTACAAGTATACCACACAATCCTATAGGACAAGCAGCTTTAGAAAGATCTATTTATACCTTAAAAGAAATTCTTATAAAACAAAAAGGAAGAATAAAGACACCCAGGGATAGATTAAATAGTGCTCTGTTAACCTTAAATTTCCTAAACATTAACAAGAAAGCAACAACAGCAGCTCAAAGTCATTGGGCTATAGAAAAAACAGTGGATTTAAATCATCCTATATACTATACGATTGTGTTAACATCAGAATGGGATTCAGGGAATGTATTGTGCTGATATGTTTCTCCTCAGATGGAAGAGTATTCAGGGACTAGGAAGCCCAGGAACACACAGCTCTGAGAGGAAGCCTCCTCAGCAGAGGCATTGCAGCTTCCAGGGGATGGTTGTCCTCCAGCTGAGCTCAGGAGCTTAGGATCATCAGCCCCACTCCTTTGCTGCTTCTCTTCTTGTCTTCATTGCTTCTTGGTTTCTTCCAATGAGTCACAACAGGCAGAAACTCTCATGAAAGAGGTATATTGGAGGGTGTGGATGGATGAATCCAGGAACAGCTGACCTCTGCTCCTGGGAGCAGACTGCAGGTAATCAGACAAAGAGCAGAGCTTATAAAGGATTTCTTTGGGATCGGAGCTTTTCAGGGCAGAGATTTACAGATTGAGGATTAGAGTTACTTGAGGTCCTGAGCTCAGGGATTTCTGAGTTTTTCAGTCAGGGATTGGTGGGATTTTGTGGGAAGCTCAGGGATTGGTGGGTTGTCCTGCTCAGGGGTTGGTGAGTTTGGTTTTTTTTTTTTTTTTTTTTTTCTTCACTCCCTTTTCCCTGAATCTTGCCCATGGGAGTCCTTCCTGGCCACAGGTAACTTTGGCTGAGTTACCATCTCTGTGGAGCTGCTTAGGGAGGCTGGAGAGGAGGTGCTACCACTAGTAGACAGCTCCTGAGTGGTATTTCACCAAGGTTGTAGGCTGAGACAGAAAAGGAGTCATGACCATAGATCATAACAGCAGCAGGGTGAGACAGGAAAGCGGTCAGAACCATGGACAGCTCCCGCTGAAGAAGGAAAGCTGAGTCATTGTAGACAGCTCCTGTGGTGGCTGCAGGCTGAGGAGATGTGATTCCTCCTTTTTGACAGGAGCTGCCATTTTTGACAGCTCCTGTGGGAATATTTTACCACCTCCATAGGCTGGAGCAGGAAGGAGGGGCCAGCCCCTACTTTGACACTTTGGGCACTACTTTGGGGACTCAGATTTGTTTACATATCCACAGGAAACAAAAAGTTGTAGATACCATTAAAACTAATAAAGCTCAGAGCTGAGCAAGGGAAGTCTTCTGAAAACCTTGGACATTGGTCTTCTGAAAACGAAACCAAAAAGAAAAAAGAAGATAGCCTAGCCTTGCCAGTCAGAAAGCTTGGATAAGAAACCTTCATCACCTAACCAATGATAAGCTTATAAGCAGAACTTTGGTCTTCTGCCATACAGTCCATCCTCAATGCAGAGTAACAACAAGCCTATGAGCTGACTTTTAAGACAGACTATGCTAAATACCACATCCTGCAAGCCCAAATCGGGACTTCAAGCCAAAGGTTCACAGAGCTGGAGATGGAAATTAAGAGACTTCAGTGAGGAACTCAGAACACAAGATGCTAGAAGATAAGACAGTCTGGGAGTATAAAAGATTCAAGAAACAGTATTAAAATTATAGAAAGAGAAGCATTGCAATTAGGTTGTTATCTCAGTTGTGGATATGCTCCTGAGAGACCAACAGAAAGATTGTATCAGACACCTGAGAACCCTAGAAAGTACATTGGAAAGAATTGAGAGGCAACTTCAAAACTGCATAATTAGTAGCTAAAACAAATAGGGAGAAATGTAGTATAAAATATTTTAGGTGCCTGCCCCTTTAAATGACCCTTTGTTCTTCAGTGACAGTTGGCTCTTGGACTTCTGGTAACAGAAGAGGATGTAAAAGCCATCAGAGGCTGATAGTTAAGACTGGAAAGAGTAAGGAGTTGCAGAGAATAGTAGTAGGGAGAGAGAGTAGTACGACTGGGGAGTAGGCAGAAGTAGGGTTCAGGAGGCGGAAGAGTAGGGTCAGAGTAGATAGTTGACGTAGGAAGAAAGAATACTGAGTAGGGCAAGGGAAGAGGAAGGGAGGGGGGAGGGGAGAGGGAGGGGAGGGAGGGGAGGGAGAGGGGAGAAGTGGGGAGAAGTGAAGAGAAGCGAAGAGAAGCGAAGAGAAGCGAAGAGAAGAGATTCTGAAGAGTGAAAATAAGAGACACATGAAAGTGAATTGGCTAGCAGACTATGATGAATGACAGCTGTTGACAGTTGAGCCAGGAGAAGCTGAGTGAGCTAGAGAAGATATTGTTAGGAGACAGATAAAGAAGAACCCAGGAAGAACCCACAAACAAAGTAATTAAAGAGTAAAAGAAAAAATAAAGAACAAAAAAATAAATGAGAAAAAGTTACAGACCACAGCTTATTGTGTTGACTCTAAGAGAACACTTTGAAGATTTCACCTCAGTGATAATGGTTTCTTATTATCCAAAGATGATTCTTTAGCCCACTTGACCCAGAAGCTACAGATCTTTAATTCAAATATATCGCACAAATAGTTCTGACACTTCTTACTTCGCTCTGAAACTTCACAAACCAGAATTCCATCATTTGCACTTAAAACTCTTCCATAAAACAGCCAATTAAGTTTGAACACTTAGACGCTTTTCCAGCCCAAAGTTCCAAATACATGGCCAGGTTTGTCACATCAATACCATATGGTTCAAACACCAATTTCTGTTCTAATTTGCTTTCTGTTGCTGTGGTGAACACCATGACCAAAATAAAATTGAGGAGAAAAGTGTTTATTTCATGTTATAGGTAATAGTCTATCATTAAGTAAGCCTACAGAAATTCAAGGAAGGAACCTAGAAACAGGGACAAAAGCAGAGATGGTGGAAGAGCAATCTCTACTGGCTTGTTCAACCTACTTTTAAAAATAAAACCTAGGAACACCTGCCCAGAGGTAGCAACACCAACAATGGGAAGGTATCTCCCATATCAATCATTAAAATTAAGAAAACGTCTACTGGGGCTTGAGACATTACTCAGTGGTTAGAATACTTGTTCTTGCTGAGGACCTAGAAACTGTATAGTGGTTCATAACCATTCCTTAACTCCATTTCCAGGAAATCCAACAACCTCTTCTGACCTCTTCATATGTATGTGTGTGTGTGTGTGGTGTGTGTGTGTGTGTGTGTGTGTGTGTGTGTGTAGGCAAAAGGAAAATTTTCAGGAGTCAGGTTTTTTCTTCCACTATGGGCTCCGGACTAACCTCAGACCAACAGGCTTGCTGGGCAAGAACTTTCCCCTGCTGAGCCACCTGGCCAGCCTGCTAGCATTTCTACAGCGTCTCTGGGATCCTATTGTGGAGGGAAATAAGACCACAGGTTCAGAAAGGAGAAACAGATTTTTATAAAACAATGACATTTATGAGCTTTGGGTGCTGATGTACTCGTGGACATACATGGAGCCCATAAAAGCTCCTGGCGGCCAAAGTTAGACAATTTGAGCAACAAAATAATGTGAGAATTTCCCTCATGTTTTTTGCTGAAGTGGAATATATACAGTGAATAATTTGTCTTTATAATTTTAAGTGTGTAGTTCAGTGATAATTAATATTTAATGGTATGCAACATCACTACTGACCATTATTTTTTCTTTTAATTTTTAAAATTGTATTTATTTTTTACTAAAAGAGATTTTAAATTTATTTTATATTGTATTGAAAATATTTTTTCATACATTGTATTCTGATTATGGTTCCCTTTTCCTACTCCTCCCAGATACTTACCCACTTACCCAAATCCACTACTGTCCATCTTATAAAGTTGAACTCCTATGCTCATTAAACTTGCCCGCGGATCCTCTGCCACAGCTACGGTGAATCACTGTTTAACCTTTGCCTGTTTGCACTAGCTAGAGGGAGGAACATACGTAGAGTCATTCTTGGCTTTCCTTGACGATGACACTTCTGAGGAGCACTGTCCTAGGATTTTGTAGCGGATTTTAATCTGTGGTTATCTGAGATTTTTCCTGTGACGAGGCTTAAGGGGCTAAATTAAAGGTTAGATTAAAAGAAAGAGGTTGTTCTGCCGTATGCTGATTCCAGCTACAAATGTCCAAATTCCTCTCCAAATTCTTTCACATGACCCAGAATAAGAATGATAATGTGGGATCCAGTTACGTGTGGAAACATGTAACAAACTTGGAAGTCTCTTCTCAAACAAAAGCTAAACAGACTGAAAATGAGCAATCCGTCTTGGATTTGGGAAAGAGGACAGGGTACAGGAAGACCCCAGGTGGCAGATTTAGATGAATTCAGGGGCTAGAACTTAGCACAGCAGAGGAGAGAAAGCACAGAAGAAATGGGTGTAAAAGTCTGAAATGTAATTGTCAAATTCGTGGAGGTTCAGCAGTGCCGAAACTTGCTCAAGCTAATTCCAGAGGACCCAGCTCTGAGAAGGGATACCCAATTGTTGTGAGACTTGCCTCCAGGAGTTCCAGATTCTCACAGTAAATATCAGAAAGTAGCACCCTCATTCTTCCCAAAGAGTAAGGGAAATGTCATTCTGGAAACATTTCCAAGCTCTCTGTCCATTGTTTCACCCCTCCTTAACCAGGCTTAAATGTGGACAAAGGCATGATTAAAAATCAGAAGAAAGGGAAAAAATGAAAGGGAAGTTTCCAAAAGAAAGCCTGGTCCAGTCCCCACAAAAGAGCCAGTGGCCCCAAAATTTCTCCTGCTTCTTTGGACAGCCAAGAGGCAACATCCATGCCCTCTGCTTACACCACAGACATCTGCCAACAGTAAACTGAGGCCAAGTTACCACTGAGAGTCCTGGCACAGCTCCCCAACATTGCCACCACTATCTCCCACAGCTCTGTGGCCAAACCTCAGATAGTGGAGTGGCATTGTTGTTGGCTTACAGACAATTCTGCTAGGTTCTGCCCAACAGCGACCTAGCAATAGCTTACATACATCATCAACTGCTACCAGGTGCAAACCAGGCATATATAAGAGGAGCTATCCCAGCTCTCTCTCCCCCATTTCTTCACACTCTCCACCCCTCTCTCTGTCCCATATGATCTCTCTTCCTCTCTTTCTGCCACCCTTCCTCTGCCTCTACCCCTTTCCAGGCCCTGCTCCTGTCCCTTTCCCAATAAACTTCCTTTATACAAGCCTGTTGCATGATGTGATTGTTCAGGTGGATACCTTGGCTGGCCCACCAAGTTGTTTCTGCTGCTACCACATTACTCTACATTACACTGCCACTTTATAAAACATAACAGACATGGCATAGATGAGTTCTGCCGTCAAAATTAGTCACAACCTATTGTTACACACCTCTGAACCCAACATTGAACTGCCTTCATTTATATGATGGAAGCTGCATGATGGGGGATTGCATGTTGAGGGCAGCTCTGACACAGAGGCTGCTACAGCCTTTCATCTTAGGTAGGCAGTTCTTCTAGTATTGACCTTGTCAATTGCGTGTTTGCGGTGTACTTAATACATTTTCCTTTTTTTTCCTAGTAGAAAAGGGCCATCCCACCTTTTTCAAAGGACTTCCTGATAAAGCATCTACAAGAGGGTCATGATGCAGCTTCTAAGGGTGATGTCCCTTCTTTAAAAAGGACTTCCTGGTATTGAGGTCAACAGTTAAAGCATAAGAGCACTGGGTGTGCTATGCAGGTTCATAGAGGGAAAGACTCAATCTGACGTCTTGTAGAAGTCTTCAGATGAAGAGTCTTAAAAGGGTGTTTTACTGCTATGAACAGACACCATGACTAAGGCAACTCTTATAAGGACAACATTTAATTGGGATTGGCTTACAGGTTCAGAAGTTCACTCTATTATCATCAAGGTGCGAGCATGGCAGTGTCCAGGCAGGCATTGTGGAGGAGGAACTGAGAGTTCTACCTCTTCTTCTGAAGGCCACTATGAGAAGACTGGCTTCCAGGCTAGGATGAGGGTCTTAAACCCCCACCCACAGAGACACACTTCTTCCAACAAGGCCAAACCTACTCCAACAAGACCACATCTCCAAATAGTGCCATTCCCTGGGCCAAGCAAGTTCAAACCATCACAGAGGGCCAGGCAGAAGAGATATGAAAGGGAAACTATAGAATGTTGAGAGAGATCCACCTTAAAGAGGTGCTAAATTGTGTGCAATGAGAACAGTGATTGAGCTAAAAGAGAGAAAATAGTCCTTTTTCCCTTATACATTTCTTCAGAAACCATGCAAGTAAGAAGCAGGTGCAATTTGAACTTTAAAAACAATTCTATGCCGGGCAGTGGTGGCACACGCCTTTAATCCCAGCACTTGGGAGGCAGAGGCAGGTGGATTTCTAAGTTCGAGGCTAGCCTGGTCTACAGAGTGAATTCCAGGACAGCCAGGGCTATACAGAGAAACCCTGTCTCGAAAAACCAAAACAAACAAACAAACAAACAAACAAAAAAAAAACCACCCAACCTCCACCCCCCAAAAAAACCCCCAATTCTATTTATACTATAATCATTCAAGATTAAGTAACATAAGTTGAAAAATGTGTTCAAGATTTATGGAAGAAGGGCTGGAGAGATGGCTCAGTGGTTAAGAGCACTGACTGCTCTGCCAGAGGTCCTGAGTTCAATTCCCAGCAACCACATGGTGGCTCAGAACCATTAGTAATGTGATTCCATGTACTCTTCTAGTATGTGTCTGAAGATAGCTACAGTGTGTACTCATAAAAATAAAAAATCAATAAATCTTTAAAAAAAGATTTATGGAAGAAAGCCTACAGATATCTCTGATAAAAGAACATTTGAATAGATAGGTTATCCATTAACTAATAGGAGAATGCAATATTATCAAGATGACAATTTTCAACTTAATATGTAACTTCAATATAATCTCCATCAAAATCTTAGCAAGTTATTTTATGGATTGTAGGAGATACTAAGTTCGTGTGCTCACAGCATTAGGGAAACCAGGAATTTTAAACATGCAGGGTTGTCTCTGGGAAAGGATGTGGTCAATAGCCTGGTGATCTCTGTGCCATTTATATGGCCAGGCCACACCTGACTCCCCAAGACTCTTATGTTTATCTCAGTCAATCTGCAGTGTATCCTCCCCAGATCCTTATCTTGAGAATTGTTTACCTCAAGCCTGCTTTCTCTGTTAATTTATAGAGGCCATCTTCATAGGAGATGTCTTGTATACTTTACAAATGGGAGCAGATGTGGTTTATAGCCTGGTGACCACTGTCTGTATGACTGAGACCACACCAGATTCTTCCTCAAACCTTTAACATGTCATATGAAGTCAATCTGTAGAATTAATCTTTATGGAAGAGGTCACATGTATTTTACAAAGTGTATCAATAATCATGTCTTAAACTTTGTTGTACATTTTTTTTGAGTTAATTATCACCAGGAAACCTTTTTCCAAATTGTGCTGTGTCAGACTTTTTAAGTTTAAACCAACATCTGCTACTGAGTCATGATGAGCTGGACTTCTGTCTTGCCTTACATGGGTAAGATCAACACTGCTGGCCATGGTGTTTGCAGAGACACCCCTATGGATACTGAAACAATGATTTGAATATTACTATGGAGAGGTCAAAGACCCTTACTAGTCGAAACAACATAAAGGGAAAAGAACAAAATTAGAGGACTGACACTGACCAACCTCAAGACTTACCAAGATGATAACAAACAATGTGACACTGATACAAGAACAGACATAGATCCATGAAACAAAATACAGGACTTGCACATAGACCCACACAAAAACATCGAGTGATCTTTGAAAAATGATCAAAACTAGTACTGGGTATGAAATGTATAGACATATACATGCAAGAAACAAAGCCAGACACATACAGAATAGGCATCTTTTACAAAACTTAAAGTGGGAAAAATAGAGTTAAGAGAGATTTTTAGAATGATAAAATGGACACATGTTTTACATTTGCCTGTTGGGAGCCAACTTTGAGCAGAAAGCGGCTATCATCTTTGCAACCATATCAGGCCATATACCCTGACAAGAGACTTGTTTTCAATAGCCCAAACAGCTGAACACACTCTGATAAACATCATGTTTTTCACCCATATCTTGTTTTGCTGCTTAGTGCCCCCCAGCTGCAAGGCGCACGTGGTCTCCACACAGCTAGCTAGGTGCATGTGGTCTCCACGCTGCAAGGCACATGACGTAGTGCCTTCAGCTATGCTTGTCCATGAGAGAAAGACACGTGATAAAAGATATAAATACCAAAAATTTCCTTTCAATACAAGAGACTTAATCAGACTCTGTCTTGTCTCCATTCTTCGTGTCTCTTGCCCCTCCCCACTCTCTCTCTTGCTAGACTCTGACCAGCAGACCGGAGCAACAGCGCCAGGCAGATACAAAGCAGCCCCGAACGTGGGGCAAAACGGGCCGTTACATTTGCCAAGATCAACAAAATGTGCAGTGCCAAAGACAAACCCTAATAGAAACTACAGAATTTCAGTTATGGTGTATCCACATAGATTCATGAGTTACAGAAAATACAGAAATGTAGAGGGGATATTGCTAACAGGGGAAGTTTACTTATGTTCTGAGACAAGGCATATACTAAAATCTGTACTTTCTGCTCAAATTTACAGTGAACCTAAAATAATTATTTCAAACATATAAGTAAAGGGGAATTAGTATACTCTGCTCTCTATGGACGTTGCATCTACTTCTGTGCCTGTCGGTTATCTATCCCAGGCTTCTACTTACTTTTGCTATTGTCAAAATATTTTTAAAAGCATGATTCACAAAGACATAAAGAATCAGAGTGAATTTTTGTTGTCTCTCCTTCTGAAAGACATACAAAAGACAATCTGGGATATCGACTCATCTTAGAGAGCTACAAGACTAACAAGAGGACAGGCAAGAAGACACTCCAATGTCTAGCAAAAGCACAAACACAGAGAAGCCACCAAGAATGCTATTAGATACTAAAAGTGAATTTATTTTTGAATTAAGGATCATCAAAGGAAAACATTATCTCTCATGTTATAAAAAAAAAAAAAAAAACAGTAGTAAAATACAGTACACAGGAATGCCATTTGAATGTTAACAAGACGAAAGTACGATAACAACTGAAAAAATAGGTTATTTTTAACGTTAAATACAAAGGTGAAGCAGTTTAATAAGAAATTTTGTTAGTATGAAAAATATATGTCCCATGTCTTTATTATATACTGTACAAAATAAAATATTGCACCTTGGAGTCATATAATAAATATGTACAAGGAGTATCTTACAAATGATCTTTCTTTTAATTTAATAAGTTCAACAATCGAACGTGATTGCTGACTAAATTCTCAAGGGCTGGTGTGCTGTCTCCTTTCCCCTGTCCGTTCCAGACCACCAAACCCTCCACCTACAGTAGTGTTCACCCCAGTGTCGGTGAGGCTGAAGTTGGAATGAGAGAGAGACCTGTGCTCAGAAGACGGCAGAGAGGCTCAGCAAGCCTCTCTACAAACAAATCCAAAACCACAATGTGCTGTTCACATGTCAATCGGGAGGTAGGTCCAACACAACCTGCCACAGGAAAGGTTGCGTGCCAGGAGGCTGTGGGTGCTATGTATTCAAGCAGCTGGGACACCGAGGAAAGTAACAGGACCACTTATTTGGGTTGTGTAGCATCTAAAGCTACAACTGGTAAACTATCATGGGAAGGTCCCTGTAGCCAAATCAGTTGTAGGAGTTGAAATTGGATGCTAGCCTGATCCTTCTCCAGGAGAAAAAAGTTACTCCAATGTCATGAACAGCAAGCAGCCTTGGTCCAAGAGACCCAACTCTAAACTGCACCCCCTAACCTTAAAGGCAGCCCCAGTCTTAGCCCTAATGTACCTTCCTGTCCCACCTAACTGAATCCTAGTGCTAGTCCAAGATGAATTCAACCCTTCTCACCAAAGCACAGCCCAAATCTCCGCTCTAGGTCCTAACCCCAAAATTGATATTTCCACCATAATTCTAATTGACTTTGGATTTATTGACAAAAACTTGGCTCAAATTAAAATAATCATTTACCATAAACAATTCTGTCAACTATTACATTTCTTATTTAGATTATTCTCTTATAAACTTTCCAAAATAAAAATCCCCAGGAATATTATTGTATGCATAAATTACATCTAGTAAGGCTTTGATCTCTGATTGTGTGCAAGAAAATAGTGCTTAGATAAAGTTTCATTCACAGCTCTTAAAAGATAGCTTTGAATATACTTCAACATCAGTAGAAAAGGTTAGCTTTTCCTCTTCTTTGATTCTCAAGATGCCTCATTTGGTCACAGATAGGTTTCTGTAGTTATGGAAGTGGCAGCTGTACCTACTGCGTGTTCTTCTATAGACGCTTTAAGAGTGAAGACTATGTCATCTGTGGAGAATCTTTGGCTTGGTTGGTGTTATAAGCTGTCCAGGGAGGTTGTCTCCTCTTCACATAATAAACATAAAGATCTATAGATACGCCATTAGTGCCAACATCTGAAAGGCTACTGGCCGGGAGCCTTTAAAACATAAATGCCACATCCATGCGTTGAAACCCTACAACTTGAGAGAAGTCTTCAGTTGCAGTCTTCAGGATGGACCTCTCATGCCTGGTCTACGAAGCACAGCAGCTGATGATGTGTTTGTGATGAGGTTCTGAGTGCTGCTGATGCATTTATGTTGGTCCTAGACTACATCCTTTACAGGAGCTGGAATTAAAAAACAGCCACTGGAAAAGTTAACCTTAGAAAACTGTATCAGGTACTGTTTCCGCGGTAACCTCCACTTGATCATAGTATCTCGAGATTTTAAGAGTACACGGTTTTGAACCAGGGACATGGGGAAAGAGCCTCTTTAGCTTTCGCTCCTCACCACAGCAGCAAGGACACCTTGCCAGAGCTTTATCCTTCTTGACATGACTGGCAGCACCTTTGTTTGTAGAGGGCCAGAGAGCACAGGTTAAGGTGCTTTACGAACATACAGTAGTGAGTTGTGTCTGTGCAGTTTCCTGAAAGAGAGAGAGAGAGAGAGAGAGAGAGAGAGAGAGAGAGAGAGAGAGAGAGAGAAGAATCCATAGCATAGGTTCATTAGAGCATGAGCAAGAAATGAGGCATGCCTGGGGCTACAGCTCTGCTCGGATGTCAGACACACAGTGGCTTCACTTCTCCACATGGCCAACTGGCTTCCTGTAGTTCCCTGAGCATTCCTGAGGTCACTGGTCCTCTGAGCCATGCTACTTATCTCAGTGCTGAGTGCAAAGGTTCCTTTTTGTAGGGTCATGGGCCCCTTGGAAAATTTATGAATGTCTTATACTTTTCCCATAGAAAAGTGACATGCAGTTACATTCACTATATAATTTTAGGACATTTGTTCACCTATATGAGCCCACTAGCTCGGTCCTAGCAGAGGAGACTTTAAAGGAAAATGTGTGTGGAGTGGCTGCTACTACTTCAAGAATCAATGTTGCTGCCCACAACCCCACCCCTGGACAAGAAAGGCACATTAGTGTCCTGGTTTTGACCAGACTTCTGGGGAGCTGGTGATACCTGAGAGGGGTACGTACTATCACAGGAAGGCCCAAGACAGTGCCTCCAGGAAGCTGGTTTCATCTGCACACAGTATCTGTCAGCCACCGGTTTGCAGCTCCCTGTGTGAATGCAGTCGACTTTGCGAGACTGGAAGCCCCTGCCACAGACTGCTGTACAGGGCTTCCAGGGACCCACACGCCAACATGCCTCACAGGGCCCCGAGGTGCAGTTCCTTCTAAAGGCAGGTCTGAAATGAAATAAAAAACATTATATATATCTGTTGTTTGCCTAAACATGATAAGCCACTTCAACACTGTTCACAAGCCTTATGTTGCCGTTCATAAGCCCTGAAAGTACTGCACTGTGAACCCATTAGACTCTCTGGTCATTACTGTAACTAATTTACAGTTTATCCAGCATCTCTTCTAAGGGATGTTGAAACATCATTGGAAGGGTAAGAAAATGGAGAAACGTGTGACAACCTGACTTGTGAAGAAGAGTGTTACACAGAGTGGGAAGCAATACTTGGATTTGCCAGTAGGCGGAGACACCATCAAAGGGTTTAACTAGGAAACAATTGTTTTCCAAATTGGTTTTAAGGTTTAAAAAGAGGAGCAGGGAGGATTGTCCTGTTAATTTCTTTTGTTTTCCCCAGTATATAAATCTTAATCCCCTAAAGCTGAGTCACACGGGTGACCAACAGTGCAGACTGAGTACTCCCTGGCCTCCTCCTACTGCAGGGTCAGATACCTACAGAAAACCAATTGAACACATATTCAAGTGTTAGGTGACCCATCTTATTACTAAGGCTTTGCTCTCTCTGCAGAAACTCTTCAAAGTTGGCTTTTGCTGTTTCCAATCTAAAGAGACTTAAGTAATTCAAGTGTTTCCTCTTGGTTGAAGGCAAGTCCTTTCTTAAATACAAAGAACAAGAGGCCTAGGGAACTATTAAACCAACAGGAAGCTCTTGGAGACTGAAAACGATGCTGAGGGGCATCTATTTTGAGAGCAGGGACAAAATGACTTGGAATGGGGACATCCAAGCCAGATGGAGCTTGTACAGACAACACTGTAAATACAGTTGGGCCTCATGTGTTACAAACATGATGGCAGTAGGGATCCTGAAGTGACTAGTCTACCTAGCTTGCTTCCATTTCTCACTCTATCCCTGCTTCAAATAATCCTTGTGCCACCAGCCAGATCAATTCTAAGGGCTGTCAATGGAGCCCAAGCCTGGCTATTTGTCAGGAATAGACAGAAGTGAACGGCTTTACAAAGATATAGGCTGCCAGAAAAATCAGAAAAATTTCCCAGGATATTCTGACTCCTAGAAAATGTTGGAAATCGTGGTTTTGAGGACTCTTCTGTGTCCCCAGCATTTCCTTGGATCCTGTAGGTCCTCGTGTTTCTTCTAGATGAGTCTGGGCCACTTCTACTCCGACAGTTCCCAGGCCTCCTACAGTGCTGCCCAACAGAGCCCACACATCCTGAGCCTTCCTAGGAGTCAACAGTTCACCCCCGACTGACTGACTATCCCAGTCCCCAATGTGATTTCTTATAAAACACCATCTTACATCGACTGAGACCCTGCTGTGGCCTCTGGGGTGTCTCTCCTTCAGCCTACTGCTCCTCTTTAAGCATTTTGAAGGGATATTTAAGGCTACCTTACATTGATAGCAAATATACCAATCCAGCAGATGTCTCCAGGGAAAACAAGGTTATAAAACTTCAGAGAAAGTCCCCTCAGTAGCTCTCTCTACTAACCAACTTATTCCCTTCACAAACCACCAGACATATGAGGCAAAGTAACATCATAACCTGAAGAACAGCAGGTTATGACACAGGTCAGCCAATCTGGCAGATAAAACCATACAAGTGGAAGGCACATGACACCTCACATACAAGCAGAACTCTTGGGAATTTCTGTTTACTATTTAAATCAAATCTACTCTTCCATTTTACTTCCATATCCTTCGTGTGAGATCCAAACTGATCAGAGTCAGAACCTCCATGCCTCTTTTTCCTTCTTTTACATTTTCTGCTTCTTGGTTTTGGTGCTTTTGACTGAAATTGTAAGGTTTATCTAAGGACCATAAGGATGATATAATTTAATATATCATATATATTCCATACATATGAAACAGAGAGAGGGTGGGAGAGACAGACAGACAGAAAGGGAGAGAGAGAGAGAGAAACAGAAAGAGAGGAGAGAGAAAGAGAAAGAAAGAGAGAGAGAGAGAAAGAGAGAGAGAGAGAGAGAGAGAGAGAGAGAGAGAGAGAGGAGAATGCAGGAATGCATTGAAGAAGGAGGAAGTTGAGTTGAGCATGTAGCCTATATCAAAGGTTTTGGTGAGCCTTCTCCATCAGTAGTAGTTGACTAGGTCTGCATTTGGATAACTCCTTTGATATGTAGCATGGAGACTGGGCTGGTAAAAGCAGGATGGAGAGGGAGACTAACAGGATGACTGTGCTGCTAGACCAGGTAAGAGGTGATGGTGCTTTGGTCAGGGTGATGATAGGTGGAATGAAAAATAAAAGGAAAGTGGATTCACAAAAAAGGCTACAAGGGATCAAAATGCAATAAAATGTTACACAAAATAAGTTTATCATATTGATTAAAAATTGAAAGATTAAAAACCTATCAAATGTCAATGAAAAACGCAGATAATTCTCATATTGTTTACATAGTTTGATGGTAATTTGATAATAGCTAAGTGTACATGCTTATGCATTCACTTTGATTTCTAAATGTCTACCTCATAAAAATGAAACTCTCTGAGCATAAAGACACATACATTCTAAGATGTTTACTGCAGCATGTGTTTTTAAAAGCAAAAAAACTAAAGCAATATACCTTCAAAGAATTAGCGGAATATTAAATATCATACTTAAATAGAGTAAAGGTGTGCTAAGATACATGTTTGTAATCTATTCTTAAAAATAAAATCAAGCATCAGAAAAATAAGTATATTATGTTAAAATAAAAGGCTCCATCCATATAAGCTTTTGTGTTGTAAAGATGTCTTTATGACTGCAAAGGAAAACATCTGGGATGGTGCACATCTGTGTGTGGTCTCTATCTTCTCAGTAAAGTAGGAAACTAAGTTGTCTGTTGAGAATGAGGGCAGCTGCTCCAAACATTTTCCATTTGAGGAGAATGGTTCTGGCTTGAAATCGCCTTGTGGGAATAGGAAATACTGCTGACTCTCCATTGCCAAACCTTACTGAAGGCTCAGAACAGTAACCAAGCCAACAGTCCAGGTCATTCTACTTTCTTCAGCAGGATTCAGTATGTGGAGCAGTAAGAAAGAATTAGAAACAGGGTACCCTCTATGACCAGGACTGCTCAGGCACTGACACTAGGCTCACTAATTGTAATTGAAGTTGAAGTTTACATGGATGATAATATTCTACTTGCAGACTGAGGCACTTAGGTATTCGAAAGTCACACAATAAAAGAATGATGGAATGAAAATTTCCTTGTGTTGTATAACTTGAAAGTTCTCTCAAGCCGGGCGGTGGTAGCACATGCCTTTAATCCCAGCACTTGGGAGGCAGAGGCAGGCGGATCTCTGAGTTCGAGGCCAGCCTGGTCTACAGAGTGAGTTCCAGTCCAGCCTGGGCTACACAGAGAAACCCTGTCTCGAAACCCCCCCCCCCCAAAAAAAAAAAGAAAGTTCCCTCTCACTTGCTGATGGCTGAGATGTTGTCCTCTAAGGTAGCAGAGCCAGACAGCAGAGGGAGGCTTGCCATCTGGGTGCTCTCATGAGTCAAGCCCTACTCTACCACCTGTCCACTCAGACTTCCATACAAAGGAAAAACAAACAGCCCCCTTGAAAACTAAAATAATTATTTTTATTCTCTGCTAAATCATTATGCTAATATCAAAATCAACACAGCTTCTAATAGGAATAAATCATTCTTATTTATATATAAATATATTTATATAAATTATAAATATATTACATATAATATATTCATAATATATATTTATATGTATATACATATAAGTAAATACATGTCTTTAAAAATCTATTTTGGGTGCTACATTTTCCCCCTTTACAGTATTTTATCTTTCTGTTTAACATCCAAAATTACTGAGATTATAAATAGTATTTATTGGCCATATTTCAGTATAATGTATACTATCGAGGATGGCACTAAATAAATCATAATTGAATAGGAATTTTCAGTTATGAGGAGTGAGAGAAACTAGGAATAACTCCATTTCAGGCAGTTTTGTTCCCTGAAGGTTCCAGGGGAGGTGCATGCTGTACTGGGGTGGGGTCAGTACCTCCTTCTGTCCTCACAGTCCAAGTTGGAGCCGTTGTGGGCACAAGCAGTGTGATGGTGCTGCATCCTCGTGGCATGGCCCAGGCAACGTCCAGGACACTAGAACAGAAGCACAGAACAGTGTCTCAAGTGCCTTGATTGCTCATGTACACAGTGTGTACTGGGATCTGTGCCGAGGTGGATCAGCCAAGGACAAGTTACAGGGACCAGCTGTCCTCACGGTAAGTTAGAAGAGGTGGATCATAGCTCTGCAGACAGACCTACCCTTCTCCCCCATTCTTTATCCCCTGAAGCTCAGGAAGAAGGGAAAAGGATGGGATCAACTCTGAATTATTGAGCTTAAGTATGGAAATGGATATATTTAAAACAGTAAGTGAAGGCCAAGTTTGGTTTTTCTGCTCTGAGCAAAGATGGAGGCACCTGTGCTAAGGCAAGTTCGGCTACAGGAGAAGCAATTCAAGTCTGATTTGCAGCCCTTGGAGTTTTGCACAGCCATAATACCTATTAATGTTTCTCATAGTCATATTATGCAAGGAAAAGTCTTTTACATTTTTATTACGAGGAGCTCCCCAGCCAGGGCAGAAGTGCATAGAGTATGTTCTAAGTGTACATACTCTCTCTGATTATGCTTATTTCTCTTACCCTACTTAACCCATTTCTTTGATGTAATCTTTTAATCTCATAGCTGTATTTCATTGGGCTTCAATTCACTTGCTATGTAATTATCAACAATTTAAAACACACATTGTAATGGCTTTCAGATTTGCCACAGCACAGCCAAGTATGGAACATTGTCTTCATCCTTCACAGAGACCCAACAGCCCTCTGAAGTTACCCCTCCACTCCCAGGCCTGGGCAGCCACAAAGCTGCCTTTTTATGTTCTACAGATTTACCTATGCTAGACACAACAGTGGAGTCTGGTGTCTGTCCTGAGACTCTCGAGGTCTGTCCACGGTTTAGAATGTGCCAGTCCCACATTCCTTTTCATGGTATTTGTTGTACGAACATGCCAGAGCTCAGGTACCTCTGCACTTGCTTCATTGTGTTGGCAGTGGTGTTACTGTTACCTGTGTTGTTTCCTCTGTTTGGTTATCATGAGTAGTTAGGTCATCACATTCATTGGTAAATGTTCGTGGTATTTTCACTGTTCATGGATACTCGCCTAGCAACAATGCTGTTGGGTCCTCAGGTTCATGTTCAACTCCCTAAGAACCTGTGAATTGTTTTGTAATGGGGCTGCACCACTTCATATCGCACCTACAGTCCTACAGGATCCAGTTATGCATTTTCCTATTAAACTATCTGTTTTAAAGCCAGTACTGCAGAAACTACTGTAAAGTGGTGTATCATTATGGTTTTAAGTTTTCATTTCTTTAATAACTAACGATGAGCATCTTTTGATGTCTTCCTTGGCCACTTATTGCCTTTAGTCAAGAGATGTCTATTTAAACCCCTCGTTCATGCTTTAATTAGATTTGTGTGTGTGTTTTAACTATTGAGTAGTGGCTTTTAAGATGTATTTTAGACACAGGTTCCTTTTCAGAGATGTGTCAGGTAAATATTTTTCCCATCCTATGGGTTATCTGTTAGTGTCTTGATGGTAACCCATCGTAGCATAGATGTTTTAGTTTTGATATGATTCAAGTTATTCATTCTTATTTTGTCTATGTAGTTAGTTGGTGTTCTATGTAAAATGCGATTTCCACAATGTGAGGAATCCTGTCTATTTTCCCCCTACATTTTATAGCATTGACTCTTAAATGTCTTTGAAGAATTCTGTGATGTCAGTATTCCCTGTAAGCAGGGAGCATGATTTCATGCTTTTCTGTGGGTGCCCAGTTGCCCTGCAGCATTTGTCAAAGGATATCGTTTCCATGGTTATTGGTGACACCAACCACTGACAGAAAACAACCTAAGCAAGGAAAAGCTTAATTTGGCTCATGGTTCAGAAGATACAGTCCTTCAGGATAGGAAAAGCAGGTGACAAGAATGAATGGCAGCAGGAATGGGGTGATCCCTCAGGAAGCAGGAGGGATGTCTGAGCTCAACTGGCTTTCTCCCTTTTCCTTTTGTATTCATTCTGGGACCTTAGCCCATACGATGATGCTGCCTATGCTCAGGAGAAGATGCATCCCTTCAGTTAATCTCTGGAAACTTCCTCACAGATACATCTGCAAGAACCCATGGCCTTTCATAGCCAAGCAAGTTGGCAACTGATGTCAACTATCACAAAGTAATACTGCTTTCTTTAGTAGATAACTGTGTCACTCTTACCAAGAATCAAATGGTTTCGTTTTGGATTCTGTTCTGTTTCCGGGATGTATATATCTGTTCTGTGTTAGAAGAGCGCTATCTTGTAGAAAGTTTTAACATCAGAAGTTTGGGTCCTCTAACTGATTCTATTTCAGAAGACTTGTTTTTGATATTATGGGTTATTTTTAGTTCCATATAGATTTTAGATTAGATTCATCTTGCCAATTGATCAAGACTGTTGTGAATCTTTACACAAATAAGGAGAGTGTTGGTATTAGCAATATCATGCCATCCACAAATGCAAGAACTCTTCCTATTTCTTTGGATTTTCTTTAAATTCTTGGAAAAACTTTGAAGTTTATGCTTTCTAGTTCCTTCAAAACAAATCTTCTTTTTCTGGTTTACTGCCCTTGAACTTTAAAGTCACTGATGAATTACCTGGCCCAGTGCTGTAATTACACTCCAGATCCCATGTCTACTCCTGCCCTGATGGTGCACTGCTGCTCCAAACACATTTGCATCCTAGTTGGCACAGGATGAGGCTCACCCTACCTCCCATAGTTTATCTTCCTGAAAGAGTTTTGTCTTTATTTGTTCTCAGAATAAAGGTCAGAATCATAATAAATTCCAAAGAAAGGTTATGTCGTTTGAACTAAAATTGTAATCCGTACATAAATTCATTTCTAGGTCTTTATAGTGCTCATATTTCTATTTGGCAAAATAATAGGTCTTCTATTTGTTCACCTTTTCAGTTACTCATTTTAATAATACTATGCTAACTTTTAACATGTTATGTATGTGAGTGCTTTGCTTCTCTCTCTCTGTGTGTGTGTGTGTGTGTGTGTGTGTGTGTGTGTGTGTGTGCCTGATGTTCATGGAGGCTAGAAGAAGACATCAGACCACTCAGAACTGGAGTTATCAATGGTTGTGAGTCATTATGCGTATGTGGGAATCAAACCTTTGTCCTTGAGAAGAGAAGCCAATGTTCTTAACCTCCGAGCTACTTCTCCAGCCCTAAGTATGCTATATTTTTCTTTATAAAGTTCTATACATTGAAAACAAAACTCCTAGGAACTTTTCTTTGTGTATATATATTTTAAAGACAGTGTTTTTCTAGGTAGCCTAGCTGCCTTTTTACCACAGTTTAACTTGAAATTTGCCATCCTTCTGTCCTTCTATACTCATAGATCAGTGCCTTGCTCAGCCATCATCAGAGAAATGTCCTCTTATAGCAGTTGGGAACAGACACAGAGATTCACAGCCAGACATGATGAAAATTCAGAGGTTTTAGAACACAGCCCTAAACAGGATGTCTAATCTCTCTCCTCAGAGCTCAGAGGCCCCAGTGGAAGAGGAGACAAAAAGAGCCAGAGTGGGTGGAGAACACCAAACAAACAAAGCCCTCTAAATTAACATGACTGATGTACATACAAACGCACAGAGATGGAGAGACAGCATGCACAGGGCCAGCATGGGTCTATACAGATGAGGTCTCAGAGCTGAAGGAAGTGGACACATGCTCCCTTCCCCCAATTCTCCTAGGGAGTCTCACCGGGGAAACATACTACTCTGAACGCTAGGCTGCATGCCCAGCAGTGAATGGCCCACAGAAAATGAACTCAGTGTAATCTTTGGAGGTTCATAGTCTCATAATACCATGTCAAGGTTTTGTGCCTTTTCTCATTTTATTTTTTATTTTAATTATTTATTTTTTCTTTTTACCCTATAGGTCCTTTGTTGTATATATTATAGCTTCCAGGTTTTTTGCTTGTTTTTGTTTTGTTTTTATGGGATTTCTGAGTGTGTGAACAAGTGTTTCTCTGAGATTGTATCAGTTTCTTGTGGTTTTCCTTGGACTCTGCTCCTTCTGTTTGTTTTAATCCTATTCTGACGTATTAGTTTTATCTCATTAGATTTTATGTATTATATTATTATACCCTAGAAGCATTTTGTTTTCTAATGAGAGACAGAAATGAGGTAGATCCAGATGGGAGGGGAAGTGGCAAGGAACTTGAAGATGTAGAGGGAGAGGAAACTGTAATCAGGATATATTGTATGAGGGAAATCTATTTTTAATAAAAGGGAAAAAACTGTGGCCCATTAACAGTTTTAAAGTATCCAATACAGCATGGTAGGTATAAATACTTATTTGCATAGTGGCCCACCAGAACGTATTTATCTTACACAACTTTGTACTCTTTAAGATTACATCCTTTCCCCCAGCCACTCAGCTACTAAACGTTCTACTCACGGCTCTATGCGATTGATTGGATTCATATATCAGTGGAACAGCAGTCTTTGTCTTCTGTGCCTGGATTACCTCATATGGTACAGCCCATCAGACTCATCCATGTTGTACAAACATATTATATCTCTCATTTGAATATTGAACAAATACTCTAAGTTAGATATTCTAAAACAATTTCAAATTTCATTAGTAACAGATTGCTGCTTACAGAGAACACAGCCAACCATAAGGTTACCTGGTTTCCTGGGTCAATGGCCTGTTGAACACATGGACGGATGGAACATGGTTTTCTCCCTAGAGGCCTATCTTTAGGAGCACATGCCCTTGGGGACACCGCCTGTACAGTCCCGTTGGCTTTTGTCTGCTTGCATGTCACTTGCCGACTGTGGAATCCTTCACCACAAGACACGGAGCACTCTGACCACATGCTTGTAAACCACCTAGGAACAAAAACTACAGAACGTTAGTAAGGCTGATGTGTTGATCCTAACACTATGGTGGTGTCAGGGAGTCACATGTCTCTCCAGGACAGGGTAGCAGCAGGGTAGTAGAAGTCTGGACTCCCAGACTTCCTCCTCCACTCTTCTCAGGGACAGCAGTGTCACTAGGTAGAAAGAACCAATGCAATGATGAGCGTGCCACCTGCAAGGTTTAATGGAGAGTTGTCACTGTGTACTCCAAAAGGTTAGGTTCCCTGTGGATTCTGTGTCATAAGATTTATGCTCTCTGAAGGGTGACTCTTAGTGTGACATGCTCCATTTAGAAATGACAGTAGTTACTAAAAGATATGGCAGCTATGCCTCAAAGCATCTGTGACAGAGCCTGGAGCAGTGATTCTGCTTCTCATACTCTTTTGAGGCATGGGCAGCCGCCGGCTATGTGGACTTTGGTATGGGAAATGGAACTGTGTAACAAGAAGATTCTCCTATTAAAAAAACTATCATCCCTCCCCCCCCTTCTCTCTCTCTCTGTGTAGCACTGTTGGGGATTGAACCCAGGGCCTTTGCATATGAGTGTGAGCTATGGGTATATAGATGCTCACTGAGATGTGAGGATGTGTTGGATCTACTGGAGCTGGAGTCTCAGGTTGTGAGCCCATGGACATGGGTGCTGGGCACTGAGAGCAGGTGGAGCAGGAGTTGCAGGCAGCTGGGAGGCCATGGATGGAGGTGCTGGGCACTGCGATGAAGTTGCAAGAGCAACAAGTCTCTTCAGTGCTGAGTCAGCTCTCAAGCTCTCCGATCCTCCATTTTTTTAATCAGAAAATTAGGGCCTGCTTCACAGCTCTGAACTAAAAAATACAAAAATATCTCTTTGTTCATTTGTGTGTGTGTGTGTGTGTATGTGTGTGTGAGACACACACACAGAGAGAGACAGACAGAGAGAGACAGAGAGAGAAACAGAGAGACAGACAGACACACAGAGAGAGCTGGTCAGTTTTCTGCTAGGCTATGTGCTGCTGGGTCATTTTCTGACACTTTCTCTGAGGACAGCTGCTGAGCTATTACACAGTCCAAATTACTATGTCTTTTTTTTTTTTTTTTTTTTACAATTTAAGTTTTTATATTATATTATGTGTCTGGGTGTTTTGCTTGCATGTATGTCTGTTTACCAAGTGTGTGCATGATGCATGCAGAGGCCAGAAGAGGGTATCAGATTCCCTGAGGCTAGACTTTCATATGGTTGTGAGCTGCCATGTGGGTTCTGGAAATCAAACCTGGGTCTTCTGGAAGAAAACCTGGTGCTCTTAACCACTGAGCCATGTCACCAGCCCCTACTGTACTTTTCAAAACCAGCAAAAACTAGTGTACTGTTAAGAAAGTGACTACACATACATACCTTGCTGGGCAATCCCGGATGTTACAGGACTGAAAGCCAGCCAGTGGCTTCCTGTAAAGACCACACAGGGCTTCACTCACTTCCCGCCCACTGGCCATCACACACTGGGGCCTCTGAAGCCGGACTCCCAAGGGACCACAAGTGGCAGAACAGTGTGTCCAGTTACCAGGTTCCCAAAAATACTCTGCAGAAAGGAAAGGAAATGTCACCAATAACCCCAAATGAGAAAGGATTATGTGCTGGAGGGAGCAGGGTTGAAGACCACTGGGAATTGTTCTGTGGTTAGCTACCTGCCTACGTTTTAAGTAGCACAAGCAGAGAAAGCCATTGCAGACAAAGCCATTGCACAGCATAATGCTGACTTTCTTCGAGTAACTATTGTACTCGTTAACCAGAAATGGTGGCCAGAATTGCATCCTTGAAGCACAGCCTAGGGAACAGCCATTATAGGTCAGCTAGATCTACCAGAAAAACCCAAGAGAAAGGGAGGAGGCACGGAGCAGCCAGACCTTCTCCAACATTCTTTAAGCAGAGCCAACAGGACAGGGAGGAAGGCCTCTCCAGGGGATACCCTAATGCAGTCCATTTCTCAAAAACAGGTCAGGCAGAAAAATGGAAGATGATTTAGCTGGAGGACCAGGGACCAGGGATTAAGCAGTAAGGTGAGATGTATTTGAGTTCCATCCTTACTTTTTCATTAATTCTTAACCCAAAAATCACATCTATCCTAAAACTTCATGAATAATTCACTCTGGAGACATCTGGAAAGGTAAGAGTGGGGCCTCCTTTAGACAAGCAGAAGCCAGGCAGCCCCAGGAATTGCAGCTTTCGTGTTACCCTTCCCTGCTGACACCCGGGAAAAGATGAGGTAGGACACCATGATGACAGGTTTGTGGATGGCTACAGAAAACGCCAAATTTCCCTACAATAATCATGAATAATTGATAGCTACCAGCTGTGTCCACACAACCTCTCACAGGACAGAAGGGTTTAACTTATTGGTTTCCATTCTGAATTTTGAGTTTTTACCTTAAATTGCAAATGGCATCATTTTCAGAGCAGGACCATAAATCGTATCTCTAGTTGTCGTTTCAGAATTATAGTTTACTTAAAAATGGTTTTTCTTCAAGATGACCGTTTACTGAGACTCTCCAGGGTGAATGGGTGCTGGGTTAGACACTTTAGAAATAAGGATTGTTTTTTTTTTTTTTGACTCTTCCAATGGAGTTCTGTTATAAAGCTGTTATTTTTATTTACAGAGGCAGAGAGATTGAGTGAAACTGAGTAAGTTCCCCAGTGTCTGCTTTGTGTCCGTGAGACCGGAACCCACACACGTCTAACTCCAGGTCTCAGTGCAAGGCAGGATGTGTGTGCCTTTCTTTTGAAACACTGGGCTTTTATCAAAGTATAATTTGTGTGCAATGAAGTGCTCAGATCTCAATTTTACGAGCTTCACAATTGTCAGACTCCTTTAACTACGATCCACAGGAAGGTGCAGAATATTTTTAACACCATCAAAGCTTTCATTTGCCAGTTTCCAGTCGGCCTCTTTCCCCTCCCAGGCAACCAAAGAGGTTTTAACTATCATTCTGCATTAGCTTCACTTCCTTGTGGTCTTCTGTATTTGTCTTCTTTTGCTTAGAGCATTATTTTCGGGATTCACTCATACCGTTGGGAATATCAATATTGTATCTTCGTTTACTATTGAATCATACACAGTTTTTGAATACACCACCGTTTTTCATTCTGCTTTCAACAGCTATTGTGAATAACACTGAACATCCATGTATAAACCATGTGTGTGTGTGTGTGTGTGTGTGTGTGTGTGTGTGTGTGTATCGGTTGGGCCAAGGATGGGTATACGTTTAACTACAAAGTACCAAACAGTTTTCCAGTGTGGTCTCTGTTCCACACCATATGGCAGCTTTCACTGAAGTATCGCTGGCTGGAATTTAGTCCAATTTAGCTTTTGGCTATTCTAGTAGGGCATGAACCTGAATCTCCTGGTTTTGAGCTGCATCTCCCATTGTCTCTCCCTTGTGTAGAACTTTCTTCCAAGGCTCAGTGAGACCCAGGAACTTCTAAAGGGACTTAAGTCTATGGAAACAACCAGATGCATAAGACCCCTCCTTCCCCAAGGCTATGTAAACAATAAGGTCTGCTGAGGAGACTCACATCAGTTTACCTGCCTGAAGAGACACTCAGACCTGTTGGGCTGCCTGAAAGTCCTGCAGTGAGTTCCAAGGTTCCAGCTGTCATGTCTGACACCATGCTGGTGTGGGTCTCCAGTGTCACAGCTGCCTTTGAGGCATTTCTACTCCTGCACATAGCCCTCCCCACACTCCTGTAAGTTAACTCTTTGGTTCAGCAAGTTGGACTTTGTTGGTGTCTTTCCTTTCATCTCCTGTCAATCTATCCAAGGTGAGTACCCTCTCTGGAAATACTCCTTCATCGCCCTGCTGCGCTGAGGACTCCATCTCATCTGTTAAGTCTAGACCTCCCGAGAAGGCCTGTCCTGACTACCATCTCCAAACATAGTCACCCCCAAACATTATACACCCCATTGCTGTGATCATTTCATTTGTAGTGCCTAGCTACAAAGAAATATACACATTTATTTGCTTACTTATTTCCTGCTCATCTTTCCTACCAAAAGGCTAAATCCATACACACTGCCCTGTTCAACATTAGGACAGGATATGCCACATATAATTATTGAAGTGACAATGGTTAACCTAACACATAATTCTCTATAAATACGAGCCCAATTAGTCCCTGAAGGGTTGGCACACTCTGCAGCATGCACATTTAAGTGTTTATATACACTTCTGCATAGGTAGTTTCTGAGCCTGGGTACAAGGTGCTAAAACAATGTAAAATAGTCCCAATAAGCCAAGTGTTGTCTACAGCAAGGCTTATCCTTACAGTAGCACTGGTCTCATGAATATCTACTATTTTATTAGTTACAGGGGTTCTTGTGATCTTTTTGCCATGGCAACACAACATCTAAATGTCTTCTCCCATTCCAGTTTCTCTTACTGGAGGGTCCTTCTTTTCTGTCCAGAACAAATGTCATTGTATACATAAAAACGAAGTGACATTTCCAGAGAGAGGTTGGGCTCTTCTTCAGCAGGGCCCTTGCACTTTGGCCATGTTTTTCTCATGATACTTGCTACACTGCCTCAGAACTGTTCACATGAGTGCTCCCTCTTAGTCTGTAAGCTTCTCAAAGACTAAGTCATCCCCAGTCCTAGGAGAAACAAGCACTCAGCACATATCACTGAATGTCCAATGAATAAATATTTGACCGTGTAATAATGGTAGCATTACATCTAAGAGGAAGAAATACGTGAGTATCTTAAGTAGTGGTGTCATCAGGAACATGTGGTGCAGTGTTAACAGATGGCTTAACATCATCTCCCCTTCCTAGCCTCTCCCTTGCATCTCAGGGAGATGAGAAACTACACCTTCTAGATGCCCTACATATGCCTCTATGACATAGTGTACAGCTGTGAGAAAAATCCTCAACATTTCAAATCCCCAAATGACATAGATCTCACTGTTCTATATAATAAAAATATATGGCCTGACAGTAGTTTTGGTTTGTCCTCAGCCATCCCAACCTACTTTTGAGTGACAAGTAGCTGAGATCATCACCAGTTTTCCTAATTATCCTTCCTGATTTTCTTATCTCTACCTTACTCTCTTGGCCTTCTGAAGAGATTTTCAAGCTTGCAACACCTGGTGATGTTCTTTCAATTATGTTCTAATGCATAACAAGTTGGTATGTATGTGAAATCTGTATGTGAATAGATAACTGAAAGATTTGATCCCACAACTCTTAAAAAACTAGCTCCCATTGATTTTCAAGATGACAGTCTTGAAACTGGAAAATCATTATCTCCATCATCACAAATAATGATGTGTATCAGGGATATGAGCTCCATGAGATGCCTCATTAAAAAAAAAAAAAAAAAAAAAAAAACCTGTCCCATTGTGAAAGGAGTAGGCTGAACTACCAAAGACTGAGGGTCATGTAAGAAACCTGAGTAAATGCCCAGGTATAGGTTCCAAAAGAAAAGCATAGAGGTCACCAACAGAAAAATACATGGCTCAGAAAGGAAATATGTAAAAAGTCAGACTTCCAGACCTTGAGGCAGGGGCTTTCCTGTTGAGTTGTTGCTGTTTGCTCTGTTTTTTGGTGCCTGGAGAACTCGCTTTTTCTGTGCCTTCAGAAATGCAGTCTTACTGCCCGGTTCTCTTCGTTCTGAGGAAACAATGTGTAGCACATCTTACCAATCAAAAGCCATCAAATTCTCACTCCAGTTTAAGTGTTCTTAAAGACAACTATGAAGAAATGAGCTTTTCCTATTAGAATGATGTGTGTTCATGGATGCCCTTACACAGGTCTGGGGAGTAGCTGCTGTGTGGGTGAGTGTGTGTGTGTGTGTGTGTGTGTGTGTGTGCATGTGTGTGTGTGTGTGTGTGGGTGTGCGTGCATGGTGGAGTGAGGTGGTAAGGGTATTTAGAGTCACCTACTTTGCTAAAGTGTGGCATTTCTGCATGCTTATTAGGTCAGATTTCCTTGCAAGATAGAAAAAAAATACATCCATCATTATTAGAAAAGGAACTGGAGGAAGCAGATTGGAACTCTGGAATAGGAGAATGAGCCATGGTCCACAGAGGGACTCATCTGGTGATGAGACAGGGATTTTAGGAGGGTTGTAAAGTTTGAGCTTCAGGGTTGAAGGATAGTGGAGAGAAGCTAGTAACTGATCCCTCAGATAAGTGGCTAGCACTGGGAGCTGCCTGGCTCAGTGAGATTCTTGAAAAGAGGAAGGTGCAGATCTTGGTATAAGCAGGAAAGAGAAATTAGCTGAGGGACTTCGAAAGGAACATGAAGAATTCATTCCAGTACTGGAAAGCTTTGGTGAGCTGCCAGAGCTTTCAGTTTTGAAGCCTTCAGGTGCCTGTAGAGGTTCATTGCGAAGGTAAAGGTCGTCCGGCTTCCCATCCACCCTGCAGGACCAGAAGGACAGCAGGAACAGAACGGACAAAGGATGCTACATATTTTCACTTTAATCTGATTCCTCTGTTACTTTCTAGCCTCCAAAATTAAAACATTAACAACCAAGTTCCACTCTGTATTATTCTAAATGCCAGGAGAGTTAATGGAGGCCAACATTCACTCTGAGCAGAGAATGGTGGCCCACACCTATTGTCCCAGCTCTTAGAAGGCTGTGGCAGTAGGTTGAAGAGTTTGGAGCCAGCTTTGGTTACCTAGCAACATACTGTCTGCAAATCCCAAATCATAAATAAGTGCCAGTGTTGTATGACAGCCATTCTGGCTTCCAGCTGGAGCACCTGCATCTCTTTGTGTATCTAGGCCTCCTAACTGCTAACAGGGAAAGCCGTGAGGATAGCTCTGTCATACGACTCTTAAATCTCATGCTGTACCCTCCTGTAGTCCAGGTGAAGTCACTACCCAACATACGTAACACTCACACGTGGGTTACGTGCTGGAGAAAGAGAGATGAGAAATGCTCTCTAGTGTCCACCATTGACTTCTGTGGTTTATTCTCAACTGATTCCAAGTCTAGAGGAAACAGGGGTGTCACTGGTTGAATCTTACAGCTCATTTTGTTGAAAAGAACTGATGAACTCCAAATATCACACCCAGGAGGGAAAAGAAAGCAGTCTAACATCCTGTGTTTGCCATTGGGGTTGAGGCGTTGAGAAACGCTGGCGTGGCCTCCCCCATCATAACATTATGAAGTTATTCTATACTTGGTTGACTGCCATGCTCCTACTGTGTTGTTTCCTCAGCAATGCAATGGAAATATCAGATGCTTCCTACCTCTGAGGGCCTATGATTTTGGTTAAGGAGCTAGATGCGAAGGAAGGAACTGTTGGAAAGCATTATGTGTCAGGATCCGACAGGTATTAAATAGAGATCAGAGTTTCTCTTTTTTTTCTTTTTAAATTTGGCAAAGTATTCAAGTAGTAGGTAGGCCTTCCAGGGGCCTTCTGGATTAAGGTGGTTGGTGTTTGTAAGAGAAGCAGTGAAGGATGTCTTTTGCAATGAGAGAGAGAAATACGCCTGGAGGCCTATTAAAGAAGGAAGGAAGGAAGGAAGGAAGGAAGAAGGAAGGAAGGAAGGAAGGAAGGAAGGAAGGAAGGAAGGAAGGAAGGAAGAAAAAAGGAAAGATGGATAGTCTGCATGTGTGTCTGGGTGTGTGTGCATGCATGGGTGTTTCACAGTCACCTTGGCTATAACAGACCTCAGTACAATACCCATACACAATCAAGGTTGAGAGTTAAGCAGGCATAGAGGCAGGGTATAAAAAATCCTAATTCTGGGTAGAAAACTGCATGTCACTTAAGCAGAAGAGTAACTTTGGAGTCACACACTTCTGAGGAAAGAACTGGTGTGGAAGGTGTTAGAAGTGACTTTAAGTAGGTAGTGATGGCTGGGGTAAGAACTTTGAAATGCCAGTGCCATTCACACTTTGACTCCAGTGTCGACAAATCTGGACCCTGCTTTTCACACATTGCAGAACACATTGGGAACAATTAGAATGGACACTTACCCAGCAAACGGAGCCCAGAGGTTGCCACTGCTTTCCCAAGAGCATTGGTGGCTGTGCAAATGTAGGTTCCTTCATTTTCAAGGGAAGCATTCTGCAACAACAGGGATCCATTGAAAAGCAAGGAAACATTGTCACTCAGAGATCCTCCTCTCTTCAACCAAGTTACATTAGGCTGAGGGACACCTTTGGAACAAAAACAAAGATGACAAAGGCAATTCCTTTAAGAACAGGGCCGCAGAACTATGAGACAAATACCATTTAGTGTTTGGAGCACAAGTCAGAAAGTGGGCATGTCATAGATATTAGGAAATGGCTGGTTCAGTTTTTATGGCATGTGTATGAGGAATTGTGGTACAGCAAAGGCTTTGGTCCATGAGGCACCTCATCTGATCATGTATTACATTAGGGAATAGGAGCCAGTGGGATTGCTTTAGTCTGGGAATGGAGGTGACTTTGAAGTTGGG
The DNA here is from genome assembly GCA_021653895.1 of Mastomys natalensis. Lineage (NCBI taxonomy): Eukaryota > Metazoa > Chordata > Mammalia > Rodentia > Muridae > Mastomys > Mastomys natalensis. The sequence goes on from JAJTUV010000507.1 coordinate 446,800, forward strand.
CAAATCACTGGGAAAATGGTTAAAAAGAAGGAGTTGGTGAAGCTGAGAATTACTACTGATGGTCTGTTACCAGGAAGACTTCGGAAAAAAAAATATATATGTCCTTGGAGAAAAAGATTTTCTTCATTACTGAACTTTATTGAAAAGTGTAATTTTAGAGAGCAAGAGGAAGTGGTGAGTTTTGAGTCTGGGTTAGTGAGTCAGAGGATTCAAGGAATATCACAGGAGCCTGGACACAGAGAGAATGTAAGAGCTGAAAAAAAATTCCGTCACCCACGTCTTGATGAGTCTTAACATTATGTCTATCTATTCAGTCTCAGAACAATTTCACTTGATACTTAAGAGTGAAGGTGTCTCAGGCAGTACCTGGGACTGAGCTGGCTTGAGGGATGGCCTCTCCTCCTGAAGTGCTCAGGGTGGGAGACCATGCAATGACTTTCTGAAAAAAGTCATTTCATTACTATTACCATGACATGTGCAGAGTTCCTTGCAGCAGGCTGAAGGCACAGCCCAAGAACTTGGTGGCATTTTCAAATTATGATAGCCACTCCTCCTTCCTAGAAGATGGCCATTGTGTGCTCCGTCTTACAGCTAAGGACTCTGCTAAGCCTTGGGAATTCAGGGTTAGCTGTTCCACCCACTATACAAACATGGCCGGCCATTCAAGTCTCTTAGGGCTTCCACAGATCCACAGACAAGTGCTTACCACACTCATGCACGCACATATACATATAGCACATACTCAGGGTATAAAATGTACGTGTTTTAACTTTTAAATAGTGCTAAAGAGCAAAACAAACAAACCACTCCCTATCCTTGCCACAGAGGGTTGCTCTCCCAAACTGACAGCAGGGCCCCATGGCTAGGGATAAGATCCATACAGCTCATTGAACATAGAGAGGTCAAGCTGGTGTGCCTACATGGGGCCTTCACCTCTAAGTTTTATTCTCTTTGGTGTGGGAAGGTTCTCTGCAGGCTACCAAAAGAGAAACCTGGTCACCAACTCAGCCACAAGCCTTTGACCTACAATCTGTCCTGCCTGCAAGATGTACTGGGGCAATGATGGCACAGAACTTGGAGTAGCCAGCCAATGTTTAGTTTAACTTGAGGTCCACACTACGAGAGGGAGCCCATACCCTATACTTTCTGGATAGCCAGGATAGTCCAGAGACCTAGAGTAGAACCAAACACAACTGGCTAAACAAAACAAAACCAGAACACAATGAAGTGTTTTCTAATGATATTCTGCTATACTCGTAGATTGATGCCTTGTTCAGTTGTCATCAGAGAGGCATTGGTGCCTTGTTCAGTTGTCACCAGACATTAGGTGAAGAGAAAGTCTAAGCTCGAGTTCTCCATAGGGTCTCTCACCTTGGAGATAGGGGAATCCCACAGAATATTTCCAGGCTATGGAAAGATTGTAGGAATCAGAGGGGATGCAGGACACCAGGAGAACATAACCCACCAAATAAACTAAGCAGGGCACATATGGGCTCACAGAGACAAGTGGCAAGCACAAGGCCTGCAAGGGTCTGCACCAGGTTCTTTTTTTTTTTTTTTTCCTCCTGTGAGCAAGCACAGGCTGGGCTCAAAACCCCGGGAGAGACGGCCACCTCGGACTCCAGAGCATGGGACTGGCAACTGCAGCGGTGCGCCACCGCTGGCCGGCTCTGCACCAGGTTCTTATGGCTGTTAGCTTAATGTTTTTGTGGGACTCCTAACAGTGTGAGCAGGTATGTGTCTGAGTCTTTTTGCCAGCATTTAAGACTCTTTTCCTCTGACTGAGTTACCTTGTCTAGCTTCGAAGTGAGGGCTGTCACCTTATCTTACTGTATCTTGATTTGTCATGTTGGTTATTGTTTCTTGGAGGTCTGCTCTTTCTGAAGGGAAACTGAGGGAGAGTGGATATGGGGGAGAGGGGTAGGTGTGTGTGCGGGAGTAGGGGCTGGGAGGGGTGGAAGGAAGGGGAAACTATGGTCAAGATGTATTGAGGGAGAGAAGACTATTTTAAAAAAGACTTCTAAAAAAAAAAAAACCATTCCTAAAGAAGAGGGAACAGGATGTAAAAACTGCTCCTTGGGTGGGAGGGGTGCCGCTCTCCTTCTCTTCTATTGCTTTGTTAACTTTGGACACCACACTGGATTCCACAGCCTTAAGTGTGGACGGAATGTGAAATAAGAACAGGAATGTTATCATGTTTAGATGTAATAGTTGAGGGCTCCAAAACCCAAGTCTGAGTCTGAGTTGGTTGCTCTTAGGGATTTTTATCTCTAATCCTGTGGCTTTGAATGATCTGAGTGTGATTGGAGAAATTTAAAGCTGTTACCTCAAGACTCTCACCCTCTGATTGCACAATCAAATAAATGTAACGTAAGGACTGGTATGAAGGGGGTTTACAGATATGACTAAGTTTACAAGTTAGAGGACTTTAAAATAAGATGCTTATATCTGGATGGACCAATTCAACCTATGAGTCCTGAACATCAGAAAAGTGGAAAAGGAGTGGTATGCGATGTAAAACAGGGTTGCATAGGACAGATGAGGCTGAAGAAGCATTTAGAGAAATCAAAAATATGTGTGGGACATGGTCCTCCACTGATGATTTTGAAATGAAGGGATCCAAGAGCCAAGGAATGCAGGTGACCTCTAAAATCTGGGTGTTGCTTCCAGCTGACAGTAATAAGCAAGTGGGCCCCTGAGTCTGGTAATGAGTAGGAGCTAATTTCTGCCAAAATAACAGAGGGAAGTATATCCCCTGAGTCTCCAGGTAGTAATTAGCCCTCAACAACACTTTCATCTGACCTTTGCCCTCTAGATAGTGCAATCAGTTCAGCCACATTCTACTACTGACTGACCTAAAAAACTGCACAATAATAAATTAGTGTTGTCTTTAGCTTATCAGTTTATAGGAATCTGTTACAGAAGCAATTCAAAATGAATACATTAATAAATGTTACATTGTGTTGGGAAAAGTAGGCTTATACTAAACGGCCAGAGGTTGCTCATGACATGGCATGTATATTTTTAGCTTTTTCTGTACATATATATGTAGAAAAGTCTAGCTTTCTTAAGGTAACAGCTATTAAATACAGAAAGCGAGATTCAGAGCCACACAATTAGATTCAGGACTTCTCTTAACCTGAATTCAGGTAGCTCTCCTGCGTTTCTTAATAAATTCTCTCCCAAGCAGCTTATAGTCGCTGGAGGGTTTGGTTGTGGTAAAAAACAAAACCATATGTACAAATAGCTACACACACATAAATCATATATATCATATATCATCAATCATATACCATATACCATTACCATATACCATATACCATATATCATATATCATATACATATACCATATATATGTACTATTTCTTGATTGCTATCACGTAAAGGAAGTTATGAAGCTTATTTATCTTGTTTTCATCATCCTACTAGATGACTTAATTTTGGTAGATTTTCAATTGTTTTCTGATTTATTTTAAAAAGGCAACAGTATGGGACTAGAGAGATGATGGCTCAGTGGGCAAAAGTGTTTGCTGCTTTTCCAGGGAACCTGAGTTCAGTTCCCAGCACCCATGTCTAAAAGCTCACAACTGCCCATGACTCTAGCTTCACGAGTCTGGTGCCTTCTTCTGACCTCTGAGGATATCTGCACACAAGTACCATTTAGCTATGCACAGATACATATATGTAAACAAAAATAAATCTTTAAAAAGAAATGAGGACTAGGAAGACTACCTTTTATTTCTTTAAGCAAACTATTATATCATTTGAGAGGGTTCTAATTTTATATCTCTCAGTATTTACATTTCTGATCTAATTTCCTTGTCAGTGTTTATAGAATAAAGTTGAGTATAATAGCTTCAGTAGCAGGAACTGTCAAGTAAATATCTGTATCTGCTCCAGGTGCACACACTTAACCTAACCCGAAATTCCTAATGAGTATGATAATTAGAAATCCTAGAGTACTTAAGAGCCTTTCCCAAGGAATACATATTAACAGTGCTCTTCTCAACACTGGATTGAAATGAAACTGGGCTACTGAACACTGACTTTCAAGAGAGTAATCCAGGGTAAGAGTCCTTCCAAATAATTATTTTTCCTTCAGTAATCTGATGTGGTTTCAGCTGACAGCCTCTGAATTAGTACAAAGTCCCTGGAAAAAACCAGCCAGATTCACTCACCTCAGGTGTCCTTGTGCAGTGGCCTACCCACAGGAGGTTTGTTAAAGCAATAGAAAAAATGAAAAGTTAGAGGAGTTCTTTGGGGCCAGTATTAATAACTCTGGCTTTCTAAGGAGGACAAAGCCTTTTCTTTTAGAGTGTCTTGGAAGGCTTGGGTACCATCTTTATAAGGAAGAGCAGTATACCAGAGAGAGAATTTCCAATTCCTACAGCAGTCCAAATGATTAGAGGAGAGGAGAGCCAGGAGCAGAGATGGCCAAGGGGTGGGACACTCTGACTCATCCACAGATCTTCAACTTTCATTTTCAAGCTGTTGGTGCTGACAGCTACCTTGGTAGTGGAAAGCCATCCCAGCATCCTGCTGTGCTTCTGATTGGTGGGGGCAGAAGAGTCTGGACAGTTTAATTCAGTAGCCAAAACCAAAAAGGCCCAGTCTGGTCAGAAAGTGTGTCATGAAGGTTCTGCAATGTCCAAACTCTGGACCTGCATAGCTTAGAGACAAACACACTTGGACAGAAGCCTCCGTATGATGAAGCATATGATGCCAAGTCTGCAGTCAGTGAAAGTCTACAGTTGCTAGCAACACCGCACAGCAATGCTATATGCTGTGAGGCTTTAGATGTGGAGAGACAAAAGCCTAATTGCTAAGAAGACAACACAGGAATTTAGCACCTAAACACATGATATTTGCTGATGTTTTCAAAGGACTGAAGAGACCAGAGAATGCAGGCAGGATTCTTCACACTATTGCGCTTTGCAGGCTTTCAAAACTACAAATGTCTACTTTGTGTAGATAGCTCTGACATGTCAGAACCGACTTAAACTTATTTATCTAACCTCAAAGACAGGCATTCCCACAAGACTCACAGCTCTGATATATCTGGCAGTCTGTTTCCACAACTCTGAAATCGCTTTTGGAAGGTGAATGTTGTGGGAAAAAGTTCAGCCCTTTAGAGGCTGTGAAACATGTACAGCACAGAGTCTGCACCTCAAGGGTGTCTTTAAAGTAGTCAATGTTTAAAAAACAAATTTCCTCCATCCTTGAAAGGCCATGAAATACTCCACACTATAAAATCCTTGGCTTCTGCAGACCGTACTACAATGCCAGCTCTTTACGTAAATACATAGAATCCTTCAGCCATTCTGCTATCTTTTGTTTCTCCCAGCAAGTTCACAATATTCCATGAGTCCTTTTACCACCTCCTCTAGAACAAATGAAGGCCTAAACTAATATTGTCTGCTCCAGGGAATCATGAAGAAATGATGCTGTCAATATATAAGGTAAGAGATTTACTGAACACAGCGTAGGCAACAACAAAGGGAGTTGTCATCAGTAAATGTAACGATAAATGAGAATGCACAGCTACTGGAATCTGAGACAAGACATTAAAGTGACTACATCGAAGAAGTTTTCAATGGCAGGACCGATCAGGCAGCAGAAGTTTGAGGAAACTCCTTTAGAGCTAACTGTGTGCTCTTTTGTCCTTTCCGGAAATGAAAGGCCTAGTTATCATGGAAGCTACACTCAGAACTCCAAATACAAAGCTATGGCTCTCACCATTTGCGGAATTCTCTTGAATAACTATCGGTGTACATTCCCTTTCTAGAAATGATGCCACCAGACTGGTGTTATCAGTACCCCCGGCAATCTGTGCTGACGCTTTAGAAATCATTTGGGTCATGGCATCTATTCCCCAACTCTGTCATTAAAGGTCTTTACCCAAAGTTTTCTAAAAGTTTTCTTATGTCATGGAGGAGGATGTCACCAAGGTCTCTGCATGGGATGGTCAACTCTGACCTTTCAGGACACTCAGGTTCTGCTTCAAGAACTGGGAAGTTCTTCCCAACTTCCAGTCATAGTCTATGAGCTGCTGGATACTATTCTCCAGGGTCTCATCTACAGGCTACAAAGTGTTCATGGCAACTATTCCATGTATTGTCTCAAGGCTAGATCCGTCCAGTAGTTCTTTGAAGAATTACATGCAAAGACAAGGGCTTGTGCCAAACGGACACAATGAAATGAGCTGTTGCTGAAAATGCTGGAGAGCACACATGACACTGAACATGTGCACTGCACACATTGCATAAACCACTGACTCTCGATGTCCAGCATGGGGAGAAGAGTGCTACATAGAGAACTGTGGGTATTCTGATGGCTCAGCCACATGAACAACATTTTGGTAACTTATTCACCTAACACTGGCCTGTAGGTAGACAAACTCATCCAGGTTTTAGAAACTGCATTAAAAAAGAATAATTATCCAGAGGGTATATGCTATAATCTACAGGGGATTCTGGTCAATATGCCAAAACAAAACATCAAAACCCCAAAACAACAACAACAACAAACAGTAACAGCAAAAAATCAGAGGGAGGAGGATTTTTGAGTGGAAGTGTCATTTTAAACACACTTTACTTGCATCTATATTTTTAGATATTTTGAAGATTGTAAATGGATTTCTAATTGATAACTAAAATACACTAACAGTATATATTTCAAATTTATAAGTGAAGAAAAAGCAATTATCCTCATCTTGAACCAATGTGTTCCATTCATAAAATAGGAATAACCAGATAACCCTCAAATTTTATTTTTAATTCTTCTGAAAATCACATATAAAAATTTGTAAGTAAATTAATTTTGGTAAAGATGGCTCTTTCTTTTCCCCTTCCCTTCCCTTCCTTTCCTTTCTCCCCCACCCCCAACTCTTTCTTTCATCACTGTGACTTAGAGACATTTCAGAATCATCATGTATAATATAACACAGTAGTCAATGGCAACAAGACCTGATGGGGTGATGAGACTATCTTAGGAATTTACCCATATAATCCTGGGTCACCACAAATATTTTCTCAAGATCCTTTTTCTGAAAGAGGTATTATTCAACCCAGAAAAGAAAGCTAATAATTTGGCAAGTTAACAACAAAATTCCTAGGTATATGCCAAAATATTTTAACCTAGGCAGAAAAGGCTGAAATTAAGAAATACCGTTACATTTTATAATATGAATCTTCTGAGCTGACTATAATCCCATCCATGAAGGGCTCACCCTATCCTCACTCATCACCTGGAACACCAAGCATAAGAATTCAGTCCAAATTAGGCCCACGTTTCCTACCAATTGCTTGCATACACTCGATGGATGGTTAAGTAGTACGAATGTAACCTCTACTTACTGTCTTTCTACCTTCTTTTATCAATGGGTAGTGAAGGTAATGACAGAAGTATAGGGCTTAACCCTACACCACTGATAAGCTTATACTTTCTAGAAGTGCATTTTAGAAGTGATATATTAAACATACACATTCTAACAATAAAGCTACAAAACCATTGACTTTCTCATGATCTATTTTTGTTGTTTTTTTTTTTATAAAAAAAAACCATCAAATATAGAAAGTTCTATGCACAAAGATATTTATTTTATTGCTATATATAATGGTAAACAAGCAAAAATAGTTTCCAACATTAAAGGAGTAGGTGTGTCACTGTGGGGTGGGCTTTAATGCTCTCATCCTAGCTGCCTGGAAACCAGTCTTCTCCTAGAAGCCTTCAGATGCAGATATAAAACTCTCAGCTCCTCCTGTACCATGTCTGCCTGTGTGCTGCCATGCTTCTACCTTGATGATAATGGACTGAACCTCTGAAACTGTAAGCCAACCCCAATTAAATGTTGTCCTTTATAAGAGTTGCCTTGGCCATGGTGTCTGTTTACAGCAGTAAAACTCTAACCAAACACTCACACAGCAACTACTCATACAGAATTAATGGAGCAATGGTACTGGAGACTAAGCCACAAGAGAAGGCTGATCAATAAGATCTCCAACTAAAACCAGAAGAGACAGTCAAATCAACGTGTATGCAAATAATGACACAAAGTGCAAAAATAATGACAAAGTCAAAGTCATATGGCTCCTCCAAAAAAATTAAATTTCTCAACTACTACATTCTAAAATACTGACATGGGCAAGGTGCTGGATGAAGATCTCAAAAGTGTACTAATGAAAATAGTCAGTAACCTTGGAGGAGATCTGAAGAAGCAAATGAAGTCAGGTTAGAGTTTGCAGAAGCAGCAACAGAGAGGAGAACATCAGCAAAATGGACAGGCAAATCAGCAACATTGAAGGAAAACTCAGGCGGGAAATTAATATTTCTAAAAAGTCATGTAAATACAGGAAATGAAAAGCACATCAATAAAGTGTGCAAACAAAATACCAGGGAAGAAGAACAAAATCAAGGTTCAAATATCAATTTTGAAAAATGAGCAGCACCTACCACAGTACATGAGCCCTGCAATGATATCAAGGTTCTGTCCTGGCTAGTTTTACACCAACCTAACACCAACTACTGTCATCTGAAATGCCCAGCCTATTGTGGGCAGTGGCATCCTAGACTGGTGGTCCTAGGTGTTATAAAGAAAGCAGGCTAAGCAAGCCATGGAAAGCAAGTCAGTAAGCAGCTCCTCCAGTCTCTGTATCAATTCATACCTTCAGGTTCTTGCCCTGCTTGAATTCCTGCCCTGATTTCCAAGCCAGGGAGAAGTATCCTTCCATGGCCTCTGCATCAGCTCCTGTCTCCAGGTTTCTGTCATGTGTGAGTTCCTGCCCTGATTTCCTTTGATGGTGAACAGTGATGTGAAGTAGAGGAACAAACCCTTTCTTCTCCAAGTTGCTTTTGGTCACATTGTTTAATCACAGCAATAGAATCCCTTACTAAGGCAAAGACCAAATTAGGATACAAGCACAACTTGGGACAATGACAACAGCTAAAGGCATATAAAATCTGCTTAGTGTAATCATAGCACAAATTCCCTCAAATCTAGAGAATGAAATGGACATTTAAACACAGAAACATTTAGAACCACAAATAGACAGGTACAGAAAATCATTTCTCAAGAATACATCATAAGATGTCAAAAACACAAAGCAAAGATCTCTCTCTCTCTCTCTCTCTCTCTCTCTCTCTCTCTCTCTCTCTCTCTTGTGTGTGTGTGTGTGTGTGTGTGTGTGTGTGCATGCACACTCGCGTTGTGTGCATGTACATCCATGTCTGTGTCCTTGTCTATATTGGGATGGGATACCAACTCTATACATAAAGACCATATCAGAATAGCATTAACCTCTTAACAAAAGCCAGGACAGCATGGAACTGTATGATTCAAGTCCTAAAAGTAAACAACTGCCAACAAAGATTGTTGCTTTATCCAGCAAACATACATTGGAAACTGGTGGAGAAAGAAAAGCATTTCAAGGCAAGTGGCTCATGACTTCCAAGCCAGCCAGCCCTGCAGAAGACAAAGGGTTAGTACACAGAATTAGATAAAAAAAAAAAAAAAAAGACAGTCTCAAGCATTCAGGAATGAACGTATTTCAGGAAAAGATGAGCAAAGAAGAAGACGGGAATCTCTCATGTCTAACACAGTAAGCCAGTATAAGCTCCTCAAATTAATAAGGAGAAAGAAGATAACAAATATTAACAAACCAGAAAAGCAAAGAAAAGCTGTAAGAATTACTAAACATCTTGAAATAATAATCTTACTTGTAAAAGCTTCAACTCTCACCAATAAAGGGAAAGAGACTGATTGATTAGATTTGAAACAAACAACAACAGAAACCCAACCAAACAAAAATACTTGACCTTTGTAGCTGGAAAGATAACTTGTAGTTAAGAGCACTAGCTGCTCTCCCAGTGAACCCAAGCTTGGTTCTCAGTACCTGCAAAGGACATAAAGACCCAGAAGGGCCTATAAATCTAGCTCCAGGGGACTAGACGCCCTCTTCTGGTCTTCGTGGGGATCTGCACACTCATAGGCTACAACCACATGGATACATACACATTCACATAAAAAAAGAAAAGAAAAATAATTCTTAAAACAACAAGAACTCTGGCCCTTGTAAAGGGTTGGTCTGATGCTGCTTATAGTCTAATGCTAAGTTCTCAAGATGTTGTTGCCCCGCAGCAAGCAAATCCTTACATACAGCAATTGATGCTTATAGGAGCCTTATTCCCTAATTCAACTGGTCAATAAAAGTCTAAAGCCTGTGATTGGGCAGTGGAAGGAGAAAGGTGGGGCTTGAGGATCAAGTGAAGGGGTTGCAGGTAGAGGAAGGGAGGGGAAGAAAGAAGGTGGAGGGAGGTAGAGGAGGCTGCCATGAAAGGAGATGAACCATGAGTGAGTGATCAGGAGAAACAGCAAGTAACAAGAAACTTTAATAGCTGGAGAATAAGTCAGAATAGCTCCAAACCTGCCCAATCTAGGCTTAGAGCTTGTAAATAAAGTACCTGGATTATGTCTTTTATACAGACTAGCTAGGATTATAAATTTATTTTACCAGCCCCAATTATCTGTTACCTCTAAGAAACAGCTTACTCATGAAAGCCAATTTGTGAAGTGAATGGGAACCCCAGAGAGGCTGGAATCAGTATCCTGATCCCTGGTGAAATAGAATCCAAAACCAAATTAAAGGACACGAAGAAGGCTACTATATACTAATGAAAAGAATTCATCAAAGAAGATATAACTATTTTAAATAAATGCATTGAATGTTGGACACCTGACTTTCATAAAACTAATAAGCCTGTTTCATAAAAGAGGGCTGGACTCACAGGCCTCTAAGATCTTTAAATATTTAACTGTACATATTTTTTTTTAAATCTCAACCACACCTTACTATATCTCAAGAGAGATTTCTTTCCATATTTTGACTTCATCCATTTATGAGGCAAGATGGGGCCAGATCCAGGCTGTTTAACACAGCTCTTCTACCTGTGGACATCTGGACACTGGACATGTAGAAAGAGTTGTGCATCCAGAGGACATGAGGACATAATCAAGACATGACACACTTTTCCCAAGGGCTAGTCACACTGCCAAATCTCCCCTTTCATTCTGACTTACTTCCCTCTTGTATGTTACTTTCTCTTCAACAGCAGTGTTCACATAAATGAGAGACTCCCTTTTCAAATATATCAAATTCTGGCTTCACTGTATTACAGATTCTTACATTATTCGCTTCTTTTCTTTTTATTACAACCAGATTTTCCAAATCATAACATAGATAATTGGGTTTTTCATCGGCTAGTAGTTTAGCCACACACACTGTTTTTGTGAAGGATATTGTATCTACCTGTTTTGTACGTGTTTGCTGCACACTCGTGGGTTCTTTCCACACACACATTCTAATAGTTGGTGAGAACGAAAGATCCCCAGGTTCAGGTTCCAGCTGGCCAGGTACCCTCAGCTCTCTCCCCTCATTTATTATCATTTTGTCCCATATTCCTGCCAGGGACCTAAGGCTCAGAGTAGAATTTCCTTCAGGACATCCCACCCCAGTGACTCATTCCATAACAGAAAACAAATGGCCAGGGAGACAGTATGGCAGAGACACAGGAGACAGCAGGGCAGAGGCAGGCTGTGGGAGAAACATGAGTGACCCCAGATCAAGGGACATTTAAATCTGTTTTGTAGAAATTTCTCCAACAATAAGAAAGCACCATAGCTAGAGTCAAGGTTCTAACCACAAATCTTCCTTTTCCGCTCTCAAACCAGGGGTGAATCTGCACTCTTCCCTGCAGCCACAAAGGAGCTGTGGAGCACAGCAGGCTGTGCTCTCCCTTGGCCTCAAGGAGGCAAATCTCATGAAAATAATTTCTGGTTCTTATCATCTAGTTGCTCTAAATTTGTTTTTCCAGCATACACTCTGGCTGGCCATACCTGCAACTCCAGTTTTCCATATTCTTGCCAACCCTTAGTAGTGTGAAACTCTCGAAGTTTTCCAACATAACAGATCCAAGAGGGGCATCATCTCATTCGTAATCTCATTACTAATGAGAACAGAAACACTACGAATCTTTCCTATCGTGGGCTTCAGTTCTGACAACTGCTGGCTCCTATGGCTGGCTTACTGTTACATTTGGCAGTTTGTGCTTAATTTGATTCATAGCAATCACTTATATATCATGGATACTGTGTGATAAGTATTTTCTCCCAGAAATGTAGCTTTTAAAAATTTGTTGACAAAGTTTTGAAATGCTAACAGCAAAATTGGTCAAAATACTATTCATATATCAGGAAATTCAGCCTTTAAAATCCTATGATTCAATAGTTCAAGGGCACTCATAGAGGTCTCTAATTACCATGACACACTAGGAATTTTATTTATGATTTGCAATTCTAGTGTGAATTTCTGTCATTCCCAAATAATAAGCATATCTCTTGTTAAATGAAAAATTAATTTTTTCATATTTTCAGATATTTAATCAGGATCATTTTGGGTAGTGGTTATTTTTCATATTTATAACCAATTATCACATCACCACTTACTTAGAATTTTGCCTTTTCATTCTACCACTACTAGCTCCTGGGATTTTCTAAATACTGAATCTGCTGTGGGATCTACATTCTGTTCCATTTCTTGTCTGTCTCTTTTCAATAGCACACTGCTCTTAGTCCTCTGGCTTTATAAGAAATCTCTATAACTGAGGGAGACATGTGAATGAAGCCCTGGTCACTGTGGGACACAGCACAGCAACCTGACGAGTCCGCTCTACCTTTAAGCTCTCCGGGACCACAGAGCTTTGCTGCATTACACCAGTCTTCCTTTGTCTCCAGTCCTTTCTTGCTCGCTGGTAAATACTTTCAATGACAACTGGTAAATACCTTCAATATCAAACACTGATGCAGCATGACTTAAAGTAGATAATTGCAAGTTAGGCACAGAAGCACATGCTGGTAACCCAGCACTCTAGAAGCAGAAACAGTCATATGAAGAGCTCAAGGCCATCCTTGATTCTATAGTGAGTTCAAGGCCTGTCTGAGCAACCTGAGACTTTATCTTAACCAAAACCAAAGAAACCCAGCTTCAATAAATTAACTATTTGTAAGCATTGCAAAAATATTTACATTCTTGATGAAAATTCTCCTTAAAGATTTATTTATTTATATGAGTACACTGCAGCTGTCTTCAGATACATACTAGAAGAGTGCACCGAATCACATTACAGATGGTTGTGAGTCACCATGTGGTTGCTGGGAATTGAACTCAGGATATCTGGCAGAACAGTCAGTGCTCTTAACCACTGAGCCATTTCTTCAGCCTCTCCCTCCTTCCTTTTTTTTTTTTTTTTTTTTTAATTCTCCTTAATTACACACATGACTGTGCTTAGTTTAGAAGCAGCTTAAATCTATGCATTTGCTCTTATGTCCATTGCTAGAGTTCTCTACGTCCCACATGGTTAAGTTTCTGCTGAGGCCATATGCTGCTCCCTGCTTCAGAAGAATTCTGAAGCAGATGTATATACTGCATGTTCTAACTAGTGTTCTATGCTGTTTGTATTCTTCAGTAAACCCAACCTTTTGTGCTGTTTCACTTTCTCAGAGGAACAGGTGTCAGGCGTCCCTCACACTTTAGAGGCTTTCTACTTTTGGTGGCTGTGCCATAGAGCTTTGGCAGTTCCATCCTTTCAGGAACCATTATTTTCCTAGCTCAAGCCCATTTGTCTGCGCTCCAGAGAGCTTAGAAACCAAAGAGGAACTGACACATAGTAAAACTTCTACACCCTGGGCTCTCATTGGCTGCATCTGGTGAGCTCAGAGAGTGACTCAGACATGAGAGTACACACAGAACAGAAAATTACAGGGGACGGGCTGGAGACGTGTTTCTGTTTATAATGATGCCCCCAAACCTGAGGCCTTGAATTCTGTCCCTAGTCCCACACAATGGAATGGAAGAGCTGCCTCTTGAATTTGTCCTCGGACTTCCACATGTGTGGAAGTGCATGTGCCAAAAACTGTAAGAGAAAATTATATGGTAAACAGTGTGTATGCCATGCGCTCATATGAAAGAAACAATTAGACAACAATGGTATTTGCTGCCCTTTGCTTTCCGATCCTTAACAGAAGGTGGCAGAGATGAAGCCCACTCCCCAACACCCCCGATCACAAGGAAGTTTTTGATAACACAAACAACCTTTTTAGGACAAAACATTTTACCTTTAGAAATGGTGGTTTTTTTTCTAGTTCTGTCATTTAATCAAATTAATAGAAAAATCTTAATAGAAACATCTCTAAGGGTGGATAGAGATAAACATTATTGATATCTATACTATGTAAGTTGTCTATGACAAAAATTATGAATTTGTCTAGAAGTTCTAGGTATGTGCTTTGGGATAAAAAGTATACCAACAACAAACCTACCAGAAAACAATTTAAGAGCAACTCTTTTTTCTAAAAAAAAAAAAAAAAGATACATCCTTCCAAATGATAAAGTTCTTCATTTGTTATATGAAAAATATAATTTAGAAGGAAGTATTTGATTTGTGAATTATGTTATATACTTATCTATAAAACAAAAGACTAAATTAGATGACAACAAAGTCCCTTCTACTCCTAGAATATATTTTCTGTTTTGGAGAGGAGGCTGAGGCAGATGCGTGACTCATACATGATTGTATCCTGGCTAGTTACACAGTTGTCTGTCAATTCACATTTTCTGACTTTTTATCCGCTTCACCATTTGCCTTTAAAATGATGACTCCCCATAGAAAGCTAAGCTGGCTGTAGCTTCTGCCTGTGAGGAAACATCGATCTCACTTACAGGTTCGTTTAAAATCGAGCAGAACGTAATCATGCTAGCTTCAGTGCGATTCCCACTTTGAGAGGGAAAGAACCTCTGAGGGAATTCTGGGGTCTGTGTCCACAGACAAGGGCTGATGGGCACTAAAGACCAAAGGGAATATTTCTAGACAAGCTGAATGGCAGGAAAAGGTGAATACTCCCAACTCTGAGCTTCACTGGAGAGGAGGAAGAGGAGGAGGAGGAGGAAGACTGCCCACCACCCATATAATAGGGCAGAAGGGGCTGCCAGAGTCAGGAAGGGACCAGTTCATATTTTGCCTGAGTGATTAAGAGACCAGACCTGAGTTTAATAGTCTTCTGGAGACTTTGTTTATGAAAACAGTTTCCACTCTATCTAGTCCCTGACTCAGGACAGCAAATAGCAGGCCACAAGCATTTTGATGGCCCCTTCACAGTTTGATTTTAAATGATCAGGAAGTTAAAATTTAAAAAGAAACACTAAAAGTTGAGGTTTCTCTTAATGGAAGTCACATCCAGTTTTTAGAATCCTCTGCAGGTGGAGGGCTACAGAAACTGGAGACGTCTGTGGCTTGGCGTCTGAACAGCTCCGTTCTGCTTTTCTCCTTGCCCTGGCTAGAGAATGCAGGCCTGTTCTGTAATGGTGGGTCCATTTTTGCCAGAAAAAATTCACATATTTGTGGGTGGAGTCAGTTGGGAGGCTGGGAGATCTGTCAAAAGTCTGCATAGGCCAAATACTGCAAGGACTGCCAGGGGTTGAAAACTAATACCTCAGAGGTTAGCAAATTTCCAATGTTCTTGGAGCCAAAGGTGTGCTCCGAGAAGTTAGGAAAGTTAGGAGACCATTACGGGGAAGGGCCAGAAGGGAGATGGATGAGTGTGACCCAGGTCCTTTCGTAACACCCATCATGCTACTGGACAGCCTCAGGGACCTCCCTGCAGTCACACTGCATTGTGAAATTGGTTCTCTTGAATTACCTCTGGCAAAGAAGAAGGACGGGAGGTTCATACAACTCAGGAAGTTAACTAGACCTACAAGACCTTGCACACTCCCAAGATTAAAAGAAGCAAAGTACCCCACCTCAAGGTCAAATAAGCAGGAAGCAGTTGCTAGAGCAGTGGAATATCTGTGGCAGAGCTGCCTACACATAATGCAGAGAGCAGTTGAGTTGCAGCTTTGGGGAATGTCAGTCATGCTGGGATGAGCTGTTAGGTGATGTAACTGCTTGAGTCTTTCAGGCTCCTGTAAGTCACCCCAATAAACTCAGTGCTTTAAACTCACACTAGATTTGAATGGAATTTTGTTGTTGTTGTTGGCAGCAGCCTATAGGAGATCAATAAACACTTTCCCACAACTCCCCAGTGGATAGTTCTCTGTTCATCGGCAGAGAACATCAAGGGTGGCTGTAAACACAGGGTGTCTTATTAATCCTTGGATATTGAGGTATATAATTGTACGAACAACTAAGTCAATGCACATAAGTTAAGGACATATAGAAAGTTCATTTTAAATTAGTACGTCTTAATGTTTTATGTTTCTCTAAGAAAGTGATCTAAAGCTACTAACACAAGAACCTGCCCATTTTACACCTATAGACGTATGCAGAATAAGTGTTTGTCTATGTTCTGGAGACTAACGACTGCAGGTTAAGACTTAAGAATGCCTGGCTTGGAGTGGCAACATAGCCCTAGTTCAGCCAGAGTCAGACTAAAAGTTTTACTTTCATTGATAAGAGAATGGGTCTGTAGGGTTGTGCGTGAAACTCAGTGGTAGAATGCTTGCCTATGGTCCATCCTTAGCTCTTCAAATAGTCATTTATAAAGGAGATATGCCTACATTAGTAAAGATGCCAGGAAGTGCCACCAACACACAGGCTCCCGAGGCCCACTTAAGGACAGTCTGAGACATTACTAGTCCTAAACCTGGCTTTGCCAAGGAGAGCCTTTGTGTAACTGGAAGATATATTTAACAATTTTTCAAAATCTCTTTTCTCAGATTCCACAGTCACCATACAACCTCATAACTGAAAGTTTCTCTGTATTATAGATCAGCACACACACATTTCTCTGACTTTCCCAGGATGAACATGGCAGTGTGTATGTCATTCACAGCCCACAGTGGAGATAAACAAAGTGGGAATCTGTCCTAAATGCACCCCCTCTGTCTTTCTGCACCCCAGTGTGTGTGTGTGTGTGTGTGTGTGTGTGTGTGTGTGATATATATGATATATGATATATCACACACACACAGACAGAGACAGAGAGAGAGAGAGAGACAGAGAGAGAGAGAATGAATATACATGTGCACGCAGATGCTTAAATATGTAAAAGTCCAAGGTCAATACTGGCTACTTCCTTCAATCACTTATCTTTTGAGACAGGGTCTCTCACTAAATCTAGAATTCACTGACTAGCAAACTCTAGGAATCTGCCCATCTCCTCATCCTACCCCACAGAGCTTGGGTTATAGACATAAGCTACTGGGCCCCAGCTTTTTTACCTGCATGCTTCAGATCTGAACGTAGGCCTTCATGCTTGTGGAGCAAAGAAAGGCTTTATTGAGCCATCTCTCCAGTCCTGACATGAGCTCACTTTTGAGAGTTAGATGTACTGTGAGAGTATTAGAAACCACAACGTCATGTCCATCAGGCGGTGTGGAGAACACTAGCTGTCACTTTCTGGCACTTGGTTGGCCAAATACCTTCACACTGGAAATGATAATATTTACCTTTTACAGGGCAGTGGATTGTCACATTTGCTTGAAGGGCTGCTTCCACAGTGCCTCCCACAACAACAGACAGATGGTTGCGTTCTGGTCTGGTGACATTTCTTTCAATAGACAAGATGACAGGTGCCTCTTAAATCAAAAGAAGCAAAAACTGTGTAAGGTTTAAGCTCTTCTTCAATGACAAGCATCATTTACTTATTGAAAGCAGGAAAGAGTGCTGGCCTCTTCATCCTCTGTGGTGAATCATACAGATTGCACCCCCACACATAACTACAGGTACTTAGTCCAGAGGTGATGGATAGGCGAATGATGGATGGTGGATGGATGGATGGACAGACAGATGGATGGATGGATAGGTAGATGGATAGGTGGATGGATGTGGACATTCAAAAGTACTTTGAAACAACCATGTAAAAAGTGAAGATGTATTATTATCTTCATAACCAAAATTAAAGTTAACTCCTTGATAATATCACAAAGAAAAACTCAGTTCACAAGATGAAAAATTCTATGGCAGATCAGATTAGCATCTCTCACATACAGTCTTGGGTGAGTTGATACAAGCCCAAAACACTAGTGATTGTGACCATCTGACACTTTATGGGAGGAGGGAAGTGGGGTAGGGCAGTGGATCCTGGTCTATCCTGTTGCCCTTTGTGATTGTTATTCAGGATGGAGAAGGCTCTTTCAAGGCCCTTCCCACTAAGGTAAGAATAAGCCAGATTCAGTTAACATGTGTACATAGCACCACACTGCTCAGCAGCCACAAGACCAGAGCTACTTCTTAATAAAAGCAAAGCATGCCAGTGCACAAAGTAGTATGGTCAGACACTTCAGCAACAATATACTTTCTAAAATACACCCACATACTAAGTTTTTTTTTAGGGCCAGAGACAGATTAACTTGCCAAGTGCAGAATACATGTTGTGTCCAAGGCTCATTTAAAGTTGTACTGGGAAAGACCAGGTAGGCAGGAGCTCACAACTCCTATTGACCTTCTCTTAACCATGTACACATGCAAACTTCTTGCCTGCTGGGCTTTAGTAGAAATCCCAGTAAGAAGTATTCAGTGATCTCATAGCTATTCACCCTACAGTATGTGGCTGAGAGACACCCCTTCTCATATTATCTAAATAAATGCATGCCCCCTTAAAACAGTAAAGTTATCTCTATTGAATGGGGTTTCTGTTTTGTTTTGGCTGTTGTTTTTATTGAAAGGAAGCTGCTGGGGCACCTCCTTTAAGACATCTCTCTATACTGCAAAAATTCTTCATTTATAAACTCAATGAGGCTATCTCAAGTAGATTAGCACCATTTGGAGAAGTCAGAATTTGGCATTTTAATTAATGTGAAACAAATAGCCACATAAAACCACCATGGAAGATATGGTAAAGAGAAAGCCAAGGGTCAGGAATTCATTCAAGGACTTTCACTCCTTGAAATTCCATATGTAACTAATAGACTCACTTATTAACTCAGTCAGGACACATGCTTTGTCCATCTATGTGCATCTTTGTGTGAGGCAGATAGTGAAAATGTAGAATAAGAACACATGCACTCTTGATCTCAAGAAGCCTGGGGTATGGCTTTCTCAGAATGCCTGGGGGCAGCAGAAAATTATCCTGAAGAAAACAAATAATGGGACTTCTTTGGCTGCAAGGACTTCTTTGGTTGTCACAGCTCATCCTTTGCCTCGTAAGGACCTCACATCAGCCCTACCAGAAGTCTAGGTTATCTGAGGATAGACTTCGGAGCAGGCTTAGGAGCACGGGTAGAGGAGGCGTCTCCTAGTTGCTATATGAACTACAGGGTTCTGTGCTTGTTTCAAAGATGCTAATGAGTACAAGGCACAGCATCCAGGTGAAAACAAAGGCCTGAAGGCTCTACCTTGGGAAGGCAGCCAGCCTCTGGTTGTCCAGGCTCAAGAACCTTTCTACACCAACAGGTCCAACTTTCTCAGCTTGTGGATGACAAGTGCCTGTCACATAGCTCAGGATCTAGGTGACCAAACTGCATTCTAACCCCTGATGTTCTCTCTATTCTCACCTTGGTCTATGTAATTGACAAAGCAGAAGAAAAGAGAGTAGTGAGCAAGGGAGTGGCTCTCGTTTCCTTCTAGACCCAGAACACGATCTTGCCACAAGGAACTGCTGCTGACAACTTCAACAGGGAAAAGTGATCTTCTCTTGTAAAAAGCACTTTGATACAAAATGTCAATGCTCACGGCCTGTGAAGATATATGCTGGTACAAAGTCATAACCCGTGGGTAGGTAGTGCTGGCTAAGGATTAGCCAGTGTGCCATTGAGAGGAAAGTGCCAGCTTTAGTGATTCTCATTCCTCACCTGATGGAACTTTAAAAACTCTATAACATCCACATTGCCAATTAATCTCCATCCGGTTAATCCCCAATTTGTTGAAAGTAAGCCTTACAAACACTGTTTCCAGAGACCCAGGAACACATTTAACAGCCAAGCAACAAACTCATTCCAAATTTACTAAAGCAGCACTCTAGGTAGCATATAGCAGTGTGTGGGCAAGCCCTATACACCTATACACACTCAAGTTTTAGAGTTCTAGCATTTCTGGTGATAGACAAAGCAGCAACCACAAGACCACCGGACACTCTAGGTGTCACCCAGAGGCATTACCTGCAAATAGAACCAATGAGCTTTCCACATCAGAACCAAGATGACTGGCTACGGAACATTCATATATCCCTTGCTCTTTCCTTGTAGGATTCTGTATCTGCATCTTCCCGGTTTCATCCAAAATGATCCTGTAAGAGTTACCGTGAGAATACACACAAGTAACACACATGATTGCTATAGGGACATTGCAGGTTAGGGAGAATGGAGACTACAAAATTATAGGCTTTGGTCTGGCATGGAGCACTAATGATCATGTCCAGCTCCCTGCCTAGAGGAAGAAACTGTATCTGGAAGAGTGAGGAAGGCTTCCTTCTTGTCTTAGATTAGAGTGTACTTTCAGCAGGATGGGATTTGGACATGTATACTAGCTTCCATCTTGGTTTTATTATAGTTTATAGGAAAAAAAATGTCAGGCAAGCTGTGCATCTCAGCAGCTGCTAGGAAAAGGACTGGCAGAGAGAAGGGAAAAGCCATGCCATCTTGAGTTGAGCAGACACAAATGTCAGATACATTGTAAACAATGTAGTCACATGGCAAGGAGGGGGGTTTAGAGATAAAGAAGTGTAAGCTATCAAAGGAAAAAGAAGAAGAGGAGGAGAAAGAGGAAGAGAACGGGAGGGGAAGGAGGAGAAGAAAGAAGAGCAGGAAGAAGAAGAAGAAGGAGGAGGAGAAGGAGGGGGAGGAGGAGGAGGAGGACAACGACAACGACAACAACACAACACAACATGCTAGGATAAGAAAAAAAGTTCCATGGTCCTAAGTCAGACGCAGAACCTCAGAACAATCACATTGTGATTTGCAGAAACTGGCCTATAGGACAGTAATTCTGGAAAAGAAAAGTAAAGTACCTTTCTTAAGCAATAGTTAGCCCACCTATCTATTTAGTTAGCATGGCTTAAGGTGGGCCTGCTCTGCTAGGGGCAAGACTCTCCTCCTTGAGTGATATAATGGTCCTTTGGTCATGTGATTGACTTGCCCAACTCTAATGTTAGATGTCCACATAGGCCAGTGATTCTATTCTCTTGACCGTGAGTTTTTCCTTAATCGGCCTTTATCATTCTTTAACAGTACCAAACAAATTAAACCAGTCCCAGAAAGCCAAATATCCTGTTTGTTTTTTCTCATTTGTTGTTCCTAGATTTTGTTTACACACACACACACACACACACACACACACACACACACACACACAGCATTTCTTCTTAGGAGAAGAAATGTGAAAGTTTCCAAGGAAACTAAACTAGGCACCAATAAGGTCCTACCAAGGGCGCTCTTAGGTACTCACTTCACAGAGGGCTGCAGCAGCGTTCCATCCTTGGTCCACATGTATGTGGCCTCACTGCTGGGAGTAATGAGGTTGCAAAGGATATTGATGACCTCTGTGCTTTTTGTAATGTACACTGTATTCCCAATCCTTGCATTTATTGTTTTGTTAAATGAAACTGAAGGGGTAGGGTTTGCCTCATGAGAACAGGTCCTTTTGGCTTAAAAGTCAGCTTGCCTGAGTGTTTTACTGTGGGGCTTTTAGGAATTCTTCCTGTCTCCCTCTGAGCTGAGTCTCAGGTGCATCTTCCTCATGGATACCCCTCCACTGCACAGGCGTTGGCTGAGCCTTGGCCAACTCAGCTACTAGCTGATATATCATCTGGGATGCAAGGTCGTCGCTAGCTTCTCCCGTCTCCATAAGCTGGCTCATGTTTCTTATAAGCTCATCAAATTGGGCTGTGTCCATGCTGTAGGCTCCCTGCTTCATGGCTGCTTCAAACTGCTTGTTCTTAAACTCCCAGGAGTTGTCATTTCCTTCAGAGGTCCTACACGGCCCGAACAGAGCTCTCAAGAAAGGCTGCTTATTGATTTCACCATCCCGCAGATAAAGGTCATTTTTGTTATTCCACATCTGGCGCATTTTATGCCATGTGGCTCCCAAACTATTGGCTTCATTATGGTCCACCCCAGGGTGACCCCTCAAGTGCTCTCGTAGGGATGGGTGTGCGATGAGTCGGTTGTCAGTCCCGATGAGCTTGAGAACAACTGTTTCCTGTGCAGAGCCTGCAATGCATCTGTACACACCAATGTCAGGGGCGGCAAGACTGTGGATTTTCAGTGAACTGACTTGGTGATGCCAAGCTGCTTAGAGTTCTTCAGGCAATGGCCATCCTTCTCCCACTGGATTAGAGACTTCTGGAAGCGTCGTACTGGGCATCTGATGATCACAGATGTATTGAGCAGCAAGTAGGCTCTACTGCCGACAGTCAGGTTGATCCGCTTCTCTTCCCTTGTCTGGATATAGACTCTCCGGACACCAAGAATCTGGGGGCCCCTCTCTCCGAGTCTTGTCTTTTTTCCCAGTTTTGCTTCTGCAGGGGAAAAAGGAAAGAAAATAAATTGAAAGAAATCACTCACGAGTAAAGGTTATTGACTGAAAATTTCTGAGGCTGATTGAGCTAGACCTACTAATGTCTGTCTGTCTCTCTAATTCTTTAAAAACATGAGAATAAAAACATTAAAAATATCTTACATCCATATCTTGGGGTTAACTTCACAGCTATCTAGTACTTTAGCAAGAATGGATGCAAGTTTGAGTGTGTTGCTTGTATGTATTTATTTTATGTTGCCTGTATGTAATATTTATTTTATGAAGTCTCGCTTTGGAAGGCATGAGGTTCAATGACTCAGTAAAATAGAGGAAAGGTTACTTCTATAGTTGAAGGATGTTTGTTCTATGCCACAGTGGCATATGGCTTGACTAGTCCTTAATGTCTGTGTACAAGTCTCCACCAATAGGAAGATTCTGCAATATGTTGCCTGCCCACTACCTGTCAGGGCCTTCATTGAGTTTGTTTGGCTTAAACCACAGGTACACCAAATCTGAATGAAGAGGCAAGAGAAGGTGAATGAACACATTTAAAAGGTCTGAAAAGGATAATAGAATGGGTCAAGCTCAGAATCTAACCCAAATATGGGTGTCTGAGGAAGTAAAGGAGTGTGTTCAAAATCAGAATGGTATAATAGAATAGGCACTTTAAAGCCAGACGACTCTGAGTTTGAATCCCAGCTCTGATGTTAGGACTTTTATCAGAAGAGTGTGAGAGTTAAGCCCATTTACTTAGATCACATATACCTTGCAGTAGCAGGCACACATGGGCTCTCATATTTGATGCCTTCAACCACCAGCCAGATGGCAAAGGAAGTCACAGGACAGACTAAGGAAATCAGAGTTGAGGCTGAGCCTCATTTGCTATCAGACATTGACTCTAGTTAATGGGTTGAGACAAAAGGGAATAGAAGCCCAATCTGTCCCTAAGATAACAGCGTTCACTCTTGTTTTACTGAAGGGACGCTCATCTACTTTGGGGTGATGTGGGAGTAAGTCTGATTACTCTTTGATGATACGTGCTGGTCCCTGGACAAATCACAGGGTGTGGGATTGAGGGCTAGTAGGCACTGGCAAGTAGTGGAAGTGAGGCATTGCTAGATTCAGAAAAGATCCTACCCTATTCCAGCCCTGGAAGAGTCACTGTGGAAGAAAAAAAGACATGTTGAGATCCAAGAAAATGGCATTTTCAGGTCCTTGGAACTAACTATAAGGTACTTTGGGGATGTTTGTTCATAAGAATTACTTCTAGAATCCTGTGGGTGGCCACTGAGATTTAGAAATAGTATATCTGTAGTAAAGAAGCTTCCTGGTGAGGAACAAGCATAGTGAGTTGACATACAAAATCCATTCAGAGCCAGTTAAAAATTCAGGCCTATTGACCTCAAGAGGCCTTGGGTTTTGTTCAAGAACCCTCAGCCCTCAGCTCATCTCTGGACAATGTCATGTACACATGCTTATCTGCTTCCTCACAGGCATGATAGTGTTCACAGAGGATGTCACCCTGGCCACAGCCAAACAAAGAATATAGGTTTTTGTTTATTTGTTTTTGATTGACAACATAAGGTTTTGCACTTACTGTCCCTTAACAATGATGGAAAAAAAAGCAAGCAAGCAACCAAGCAAAAAAAGTACAGAGGATTCCTTGATGAATTCATAGTCCCTTCATCACTACAGACAGTGATGGATTGAAGGACTTAGTGAGCACATCAGGAGACCAATCAATAAATAGATACTGACTATTGACTCACCACAATGCTCTTATGATACTTCAAGACATTCTAATTTATGGGGTGCAGTTAAGGCATCAGGGTTTTAGAAAGCTCTTCAACTCACTGGAAAGCTCAACTAGCTTGAGGAGGGTCATCTGGAGTACCACTGATTAAACCAACATGGTAGACAAGGGCACTCTTGGCCCAGTTTCTTCTATTCGTGACAGTTGATGAGCTGCTACTAGTAAGGCGGGAAGGGGATTAGAAAGAGCATCATATTGTGTGTGAGCATCCTGCTCAAGTCACTGTCACATTCATGTCTTTCCTAAGATGGTGGAGGGAGCACTTCTATCTGGTCTTACATCAGGTACCATTGTACTTTAAGTCATACTTTTGTGTAACAGGTTTCTCAGAAACATGGCCAATGGATAGCTTTGAAATTCAGTCTTCTAGAACAATGCCAAGTTCCAACAATGGGATCCATGCAAAGTGAAGAGAAAATTTCTTGCAGTAAGAGTCCTCTCCATAAAGAGTGAATATTGACTAGCATGGGGACTGAACCACTTATAGGAAATTATCTAACTGAATGAGGTTGGTTGAGGACAATATAGGATGATGTGAGGCCCACCAAGCATTTCGATTCTTGGGACTCAATGACTCAACATGGACATGGGCTTACCAATAGCCTTCAAGATGTCACTTATGCAGACTTGGAGTTGATAGCATCTGATTCCTAACGCAGGCCATAAAGCCTGCATATAGCAAGCAGGGCTCAGCTTTAGGTAGAGCACCTGACACATGACCAATGAAGCATGAAACCTACATGTTCCTCTGGTTGCATGACCATTTATAGAAGGCAAACCCTATGGTTCCATTTCCCCCCTTCCTAGTCTTGCCTTGGCAATTGCTCACACTGAGGGTATGCAGCAGTTCAGGTAGCAGAGGTTCAGGGAGTAAAGCAAGATTATCCTGGAGGAAGACACTCAGCAAACTTGTGAAGCTATCAGGCTCCATGTATGGAAAACTCATATTTGGAAACTTCATAGTCAGTTTCCCCAGTTTCCCGTTTGGTTCTCCTGAGTCCCTTCAGAGAAGTCCCTAGAGTGTGGTGTCATTGGATCAGATCTTGGAGGAAAAAGATTGATCTGATTTGGGCTTTCTGTCTTTCTCACATCTGGAACTATTCCAACACTAACATTGGCCAAGCCTGATGAGACCAGGGCATCATTATCCACACAGACAATATCTTTTTGGAAGGGCTTCTGGGCTGTGTGATGATGGTATATCACAATACTCTTCTATTCTGCAGGACATGACAGGTACACAATCGTGGTTTTTCTAAAAAAAAAAAAAAAAAAAAAAAAAGCAGACCAGAAAAATCACTTGAAAGTAATTTCTAAAGTTAAAGATAACCAGGGACTCTCACCTCAAATCTGCCCTGATACTTCCTCAAAAAAATAAAATACATGCTTGCTACACTTAGCCTTTTCATAATTGAGGTCTATGGATAAGGAAAGGCAAGACCATCTGGCAACAGTGTCGATTAAGTGGATCACCAGAAAAGACAGCTAAGTGGACTGCCTTCTAGTTTAAGAGCAGAAGGTTGGGAAATAATAGGGATATATGGAAGTTCCAGATGTCACAGTGAGGCATTAACCAATAAGGTACGAGAACAGGAAGTGTGGGTGTCATACCACTATGGTGATGGCATGAAAGAATTGTTGGGGTTGGGAAGTGTAGCTATTAAGTATTAGCAAGGTCATCAATAAGGAACTTGATTGCCCCATGTATTGGCAAATGTTGGTAAGGAAGATAAGACCTAGTGGTGTGTCCTCCAGTAAAGTAGAAAGTGTCTTGAAGACCTACCTACTGAGCCTTATAATGTCTAAGGAGAATGGTTAAAATGGCATACATAGGAGGGGAGAACACAGAACCAACGGAGACAGACAGGAGGATGGAAAGTACCCTGCTCATCATCTGACCCTAAGATTCAGCATTGGAGGGAAAGAATGTTCTATAAATGCTCAGAGAAAGCTCATCACAGCATGGGCAAGCAAGTTCCATTTATCAAAGGTTATGGCTGGAGACCAGACATCGGCAGAACTGTAGGTCAGTTCAGGGTGGCTGGCTCTTGTTAGGAACATCCTGTCTCCTGTTGCGTCTATGGCCTACATGGTCAACAGGCTATGGACTATAGTGGGGTAAAGAAAAATGCTTGGGTGACTGGGAAGCTGTATTGGACATATGCTCCTGACCCACCTTTGCTTGCCTATATCCCAGATGGGACAAGCTGCCTTGCCTCAAGTTTTGAGACCTTGTGGGACAGAGAATCAAAAAGAAAAATTATAATGTCTCTTGTATTTTTCTTAAAGGTGACCAGTTATTAGGACTCAATCATGTCCTGGTCTAGAAATTAATCCAATATTGGAAATAACAGTCTTCATTTGAAAGGCTGGATCTGGACATTTTCAGAGCCATATTTGGAAGTTAGCTGAAGTTCTCTATGATGTTATGCTAGCAAGAGATAAAGTTGGGACAGGATCTGGATTTCAAACAAGGGTTAGTGCATGTTTTAAGGCTCTTTTAATTTTCAAGCTAAAATTGGTTTTGTCTCTTCTACAGTATTTATTGTATGTTGCATTGACTATATAATTTCTAATTGTGTTAGTGTGCTGAAACCTGGCATGTCTGTTATGGGGGTCTATCAACCAGCTTTTGTCTTATTGCCCTGAGTGTTAGAAAACCTTGATTCTCTGAAAAAAGCTTGAAAGTGCTGGAAGAAGTGAGTTAGGCTCTAAGCAGAAGCAAGAGAGTAGTGGACTTGATTATTGCTGGTATAACAGCTTTAATTTCATTAATTGATAGCACCACTGCTTCTGCAATAGCATTGACACAAGGAGTTAAGACAGCTATTTTTGTTAACTATCTAGCAAAAAATGTTACTAATGTATTGAGTATACAAAAGGATTTATTGCAGGTGTCTGGAACAACAGATTGATGCTTTATAACCTATTCAAATTATCCTAAGGAGGTTCAGGGTTAGGAGCCATCTCAACTGTCATGACAAATATCATTGGAGTAGTGTTACTTCTAAAATTTACAATGATTTCATTATAATTAGAAAAAAGTTTAAAGACACTTGTAGGGTATTTGGCATAATCCTAACACTCTCTGGGTGTTTTAACTTTGCATAGTGAGATTATGAATTTAAAGAATGCTGCTCTGTTGAGCTTTGATGCTGCAGATACTGCTGATAAAATTATCCATGGCCTGAGGTCAGTATTTCCATTTTGGTCAAACCTCAGGAATGACATTTATAGCTTCATCATGCTAGCCCTTCTTGTCCTGTGAATACTTTTATCTGCCCATCATGTTAAAGCTTGTCTCTAACCACATCAACAGGTTGTCAGCCAATGTCCATGACTTGAAACTTAAAATGGACTCCCAGACAGAGTTATTAATTTAACAGGCTGGCAAGCCAAGGAGAGTAAGATTCTGTACAGAGCCTTACTAACCTAAGACAGAAGTGCATTGCTTTGATATTGTCCATGAGGGTAAGAAAGGTTTCTGGTAAGACTTTTTCCCCCCCCTTTTTTTTTTAATTTTTTTTAAAAAAAAATTTTTAAAAATTTTTAAAAAAAAAATTTTTTGGGGGGGGGGGGGGGGGGGGGGGGGGGGGGGCTATTAGTATTAGCAAGGTCATCAATAAGGAACTTGATTGCCCCATATATTGGCAAATGTTGGTAAGGAAGATAAGACCTAGTGGTGTGTCCTCCAGTAAAGTAGAAAGTGTCTTGAAGACCTACCTACTGAGCCTTATAAAGTCTAAGGAAAATGGTTAAAATGGCATACATAGGAGGGGAGAACACAGAACCAACGGAGACAGACAGGAGGATAGGAAAGTACCCTGCTCATCATCTGACCCTAAGATTCAGCATTGGAGGGAAAGAATGTTCTATAAATGTTCAGAGAAAGCTGATCACAGCATGGGCAAGCAAGTTCCATTTATCAAAGGTTATGGCTGGAGACCAGACATCGGCAGAACTGTAGGTCAGTTCAGGGTGGCTGGCTCTTGTTAGGAACATCCTGTCTCCTGTTGCGTCTATGGCCTACATGGTCAACAGGCTATGGCTATAGTGGGGTAAAGAAAAATGCTTGGGTGACTGGGAAGCTGTATTGGACATATGTCCTGACCCACCTTTGCTTGCCTATATCCCAGATGGGACAAGCTGCCTTGCCTCAAGTTTTGAGACCTTGTGGGACAGAGAATCAAAAAGAAAAATTATAATGTCTCTTGTATTTTTCTTAAAGGTGACCAGTTATTAGGACTCAATCATGTCCTGGTCTAGAAATTAATCCAATATTGGAAATAACAGTCTTCATTTGAAAGGCTGGATCTGGACATTTTCAGAGACATATTTGGAAGTTAGCTGAAGTTCTCTATGATGTTATGCTAGCAAGAGATAAAGTTGGGACAGGATCTGGATTTCAAACAAGGGTTAGTGCATGTTTTAAGGCTCTTTTAATTGTCAAGCTAAAATTGGTTTTGTCTCTTCTACAGTATTTATTGTATGTTGCATTGACTATATAATTTCTAATTGTGTTAGTGTGCTGAAACCTGGCATGTCTGTTATGGGGGTCTATCAACCAGCTTTTGTCTTATTGCCCTGAGTGTTAGAAAACCTTGATTCTCTGAAAAAAGCTTGAAAGTGCTGGAAGAAGTGAGTTAGGCTCTAAGCAGAAGCAAGAGAGTAGTGGACTTGATTATTGCTGGTATAACAGCTTTAATTTCATTAATTGATAGCACCACTGCTTCTGCAATAGCATTGACACAAGGAGTTAAGACAGCTATTTTTGTTAACTATCTAGCAAAAAATGTTACTAATGTATTGAGTATACAAAAGGATTTATGCAGGTGTCTGGAACAACAGATTGATGCTTTATAACCTATTCAAATTATCCTAAGGAGGTTCAGGGTTAGGAGCCATCTCAACTGTCATGACAAATATCATTGGAGTAGTGTTACTTCTAAAATTTACAATGATTTCATTATAATTAGAAAAAAGTTTAAAGACACTTGTAGGGTATTTGGCATAATCCTAACACCTCTCTGGGTGTTTTAACTTTGCATAGTGAGATTATGAATTTAAAGAATGCTGCTCTGTTGAGCTTTGATGCTGCAGATACTGCTGATAAAATTATCCATGGCCTGAGGTCAGTATTTCCATTTTGGTCAAACCTCAGGAATGACATTTATAGCTTCATCATGCTAGCCCTTCTTGTCCTGTGAATACTTTTATTCCTGCCCATCATGTTAAAGCTTGTCTCTAACCACATCAACAGGTTGTCAGCCAATGTCCATGACTTGAAACTTAAAATGGACTCCCAGACAGAGTTATTAATTTAACAGGCTGGCAAGCCAAGGAGAGTAAGATTCTGTACAGAGCCTTACTAACCTAAGACAGAAGTGCATTGCTTTTGATAATGCATATTCCATGATGGGTAAGAAAGGCTTTCTTGTCAGAACAACCTAAGACAGTCTCAGTCTGGTTTATGCAATAAAAAGGAAGAGATGTGGAGAGTTTTTGGGGATGCCTGGCAGGAATCTGACATTGGCCAAGGACAAAGAAATGGGCTGCTTGGAAGGAATCTGACATAGGCCAAGACAAGAAAATGGACTGCAGGCAGGAATCTGACATTAGGCTGGAACAAAGAAGTAATTTCAGGCAGAAATCTAACTCTTAGGCTAGAACAAAGAAGTAATTATAGGCAGAAATCTAAATCTTAAGCTAGAACAAAGAAGTAGGCTTCAGGCATGAAAATGACTTTGAACTAGGACAGGGAAGTAGGCTCAGATATTTTGGTGACCCTGATAACCCCTTAGAAATAGTGATCACAGGAGTGATCACGGGACTATGTTTATTGTTGTGCGTGTTCTTTTACTATCTGAGTTTATTGCCTTGCTTGTTCTTTGACTATTTGCATCTATTCTATTGCTAGTTCCTCAACCTAGACCTAATTGACCTTAATACTTGCAAGTAATTTAAACAATAAAAGGCAAAAAAGGAGGAGGAGAGATGGGATAGGGATTAATGGGGGGGATGGAGAAGGGAGATGGCATCTGAAATGTAAATAAATAAAATATCAAAAAGAAAAAAAGAAAAATGCCTGATTTTTCCCGTTTTGTTTTCCTCCTAAATGCTTGTGAAATTCTTCTCTCCCCTGAATGCCATAATGATTTATAATCCAATCCCATCTATCGCTGTCTTAATGACCACGATGTATTCTCCACATGGTATTCTGTCTATTTTTAAGGAGCCTACTGGCTATGACATTAATTTCCCTTTCCTCTAAGGCACTTTACAGCTTAGTCGCCCTGATAAAAATCAGGTAGGTAAGAGACTAAAACAAACACCATGCTGTGCCTTTTGCCGCAGACATTCCTGATTTCCAAGAGGCTTTAAGGCTTGGAATCTCAGGGTTTTAGAATGTCAAGATTTTGAAAATATGTTCTCAAACTATTCCCAGAAAAAAAAAATGTTGGTGTCCATGAATCAGCAGAGAGTAGCAGCTAAGAGCGTGGGCTCAAGAGTCAGACAGACTTGTGGTCAAACAGGCCGAAGGTCCAATTGGCAGTCATGGAGTCTAGGGTAAAACTCAGGTCTTCCTTCAGTCTTGCATGCCTTGTCATTAAATGAGGGTAATATCTGACTCTCAGCATTGCCAGGGAGACCAAATGAGATAAAAATGAAAGGTGCTTTCTGTTGAAGGTTGTCAATAAGTCTCATCACTTTTCAAATGAACTTAATGCTTGGATTGCTTTGTTTTGTGCATTTCTCCAGGAAAGATGTCAATAAACTAAGGATACACACACATGCAACAGCAAAATAACAATAGTTCATTTTTATTTTTTTCTCACTATAGGCAAGCTCAGCGGGGCTACCTGACATAATATGTGCTATTTTATAGGGGAATGAAGACGATAAAAAGAAAAGCAGAAATGGGCTCCGGAAGCTGTCACCTCCAGGTCCCCACTCCCTTCTTACTTTCTGCCTCCTGTTCGAAGCTGCTGCTGTGACAGTCCTGATTTCTGTGGTTGTGCCTCTCTTACACGACAAATATATGTGAATGCATAATATTCATCCTCTCACATACACTAATAAACTTCATGGAGATTAGCTTTGAATAGAATGAAAGCATCTATTGACATCATAGCAAGCTTAGGATTTATAGTTATTTGGCAATATACCCAAACTACCATTTATTAAAAGCATGTTTTGATGGTAACTGATACCAAATTATACAGAAAAAAATCTCAAAAAGTACCTTTTATCAAATACTCGGCTCTTCTACTCTTAATATTGTGAGTACAGATACATTCCTGGCAAAGAAAGCCAAGAAGCAATTCAGCTTAATTCCTACAAGGCACACTCATGAGCAGACATTCCTTAAAACGGACTGTCCGTAAAACCAGCTCTCCCACAATCTACCTTTCACCATTGAAAGCAAGTTGGAGTTTTGCTTGGCCTGCTTTACCCACTGAGTTGAGATAGGCTGAGGATAAGAAGGGAAGGAAGATGCTGACTCATGGATGACGTGGCACACTTACTGCTGCTGCACATGGGCATCTGGCAGGGTCTCACAAGAGGGAGCCCTGGCTGGTCCCTGCACACATCTCAGCTAGGGGGACTCTTCGGCCTTTGGCAGTCAGCTTTTGACACACCTGCTTTCTTCTCTGGAATCCAACCCGCAGGTGACAGAGCACTGAAATAAGAGTAGCTAGTTAGACAGAGCATGCACAGGCCAGCCTGCAGGGGTAGCACACAGGCTCAGCCTGCAGGGGGTAGCACAGGCCAGCCTGTAGGGGGCAGCACAGGCCAGCCTTCAGGAGGCAGCATAGTCTCCAAGGTCGATTTTCACTATATAAAGAGCTTCTCATTTCAACTTCTCCCCCTTCCCTTTCTTTACTTTTTCATTAATTTCCCCCTTTCCTTATTTTCCCTTTCTTTAGTCCCTTCTTTCTGAGATTAGCAAGTAACTGGCAGTAAGCTATTGTTGTAGAAGTTATGATTTCATTTCTGGCGTTAGAAGTAATACCTACTTATTTTGTGTGTGTGTGTGAGCGCGTGAATGCATATGTGTATGCACATGCTTGTGGAGGTCAGAGGTCAAGTTTTTCACTGCTGATCTCCATCTTATTTTTTGAAACACTTTTCTCACTGAACTCAGAATTCACCAATTGGCTAGACAGTCTGGCCAGCAAGCCCTGGGAATACATTTGTCTCCGCCTCCTCCATGCTTGGGTTATGAATGTACACCAGCACATCTGGCTTTTATGTAGGTTCTGGAGATCTGACCTAGGTCTTCATGCTTGCATGGCAAATACTTTATTGACTGAGCCTTCCTCAACCCTCTCATACACTTTTCTCTGTACAATTATGAGGTAAAACAATAATAAATGGAGAGTGTAAGACGGATATATAAAATCAATATTGCTGCAATCCTGTTCATAGCACCTGCAAAAATTAAGTAGTTCACAATACATTTAACCAAAAGGTAAAAGATCAGCATGATGAAAATTGTAAAACATTGATGGAAATCATTGAGATGGACACACAGAACCCAGAAAGAGAACCCACTGTCACAGATCTGAAGAATGAATGTTGTGGAATATGCACATCACCCCAAGCAATCTGCACACCTGAAGTCATTCCTTCAAAATGCAAACCTGATGCCATCCCCTTCAAAATGTCTATGGGACTGTAAAAAATCCTAAAGTTTGTAACAAATAAGTTAATAATAATAATAATAATAATAATAATGGAATCAATCTTGAGAAAATGGAAGGGAAGAGACCTTGCAGTACCCAACTTCAATATGAACCACAAAGCTCTGTTAGTCAAAGCAGGACAGAACTAATATAAAAATAAACATCTAGAGTAAGGGTGCACACTAAAACTGAATCCATGCATCTACAATTAACTGATTTTCAGCAAAGGTGCCAAGAACATGCACTAGAGAAACAATGATCTCTTCAGTAAGGGCTGCTGGGAAACTTGTCATCTGCATACAGAACACACATTAGCTCTCTACTTCTCACCTGCTATAAAGATGTTCAACTCAAAGCAGAGGAAAGAGAGAAACCTAAGACCTGAAAGCAACTAGAGAAAACAGAGGAGTACACATGTCTGTGCACTGGAATAGACAAGAACTTTTGGATGTGTCTCTAAAGGTACAGGAAGCAGCTTTACAGTCAAATGAGACTTTAAGAAGCTTCTGCACAGTAAAGGAAGGGAAATGATTTCAGAATGAAGAGATGACCCACAAAAGGAGTGAAAAGGTTTACATCCTATGTCTTTGACTCTGACTTTGAGAAGAGGGTTTCACTTAGTACATATGAGCGATTCATAGATCTCAGTAAGCAAATCCAAGTAGTACCATTACTAAATGGGTAATTCACCTAAATAGATACTTTTTGAGAGAAGACATTCAAATGACCAAGGGTCACATGAATGATTTTCACTCTACTACAGTAAGCTATTACTCCTATAGGACAGACTTTCATAAAAAAGACAAACGGTAACAAGTGCTGGTGAGAGTGTCGAGAAAAGGGACCCTGGCACTCCACTGGTCCACAGAGTGTAAATTACTGCAACCATTATGAGAAACAGTATGGAATTTTCTCAAAAAAAAAAAATAGATCTACCACATGTTCGGGCAATCCCACCAGTGGATATTTATCCAGAGAAAATGAAATCAGTATGTCAAAAAGGAATCTGCCTTCCCATGTGTGAGCAGTTCACAGCGGCTGAAAGAGGAAAGCGTAAGAGTCCATCAGCAATAAATGGATAAAGAGACTATGGTGCATTTATATCATGGACTACATATCTGACACAGGAACAGAACCCTGTCACCTGTGACAACTGGATAGAAACTGGTCATTATGTCATTAGGTCATTATGTTAAGCAAAATGAGCCAGTACAGAATGACAAGTGCCAATATAAGAAGTCTGTAGTCTGGGGAGTCCGGGCAGGGGCAGAAGGATGGGGAAGGGTTGATAAGTAGCTGCTAGGTTGCAGGTAGGTAGGAGCAGGAGGTTCTGGTGTCTTACCATTCAGTAGGCTGATTACACATAGCAATAATGGATTGTACATTTATTAAAATTAGGATTTTTTTTGTTTTGCCTGAAAGAAATTATATACATTTGAGGAGACAGACATGTTTACTCTGCCTTAAACAGTCCTCCCCTAACCCAACACACACTTCACATTTTAAGTTATCGTGGCAAAATAAAATGGGGGAAATGTATCATTGGGTATAATTTGAAAGTCTTCTAAGATCCGTATGTACAGACATGGTCCCTAGAGTGGTGCTAATGGAAAGAGCTGTACCTTAAAGGGGTGGAATCCTTAGGTCCCTGGGAGTACACCCTTAAAGAGACCTGCGGACCATTTCCTATCTATGCCCCCAGCTCCTGGGTTGAGATGTGACCACTCACCCCTACCAATGTTGTTCACTTTAACAAACACTGGTGAGGCAGTGTGTTGCCTGCCTTCCACAGCCTCAGTGCTTCTAAAGAACCACGCCCATCTGGCTTGGTGGCTCCTTCTACAATCATTTCACAGCATCTATTCTAGCTGTGTGCCATCTCTCTAATCACAATTTCTTATTCTGTTGTTATTGCTTGTGAAGCAATCTTTGGTTGTGTTAGTTTCTATTTATTTTTTGAACTTTATTACATATTGCACAATTTTATACTTATTAATACACACACACACACACATCATTTAGGGCTGAGTGCTCCAAAGTCTCTCTGTGCACATTGTGAGTCTCTGTGTTAGTTCCCATCTACTGCAAGAAGCTTTTCTAATAAGGGTACAGGGAGACACTGATCTGTGAATATAACAATATGTCATTTTATGTTTCTTTAGCAGAATAACGGTAGTTGGTTTTTTCACTAAGGCCCATGACTATCTATTCTCAGTTTCTTGGTCACTTTAGCAGTAACAAGTTTGAGCTCCATCTCATGGACTGGGCCTTAAATTCAAACAAAAAGTGTTTGGTTACTCTCATGAGGTTTGTCCACTATTTGTACCACTATACCTTGCCAGTCAATCTCTGGTTTGTCTCAGGGTTTGTAGCTGGATGATATCAATGATCACTGTTCTTTATTAGTATGCAATATACCTTCCAACATCATGAATGCTAGTCAAGGATGAAGCTTCTAGTTGGGTACCAGCTCAATTTATCAATGTTCAATGACATAACTAAGTTTATCTTCAGCAGTACAACTTATCATGAGGTTATGGAGAGTAACCAATAGCCTTGGCAATAGACTGTGATGGTTGGGGAGGGGGTCTTTGAGATCCCTTTGCACTGGAGGTTTTATGTGGTGATCTATGATCTCTAGTCAGGGCATTGTCTTACCCATTATATGCTGACTCTACTTAAATTTCTTTCATGTATGTATTATATAGCATACATATAACGAACTCCACGGGTTTTGTGAACTTTTTATTTTGTGTTGATGTTGTTTGATTTTTGTTTTTGTTTTGGAGGGGAGAGAGAGAGAGAGAGAGAGAGAGAGAGAGAGAGAGAGAGAGAGAGAGAGAGAGAGAGAGAGAACATGAAGAATTTTTGGGAGAGGTAGGATAGGATCTGGGAAGGGAAGGGGAAGGGAAATAATACAATCAATACATTATATAAAATTTAAAATTTACTTAAAATGTCAAAAAATAAGTTAACAACCATTTTCAAACTAGGTTTTATTTTTGTTCTTGGCTCCTCCTTGTCTGATCCTGTTGTCTTTCCATCTCTTTTCTCTTTTAATCACCACAAAAATCTCAGACCTCACTTTTAAGCCAGTTTTCTCTGGACCTAATGATGGTGACATCTTTTGGAATACAGAATCTGCTTGTCCTTCTCTTTGGGGAGTGCCTTCTCCAGTGGCCTGTGTGACTGTGCTTGGGACGGTTCCTGCACCCTGAGTCTTCCTACTTCAATCTTCATGGTTGCTTTACTGTACACATTCAAGCTGCTGCTCTGAAAGCATCCAGCTGCTGGTGAGCAGAACCAATGTAGAGGATGAGCTAACACACTTCCCATGGCTTGTCATCAAGACCCTATCATCAAATCATTTATTTCGTTTACCCATAACTCCGTTTGGGTTGACAGCATTTGATTGGTTGCTGGGACTAGGAAAGGAGGTTTTAAATTATGTAATGCTGTAATAATTCAGCTATTGCTGCCTCCATTTCTCCCTTCACTCCATCTCATCTTTGGTATCCTTCCTCCACAAGGAGGTATATAAACATGGTTTCTCCTCCAGCTCTTGCTTCTCCACAGTTCGGCAGGGACAGTCTTTGCTTCTCCCACGGGTATCACATGGTCCTTAATCCACTATCTCTGTAATTAAAGACCTTTGAACAGACCTTTGAGGTTGGTCACACTTAGTCCTGTGGAAATATGTATCTTTCTTGGTACTCAAAGAAATATTCATCATCACTCAATTTTCTTTCTCACTTTGACGCACATTTTTATGGTGTCTGGCAGGTGAGTTTTGTAACTTATAGTTTGGAATTGCAGCCATTTCACTGTTCATCAATGACAGAGTTTCTATCTTATTATTCTCCTTATGACTTCTTGTTTTTGAATTTCAAAGAGGAGTGATTTTTTTTTTAAAAATGCCATCACTGTCCTGTTTATAAGAAAATATACACCTAAAATTTCCATATAATAAATGTAAACACCAACTATTTTAAATTCGCACTGAACCAATTTGTTCACATAACATGGTAGCAAGACAACTATCAAACTTTTTCATGAGACATCTCTAATGATTGGGGTATGTCTGATGCTCCTCCCAACCCCCAGTTTGTATGGTAGGATCATTTGTAATTCCATTTATTGGATAGAAGACTTAGAGAATGTTCAGGACTATGAGAGAGGTGGCACATTTTGGGTCCTCAATTATCACACATAGGGCCTCAATCTTGTGATGAAACTTCTATAATTTCACTGAAGATGTTTGGTAGATGCCCCAGGAAGACCTTTCAGTAATAACATGCCCTAAATTCTTGCATCTCTGCAAATGTTTGTCTAAGGGCTTTCAATTTGAAGGTCAGTTGGCCAAGGTATGAAATTGTTCACTCAGATTAATCTTAATTATGCTACTCTTTTGTTTTCCAGTACAGAGCAGTATTGGTGAGATATCTGATGCTGGTATAGTCTTCTTTCTCTAATAAGCAACTTGATCCTGCTGTCCAGGTGCAAAAAAACACATATCATTTTTTTATCTTTAAAGTGGAATCATTTTAGTAAGATCTGTCTTAATAATGATTATTTCCAGTTTTTGTCATTATACCCAAGTTTCCCAGGTATAGAGAGTACTCCTTCAATGTGGCAATTTAGGCCTTTTGTTCTGCTCTATCCTATTATTTGGTGATTTTCTTTCTTGGTGATTCATATTTATCAGATTATTTTTCCCTTTACTTTTCATATATATCATTTTTACTTTTGTTTGATTCTTTGAACACATTTCTAATCATATTATCTATGTTTAGTCGTTCCTGAGTTCTTTCTAGTTAAGTATAAATTTTGAAAGAAACTCACCCTTAGTTTTCTAATTCTTTCTCGAAGCCTGTGTGCTATATTTTTACACTACTCCTTCATTTATCTCCTTCATTAGATTTTGTATTTTAATTTGCTTCTGTAGTTTTCTTAGTTTCTTCATCTCATTTTGTAGCATTAAGTTATATTTTCATGTGATTCAAGGACAAAAATTTTATTATGCTGGTGTGCTGATACTACTGCCTTTTAGTGATCCTTGCAACTTGCTGATGCTCCCATATACATCAACAGTTAGCCCTTATGCTTTTAAAGATTAGAAGTGTAAGGCAGTAGAATATTTCAGAATGTTTATTATCTTCATGTGGAGGACTCCTTCTGGCTTTTGGTGTTAAAATGTAGTCCACAATTAAGCCACAGTTCTGAGGTTGTTTTCTCTAGATGCTCCTAAGGAAACAAAAACATTCATTTTTCCTTCATTCTATGTTATCCTCCTTACAGATGTGAGTTTCTAGCACGTTCTCTGAAGGTCTGTGGGAGGTCTGTGTGGTCATTCTTCATTCACATACTTCTGTTGAGTTCACTGGCCTCCACTCGCTTTCCTCAGGGTTCTAATGAGAGTAGGAGAATTTCTTTGGCTGGGTATGTGTCGTTGGTTTCCATGCTCAGTGGCTCTTGGCCCTACATCTCTTCCTTGTCACCACCTAGTGGCTATATTTGTAGTTTCTGCTATTTAGTTTGGTTTGGCCTTTGCCCCTTATGTCGTTTATGTGAAAATTACCTCTATCCCTTTCCTTTTGCAATCCTAATTGTTTTATTTTTATTTCATGTTCTTTTTTTTTTTTTGTTAAAATGAGCAATTAGAGGAGATTAAAGATCAATGCTGCTACCATAAACCTGCCTCTTTAGAAGCCTATTAATTACTTTAAAGGCACTGTTGAAAATATACATTTAGACGCCTTGATATCCATCATCTACGATTAAAACTACTACTTACAGGTTGATGAGTACTACACTCACAGCTTCGGCACAAATCCCTCCTAGGCTGCAATTCTTTTCAAGACCTTTAAGCACCCTCAAGATGCATGTGTTTCAAAATGAGACTTATTTTCTCCTCTCAGTTTTATATCACCTTCTGTGTCTTTCTTTTCTTTCTCTAGCTAACATTAAGATCAGCCACACTCTCCATTAGCTCTCCTAGGACAGAAATATAGAACTTCTCTCTTCTTTACTCATTCACTGTCAAGTTAATGATCAAATGTGTCAGTTACACTTCCCAAGACTCAAAACTGTACTTAAAATATTTTAATTAATTTGTTGAGAATTTCATTCAATGTATTTTAATCACATGCACACCCAAATCTTCCCATTAACTCCTTCCAGCCTAAAACTGTCACTTCATATTTCACTTGATATTACTGTGGGGTTCCCGTAGAGATTTCCTGTTATACTAGTTTTAAGTGTATTCGAGCTGTACACAGAATTATCTATTCATACAGAAGTGAATCATTTCTTATTAATGAGAAAAACACTGGCTACTCTTCTCTATGCCAACAGCTTCACTATTTCCCAGTCGTCCAGATCTAACCTCTAGTTTCTAGAGCTTCCGTCCCCATGTCTTCTTGCTCTAACCATGATCCAGGCTGCCACACTGTATCTTAGCTTCTGAATATTCAAATACTTCTGTCAAACTTTTGAGGACCGCGGGGATACATACGAATGATCTAAATCCTTTTTTATTGGTTACAGCCTCAACTTTCCATCTCACCTCCCATCACTTCCTTAATGCATCCTGTTCTCAAACCCCATGAGACTCATGATCTTGAAAGTGTCACACACTATCTAGACTATCCACTGGTCTCATTGCCACAGAGTTGCCCTCATTTCTTCAAACTCAATATTAAAGCCACATCTACATACTTTCCTAGGACTGAAGTAGGAATAGAGGTTTCTCCATTCACCATAGTTATATACATATGATAACTATATTGGGCTCCCCTACATGACTATGAGCAGTATTTCATCTATGTGCCTTCTTAAAGTGAGTTCACTTAAGACTGTGTTCTTGGTTGTCTCTCATTCTTGGTGCTTTCAGCAATCAATACAACAGCATTCAGTAAATATCTGTTGTTTGGGTGACCAAACATGTAAGGCTATGGAAATGCAACTATTCAATTTAGAATGAACAATTATAAGCTAATACTTACCATAGTATAAATAGTTAATACACATGGGTCAAGGCCAACATATCAGTAGAGTAACACAGATAGAATGATATGAATCCAGGTATCATGTATTTCCTTGGCTCTACCAAATATCAATTATAAAGGTAAAGATTAAAAATGTGAAGGAGAAGCCCAACCAAGTTTCTTAGACTTTTAATAAAGAATCACGAAGTCTGGGGCAGGGTGAGATACTGCTCAGTGGTTGAAGTACGTAGTGCTCTTGTTGAGGATACAGGTTCCATTCCTAGCACCCATGTTAGGTAACTCACTGATGCCTATAATTCTATAATTCCATCCAGGGATATACATCTCTGGCGCCATACATACCTGTGCACGCGCGCGCGCATGCGCATAACACACACACACACACACCACATACACTTAAATTGTTTTTAAATCTTTCAAAATTTTTGAAATAATAAAAATTCAGAAATTGAAATTTCTTGAGGGCAAGTCTATGAGCTGAAGGCTTTTTACCATAAGATTGTGTGCATATACATATGTTTGTGAAAAAGTACAAATACACACAAAGACAAGAACATATAAACACACACTCACATACACACACACAGTTGTGGGGAGTGATGAAGAAAGAGCAAGTGAGCATCTTTCATGCACTTACCAGGTTCACAAGCAGCTTCTGAGTGACCATGCCTTGGCTTTGTGTCAGTTTCTCACTAGTGCTGATCTGAGCTCTTGAGGAAATATTTAGCAGCTGGAACAAAGAAGGAGCAGAGCAAGAGATGCTGTGTGTGGCTCTTACCTTCGACCAGTCTCCAGCAGTCAGTTGTGGGGGGCAGTCTGTCCTGGCACAGGACTTATGAGACGATGCCTTGGGTCCTTGGCACAGTTCATCGGACAGATTCAAAAAGCTGCCATCAGTTAACAGCTGTCGACAGGTGACTCTCCGGTTCTGAGTTCCCCCACCACATGTCCTGGAACACTAAGAGACAGTGAAGCAGGAGGCTTACTTTCTGTTAACACAAGGCAGGGCCACCGCTATCGTCACAGGTAGAACGGGCCATGGTTTGCCAGGCTGCTGTACCTGTTGCCACTCTTCAATATGCCAGCCGGGAGGGCAATCAAACTGATTGCATGCTCGTAAGGCATGAGGCTTTTCATCTCTGCATTCCTCCGGAGGGGCTGGGGATTCCTCGGGATGTAGGCAGTATACATCTCGTGTCTGGATTCCAACACCACAGGTAGCTGAACAGGCTCCCCAAGAGCCCATGTGCCATCTGTATCAAAAGCCAAGTGGGGAAAATGGCAAAAGCAACTGAGGAAAGGTGAACCTCCCAACAAGGCAAAAGACAACAAACAAACGATCTCAAGCTTCTCTCTGGAGCCTCGACCAGTGATTCTCCACCTGTGGGTCATGACCGCCACACATATCAGACATTTACATTTACAATTCATAATCAGAATGAAAGTTGTGAAGTAGCAACGAAATAATTTATTTTTTGGTTGGGGGGAGGGAGGTCACTACACCACGAGGAACTTTATTAAAGGACTGCAGCACTGGGAAGGCTGAGAACCACTGCTCTTGACCTTTTTTACTGTGTATAGGTTCCAAACTGCAGTATCTCCATGAGTATATGTGAGCAACACAGAGAAATATGACATTTAAAGGGAAGGCATGACAGGGACGTGGTTAAAGATCTCACTTGTTTGGCGCGACCCTGAGTGACACGGAGTAGATTCCTTTCCCCACCCTGCCCTGACACCATCCATCAAAACTAAAACCCTGACTTGGTTTGGAGTCCCAAGGCAAAGATGATTTACAGAGGCACCAGAAGAGATTTTTAAAATGCTGACAAACACATTTCAGGAAGTGTTCAGGGCACCTGGATTCATTGTTTGTAATATCCTTGAGAAAATTCCTTTATGTTAGGGTTGGATTTGCAGCACATATATAATGTGATTACTTTCTAATAAGAAAAATCAAGTTTCCTAGGGAAACAGCTGGAAAAATGAAAAACCACAGCAGCAAGCATTTCATTCATATTTCCAAGTTTCTTCGGAGAGGATTCCTGCAGCTCTACACCCCACCCAAAGCTTACATGCCCCATTTCCTGAAGTGCTGGAAAATACCATTTTTAAAAGCCTTGGCCCCATCTTATTAGAGAGATGCGAGACGTTATGGTTATTTTACTTGTGGATATTTGGTTTTTAGGGAACATGAATTCTTAACTAGTTACCACAGAGATATGTTAAGAGCGAGAAATTTTAAAATGCTCAAGACATACCGTAAAATGATGTTCCTCTAGGGTGTTTTGCAATGCAGAAAAGAAAAACAATGAATTTCACGAAGTGGAATAAGATCATAAAGTCTTAAGCACTGAGGGAGACACCTGCTCACCGTGCAATGCAGCATCATTAAATGCTGAAGTGGACACTCAGCAATTACACACAGTACATGTGTGAGTCATTGCAGTGAACCAAAAACCTCTTGTGTGTCAGAGAAGCACACAGCCATCCAGCTCTGAGTAACATATTTCTGTTTTGGTTTTGTTTTGTTTTTTTTTCCTGACTTGAATTATGTTCATTCATCATATAGGTGTTTGTTTTCAGAGGAAAACAAGTTCACTCAAAAGAATATACTGAAAAGTAATTTTTAATTTTCTCATTTCTAATTTTCTATAATAAATATTTTGCTCTTTTTTTTTTCTGGGAAAGTGAAAAATGAAGCAAACGATAGTACTCGTGATATGATACAAAGGACAAAACTTTTATTTATGAAAAGAAGTTTGTTAGTGAAGAACATTTTTTTCAAGCATAAAAGTAGAATAAGAAGCAGGTTAGAATGTCCGTGTGTTAAAGGTTTGGTCCCCAGCTTGGCACCATTAACAGGTCATAAAACCTTTAAGGGGTGGAGTCACTGGGGCAGGTCTTTGGCGGGCTGTTGGAACTCCAGCCCCCTGTCCTCTCTTTCTGTTGCCAACACCAGCACTCTCATGTGAGACTTCAAGAGCATAGTCCTTGAGGTTCATTCTGACTCACAGTTTCAGTGGTTTGAGCTCATGGTTTTGGCACCACTGCTTCTGGGCTGGCGCTGAAGGGAACACTATGGCAGCAGGAGCACGTAGACAGTAGAAGCTGCTCATTCCCAGTGGACAGGAAGTGATGAGGAGTGCCTACATTTCTCCCGAAACATAGTTTCTATTTTCATTGACTCTTTGTTTCTAGTTTTCTAATAGTTTCTTTGTAATATCCAACTACTCTTCATCCATTTGTGCCTATCTCTGTTTTATGATTTCTAATTATTTATATGGGTAATATCAATTTATTTCTAGCTTCAAAGATGCTGATAACTTCAGTCTTTTCCAGCTTGCTTTTGAATTTTAATTTCACCTGGAGTAAGTTCTTCTTCCAAATGTTGAGTCTGTTGACTAATTTTGCTAGTATCATATTACCTTGTGTTTTGGAATTTCAACTTTAGGGTGCATTTTGAAGGAAGTAGGAGATTCTCTTTCTCTTTGTTTTCTTCTTCTATCCTCTTCCCTTCTCTCCTTTCTCCTTTCTCTGTCCCATATGAACTGAACTTTCATTTGCTAAACTACACTGGAGTCTCAAGTCTGCAAAGAGACGCTACGGGGCCTGTCTTCTCCTCTCTCCATACTCTGCTCCTTTGCAAGACTGCATAGCTCTTTTATTGGGTTGCATTGGATTTATCGTTTTAATTTCTCCCTTTTATATCAGATGTACCAATGGTCTGTATTTGGAGCAAACCATGAGGCTCCAATACTATTTTAACTGGAAGTTAATCATACCTAAGTGTCTGTAGCCTTGGGCATGAGAAAAGTCTACAAATCACACGCACACGCGCACACGCGCGCGCGGCGCACACACACACACACACACACACACACACACACACACGATATTTTGTTGGCAATATGACTACATATCTAATTATTTAGGAAGTATGTTTTTCACTATTAAAACTATTCAGCCTAAACTTATAAACATTATTAGGAATGACCTCAGCATGATTGTCTTCCAAAAGTATGCAACTAGAAAAATCAATTATAGCCCAACAGACAGGAGATGGAACTACTTTTATCTAGCAAGAGAGCAACAGTTTGTGTGTGTGTATGTGTGTTGTGTGTGTACACTCATGCATATTTGAATTCAAGAAACAAGTAACAGATTGCTGCAAAACCACATCATTTTTTTCCTGCTGCTTCGCTACCTCCCTCGCCTGAGGTGCTGACTCTTGATAGAAGAGAAGGCTGTCTTCAGACCAGCAGGACCATTATGTAACCCTGCATTTTTCTACAAACTTCTGGCTCTCCCCTGGAAAAAGCAAACTCTGTGAAAAAGCAGTCATGCAGCAGTGACAGGACAGGGCTGGGGAAGCAACTTCACAAGAGCATAGAAGCATACAAGGCCCGCCCCCTCAGCACCCCTGGCTAATACATCAAGTGCTTTTGCCTTAGGGTAAATAAAGGTCCACTGACTGTCCACCCCAGTCTCAGTGGTAAGTTTCACCCTGGGGTGATATTTTACTGCCATTGCCCTTGGAGTCTGTAAATATTTATACGGAAAATATTATGCAACCCCTGTTCCTGTTATTCCTACACCACTGGTTTCTAGAACCTAAAACATTTTTGTAAACTTACCTTTATTTTGGCATGGAACCATTGCCTCC
This sequence comes from Mastomys natalensis, assembly GCA_021653895.1. Classification (NCBI taxonomy): domain Eukaryota; kingdom Metazoa; phylum Chordata; class Mammalia; order Rodentia; family Muridae; genus Mastomys; species Mastomys natalensis. Next base: position 491,476 of record JAJTUV010000507.1, read on the forward strand.
CCTGGGTTTTCTCCAACATAACTCTCAATCTTTGAAAGGGTTATTAAAGTCACAACTCTGAAATAAGGGACAATATTTCCATTTTTATAAGAACAGACTCTTAATTTTGCAGGGTGGCCAAAGCACATTGTCTGCTCCATTCTTTGTAGCATGGTAGCTCCGTGGCATGCGTTGCTGAGAATGGGGTAAGTAAGAACTCTGGCTAAGGCAGTGAGGCAGGAAGCAGTGCTGTGCATTGGGACAGATGCAGGAACAAACCAGAAAACGTCCCTCAGCAGCCTTAAAAAAATCATCTTCCAGATTAGCTGTCAAGTCTTCTGTGGTTTGGTGGTCTAATGAAGGACACCGTGAACTAAACTCATCCTGCTTTTAACTCATGAATGGTTCTGTCAAAGGTTGACATCTTCACCAAATCTGACTCTGTCACCCCACAGATAGGGCCCAACTTTGGATGGCTTAACTTAATGAGTTACTTGACCACGGTGAGAATGTGATTCACAGTTAGCACATCCTGTTTTTCTTGAATTTGAATGATTCTTCAGGCCAGTGAGAGACAGTCTGATACTTTTGAGGCTGAGCATGTATGTGCATGCATGTGTTTGCGCGTGCGTGCACATGTTCATGTGTGTGTGTGTGTGTGTGAGTGTTTAGGGCAGTGGTCATCAAAGATGTGATTCAAAGGTTAGAGTGAGGGTCACAAAAATTTTTATGGTACTGAGTTGCACTGTGACACCCAAAGATGCTGAAATTACATAATTCCTAGCATCTGTAATGGAAAATTTATTTGCAAATAGTTTTTGCAGATGGTTAAGTTAAGCGGTGGTCATTAGAGCAGGCCTGAGACAACCTGAGTGGTGTCTTATGGGAGGGAGAAGTCTGGACACAGACATGCTGAGGAAAGGAGATACGAAACCACAGGAAGAATGTTCTTCATGAGCCACAGACTGCTGGAGGCTGTGAGCAAGGAGAGAGGCCTGGAACTGATTCTCCCTCCCGGCCCTCAGAAGGACCCAATGCTGCTGACTCTGTGGTTTTGCACTTCACATCTCCAGATCTGAGAGATGATACATTTCTGTTCTTCCAGCCACTTAGTCTACTGCACTTTGTTAAGGCAGCCCCAGGAATCTACACCTATGCCAAGTAAAGAAAGTGGACTTAAGTGCCCAGGTAAAAGAAAGTCAACCAGCGGGCTCCATATGAGGAAGTCACACTCTATAGCCACCTTACAAGTTAGAAAATGAGAATTCTCTCAACCCTTCTGCTCTTGCTGAGGACTTCCCAGCACTGACATTAGTTCCTAAACTCACGTCGGCTAGCATACAACCACCTGCAACTCCAGTTCTAGGGGATCTGATAGTCTCTTCTGATCTCTCAGCGCACTTGCACTCGACAATCTACCTACCCACAAACATACATATCGTTTTTTAAAGAATAAAGTGAAGAATTTTGTCAATGTTCTGAGGCATCCTTTCATCCTGTGGTAATGCAATTGCTCTCATGGGATGTGCCTTCAGGCTGTGGAACATTCTGTTTTTCTTGGTTTTATTGTTGCCTAGCCTACTTTTCCCCACATCTTCCCTTTCAGTGTTCTGGACTAAGAAACAGTGAACAGAGGTCTGGTGAAAACTAGCTTCATGGCAATATGAAGTGACATGTAGAGAGACAGTACTCCAGTGTCTTGGGTTGTCTCCTCTTCTCTCCTTTTGACTTGTTTCAGTTAATGGCTATGAGAAATTCATGGTTCATCTTTCCATAGGCCCCATTTAAAATCTGCACACATTTTATAGTCATCTTTCCACAGAGAGAAAGTGTATGCTGGCCGGTATAGAGAGAGGCAATGGCAGGCAGCAAGGGCTGGAAGCCGGGAGATTGGCTCCGCTAAAAGCAGCTTCCTTTTTGTGGTTTGGAAAAGGCAGAGTTTGGACTAGATAGTGCTTAATGAGAAATCTCCATTCCTGTGTTTTGACTTTGCATCATGCAATTTATTTACTGTGTGTTCTTGGGCAAGTCACCAACAATCTAAGAACTCATAATTCTGTTCTCATACTCAGAAACCAAGGTTATTTTTATGTTGCATCTCTAAATGGATGTGAAGTTATTGACTAAAGTAGCAGATAAGTGTATGACATAGCACAGACAGTAGTTATAAATTCATCCCACTGCTTGACACATTTAAAGCTCATAGAAGATGCCTGTATGTGTTGTGAGACTCACAGGACCCCTCACTGAGCTCGGATGTACAGGTGAGCACAACGCAGACAGCAAGGCTATGCTCTGAGCATTTCTGCAAAACACTACAGAGTTATCTTTGTAACTCTGGAATCATCTTTATGGCTTTAGATACAGAAGCACATTCAACTGTATTCATGAAGAATAACATTTTTTGTCTATACACAGTAAAAGGGCAATGATGTCCCTGTGGGTTCACAGGAAATTTATGCTTTTCCAAAAAGATTTGATTCAGATTTCAATATTAGAATGAGACGAAAACTAAGAAGCCTGGAAAAGTCACTTGGTTTGCTAAGGTACACCCACTTAGTACCAAGCATTATTCCTACGAATGGCTTTTTCCAATTAGATTCACACTCCATGCTACTTCAAATTAAGTCATCCTTTGTGCCTATACCAAGTATTTCAAGACGACCTCCTTCCCTAGAAGACACCTGAAATGCACGATTTCCCAAGTCCCTTATATAAAATGGTGTTAGGTTTGTATACCTACTCACCATCTGATGTACTTTTAGGTCATCTCTAGGTTACCCATAGTACTTGGTACAATGTGAACACTATATAAATAGGTGCTCTGTTACATTACTTGGGAAATAGTGACAAGAAATAATGAGTCTGGTGCATTGGTTTGCTTTTTTTGTTGCTGTGAAAAACACATGGCCAATAGCAACTTGGCTAGGAAAGGGTTTATTTTGTCTTAACACTTACTAGTCCCTCATAGAGGGAAGCCAGAGCAGGAACTCAAGGCAGGAACTTGGAAGCATGAACTGAAGCAGAGACAATGGAGGAGTACAGTTTACTCACTAGCTTGCTTCCACACTCAGGATCACCTAGATCAGCTACCCATTTCTTATAGAGCCAAAGCTTGCCTGCCTAAGGATAATGCCGCCCACAGTAGACTGTCTTCCTACATCAGTCAGCAACTGTGAAAATGCTCCACAGACATACTCACAGGCTAATCTGATGGAGGCAACTGCCCAACTGATGTTTCCCTTTCCCAGGTGGGTCTAAATGACAACCAAGATTAGCCAATACACTTGGATATGTGTGGGATAAATAATGCAAATTTTCACAGGGCTAAAGATCAGACATAAGGCCTTATATATGTTAGATATACATAGATGTTACATAACCCTCAATATTGAGCTATACTCTTGGGCCATTAAAACAATACTTTTGTTTACGATTTCTTTGAATGTTGAATCCTTGGACGTGAAGAAGTGTCTGTGCTCAATACTCATGAAAAGCTCTGGATGCAGCTGATAACAGCGGGTGTCCTTGTTGGCATCGAGACCAGACTTTCCCTTTCATTTTTCTTGCCTGTTCTGGAATGAGTGTTCTAGTGTGGATCACCCTGGAACGCAGTCACCGAGATGCGAATGTAAGGCAATGGGAAGAAACTTCCCTGTGCTGTCTCTGAGCCTCATCTTGCCTGGCAGTACAAAGCCATGGGTCTTTACTGCATTATCCCATCTGAGACCAGAAAGATGGCTCTGAGAGCTGCCAAGAAGTTCCTAGTATTTCTGACAGAGAGCAACAAGGTCAGAAACGTAAGAGATGGGCAAAACCACTGTTTTGTCTCATTGCAGGTAAGCTTTTACAAAGCATGAGACATCTGAGCTGGTTTTTTTCTCTGAGGACAAGGCTCATGAAGGAAGAATGTACATCTCCAACTTATTTCCTGGATGCTCATAAAACACACTTAGGTTCTTCAGCATAGCAGACAGAGGACACAATAACCTTCCTCTGTCGCTTTGACTCCTAGACATCACAAAACTTGCCTTCAGTGGGTGATGGCAGCTTAGCAAGTGGACAGCATAATTATTAAGATTTCAGCAGAGAGAGGTGATGGAATGGGCTCTCTCAGTTTTTTGGCATCTAATTTATTGCAGAAGAGTGGTTGACATAATAAAGGTAGACACAGGAAAAGGACAGCTGAGGCTAGACTGGGAAAGGCATGTGTGACAAACCAACGATGCTGAGTTATAATCATCTATAGCCAGTAACACCCAGGGACAGAGGGCTAAAATCCCAGGTTCTTACAAGGACCTGGGCAGGAAACAGGTTACAGTCATCTTACAATAAAAGAGCCCATAATAAAGCACCTTTACCTGCTCTTTGGGGATTCTGACATTTAATACTCCACAATGTGAGACCCAAGGCAAGTTAGAAGTAAAGATGTCTGTGTGTGCTTCATTGTTGTCGTGATATGGCATTGACAGAAAGTGATGGGGAGGAGAGATTGTTTAGTTTTTCTTTCAAGTTACTACCCATCACTGAAGCAGAGACCATGGACGAGCTGGCATACTCCCTATAGCTTGCTCAGCATACTTTCTTATACAACCCAGGACCATCTGCCTAGGGGTGGCCCTGGCCACAGTGAGCTAGGCCTTCCCACATTAGTTGCTAATCAAGAAAATGCACCACAAACATGCTCACAGGCCAATCTGATGGAGGCAGTTCCTAATTTGAGGTCCTCTTCTCCCATGAGACTCTAATTTGTGTCAAGTTGACAAAGGCTAACCAGCACAGGAAGGTAGTAGCATATCTGTGAGAGTTTCAGGGAACAAGTAGACCATTGAGCCTTCCACAAACCCAGATGATGAAGCACCTGCTGTGGGCCCAGGCCACCTTTCCCTCAGATGCTAGGTCATCATCAGAGGGAGAAGTTCCTTTGAGACTAGGAGAAAGAAAGGAACACACTGGCTGATTTGCATAATAGCAGGCCAGTTTATTATGCCCATTGATGTTTGATGCAAATGAAAGTTAGGCTTAAGAGGAATTCTGCCCAGCTTAGTTGCCCTTGAATGTACCCCAAAGAAACTGGGGTCACAGCATAAGTAGAGCAGATGGGAACTCTGAATGGACTTGGATGATCTACTTTGATAAGTTTGTGAGTCTTATGTACAGTGAGTTTCTCTTTGAAAGGGGGTGTTATTGTCCAGACATCATTTCTATCCTAGCTGTATAGGACAGCACATACCTGGGTGGGCAGGGTTCCATGTTACAGGCCTGACTCATTGGTGGAGGACGGTGAACCATGTCACACAGGCTGTCATTGACGGTCTGATGGGTCTGGATGTGTAAGCACACAGCTATGGCTTCTTGATGGCCTGGAAGGCAGAAAGAGAAACAGTACGCACACAGAATAACTTACCATGCAAAGAAAGAAACCAGGATCTGGGGTCTTTACATCACCAGCGCATTGCCCTTTTGACTGCATCAGAAGCCTAGGTCTCTAGCTCTTAATACCACTTCATTCACCTCTTAAGTCAGTCTCTTTGCCAAAATCCACGTGCCTGGAAACATTTTGGAGCAGCCAACACTCAGAATAGTTACGGGTGCCCCTGAAGTCAAAGTGTCTCTTTCCAACATGTACAACAGTTTTCCTAATGAAAAACTACATCTGCTAAAGAATACCATTTTTTTTTCCTAGATCACCACACACTGATAAACCAGTTGTACTCTGAATCATTCCATTGTGATTGGAGTTCCCTCGCACTGTTCCTGCAGTTCGTGATGCCTCCTTTATCAGCAGAAGTGCCTCCTAGAGCACAAGTATGTGATGTACCTTCATCTAAGTCTACAATAACCCATGAGGCCAAATAAATGGCATCCACATCTCCATTTTATTTATTTAACATTAAGGAATTTGAAATGTGGAGAGAAATTAAGACTGAAATGGGGGTAGGTTAAAAACTGAAGATTTGACCTAGGGAGATGGCTCATTAGATAATTGCTGCACAAAGGTGAGAGCCAGAGTTTAGATTCCCAAACCCAAGTCAAAGCTCAGTGGGTATGGCCACTCATCTGAATCCCAGCCTCAGAAGGTAGTGAGCTGGGATCCCCACAAAAGCTGCTGGAGGAGACTTGCCAAATCCATATCCCTGAGCTCTGAGTTTGATTGAGAGACTCTGCTTCATAGGATATGGTGGATGACTGATCAGGAACGACTGCTGACATCACTTAGGAGCTCTACATGCATTTCCACCCATGTGTGCACAGACAGGTGTTAACAGCATTTACATATACACAACACAGACAGGCAGACACACACACACATATACATACATGCACACACATGAGAACAGAAAGATAAAAATAGATAACTAGGTGAAAAAAACTTGAAGAATAAATTCCCTGCCTCTGGCTTCAGTGGTCTTTGTCTTCTAGGAATTCTGGGCATTCCAGAATGTGCCATGGCCTCACAGGCAGCACCAGCCCCTTGTATAGATGTGAACATGCACACTCCTAGTTTCCCCTGGAGGCCAGACAGACAATCTATGTGACTCCTAAAGCCTGTGTTCTCAGTCAGTACTCTTTGCTGAGACCAAAAATGAAAAATGACTGGAAACTGGAATTGGGTGAAATATAACTCAAAAATTTTGGTGAAAATTTTCTAATGAAAATGCCAGCAGTGACTGACTGTTATTTGAAATATGCAAACATATTTGCTTTCATGTCAGATGTACATTCCGTTATGTTACAAGCTTGTGGCCCCTTTTCTGAATGCCATGTTTCAATTCAACCATTTTACGGCACTTTGCAAAGTACAGTCTAAGCCAAAATACTTTTACAACACATATTTTTCTTCTTCAATTCTTTGTAATAAATCTCCCCCACTGTCTTCATTTGCATCATATGCTCAACATGACAATAGGATGCAGTTGGCAGGCATCTTCTTTGAGTGTTTCAAACAACCACTTATCAAACCAAAATACGACTTTTATTTCAAAGCATGGATTTCCCTTGCATCCTCATAGGAGAAAGATGTTCAGCATTTCCTGATAGATTTCATTTACTTTTTAAAATCTAAGTAAACTGTAGTTATATTTCAAATACATTTCAATTTGTAACAAATAAATTCTTTAGAGAATGTATTCAGATTATTTTGGAACATTTTATGGAGACTGACTGGGGGACGGACTTAGAGAACCACTTGAGATCATTTGGATAAAGCACTCATGACATACTTTTTCATTAACAGAAAAAAGTTAAAACCTGCTACGTAATGTGGAATATTTATTGATGAAGAATATATTTTCCAAAGGTGGCCACAAAATATTTCACAGACCACATGCTGATCCCGCAATGTGGTTTTGCCTTTCTTGTGTCTAGAGGAGGTTTGATTGAATAGTTATCTTTAAAAAAGTAAAAGGTACATTTTTGTCAAAATAAATTCATCTTATTCCTAATTAAATAAATGTCACCATATTAATGTGCTTAGAATACATTAATGAATGTGTTCAGTGAAATTTTTATAATAAATTCCTTTTGTTATAATAAAATCCTCTTGTTGCATGAGACCACGTTCCTCATACCTAACCTCCACAATGTTTTGATAAAAAGTGTCATTTATTAGCTACACACGTACACATACATGCACACAACACACATACACATACATCATATGCCAATGGCAAGGAAACATTTAAAGAAATATGTTATTTGGTAGTCTTTCATTGTGCAAATATACAGTATCTTTGCATAAACAACACAGAGTGACATCTCTGTATGATATCACAGTATGGGACCATTATCATATATGTGATGGTACACGGCCACATCTATGTGCACATGTGTACACAAATATACATTCAAAGTCTTTAGCAAGAAATAAACAGGTGATTGGATATAGCCAGGCATTTAATCCCAGCATTTGCAAAGCTGAAGCAAGCAGCTCGTTGTGCGTTTGAAGCAGCCTGGTCTACACAGTGAGTTCCAAACCAGCCAGAGCTACATAGTAATGCTCCATCTCAAAATAACAAAACAAAGAACAAATAGATTTCTTTTTGTTCGTTTAGATCACTTTGAGTTGGGTTATTGACAGGTTCATATCACACCCTTACCTATAAGGGGTGGTGGTAGTGGTGGTGTGTGTGTGTATGTGCTATGTGTGTGGTATGTTGCCTTGTGATATATGTTTATGTTATATGTGTATGTGTGCATGTAATATTTGTGTGTGATGGATGTGTGTGCACACACATACATCTGGAATTATGTTTAAAAAGATTAACTAGTGTGTGATTAAGTGTAGACTACTACAAACTTTCAGGTAATGAGAAGAAAGAAAAGAAAATATGGTATGGTCCCAGAGAACAGTCCCATGCTTCAGCAAGTGTACACATGGTTCAGTATCCCACACAGGTGAAATCTTTTCAGGAACCTGTGATGACACAGCTGGTAAGGATTAAGGATTGTTGAAGGTTATTTGGCCTTATGGAGGGTATCATAAACATCACTGGAGCCTGACAGGAAGTGACCAATTACATCAAGAGTAGCTGGAAAAAACCCCTACAGCTTGAGGCCTGTCAAGATTGGAAGGGATTTGGAGTGACGGCTAATGTACCGTGTCGGGAACACATCTCCACAGGAAGCATGTTAAAATGAGTCTAGAGTGAGCTGATTCAATTTTTATTCTCTTCAACTGCTTGCAGGACTCATCAAGAGAAAGAGCCACTTTCTATACTCCAAGAGCAAGCCAGTGTTAAGGTTTTCAAGGTGCATAAGAAGAGGTATCCGGGGTTCTGAACTTAGAGAGAAGTTAAGTTTGGGGCAAACATGTGACCACTTTGGGGGACACTGAGGCCGTGTGATCTGGAAGTAAGAGAGGCGGGTTTATGTTTCAGGCCCAAGTAAATCAGAAAGGATAACTTTCTAGTGAGGTAAAATGAACTTCTAGGAATGAGGGAGAGGCAAGTAGGAGAGAGAAAGAAATGGAGGCAGCTAAGGGTTCTCATGTACTTCAGGCTGGCCTCAAACTTACTGAGGAATATCTTGCAACTCCTGATCTCCTTGACTTCCCAATGTTAGGCTTGTAGAAATGCCCCACTATACCTGACTCAGCTAAGGATTCTTTCTCTAAGTTACACAAGGCCAGTCTCACACTCAAAACAGTAGCTTTGCTGTAGCCTGGAGTAAGGTACATGCCACTTTAGCTAGGCTCAGTGCAGGCTTAAGATTTGGTGTGTTCAGAGACTGACAGACAGGAAAGGGAAAGGCAATCAAGAACACTGGAGGGCAAGGATTGACAACTCAGTCTCAAGAGTGAGAATTTGCAGGACAATGGTTGGCCTTAATTTCTATGACCTACTAGGGAAGTCTAGGGAACAACCCCAAGTTGATATCTGACTTTCACAGGCATCTCAAGGCTGCCGGGAGGAGTGGAGCAAGCTCCTGAGTGGAGTGGGCTCCTAGATAGATGCCTCTTTTGTTTTCTGCCTTACTTCAGGAACTGATACCTTGCTATGCAGGGTGCTTAGGGAGTGAGCCCACTGCATAGCAACTGGCTAGGCAACTGAGTCAAGGGTCATAGGACAGGGTTCAGGGGTCCTGGATCACTTGGGAAACTAGGGCTCTCTTGCTAGTAAAGATCTAGCATTCCTGGTGGCTATGTTTTCTTTTACATCAACTGAGCATGTGTGTTCATGTGTGTGGTGTGCCTGGTGTGTGTGTGTGTGTGTAGACATAAATGCCTGTGAAAGTCAGATATCAACCTTGGGGTTGTTCCCTTAGAACCCATCTACTTTGTTTCTGAAACATGGTTCACAAATTAGTTGGCCAGTGAGTTCCCAGAATCCACCAGTCTTCACCACCACACTGCCATGCCTGGCTTTTCCACGAGTACTGGGTAACAAACTTAGGTCCTCATGTTTGTGTGGCCAGCACTTTACTGGCTAAGCCATATTCCCAGCCCCTGACTGAATATTTCCATTCTTCCATTTTAGGCAGAAAGCTAGAAAGCAGCTCTTAGATGACTGCTGCCCGCTACCTGCTAATCTATTTCTCCCTTTAAAAAATTCTATAATGCTTAAATAATCCTAAGATCCACTGTGGTAGTTTGAATATGTTTGGCCCAGGGAGTGGTACTATTTGGCGGTATGGCCTTGTTTGAGTAGGTGTGGCCTTGTTGGAGGAATTATGTCACTGTGGACATGGGCTATAAAACCCTTGTACTAGCTACATGGAAGCCAGTCTTCTCCTAGTTGCCTTCAGAACAAGAGATAGAACTCTCAGCTCCTCTTGTACCATGCCTGCCTGGATACTGCCATGCTCCTGCCTTGATGAGAATGGACTGAACTTCTGAACGTTAAGCCAGCCCTAATTAAATGTTGTGTCTTTATAAGAGTGGTCTTGGTCATGGTATCTGTTCACAGCAGTAAAACCCTAACTAAGACAAAAGTTGGTACCAGGAACTGAGGTATTGCTGTAATAGGCCTGACCATGCTTTTTTTTTTTTTTTTTTTTTTTTTTTTTTTTGTCAGAATGTGGATTTGAGGACTTTGAATTTGGAAGGCAGTGGAATGCTTTAAATAAGGCTTAATGTGCCATTCTAGTAGGAATATGGAAGACTTTATTGCTGAGGGTGATTTGAACTGTGGAAGTCTGGCTCTAGAAGTTTCAGAGGAGAAGAATTTTACTATGTGGCTGAAAAACTGTTCTTTCAATATTGTGGTGAAGAATGTAGCTGCTCTTTGCTCTTGTCTGAAGAGTCTGCCTGAGGCTAAGGGTAAAGAGATTTATATTAATTGGATTGACAAAGGAAGTCTCAAGAAAACCCAACAGTGACTTTTGTCTCTGGTTAAGTTTTATGAAGAGCAGTTTGAACAAGCTACATGGAAGCAAGCAAACTTAGAAAGGAAAAATATAAATAGTATGGGTCAAGTAATAAAAGGACACTAGGAAGTCAAATGAAGCTGAATCCTGTGTTCAAGGAGATAAACAGATCAAGGGACAGGTGACCTTGTAAGAAGTTCAGGCATGGTGGTACACACCTTTAATCTCAGGAGACAGTGACAAGCAGATCTTTGAGTTCAAGGCCAGAGAAAGTTCCAAGTAAGACAACCTTAAGTCCAGGTGTGGTGGTGCACCCCATTAATCTAAGCTTTCAGGAGACAGAGCCATGCAGACTTCTGAGTCCAAGGTCAATCTACAGAGCACATTTCAGGACAGCCAAGCTTAGGCAGTTGGAAAATCGAAAGCTGGTTATAGAAAAAGTGAGGCCATGTTCTAGCTCTAGCAAGCAGCAGAGCTTGGCAGCTTCAGCCATGTGGCTCTGGCTTTAGAGTCAAGAATAGAAGGAACTATGAGACAGTTGATACTGGTTAGCTGGAGCTAAGAAATTAGTAGTGATTAAGAAGAGACCAGAATCACTGAGGTGAAATCTTCTGAAAGTGTTTTCTGAGACCACAAAGAAGCTTTGTTCCAGAGGTAGCCAAAGTTGTACCTCATGCTGCAGCTAAACATGGTAATGTGTAAGAGTCACCCAGCTGAGGTGAATCAAGCAGCTGAGGCTTGGCACTGTGAGAGGTCAGGAGAGGCCATTGATGAAGGTGTAGCCTCAGTTACAGTTAACAGCTTAGGACTGAAGGAATCATGCAAAAAAGTTGAGGCTTAGCACCATGAAGAGAGCCTTTGAGAAACTATTGGTGAAGCCTAGTTGCCATGGAAGACCCCAGTTTATCGGAGATGCCAGTACTGTGGGACAATCACCAAGAACAGCAGCAGCAGTGGAGTGGAGTCAACCAGAGCCTAGACTGCCTTAAAGAGGGTAGAGCTGGAGATGTGACCCAAGCCCTTCAGAGGAGCCCAGAAAATCATGTGTGGATCCCAGACATTGGAACAAGAAGCTGTAACATTGAAGTTGCCTTGGAGACCCCAAAATTTTCGAGATACCGGAGCTATGGGATATTTGCTGAGGAAAGCTGCTAACAGGAAATAGAAACAGCCCAGGAGAGAGAAGTTTGTTGCAGTCAACAAATATGAAAAAAGAGTTGGAGATCTGAAAACTGCTTTGACATTAGCCATGGAGATGCAGACTTTGAAGTTTGCTCAGCTGGTTTTTTTTATCTTGCTTTGGGGATTACAGTTAAGTGATTGGATGAATCTCAGAAGGGACTTTGAACTTTGGAATTGTAACATTGTTGAGACCAATACAGACAATGGGAACTTCTGATATTGTACTAAATGTATTTTGCATTATGCTATGTTTATATATGTCCCCCATAGACTCATATGTTTGAACAAGCCTATGGCGGCCAGGGGTGGAATGTGGTGGTTTGAATATGTTTGGCCCAGGGGGTGGCACTATTTGGAGATGTGGCCTTGTTGGAGTAGATGTGTCACTGTGGGTGTGGGCTTTAAGACCCTCATCCTAGCTGCCTGAAAGCCAATCTTCTCTTATCAACCTTCAGATGAAGATGTAGAACTCTCAGCTCTTCCTGCACCATGCCTGCCTAGATGCTGTCATGCTCCTGCTTTGATGATAGGTGACTGATCCTCTGAACCTCTTAGCCAGCCCCAATTAAATTTTGTCTTTAAAGTTGTCTTGGTCATGGTTTCTGTTCACAGCAGTAAAACCCTAAGACATCCACTCTCCCCTCTAAGGAGAACCTGGTTATACACACGAGTTGCCTCCTAGGCCTAGCCTGGCTCTGCATATCACCTATCCACACACACAGCCATCCATCATGAGGGTGGGGTGAGTGTGCTCTGTTCTGGTTCCTGTCAGAGCTGCAGGAGCAAATAGAAACATTTTCTCAGGGTGCATCTTATTGATCATTGCAGCAGCTATATTCAATCCCAGCTGCCTCATTCTGTGACTCTGATTTCCATATAAGCTTCCATCAATATATCCATTCTGCATTTTCTAGCTTATTCCATATTAACCAATGGACCTCTTCCCTCTCAGGGAAGCTGATAATCATATCTCCCAAATATAAAAAAAAGAAAAAGCATCATTTTGCTATTGAATCAATTCATCCCTCCAGGGACTATTGTTAATTGCATATCTGGCTTGGGTGACAAGGTCACACCCTTAGCAACAGACCACATATCTATCCCTTAGGATGGAGTCTGAATACCTCCCAAACATGTTGCAGTGCAGGGGGTAAAGCCAGCATACTCCCAGTCGTAAGTCATCTCACTGTCCTTCTCCTGGAGATGGCCACCCAGTTCTCCAGACACAGGGCTCTGGTCACAGGCTTCAAGGAGGCAGGGTCGCTCGGTGGGTGGCTTGGGACCTTCACATTCCTCCTCAGGGAGTTCAGTCTCCGTCTGTGTGAAGGTGAGGAGCACCCGACACCTCACCTCACGCACCTGAGTGCCAGGCCCACATGTGGTGCTGCAGGCGGACCAGGGCTCTGGGATGAACCTGGGGGACACCAGAAGCCAAAAAGAGGGGTCACACATGGGCCATAAGAGGAATTCTATGGTTCTGATGACTATCATTTATGTAGTTAAGATGTTTTGAGATCTTACAACCGACTAAGAGACTTTTTTCATTAAAGACATGCTACTTTTGCCTCCAAAATCAAAAAGCATAAAACATAAAATCAAAGTTTTATGCTAAGACCAGTGTGAAGCATTACAGTATTTCTTAAGATATAATAAATACACCACCGTTTAGAGATAATTATGTGATTTTATTTACCAGCTGGGTATTTTTGACAATCTTTATTCCGCCAAGCTTGGTGAGGTTTTTGTTTGTAACAGGGGGAGAGCTAAGCTTCCCTAACAGCTAAGCTTCAGGATAAGGCAGAGATGTTTGTAGACAATGAAGCTGTGACATTCTTTCTGTTTAACAAACTCCTGGGCTTTTGAATGTTCTCAATCACAGGTGGGAGTGAATAAACTGGTCTTGGAATAAAGCATTTATTCTTTATCCTGAATTATTACCCACCAAGTCATAAAGGTTGTCAGACTAGGTCTCTCAAACCAAATCTTGTCCATAACTGTTCTTGTAAGAGTCCATCAGCTACAAATAGTTCTTATAGCTTGACACCATTGGTGATGAAAGAAGATACTATCTTAAGACACATGAAAATTAAATGGAACCCACATTTTAGTGTCTATGGCAAAAACCGTACCCAGGACACAGCGACACTCATTTGTCAATCTATTATATTTATGGCTGTTTTTCTGTTACTCGGCAGAACTGGGTGTTTATAACAGATTGTTTATCCTGCATAGCCTAAAATATTTATTTTCTGGCTTTCTGCAGAAATATCTCTAACTCTTGTATGCATTCAGATAACATGAAAGCAGGTTCAGTAGGCACATCAGTACATAAGATACACTGAAGCAGTACTTTGTATGATAGAAGAAGGATGGGGAGATGGCTTGGTGGGTAAAAGATGCTTGTTGTGTGAGCCTTACAACCCGAGCTTGATCCCCAGAGCCCATGTATGAGGCTGAATGTGGTAACAGGCTTCTGTAATCCCAGCATTGCCATGGCAACCCAGAGAAATGAGATTCACCCAGACACTCACAAGGCAGGTAATCTGAAATATGCAGCACAGTGGCAGAGACAAGAGAGACTGTCTCAAACATGGTAGAAGGTGACTCCTTCTTGACTCCCAAAGGTTATCCTCTGAGCTTTTCAAGTGCTCTGTGACATGAATGCCCATACTTACCACACACACAGACAGACACACACACACATGCACACACACACACATATACACAAATAAATTAATAAAAATTTTAAAATAAAATAAAGGATAGGTGAAAGAATTAAGGGACAGATTATGTTTGGAAAACTCTGGTTTGAGTAATGTCTGTTAACAGGTTTATTTACTGCAACACTTCCCCTAAGACTATGATATTTGACTTCTCTTTATTATAAGTGAGATAAATACAATGTGAATCACTTCATAGGGAGGAGACCAGTGTCCAGCAACTAGACAGCACAGGAAGTCAGGAGCTGCTGCTGAGATGTGGAGTCACAGGACTCAATATTAATGTTTCAAACATACTGAGTCCCTGAACAGTGAACGTCCAAAAGCATCCTGTATGTAAGACTGTATGCTAAGATACTCGAGGGACTGTTCCCTGGAAGCTCCCATGCTGGGGTGCAGCTTACTCTGTCCTGGAGAGGATCAACCTCTCGGGCTGATAACCTCCAAGCTTCCCTCTACCTTAAACTCTCTTCTCAATAATCTCCAAGTCCACTTCAAACTAGGTTGTCCTGAAATTCTCTTCTGCTGTGAAATAAAGAAACTCACTTCACTTGACGAGCCATCCCTGAAGATAACTGCTGACTCTGCCTCCCGCCCCACTGGCACAGACAAGAGCATCTGTCGAAACTCATTGGCAGTGCACTGTAAACAGATAGGACTCATAGATACACTATAGCCCATGACACTGATCATTCAAACTGCTATTTTGAGAGTCACAGTGAAAGGTATTTAGGAGATCTGATATTGAAGATAATTGAGACAGCAGTGTAAAACAGAAAAAACATTTTCAAAAATAAAATAAGGAAAGTATACTGTCTTCCAGAAAGATGTGAGAAAAAATTTCCAACATCGAAGCCTAAAGTTGTAGGCAGAGTAGTAGCTCCCCATACATCCCCATACTGCAAATCCTGCAATACATGATTATGTCATAGCCTGTGCCAAGAAGGGTTCAACTGAGGTTCTTAAGGTTATAAATTTAGAGTTAACCCTGTGTGATCATAGTGAACCCAGTCTCATCACACGGGTCTTCAGAAATAGGAACTTCTAGGTTAAAGTCAGAGGTGTGGCAGGACATGAGCTGAGGGGCCGTGTCTGGAAGCCTGGGAAGCACACAGTTCCTGCTGCTGGCCCAAAGGTGGAAGAGGCCACATACCACAGAATGCAGATAGTCTCTAGAAATGGAGGACAACCCCCGACCCACAAACAACAAGGGATTGGAATTTCTACTCTAAAACTTTATGGTACAATGAAGAAAAGAAATAGAATAAAAAGAAAATAAGTATAGTAGAAAAAAATTTTCATGAACTATAGAAAGATCTGGATCTATGTTCTAAAATATCCCTGACTGGCTGGCAAAGTGTCTCAGTAGGTAAAGGCACCCGCTGCCAAGCCTGACAACCTGAGCTCAAGTCCTGGGACCCATGCAGTGGAAGGAGAGAATCAATCTTGCTAGTTGTCCTCTGATCTCCACACTCATGTTGTGGTCCCCATGCATACACATGCATAAACACACACACACACACACACACACACAAATGATAAAAAATTAAGCCTTCATTATTTATCAATATTACTGAAACACAAGTAATACCTGGATTTGTCTCAGAGAATCACTCCAATTTTAATTATATGGGAAAATATGTAAATATCTAAACAATTAAAGAATAGCAGCCAATAAAGGGAGAAAAGGCAATTTAGTATAGAAGTAAAATAAAAGATCAAAAAGGAAGGTGTAAATATAAGGAAAAAGCAACAGAGGGTGGGCATGGTGTTGCACATCTATAATATCAACATTTGAGGGGTGGAGGCAGGAGAATGGTGAGTTTGTCGCCAGTCTGGGCTTTTATATTACATTTATTCAGGTAGCTACACCTTGTCTCAACAAACAAACTGTTCTCCTTCCAAAGAATAAACCAAATAAGCCAGGTATCATGGTTTAAAATTTATCTGATAGTTGCAAAACATAAAGTTAGCTGAAAACTACTGGGAAAAAAGAATCCAATAAAATAATTCACAAATATTTCCATTCATAAATATGATACATGGTCATAATGCGTAATGACAAATTTTTATAGACTTCAACTAACACAATGTTAGCTGACAGACACATATTACTCAACATACTTGTCATATTACTGCCTTAATTTTATAAGTAAGAAAAACTAAGCCTTAGGAATATAAGAAACTTTTCAGAATTCTATGAGCATATACATGAAAAATTGATGTGAAATATGCTGGTATGATATAGCTAAAACTATGAAATGTTGGGTAAAGGGCCAGTAAGTTGGCATAACAAGTAAAAAGATGCTTGCTGCCAAACCTAACTCAACCCAAGCTCAATTCCTAGGACCCATATGGTGGAAGAGGAGAACCAACTCTTGGAAGCACTCTTCTGACCATATGCTATGGTACATATATGCCCATGCATGCATACTAACAAACAAATACAATTTGATTTTTAAAAAATTGAAATACTGAATAGATTATGACTCCAGAGATTTAAACAAATTAAAAGGGTACCCTCCACCCCAGAGCCCAAGACTCAGAACTGCAATGGTTTTTATTTTCCCCCAAATCCATATAATTTGGATCTAAATTTCTGAGGTTTATAGAATTAAAGGACAAAAGGACAAAAACAACTCTAAACATTTATGGAAGAATGAAAACATCTTAAAAAGAAGAAGAAATTATAGAGTAGTTGCTAAAGCTGATAGAAAAACTAAAATTAAAAGGTTAAAATTGGGAACTGGAGAGGTGATTAAATAATTAAAAGCACTTGTTGCTCTATAAAAACCAAATCTATCTTTATTTTGATTTTACGTGTATGGTGTTTTGCCTACACACATCTTAGTATCGCACGTGTGCAGTGCCCACAGAGGCCAGAAGAGGGCATCAAATCCCCTGGTATTGGAGTTGCAGACAGTTGTGAGCTGGCATAGGGTGTTGGGAATTGAACCTGGAACATTTAGAAGAGAAGCCAGTGTTCTTATTAATTGAGTCATTCTCTAGCCTCAATTTTATCTAATTCTATTTTATCTCTAGCTCTTTGCAGAGGACCCGCGTTTAGTTCCCGGCAACCACAACATCTGTCACTCTAGTTTCAGGGAATAAGACATGGTCTTCTGGCCTCCTCGAGGGCATCAGACACATGGGTGACAGACGGACATACATGGTTATGTGCAAAACAATCTTACACATAAACAAATCTGAAAAAGTATTTCAAAAAGATAAAATAACCAAAATAATATGATACTAACAATGAAATATTTACTGTTAATGATATTTAAACACCAAAGGGGGCATTTTAGATTATTCAACTGTGCTAAGGCAATCATTTAATTTTTTTAAAAAAGGTATTTGTTAATGCTAATTTTTATAAGTCATATGATAATGCAAATCCCTCCATTAACCAAAGTTCAGCACAGAAGATAATAAATAGGAAAGAATATTTTCTTCAAGGGTAATTTTTCAACCAAGTATGAGACAAGGCATGCTTCAGTGTTACTGATGGTTAGGGAAATGGGCACTGAGTTTCTGAAGGGAAGAGCAGAAAAGGCCCTTAATGAGCCTGTCTTTTTGGTCCAGACATCTTACCCCAGCAGGGATACCAGAACAGGATAATGAGATGTGTTACTTGAGATTTGTTGCACTTTGGTTTATCATGGTGCATTAACTAGAAGCAAACTGCCGACAAGCAGAGATCTTTACAATGTAGAACAGTAATGGTTATGCTGTTTTCCTGGTTAATATCCTTCAACTGCTACTGCCGTCAGATAAAGCCCAAGCTCTTTACGGAACCTGGGTTATCACCAGCATCTGCTGCATTCTGCCATTACTGATAGCCACCCGCCACACACCCACGTCCCACGTTTCCGCCACACAAGTGCTTCTGACACCTCTGGGACATAAAGATCTCAAGTTACCAAACCATCCTTCCCAGGAAGCCACCCCTGATGTCTAACAATCCCCTAAAGTTATCTGATAACACGGGTAGACCACAGTACATTGTGCAGTCGCTCAGAATGGAAGAAACATGAATTCCTGTCAGCTGACAGGAAGCTGAGCCTCCTTCTGTAGCACAAGGCTGAGCCTCTCTACCTAAATGCTCCTCAGATTTTGAATATTTTTTAAATTTCAAATACCTGCATATACATTTACAGATATAATTGTGCATATAGTATATTATGCAAACCTGATGATAGGCTTAGGTCTGAACACAAAATCCACTGGTTTCTTAGATGTTTTCGTCATGAAACCTGAAGGAATATTACGTAGCATTAAGTGTGTCTGAATTTTAACTGTAGCCCACCATAGATTATCAGGGGTCATGTTGGTACTTGTATGTTTTCAGAGTTTGGATTATTTTGTAATTTGTAGATTTATACTAGAGTTGCCTAGCTGCCTAGGACAGGCCATCAACCCCTCCTCCTCTGTCCACCACTGACTAGCCCTGAGATAGGACAGTCCTTCGCTTTTGGCACCCAAGTGATGACGATAATGATACCCTCCTAGGACATTTGTGAGAATTAAATAATCCCTACAGCACACTTAGAATGTGATACTCCCTTAAAAAGAAGGCCTTGGGGTTAGAGGTGGTTAGAAAAGCAGATTCCGGAAACACAGCCTGACTTGGTTTTAGCAAATACAATTTCTACTCACGGAGAAGCCAAAATAGCAGTGAAGTAGAACATACACACTGTGTCTCGGTCGGTGCTATTTCTTTCCTTTTCATATATGAGAAGTGGGAGCTGGGTAACAAAACCACTGAAATGTTGGAAATCCCATAGAAGCATAGAGCTCCAGGGAGGAACTTAAAAGTGGGGCGACAAATGACAAAGCGACAGCCATATTGACTGAGAACACATTCCATGGCTGACAGCTGACAGAAAGCTCAGATCAGCATTCCTTTGGCTTCACTTTATAAACTCTATTTTTTTCTCTTCCTAATTAAAACAAAAGTCCTTTTGAACATCCACTCTCTATGTAAATTCAGAGCTCGCCCTTGGTAAACCACAGTGGTGGGAGTATTTATCTTTTCCTGGCTGGCTTGGCAGGCTTTCCTTGAGAGATGTGGAATACAGCTGGATCATCCTCTTCTTCACTGTCAACAAGTAAGCATCCCAGACCACAAAAGACAGTGGCCATAAAAGAGTGAGCTGGAAGCCGAGATATGTTGCGGTTTTGTTTGGAAATGGAGGGAATGAATAGAATCAAAAGTGGCAGGAAACTAAAAACTTCACACTAGCCAGCTAAATTGGGCCAGCAAATGCCAGGCAATGAGCACTGTCCAGGAGGACTGCATAGAGATCTCAGAGCAGGAGAAGGCAGAAGTGGGGTCAGGGCCAAGCAACAGGTGCAGGCAGCTCTGGGTTCCGCACAGTGGGGGGAAAACATAAGAGTCCTTTCAGGAGCGCAAGCACATCAGCTTTGCTCTGTGTTTGAGGAAGGAGAACCCCATCTAAGGCAGATCGGGTTGGCAGAAATTTAGGCTTGGAGCAGACATGGGTGGGACCCACTATAGAATATCCATTACTGCTCTCTACTAATTCATTAATACAAACAGTGCTTTCTGAAGTTTAAAGGGACCTGGAGGACTATCTGTCCTGTTAATGCCAAACTTTGTATTCACAGCCTGTCCTAGTTTGTTTTCCATTGCTGTGATAACACACCAGGATGAAAACCAACTAGAGGAAAGGTTAAGTTTCTATGTCCCAATCATGGCCCTTTACTGAGCGACAAGGTAGGAACCCAAGCAGAGCAGGAACTAGGAGGCAGAAACTGCAGCAGTGACCATGAAGGAATGCTACTTACTGGCTGGCTCCTCATAGTTCACTTGGCTTGTGTTTTATATAACCCAGGACGACCTGTCCAGGGTTAGCACTGCCCTCCAGTGGGCTGAACCCTCCCAGATTAATTAAAAATCAAGAAAATGCCACACAAGCTTGCCCACACACCAATCTGATGGGGGCATATTCTCAATCGAGGTTCCTTCTTCCCAAATGGCTCTAACTTGTGTCCAGTTGCCAAAACCCTAAGCAGCACCCCCTCCCCGACTGCCTTGAAGGAGCCTGTAGTGATGCTCAGGAAGGCAACACTAGGAAAGCAGAGGGTCACGAGTTCTAGGCTAGCAGGAGTAACAGGATGCTCCTGACTGAATTCATAGACAAAGAGCAGAAGAGAAATTATTAGAGTCTGGGGCCAGGTATGGAACTGGGACTGTTCGACAGACACAGTTCACACTGAAAATGATGGAAACACTCTGGACAGGTCAGACAGCAGTGTGAATATTCTTAGTGCGGCTCAACTGAATGCTTTCAAATGGTTAAAGAGCCAAGCCTTGCATTATGAATGTAATACCACGGGAAGTGGAAAAACGGATTACTATTGCAAAAGGAACATAAACGGTGACACTCCACTTCCAATATGCCTGACTCAGAGTTTATTACAACTTTTGTTCATTTGTTTGTTTTTAGAGTTTTGAATCAGGGTCTCACAGTGTAGCTCAGAATGACCTTGGAACTCACTGTGTAGCCCAGGCTGGTTTTAAACTTGTGGCAATTCTCCTGCTTCAGCTTCCTAGGTGCTGCAATTATAGATGTGTGAGGTACCAGACCCCAACTTCATTATACCTTAAGAATAATCCAAATGATCTTGATGGACGTGATATATATATATATATATATATTATATATATATATATATATATATAAAACAAAACACCTTGTTTCTCTTTTAGAGAGAAAAGCTGAAGGATGCAGGTGTGCTCTGATGTGATGCATGATGCACTGTGTTTGGTTCATAGGATGGGGCAGTACTCGTGGGGCAGGAACAGTACGAGGTATCGTGAACGCAAGTGCAGCCTTGAGGGGCTCACTGTGCACACATCAGGGGTCCATTCACTGTGCCACCCTTCTGCAGTGGTTTGAAATTTTCCATAATAAAAACACTTTAAAACAAGATTCAAGAAGAATGTCACTCTGATGGGAGAGGAAGGCTGAGAAACACGTGGAGGGCAGTGCCAGCCTGAGGACCCCATGCAAACACTGGACTCTCTTTAACTCAGCATCTCTTTAACTCACTGCAGCATCCACAGTTCCGTCCATGGTGGTGTAGTCAGGCCTGCCTTTGGGGATGTATCAGGCCAAGACTGAGCTATGACATGCAGGGCCCTTGGCCTGCATCACTGAAGGAAGCTAAGTTACCCACACTCTTCTAAGCTCAGGGACAGTGATGAGTGGGAGTGTTCAGATGAGAGGAGCAGGTTGGTAAGGGACCTGAAAACAAGGGCATGTGAAAAGTGCTCAGATGCTAAGAATGACGGACTTAGAAAATAAACCAAGGTCTTAGGCCCTGTGATAGCTTTCCCTAAAGTTAGGAAAGCGGGGGGATATAGCACAGACACATCTGTTTCAGAAAATGGATGTTAGAAGGAGGTATATTTTAGATCAAGAGAGAAAGTGTCTGCCCAAGTGCAGTAGTGGGGATGGAGCTAGAAGCAACTTGAGCTATAACAGAGTGCTTGTGATGTTCAGCCATAATGAGCTGTGGCTCCATGCAGTGACCTCCGCCCACTGCAGAAGGCGTTGAGTGGTTATAAAGCAGAGTCCCTGGGAGCTGTGGAATGGGAAACAGGCCTCCGGTACTATGAGAATTGGAGCCGAGAACCGCCATTATGAACTACAGGCCTTGCACAAGGCTTTGCCTCTCTATTCAGTTCTCTTTATTTGTAAAAGATGCAGGTTGGAGTTGACATCTCAGGGAAATGAGCCAGATGGCTGTTGAGATCCTCCTTCCTGTCCCATCTGTGAATTGCTCTCTTTGCAGCTAGCTTGTCAGCACTCCAGACTCAACTGCCCACTGTGGGATCAGCTGTCCTGTCCAATTACTCCAGTCTACCACGGGTGCTGCTGTTCTGATGGACTCCTGGGCTAGATACCTCAGAGTCCCTTTGTTTCCCTTTTCTCTTTGGGTCTCTCTCAGCCTCAAGAATGCTTCTTTGATTTGCTCTTGGTTCTAGAAGTCAGTTGACACCATTGTAAGTGGGCCTCACCACATAGCATGCAGACAGTAGCTGCTGATTTCTGGGTTAGGATGGGCCCTGGAGAGTGACGCTTCACCTACCCTTTTTATACAAAGGAGAATGAGATGCCAACACTAAACAGTGAGGTCACACGGTGCATAGTAATGGTTCCAAGCTCTAGCTCACACAATACTACGTTCATTCTCTTTCTCCGTGTCCCACCAGCCCTGGGACTTCATCTCAGGCCA
Source organism: Mastomys natalensis (assembly GCA_021653895.1). Classification (NCBI taxonomy): domain Eukaryota; kingdom Metazoa; phylum Chordata; class Mammalia; order Rodentia; family Muridae; genus Mastomys; species Mastomys natalensis. The sequence goes on from JAJTUV010000507.1 coordinate 514,431, forward strand.
CCCTGGTGTGTTTCAACATCATTAGTTTTACTGAGATTGGCCATGATTTAAGCTCAGGATGATTGGTTTTATTTGTACAATACTATGATGGTCTTCAGTTAAACCACATGTGCACATCCAGGAACTATCCCCACTTGTCCCTGCAAGAGAGCAGGGGTCTGCTTTGAGTTAGAGAACACGATCTTTTCCATGCTTCTCACACATACTGCCAAAGCAGGACTGCTGAATTGTGAAATAAAGAAAATTCCTAGCCAGCTCAGGCTCTCTGGAGTCCGTAAATCCAGGTCATTTGGATACTAAATGTATCGTTGAACTCCAGTGAGCACAAACATGACATATATCATGTAAACTGACTGTGCCCTGATTACGCCCATAAAAGGCCCTGGACTCACTTTGGTTCTTCTGTGGCTATTCTGGTCTCTTCTAGCTCTTGTGCTTGTTTCAGCCAAGGTAATTTAGCTTCCACTGGACTTTTTTCTGAGGAAAAAAAGAGGAAAATAAACAAAGAATGTAATTATTATCAATCATTAAGGACTTGGATATATACTTGTTATTGACTGGAGAGTTCATTAACATTGGGTTACACGTTTCAAATGCACAGTACATTCACTTCTGGAATGAATAAAATTCCTGCTATCTTTTTAATTAGCATATTACAAAATGCAACCAAACCGATCCCTGTGGTATAGCTGAATGTGGTTGAACATGCAAAAGTTAAACACACAGATGCCTTACGTAACTCAGCACCTCTGCCTGCTTCTGTGTGCATTGAAGCTACTATTCCAACAATATCAGAGTCTTTTCGGGTTGCCATAAATTCTTCTTGTCTCTTGAATTAATAAATTAGTAGAGAAAAGCAAATATAACAGGGGCCAGTGAAGTGGAAAGATGAGATTCTGTGTGGCTTACTCAAATTCCATTGTTAACATGGGAAATGAAAACCATCTACATGGGCATAGAGGAACGGTTGCTACTCCCCCCAGTCCTTGAGGCTTCCATGGCAGGCGGAGGGAACTAATCCAGTTGTGAAATGGAAACTTTGGAGCTGCTTCAGGGAGATTAGAGACACTGAGAGAATGTCAATGAAAGCCCATCAGCGACAGAGGCAGTAAGCAAAGGCTTTGAGATGGGGATCTATGACGGTGTATGCTTGTCATGGCAACCAGTTATCTTTCTATACAATGGATTTAGTCAAAGACGTGTGCACTGATTAACTGTAGGAAGAACTTTACCATCATCTCTAAAATACTAAGGAAGAGTCTCTAGAAAGACTTGAGAACAATCCTTTCCCTTTTCTTTTTATCACATTTATTTTGATTAGTTATTTGTTTGTTTAATTATTTTTGGGGTGTGTGTGTGTGTGTGTGTGTGATGTGTGTGTGTGCTTGAACATGAGCATACACGATGTCACAGTACAGATGCATAGGTCACAGGACAATTTGTAGGAGTCACAGGTTTCTGCTTCTATTACATAGGTTCCAAGATTGAAACCAGGGTTTCAGCAAATTTGCTGTCAGGGTTGGCAGCAAATACCTATACCTGCTGAGCCAGCTCTCCACCTGTCTTTTTGTCAGTTATGTCAAGAATATACCTGTCATAGCATATGCACAGGGAAATGGTCATGGAGGGGTGGCAAGTATCTGAGAGGTGATCCCAAGACTTGCTATAAAATGTCTGTTTATACTCATGGAACAAATGAGAAAGTCTAAAGACACTCACAGACCCAGATTGGCAACGAAGTCTTTGCTCATCCCATGCACTGTGACACATGATAATGCCATCATGCCTCTGTCAAAAGGCAGCGTAGTGGACAGGTATCCACACAGTTTGAGAGGAAAAAAGGATAAGAAGAGCTATTCTGGGCATGAGAAAAGTAGACATCTCCTCTCTCTTCCTCTTTTATTAATCCTTTTTCCCTTTTTCACTCTCTCCTTTTCCTTCTCCTCTTCATCTTCCTTTTTCTTGATGCCAAGGAATTACATATGGGGATGAAGTTGCCCAGTACTGAACAACAGCTGGAAAACCCTGTTTGATTAGTACAACACCTTGTGCTTACCTCTGGGCTTATAGCATGGGATGGGGATGACACACTCCTCTTTGATGTGCAGCTTCATCTGTGGGTTGCAGCCCCCAACATGCTGCCCACGATGGTTGATACAAAGAACCACTCGGTAGCGCAACCCTCGGCCACAAGTCACTGTGCACTTTTGGAAAAGATGGGAGAAGCCAGTGAGTAGCTTTATCTGGGTCTTTGGAGCTACTGACTATTAAAGACCTCCACATAATATGTTGTATGAAGAAGATAAAGGCTGCTTTTCTTGGATGCTTGTACTAATTTTTTGATTTAATTTAATTTTTATTTTATTTTATGTATATAGATACTTTTCTGCATGTACCTGGTGCCCGTGGACAGAAAAGGGTATTAGATCCTATGAAAGATTCTAGTCACTGTGTGGGTACTGAGAATTGAATCCAGGTCCTCTGGAAGAGCAACTGGCACTCTTAACCACTGAGCCATCTCTCCAGTTTCATTGAATTTTCAGTTCAAAGGCATTTAAGATGAGCACACGTGCAAGAAGAGCAAATGTTCTGCATTTCCTGTGCTCCAAATCAAACACGATAGAAACTTGAGGCTGGCTTTCTAAAGCTTACACTTTTCAGAAGACATTACTGAAAGCAATTCGTGAAATTGAAAGCAATTCTTCTAAACAATGACTCTAAGAAAATTAACACCCACCAAGCACTCCAGAGGATTAAATTGTGTGTCTGCCCAGTGATCTTGCCCAGTTGTTGTCACAGAAAGAGCCATCGGGATTGTTCAGCCATACAGTATGAGAGAACTCCTCACCGAGCAGGAGGAGGTGGCTCAGCCAGTGAAGCCCTCAGCCAAGCGTGAGGATCAGATTTTGAGTCCTCAGCACCCATGTAAATGGTTGGGGGCAGCAGGGTGCGCCTGTAAAATCAGGCAGACACAGGAAAATCCCTGAAGCTTGCTGGCCACATGGCCTCATTGAATCACTGAGTTCTAGGTTCAGTGAGAGAAACTCCATCAGAAAGTAAGACCTCCAAAGAGTGATTGAGGAAGACACCTAACAGTGATCTTTAACCTTCATAACAGAGAGAGAGAGAGAGAGAGGAGAGAGAGAGAGAGAGAGAGAGAGAGAGAGAGAGAGAGAGAGAGCGAGCAATAGGTGTATTACACAGGTAAAAATCATGAAACATTATTTTCACCCCAACTTTTCATGGACTTTGTGCTGTTAGCGTTTTATTCAATGTATTATTAATATCCATTTATAATTTGACAGTTACTCTTGCCTGTAAATAAGTGTTTTCAAGTCATGTGAACATCTAGTAAAGACTGAGTTTACCTACATGTATCTATAGCATGTATGTGAGCCTATGTGCCTCTGATAGCATATATATGAGTAGATGTGCCTCTTTACATGGCGAGGCTCTAAAGTGTTTAACTGGCATATGCTCGTTGCACAAAGTGGTAGGTTACATGAAGACATTTTTATTCAAAGTGTAGCATGTTCTTGGACCACATTCACTCCCATTACCCTCTCCCATGTCCCATCCACTAGACACCTTCCCTTTTGTAAATAACCCTCGTTATGAGTAGGCATACATGCCTGTGTCACATACACGAGCATGTATATGGGGAGGCATAATGTGTGTGCATGCATGAGCATATGTGTGAGGCACTACCGGAAGTTTCATTCAGGTTCCCACAGTTTTTGAGAACCCACGAATTCCATCTCAGCACTTCCTGCTGCCATACCCCAGCCACTGCTCCAGCTCAGGCATTCTCTTCTTGTTTCCCAGAGATGTTTTTTTTGAAATTCATTTTTATTGGATATTTTATTTACACTTCAGATGTTATCCTCTTTCTCCATTTCTACTCCTACACAGAAACTCGCTATCCATTTCCCCTCCCCCTGCTTCTATGAGGATGTGCCCCCACCCATCCACCCATTCCCACCTCCCCACCCCCGAATTCCCCCACACATCCAGCCTTCACAGGACCAAGGACCTCCTCTCCCACCTATGCCCAACAAGGCCATCCTTCCCCTACATATACAGCTGGAGCCATGGGTCCCTCCTTATGTGCTCCCAGGCTGGTGGTTTAGACCCTGGGGGCTCTGGTTGGTTGGTATTGTTGCTTTCCCATGGGGCCACAAACCCTTTCAGCTCCTTCAGTCTTCTCTCTAACTCCTCCATTGGGAACCCCATGATCAGTTCAATGGTTAGCTGTGAGTATCTGCCTCTGAATGTGTCAGGCTCTGGCAGATCTCTAAGGACACAGCTATATCAGGCTCCTGTCAGCATGCACTTCCTGGCATCCACTTCAGTGTTGACCTTTGGTGACTGCACATGGGATGGATACCCAAGTGGAACAGTCTCCAGATGGCCCCTCCTTCAGTTTCTGTCCCACACTTCATCTCCATATTTGCTCCCATGAGTATTTTGTTACTTCTATGAATGACGAAAGCACCTACATTTTGGTCTTCCTTCTTCATGACTTCATGTGGTCTGTGAGTTGTATCTTGGGTATTGCGAGCTTTGTGGCTAATATCCATTTATCAGTGAGTGCATACCATGGGTGTTCTTTTGTGATTGGGTTACCTCACTCAGGATGATATTTTCTAGTTCCATCCATTTGCCTAAGAATTTCATGAATTCATTGTTTTTAAAGCTGAGTAATACTCCATTGTGTAAATGTACCACATTTTCTGTATCCATTCCTCTGTTGAAGTATATCTGGGTTCTTTCCAGCTTCTGGCTATTATAAATAAGGCTGCTATGAACATAATGGAGAATGGTCCTTGTTATATTTGGATCATCTTCTGGGTATATGCTCAGGAGTGGTATAGCTGGGTCCTCAGGTAATGCTATGTCTACTTTTCTGAGGAACCGCCAGACTGATTTCCAAAGTGGTTGCACCAGCTTGCAATCCCACCAACAATGGAGGAGTGTTCCTCTTTCTCCACATCCTCACCAGCATCTGCTATCACCTGAGTTTTTGATCTTAGCCATTCTGACTGGTGTGAGGTGAAATCTCAGGGTTGTTTTGATTTGCATTTCCCTGATGACTAAGGATATTGAACATTTCTTTAGTTGCTTCTCAGCCATTCAGTATTCTCAGTTGAGAATTCTTTGCTTAGCTCTGTACCCCATTTTTTAATGGGTTTAATTTGGTTGTCTGGGGTCTAATTTTTTGAGTTCTTTGTATATATTGGATATTAGCCCTCTATCAGATGTAGGATTGGTAAAGATCTTTTCCCAATATGTTGGTTGCCATTTTGTCCTAATTGACAGTGTCCTTTGCTTTACAGAAACTTTGCAATTGTATGAGGTCACATTTGTCCCAGAGATTTTTTTTACCCAGTCCTGTTGAGTCCAGGGTATTTCTCTGGAGCCCTTTCTCAACATGCACATCACCACAAAGACTAGATATTAAGTAAATCTCTTACTGTATCATGGCACTCTTTTTGTCAGTACTCAAACACAGGGCCTCATGCATGCTAGGCAAGTGTTCCGACCACTGAGCTACATCCTACTCCATCATGCCATTCATGAAAGTACCAAGCAAATTCCTTAATGATTAGACCTAGATCCTGTTGGTTCACTCACTCTTGAATTTATCAATTTGGAATATATATGAATGTATATTGATATTGAAAAACTCTTATATTTTGTCCTATAAAACCAATAACAAAATGATTGCTGAACGTACCTCTCATCCAAGCAGTAAATACATGCAAACTTTTTGAGCCCCATTCCACTTATGTAATGTTGTTTGATTAGATGCTAGAATTGGATTTTGATAATAATGAATTTCAGAGAACATGACATTTAGAACCTTCTGGCCAAAGAAACAGAAATGGTTTTATTACTGTGCATATTTTCCTGGAGAATAGAATATTGTGATCTGAAAAGAGCTTTAAAACAGACAAAAAAAAAATACATTAGTGTAAGATAGAAATTCTTAGAAGAGTAGATTGCAAAGCAAACTCAAGAGGAGAATTATGTAAATCAAGTAGTTAAGGATCTCCTTCCTGCTATTTTAAAAAAAAGATGGAAGGGACAGAAATGCTCATGACATTTAGATTCCACTGGGCAGTTTTTTTTGTTTTTTTTTTTTTTTTTAAATGCTGTAACAGTTCTATTTTAAAATGTCAGCATTCACTACACATTGGAAATGATATTCTTTGTTATTAGGTTTACCATAAAAATGAATATGTCAACCTAAATACAGGAGAAGAGGTAAGTCAATTTCCAAACTCTTTTAGAGGGAACATGCATTCAAACAGAGTTGACACCAAATGCCCTAAATGTGCAGATGAAGTTCTCAAGGCTGACATTTAGCGTGATATCCAAAGTAGGCCAAATGGCTCTCCATCCAGTCAGTGCACTAGCTTCCAATTCAGGGAAGTTCAAACTCTTTCCTGCAGCATTCGTGGACCCTTCAAGTGGGGGTGTATCTCTTCACCTTGTGCTCGAAGTACCACATGCACAAGCCACACCGCTCACGACCAACCACAGAGGCCCACTGTGTTACAACTATCTGCATGCATGACCGTGCAACTAAGTTCTAGGCCTCTGGGAAACAGTGGCTCACTTTCTCTATTTCCAGCATGCCAGCTGACAACACACAGTTGAATGTCTACATTAATGCATGTATATCACAGTTCCATTTCAAGAGCTATAGAAACTTAAATCCATATTCATTTTTCTCTAGAAATTTAAGAGACTAAGATAACATTAAACACAGGTGCCTGGGTTGTTTACCTTGGACTAATCTGAAATATGTTTATTTGTTCTAGAAGTCAATTCTCTTCCCAATCCTAGGATGCTATCCCTCTTCTTTTTTTTAATCCTGCCCTCTTCATGTATCCTAAGAAGCCACATGCTTCTAAAGGTCTGGCTCTCTCCAATTGTGTGGTTTCTCTCAAAAAGGTATGTGGCTTCTTAACTCCCAGGATCAGGACACAGTTCTAATGTCAGGTCAGCATTTCCACCTTTGTTTACCAGTTCCTAGAAGTATGTTCTCTCTTTAATCCACATAAATCATGCCCAACTTGTTTTAAAAACAAATATGTATTTCAGTTTGAGTATATTCTCTCTCTTCCACCAACTCCTGCCCAATCCACCCTCCACACACTCTACCTATTCAACTCTGTGTCCTCATGTCTTAAAAACACTCACCAAGGACAATTAGTATTACCCATGTCCTTGGGTGTGTGACCATCCCTTGGAGCATGTTAGTCCTACAAGTACCCAAACCCTTAAAGAAAACCAACTCTCCATGACCACCTCTTCTCTTCATACTGGGATTCTGTCTGTCTTGATCTTACAAAGGTCTTTGTCCACACTGTCACATGGCCATGACACATGAATTCATAGGTATGTACACCTGCCCTTTGGCATCTTTCTGTTTTATTTTAGTTTTGTTTTTTGAGACATAATTTCTTTGCATAGCCTTGGCTGTCCTGGAACTCACTCTGTGACCACAATGGCCTCAAACTCAAGAGATTAACCTGACTCTGCTTCCCAAGGGCTGGGATTAAAGGCATGCACCCCAACTGCCCAGCTAGTCCTATTGTGTCTTAATGACTTATCATTGCTTCCATAGATCAGTGGATCTCTCTATCCTCAACAGAGGAGCTTCTTTTTATAGTATATGGTGATTAACACAGAGACCCCAACTGGTGAAGACACAGATAAAAGGCACTACAGAGTGCTTAGTTCAAAGGAGGCATCTATAGAATACCCCCTTGCCCCAAGGCTCAGAGATCATTGTGGAAGAGGGAGAAGATAAGAGATGGTGGATGAATACAACCAGTGTTTTCTATGCACAGCAGTGCCCCTTTCAGCTTCTAGTTGCTCTTTTACATGCTTGCCTTTGCTTGACAGTGTGTAATTGACCATTTGTCACTGTTGTGTTCTTTCTAAACTCTTGCTCGAACAGAATCTATTATCTTCAAAAAGGGTTAAACATTACAATGACAACAATGAGTCCTGGACTAATGGCTGTGGCACTTGCTCCTTCCACCTGCACTATAGTCCATAATAGTCCTAATCCTTACCTGCATTGAGATGATCCTGTGCCCTCTCTTCCATTGTCCTATCTTCTAGAGCTCTTTTGACGTAGGGACTATGTTCATTTATATATTTGTTTTGTGTATGGGATATAAATGTATGCATGCATGTTTGCATGTGTGAAGGCTCATGTGTGTGCATGTGCACATACATGTATGTAGAAACATGAAGTTAATATGGAGTATTGTCCTTGATGTTTTCTATTTCATTTACTGAGGCAGGGCCTCTCACTGAATGCAGAGCTCACTGATTCTGGCTAATCTATCTATCTAACATGCCTCGGGATCCCCTCTCCCTTCTTCTCAGGTACTTGGATTGCAGGTGGTTATCAGGACTGCCTAGCTTTTAAAAGTGGTTCTAGGAACCTGAATTCTGGCCCTCATGCTGGCCTGGACCATCTCCTCAGCCTCCTACATACAACTTTTCTATATCATGATGACCAGTAAAGTTTCAGACTCAGAGTAGTCATGAGAATCTCAGATTGAATAAAAGTGACATATTCTCGAATCTCACCTGAGACCACTCCATGGCAATCCACTTGGGGCAATCAAACAGGTTGCAAGTCTGCATCACCTTGGGCTTGGGTGCATACATACACTTCCATTCTTCCACCTGTAGAATCTCTGCATGCATAGATTCCTCTACACACACAAAACTCCGTCTCTGAATCCCTCCTCCACAGGACACCGAACATGCAGTCCAAGGATTATGTTCCCAGCTCAAAAGCAAACAAAGATAAGTACATTATTTATTTGATGTATGCTTGTTTTTTTCAAGTATGCAATGGGTCTTAAAGGGGTGATTTCTTTGTATCAAGTTACGGTTCCATCAAAAGGACACAAGACTTGAGTCTCCTAGGACTTTAATCTTAACTATGGTTTCAAGGAATTTGCCTTCTCTGAACATGAATTTTCTATATGATGAGAATAATAAACCCACCCCAGTTACCCTTCAAAGGGCCATTATAAAGATTGAATTAATTAGAATATAATGTGAACAGGTCTTTAAATTATCTTCAATTATAAAATATTAATGGTCTATATCACAAGAATCATAGAAATCAAAGTCAAAAAGACCATACTATCTGGGCATAGTGTCACATGCTTGTAATTCTAGTACTTGAGATGTAAAGGCAGGAGGGTCAAGAATTTGAGGCAAATCTCAGCTATGTAGAGTCTGAGGCCAGCTTGGGCCACAGGAGATCCTGTTTCAAATGAAATAGCAAGGAAGGCAAAAGGGAAGGCAGGAAGGAAAGAAGGAAAGAAGAGAAGGAGAGGGAGGAGAGAGGGAGGGAGGAGGGAGGAGAGGGAGGGAGGGAGGGAGGAAAGGAGGGGAAGAAAGAAAAGAAGAAAGAAAAGAAAAGAAAAGAAGAAGAAAAGAAAGAAAAGAAAAGAAAATAGATATTAGTCATCTAGCTACAGAGAGGATTCACATTTCTAATCAATGGCTCTAGATTAATGATTCTCAGATTACTAGATTAATTCTCACATTAATAGATTAATGTGGGTCAAGACCCTTTGGGGTCAAGCAAGCCCTTTCACAGAGGTAGCATATCAGATATCCTACATATCAGATACTTACATTAGATTTATAATCGTAACAAAATTACAGTTATGAAGAAGTAACAAAAACAATTTTATGGTTGTGAATCACCACAACATGATGGACTATTGTTGCAGGATAATTTCCTGCTACATTGTATTTGTAGTAAATCTCAGTGATTGGGCAGTATAAGATATGGGTGGAGCTAGGAGTGGGGAAGAGAGAAAGAAGGAAGAAGAGAAGGAGGGGAGGAAGCAAGATGGAGGAAGACAGATGGGTCGAAAGCAGTCCTGGGTAACAATTTATATCTAAAAGTTGGATATTGGGTAACAATTCTAATTGTGTAGGTATCTTGTTAATTGAGCATTTCCAAATATATAAATCCATTGGATAATCTTTAAGTTTTAAGAGTCTTCATTCTACCAGATATGTCAAGCATGGCAGATAGATATTACCTGGGATTCAGAGGAGCTTTGTGGGGGCAGCGTGGTGGATTGGCAGAGCCAGCTGCCATGCTGGCATCTTGTGGGTAGCAGAGCTGGACCACACCATGGCTTTTCTAAATTCTACCATTACAGACTATAGTAAAGGGTCACAGGATTGGGAAGGTTGAGGAACACCAATCTAGTTCTTTTTTTGATACCCGATGTTTAAGATGAGTTTGATGTCCTTGGTGATGGGTAACAGCACTCTACATACAACCTTCCAATGATAGCTTGTTCCATTTAATTCTTAGAAATATCTTTTTTCATTACTGAACCTGTTGCCTTTTAACTTTATAAAAGAAACAATCATGTTTCTTCAAAACACTTAGAATCCCTTGTAAAAGGGAGAGAATATTTAACTCACCGAGGGAGCGGTTGGAAGTGGTCGTAGGGCATAATCTCTTTAAATCCATCACTGCAAAGGACACCACAGTGAAAAGAATTTTCTAAATTCATCCACACACATGGTCATTCACTAATACAGGTTTATCATGAAAATATCATTCTTAACTCAATAAAACACATTTGTCAATTGACTAATACATATTTGACATCTCACAAGACAGAAGCCTTTCACATTGAAAGATCAAAAAGTGTCAAGTGGCTCATAGGCCACTCAACCAAAATTCAGACAGCATCTCTTCAGTTTTCAAGAGAAACGCTCATGCAAGTCATTTCCAGTAGAACATAAAAATATAAAAATAACTAATGGCATATTAACCAAAGGAAAATTCTCTTCATTTAGATAAGTCTATTATTTCAAGTGTTGTTATGCTAATACAATGTATTAGTGCTATGAACACACCATTATATTGGCCTGCTCTTTAGAGAACCACTCTGCTTCCCAGAATCTGTCCTTTACAAGGTCTCCATGAATAGCATTGTCCAACCAGGATTACAGGAAATAAACACCATAGTGACAGGAAATGCGACCCGCGGACAAGGCACTCTTGCCCACTGTGGCTGTGGCCAGCTGGAAGGCAGCTGGAGGATCCAGGGGATTGATACTGGGCTAAAATTTTAAGATGTTGTAGGACAGCCAGGAAACTTACCCAGACAATCCAAGTCAGCAGGTACTAAATTATATGTCAGAACAATTTCTGCACAGCTTGGCATGAAAACTGCTTGCTTCTTTGCACAATGTATTATTTATATGGAGTTAAACGTGGACACTTCAAAAGCCACTATATAGGTAATGGGTGACCCAGTTTAAAGTCTAAAATAGTGAGTGGGAGATATTTGTGATTGATAGATGGACTATGCATGGAATATATATGTGCATATATATAATTTTTGCATATATATGCAAGAAATGATCAAAAGGCTGCATTATAAAGATATTATGTATACATAATCCCATGACAAGAGAGAGTTAGCCCAAAGGACCAGATAAGCAAATGTCTCTTAGTTTCTATTAACTGTGGTGATCTGTCACCAGGATGTGCTCAAAAGTTAGGAACTGGAAGCATATGGCCCTGAAAGTATTACTGTGTCCCAATTGGGTTTGACTTGTTTCTTTGAAAAGCATGGGCAGATGGACCAACCTCGATGGGCAAGGATCCATGCTGCATTCCTTCAGCTTTGGTTTGGGCTTCACATTTTCTGGGTAGTAATGGCAATAGTGGTCAGGCACTACCCTTTTCAAGCGGATGTCCATGCATTCGGCAGAGTTGAGCTGATAACCTAAGGTATATGAGAGGAAGGAAGGAAAACTGCATTATTCTGCATTTGCATGGCAAGGGTGCATGCCACATGCTTTCCTCTATGGATAACCTAGCTCAGGTATCTATGGTATTCATCTTGGGGACTAACAGAAGCACAAGGGAGAATTAACATATATGGGTCCCAGGGCTTTTCATGGTAATTAGACCAGAAGCACTGCTACTGAGCCCAAGATATGGGGACTTTCTGCAAAGGAGTCTCAGATTCCACTTAACTGGCTAAAACCTGGGGCCAGGCTCAATACATGAATTGATCATGGTCTTCTGACACACATTATAATTGACTCCTTTAAGAGACTGTCTGGACCTTGGGTATAGTTTGGCTTTGTTCTCAAATTATTGCTTGTCTATTCTTGGTCACTGTAGCAGTCCCTCCCTCTCTCCTTCCCTACCTCTCTCCCTTTCTTCCCCCTTCCCTCTCTCCTTCCCTCCTGTTTCCTTGTTTTCCCACTTTTCTGGCAGTGCCTATTTCAATCTTCTTCCTCTTCCCAGTCCCCAGATACTCATCCACATTTATTGTTTATATATTAAGCATGAAACTGTCTTACATAACATTGTTTGGGGTGAATGTTTTGAACTCAATTGATCATTATATATATATGTGTGTGTGTGTGTTTGTGTGTGTGTATACCTGTATGTGTATGTATACATACATATGTACATATATATTATGAGTGTGATTAAATGTATAAACACAATTAAGTTATCAAACATATCTGTGGGCTGAGGAATCAAACTTGGACATGCCAAGTAAGCTCACTGCCCTTGACCTAGATCCCCGGTGCTGATGATGTTTTAAATCTTGGTCTATTTTCCACTCATTAAGGTTTTTTTTTTTTTTTTTTTTTTTTAACTCTACAGTATGTTTTGAGAGCCAACTCTGACTATTTCTTTCACAATACTCTACTGTTTGCCTCTGCTCTGTTTACTCATCTGCTCTGCTGAGGTAGCCAGGGCACCTTCAATGTCAATAACCATGCTGACTGTGGAATTGGCAAAGTCAGTAGAGGCGAGGAGCAAAATCCATCTCCCTACTTCCTCTACCACACAGGCTTTCAAAGGGGAGTAAAGACTCACTCCTGACTTTAGTAAATCCAATTTGGACCATTTTCTTTGAGGAAAGTGAACGTTCCAGATACTGAGCACAGCAAACTTAAAAAACAACTCACAATATGACCCTTCCCTTTCTTGAGAGCTTTGATGCCAGCTTTCCTGTTGTTGCATAAATGTCACATTAACTGTTGTTGTTTTTTTTTTTTTTTAAATAAGGTAATTTTTCAAAGTAAAATGAGCTTTCAAAATTAAAAAAAAAAAAAAGAAACTAATCTATCAATGTCTGCCAATTGGTCTACAGGTCTAAAAATATATTTCAAGTCCTGATTGCCGAGAGGAATCTGGCTTTATAAGCCACCGGGCAGCTTTCTACAAGACATGGCTTGGAAGTGAACTGAGCTCAGAGGACGGACTGGTACACATTACCAAAAGCGAGGTTGAAACCACCAGAATGCAGATGCAGACAGCATCAATAGAGCAGTGCGCTGCTGCCAGCATCAGTGAGAAAGGCTACACTATCAAATGGCCATGGCAATCCCAGATAAACTCAAGTGTACCATGTAGATAATTACAGCCGAGAGCAGGCAGTCCTTCCATCACCCTTGGTATCTCAGAGACCCACCAGCTAATCTTTTCATTATCCAAAAATCTCTGGCATGCTATTCATACAATCACATAGGTTTGATTAGTAATATAATTAAAATTTGGCAGTGTGTCCTGTATGGATCTGATGTGTGTAATTATACCTCCCTCAAACAAATACAGACTAAGATTACCTACTCTTCCCCGAGTCAGAGAAAAATCCATATCCTAAGTGGAAACATTCTTGTAAAGGGACTTGATAGGGGACATACAGGTGTTTATAATTTGAGAGAGAGAGAATTCATTTTCTTGTTTAATTTTATTGCAGTTTAGAGATTACCAAGAGTAAGGAAAGAAGGCAGATTGTCTTTCAATATTGTGAACAAATGTGTTGAATCCCGCCAGTTTGTGGGAGAGACCGGCAGCCCCTGAGGCCTTTCTGTGTTCATTCACATTATGTCCTCCCTTCCCTGTGGGACTAATCTCACTGGGAGGTGCCCCTGTGGACACTCATGATTCCAGAAGGATGGAGTGTCTTTCTGTGGATATCAAAGTGTGAAGAAAAAAAAAAAAAAAGCTCTTCTGCTCCCAAGAATTTACTCAATGGGATTACACTGAATCCTCTTGTAAAATGTCTCCCCTGTAGAGAGAGCTTCTCTTTGATTGTATGAGTCCAAACAGAAGTGTTTCTCTCTGAAGAACTATATGTGAGAGACCAGAAATGAATAAGAAGAAAGGGAAGTCTGTTTCACTGCAGAGTGAAAAGAGAAAAGCCCCCATCATTTCTTTGTGATCCATCGTTTTGGGACTCTTGATGTACTGTTGTCTTCCCTGGACCTGTGTGACCCACCTACCTAAGGATGTGAGGCTCAGCATGCTATCTGCCCCACTCTCAGGAGCTCCCATCAGTGTCACTGGGCCAAGCCCAGTCCAGCACCAGAGTGCCTAAGACTGCAGGGAAGAAAGGGACATCCAGGATCACTTTAGCTTTGGACACAGCAGGTAAGTTTGAAGTACTAACTAGGTGTCGGGTGCTATACTATATCCCTCAACATGCATTGTGCTACACAAAATGCCACCAGGAGATGAGCATCATACTGACAGATGAGGAACTGAGATTCAAAGATGTCTAGCTAAGAAGAGACAGAAGAGTGAGCCCTGATCCTCACACTCCAACATTCTGCCTAGCCCACTAGGCCAGGCAACACTCTTTGTGGTGGTTGAGATAGGACCAGAGCCTGTCCATACCGTACAAATATTCTACCACTAAACCACATCACCAGCCCCAATACTGGCTGATCCTTCATGTGAACTTGGCATGAAAATGTCAGAGAACAGGACTGGCTCACTAAGGCCCAGGCTTGTCCAACTCAGAGTTTCTATTCCAAATGTGATTTCTCCCTCGTCAGCTTTCAGGATCTCAGGGATTCTTTGTTTCCTTGAAACCTAGTGCAGAGTCACTGACTGGAAGATCTAATGGAATTTGTATCACATATAAAATCACCCGTCTCAGGGAAGGAGATATAGCTTGGTTGGTAAAGTGCTTATTTTATATGCACAAGGCCCTGGGTTCAATTCCCAGTCCTGCAAAAAAATTTGTCATTGTGGTACATGCCTATAATCCATCACTTGGTATGTAATGGTAGAAAGACCTCAAGTTCAAGGTTCCTGGCAACATAGCAAGTTTGAAGTAGGTTTTACCTACAGGGAAAGTCTGTGAAAAAAAAAAAAAAACCAAAAACAACAACAACAACAACAAAAAACAAAAATCAAAAACCAAAAAACCAAAACCAAAACAAAAAAACAGACAAGTGGACAAGAGCTGTGTATCATGTTTAACAAAATTCAGAATTTAATAATAAACCCAGAGAAGATTCGAGCTGACAAGAAGTTAATATTTTTCTACTAGTTTTGTTTCTGTTGAGGTTGTGTTCTGTGTGGTTAGGGACAATTATTTCCTATATCTGCTGTTATGATTAAGTTATTTTTCTAAACATGTTGAAGTGGTGTTTTTTTTGTTTGTTTGTTTGTTTTTTAAAATACCTGTTTAAAGAAAACTCCTTGGGTCACTAATAAATGCAATGGTAACACAGACAAGACATAAATGGTGATATCACTTTGGCTCTAACAGATAGCCAGAGATGTTGCCTTATAGAGTGAGCCTCAAATTACAGTGTGCACCATGAGACTCTGGAATGCCTGTGAACACAAGACCTCTCGCGTTCTGACTCAGGTAGTTGGAGGTGAGGCCATGAATTTGCACGTTAGTTTTGCTGATGCTGAGTTTCAGAAGGATGCTTTCCTGGCGAGTTATATGTGAACTTGTCATCTGAGAGAGCCTCAGTTGAAAAACTCCATCCATGAGGCTAGGCTGTAGGCAAGCCTATAAGGCATTTTTTTTTTAAAGTAGTGATTGACAGGAGAGAGCCCAGTCCATTGTAAATGTGGAAACTACTTAGCTAGTGGTCCTGGTTCTACAAGAAGGCAGGCCGAGCAAGCCATGAGCAGAAAGCCAGTAAGCAGCACTCTTCCACGGCTTTTGCATTAGCTCCTGCCTCTGGGTTCCTGCCCTGTTTGAGTTCCTGCTCAGGTTGCTTCCACGAGGAACTATGATGTGGAATTAGTATTAGCAAAATAAGCCCTTTAATCTCCAAGTTGCTTTTGGTCATGGTATTTCATTATAGCAATATCTACCTAACTCTACCTAAGACAGATAGATGCCTATAGGATTATAATTAAATACTCCATCACCCTGCATCTAAACAAACTGGCTGGTATCAGAAAACTTCACCTTTTCCGTTCATTCTACGGCCTTGGCCCATCCTCAGGTTATTACTCTTACATTCCTAGGGCACAGGTTTCCACCAGGGTCTGGGCTACCCTGTGCTTCCCAACAGAAGAGCCAGAATCTCCATTCAGGGAAGTGTAAATCCAAGATCTGACCTGCATGTTCATGAGAACCTGGCATTGCCCAAGGAGTCCTTCTCAATCCCCCTGTAGTTAGGATGATATAGGCTGAACCTCTGTTTCTATCCTGATGTTCTGAATGGATGTTATTCTGTAATCTTCAAGGGGAAGAAATGATTTGGGGCTGGGCTGATGTATTTTAACTTTTCAAACAGAACCCTGCCCAAAATGCATCCCTCGCACAGGGAGAGAAGAAAATTCAGGAGGCACAAAAGGGCAGTATAAATAGAGCCTGACCATGTCATCTGATGGACTAGGACCCTTGCTAAGTTTTTACCCCACCTTTGCATAAATTAAAAACCACAAAAGCTTTCTCGGCCATGGAGGTGTGACAAATAAGCTTAGCACATAGTTAGTCAGGTTGCAAGCACCAGTATCAATGTCTGGTCTTCATAGGGAAACTCCTCCTAGTGCTCTGGGAACATCAGCAACTTAGGGGTCCTGGGCTCGCACCAGTTTAAAATCCCTTACTTTCTTATTTAAAAGTTCAGCTCATAACTTTAGCAGTTGGCTGTGGTTGCCTCCCCATGGACTCCAGGCTATTGTGTCTCCACACTAAGCAGACTAGTGTCTACTGAAATCCTTTACTTTGCATATGTGTTGCACTTGGATTTCACTTGACGCCAAACCTTCTTCATTTGTCTATTAAGACCTTGAACTCAGCACACACAAGATTCTATCTTCTATCCCAGTCTTAAAGTTCATCTCAATCAGGCCTGTGTACACCCTGATGCACAGCTCTGAGTATCCAAGAATGAAGTCTGTGCCTCACCTCCTCCACATGTCACGGTGCAGGGAAAGAAGTCAGTCTGTCTCCACTGGTGGCTGATGGGCTGGTAAAAGAAGAACTGGACCACGCTGCCTTTGGCCACCGTGTACCTGGTCTGGACAGAGAAAGTGGTGATGGCCTGGCACATTTCACATAGTGAGTCTCGATCCTGCCTTCTTCACCCATCTTAGGCAACACCCACAAGTATGACAATACAGTAAGCTACAGGAGGACTATGAGTGCTTTAGATGGGATATCCTGTCACTCAAACTTGCCTCAAATGGGGGTTAAGGTGATGACTAACAAGTCTCCCATTTCCATATAACTCTATGCCTGTGAATGGACTCAAAGCAGTATGTGAACTCATTTGCTTACTTAGTGCTTTTCCTTCATGAAATGTTAGGTCCCATTTCCATGACACCAGAAACAGATTTAATTTGGGTTGAGCTTGCTTATAACATAACATATAACTGGGACTCTGACTCTAAGGATACTGATTTTGGTTTGATGTTACACAAATGGTATTTAATTACACTAATAATTATTTCCATTAGTGTGAGCTCATTTTATGAAGCAATGGGCTTCATTATGATATTTCCAGTCATGTAAATAATGTACTTTGATTCCAAATTTTTTTTATATACAATATATTTTTTTAAAATAACAACACCTTGAGGAGTCCTTTCTAGAAGTGCTTCTAATGGCACAACATGGGAAATTTACTTTCAGTGAATTCAGTATGCACAGACACACTGTGGTCATACATGAATGTTCTGCTAGCTAGTTAAAAGGGCAGTGCTGGGGCAGAGAACAGTTATAGACAGGACTACATTTATTTATTAATGATTTTACTCAAACAATAAGCTCTCTTCCTACTTTTTCTTTAATTTCTTCCCTGGTTGAACAATAGAAACCTTGTGAATTTAGAAAGACTCCCAGAAAGCAGCACAGGAGGGAAAATAAGTTAAGCCCAAAGGAGGAAGACCCCCAAATGGGAGCATACATATGATATCCAAGACTTTATACCCAAAAATCTGCAAGAGAGGAGACATGAAATGTTCTCAGCACAGTAAGGTGACAATGATTTGAGGGGATGGGGTCTCTTTAGCTGTTGTTCTACCATGTACACAAATGTTCAAAAAGTTAAATGATAAGGTGAGGCCTTCCATCAGAAATAGAGGTGACAATTATAACAATTAAAATGTGAGCAGTCACAGACAAAGCTGGAGCCTGACAAACACCGAAGAAGTCAGTGACCAAACATCTTGAGATTTCAGGATAGATAGTTGTAAAGTATTCTATAAAGTGAATACCAAGACCTGGAAAGAGCATTCTAAGGAAGCAAATGCCCTGTCCTGAGGAGCTAGAGAGATGGCTCAAAGGTTTAGAGCACTGGCTACTTTTCTAGAGAACCTGGGGTCTGGTCTCAGCACCCATGTGACAGAGCACAGTGGGTCTGTTACTCTACTTCCAGGGGGATTCAGTGCCCTTTCTACTCTCCACAAGCACTAGGTACATACATGGCACCAGGCACATACATGGTATATAGGTATACAAGCAGAAAAAGCATTCATACACATAAAATTAAAGTTAAAATAAAATAAATACCTGGCTTCTGTTCTGGGGTTCCAGAGCAGCACTCCACCCACCTCCCAAGGGCTGCTGGCTCTAACCCAACACACACAGTTGAGACAACCCAACCACCCCGCCAATCTACCCACCCTCCCCTGTGGCATACAGGGACCCCAGCAAGTCTAGCAGCCCAGGTCTCTGCCCACCCAGTTGGAGTTCTGTCTTCCCTTCAGTCCATGTTTGCACCAGCAGTGGTCAGGGAGAATGCATGGGACTCTACCTCATAGCTCTGCCTGCATCTCAAGAGGACAGCTCTAACCCCTAAAGCTTAAACCGGAGACATACAGCTCCACCTGCCTCAAGGGAGGCCTGCTCCAACACAGAACACTCAGGCCAACCAATACCAGAGACTAGATGAAAAAAGGCAAGCACAAGAACACAATCAAAAGAAGCCAATACAACATGGTACCATCAGAACTCAGCTCTCCTACTAGAGCAAGCCCTGAATATCTTAGCACACCAGAAGGGCAATACTGTGACCTTTGATGCCATTTCATGAAGATAATAGATGCCTTTAAAGGGGAAACAAGTAAGTCCCTTAAAGAAATACAGGAAAATACAATCAAATAGGACAAGGACATGAGTAAAACAGTCAAAGACCTAAAAATAGAAGTGATAAGGAAAACATAAACTAAGAAACCCTGGAGATGGAAACCTAGAGAAGAGAACAGGAAATACAGATGCAAGCATCACCAACAGAATATAGGAGATGGAAGAGAAAATCTCAGGCATAAAAGAATATCATAGAAGATATTGTTACATCAATCAAAGAAAATGCCAAAGTTAAAAAATTCCTAACACAAAACATCCATGAAATTTGGGACACTATGAGAAGACCAAACCTAAGAATATTAGGAATAGAAGAGGGTGAAGACTCCCAGTTCATAGGGCTAGAAAACATTTTTAATGAAATCATAGGAGAAAACTTCCCTAACCTAAAGAAAGAGATGGTTACAAATATACCAGAAGCTAACAGAGCACCAGATAGATTGGAACAGAAAAGAAAATCCTCCCACCACATAACAATCAAAACACTAAATGTACAGAACAAAGAATATTAAAACCTACAAGACAAAAATGCCAAGAAACATATGAAGGCAGACCTATCAGAATTACCTGACTTCTCAACAGAGAACCTAGAAGCCAAAAGATCCTGGATAGATGTTTTGCAGACCCCACGAGATAACAGATGTCAGCCCAGACTACTGTGCCAACCAAATGGGCACACCATAGATGGAAAAACCAAGATATTCCATGACAAAACCAAATTTAAACAATATCTTTCTACTAATCCAGCCCTACAGAGGATACTAGAAGTAAAACTCTGATACAAGGAGGGTACCCACACCCAAGAAAACAAGAAATTGATCATTTCAAATCAAAACCAAAAGAAGAGAATCACATATCCACAGTAACACCTCCAACATCAAAATAACAGGAACCAACATGATTGGACATTAAAATCTTTCAACACCAATGGGCTCAAAATTCACCAATAAAAAGACACAGGCAAACAGACTGGATATATAGAGAGGATCCATAATTCTGCTGCATACAAGAAACACAATCTCAGAAACAAAGATAGACACTACCTCAGAGTAAAGGACTGGAAAAAGGTTTTCACAGCAAAGAGACCCAAGAAACAAGCTGGAGTAGCCATTCTAATATCAAATAAAATAGACTTTCAACGAAAAGTTACCAAAATAAATGGAAAAGGATACTTCATACTCATCAATGAAAAAAAATCCACCAAGATGATGTTTCAATTCTGAACTTCTAGGTCCCAAATGCAAGGGCACCCATATTTGCCAAAGAAACTTTACTAATACTCAAATCACACATTGAAACCCACACAATGATAGTAAGCAACTTCAATACCCCACTCTCACCAATGGGCAGGTCACTGAAACAGAAAATAAACAGAGAAACAATGAAAGTAACATGTTATGAACCAAATGGATTTAACAGATATCTACAGAACCTTTCACCCCAAAACAAAAGAATATACCTTCTCAGAGCCTCACAGAACCTGCTCCAAAGTTTACCATATAATTGGGCACAATGCAAACCTCAACAGACACAAGATTGAAATAATCCCATGCATTCTATTAGATCACCATGAACTAAGGCTGGACTTCAACAACAACAGAAACAACAGAAAGCCCACATACTCATGGAAACTGAACAACTCTCTACTCAATGATAACTTGGTCATGGAAAAAATAAAGAAATTAAAGACTTTCTAGAATTCAATGAAAGTGAAGGCACAACATACCCAAATTTATGGGACACAATGAAAGCACTGCTAAGAGGAAAATTCATAGCAGTAAAGAAATTGAAGAGATCTAAGTCTAGCAAATTTATAGCACACCTGAAAGCTCTAGAAAAAAAATGCAGACACACCTAAGAGGAGAAGATAGCTGGAAATAATCAAACTCAGGGCTGAAATCAATCAATTACAAACAGAAAACAATACAAAGAATCAACAAAACCAAGAGCGGGCTCTTTGAGAAAATCAATAAGATAGACAAACTCTCAGCTAAACTAACAAAAAAAGGCATAGAAATAGTATTTGAATAAATAAAATCAGAACTGTAAAGAGAGATTAAACCAAAACTGAGAAAATCATTAGGTCTTGCTTCAATAGCCTGTACTCCACAAAACTGGAAAATCTGAACAAAATGGATGAATTTCTAGATAGATTCCATATATCAAAGTTACATCAAGATCAGGTAAACTATCCAAACAGTCCTATAACTCCTAAGGAAATAGAAGCAGTCACCAAAAGTCTCTCAACAACAACAACAATGACGACAACAACAACAAAAGACCCCAGGGCCAGACGGTTTTAGTGCAGAATTCTACCAGATATTTAAAGAGCTAATACCAATACTTGGCAAACTATTCCACAAACCTGAAAGAGAAGGACCACTACCTAACTCGTTCTATGAAGCCACAGTTACCCTGATACCTAAACCACACAGAGACTCAACAAAGAAAGAGAACTTCAGTTTCACTTATGAACATCAATGCAAAAATACTTAATACAATCCTTGCAAACAGAATCCAAGAACACATAAAAAATATCATTCAACATGATGCAGATACTGATTTGGCCACTTTGAAATAATTTCTAAAAATATTAATATAAAATATTCATAATTTGTATATATTTACATATCTAACTTAGCTATGAATTTTGATGTTGATGAGAAATATATATGTGTGTGTATGTGTGTGAGCACACTCATTCCACAGCACCTGGGAAGATCAAAGGAGCTGGTGGGTTCCAAAGACTGGATTCAGGTTGTCAGGCTTGGTAGCAAGCAAGCACCTGCCCAGCCATCTTACTAGACCCAGATTTATTAATTTGGAAAAAATCTCACAGTATAGCCTAGGCTGGCCTCAAATTTGTGATCTTCCTGCCTCAGCTGCCTGATTACAGACATGAATTAGCACTCTCTGCTTGAAATGCTTGAAGAAGTGAGCCTCAGAGGCCACATTACAGGAGCATGTCAGATTCTTCCAGAGTTCTACCTTTGTGATCAGCAGTAAACACTCAAGAGGGATGGGATTTGGATGGAGGGCAGTGATGAATAATTGAAATTCCTTCCCCATTGCCACTATTTTGGATTGACTAGTGTCCCATAAGAAACAACACTGGGGCCTTGCAGTGCTGGCATAGGCCTCTAATTCCAGCACTCAAGAGGCAGGGTAGGGGAGAGGCAGAGAGGCAGAGAGGCAGAGAGGCAGAGAGGCAGAGAGGCAGAGAGGAGCAGAGGCAGAGGAGAGGCAGAGAGGCAGAGAGAGGCAGAGAGAGAGGGCAGAGAGAGGCAGAGGGGCAGAGAGGCAGAGGGGCAGAGGGGCAGAGGGCAGAGGAGAGGCAGAGAGGCAGAGGAGAGGCAGAGAGGCAGAGGAGAGGCAGAGAGAGGCAGAGAGAGGCAGAGTGCAGAGGGCAGAGGGGCAGAGAGGCGAGAGAGGAGGAGGAGAGGCAGGAGAGGCAGAGAGGCAGGAGAGGCAGGAGGCAGGAGAGGCAGAGAGGCAGAGAGGCAGAGAGGCAGAGAGGAGGCAGAGAGGGAGCAGAGAGGGAGGCAGAGAGAGGCAGAGAGGAAGGCGAGGGGAGCAGAGGGCAGAGAGGCAGAGAGGAGAGAGGCAGAGAGAGGAGAGGGCAGGGAGGGAGAGGGAGAGAGAGAGAGCAGAGAGGCAGGAGAGGCAGAGAGGCAGAGAGGCAGAGAGGCAGAGAGGCAGATACAGAGGCAGGTTGATCTCTGTGTTTGAGGTCAGTCTCAGCTACAGAGCAAGTTCTAGGACAGCCAGAGAGCTACACAGAGAAACGCTGTCTTGAAAAACAGCAACAAAAAATGAAATGAAATATAAAATAAAAAAGAAACAAAGGAAGAAAGAGAAACTACACTAAAGCCCTAGCCTGTAGAACACCAGAATATGGTCTGACTTGGACACAGGGTCTGTGCAGATGTCATGTTGCTGAGATGAGAGTAATTGGCTGGGCCCTGGCCCAATATGCTTGTGTTCTTATGGAAACAGGGTTGGCTACAGAGGCAGACATGAATGCAGGGGAAGATAATAGGAATTCTTTAGCTATGATAAAGGAGAAGAGAGGAACACAAAGCAGGTCCTCCCTCATAGCCCTCAGAGAGAGTCAATCCGGCTAACACCTTGGTTTTGCATATTAAGCCTCCAGAATGATAAGAGTCACTCTCTTTCCCACACATTCCGTCTGCTCTGCGGTACTCTGTTAATACAACCTCCAGAACCCCAGGCAGGTCCTGGGCCTAAACTACTCCTCCACCATCATCCCTCATGCCTGCCACCTGGCTGTGTTCTAAAGCACTTGGGAATTTGTGGCTTTCACTTCTGCTGCCCCCATGTGGTGAGGTCATGGCATGTTCTCTGGCAGAAAGGAATCCAGGCAGTCAGAGGAGCTATTATTCTCTAGCAAGACTCTGGGTAGAGGGCATATAAAGTATCAGAGCTGGGTTAGAGAAACCTGAAGACAGATCACATGCTGAAAACTAGGGGGAAAGCAACCAGAAAATATACGCCTACAGGAACATAAAATATCTGAACTGAATGAAGATGGCTCTGCCTCAGTAATAGACTGTAGAGGGAAAACTTCAGGCCACAAAGAAGACATATGTCTTTTTCTCTCTGTGTCTCTCCCAGTGAGGTTTCTACCACAGAAACATGTATCTTCATTAAAGTAATTAAATTTTATTTCATAAGGTAATCTCAATGAATATATGCCACCTTGATTGTCCTAAACATTTACACACAGATACCAATATACCAGTAGTAGGTAAATTCCCTCTGGGGGAGCACTGCTTATAGCTCAGCATTTCTCAGCCTGTGTGTTGTGACCCCTTCAAGGGTCAGACTACCCCGTGAAAGGGTAGTCTAAGACCATCAGAAAACACAGACATCACGATTCATAACAGTAGTAAAAATATAATTATGAAGTAGGAATGAGAATAATTTTATGGTTGATGTCACCAAAACTTGAGGATCTGTATTAAGGGGTCACAGCAATAGGCAAGTTGAGAACGGTTGAAACAGCAGTGACTTGGTCACGAGTCTCTACTGCCCCTGATGGCCAGGTACACATACTGCAGGAGCAAAATCCTCATACTCCAGGGTAAACCAACCCATTGCAACAGAGATGGGGCAGGAGCCTCCGTGAGAAACTCCTGCGCTCAGGAGAACAAGATTATAGAGCAATAAACCCACAGAAAGAAAAAAAGGCAAGGTTTCCTGGATCAATCTAGCTATGAAAAAAAGAGTTTCTTAAAGAGTAGAAAACAGGATGTTTCTTTTCTCTTGGGTGAAGTATGCATTGTATGTGAAAATACAGTAGTTTCCAACAGCTCCTTTACTAAAAGCCCTGTCTTTATAAAACCTGTGACATAAATGATGAAGACAAGCACAGCCCAGTATCCCTATAACTGAGCTGGCAGTCGCATGAAGTAGGTGGCCCCTGGGCCCCGTTGACTCAGAGTTCAGTCTTAGGTGGAAGCCATCTTTATTCCAGATGTCCTCAGTGGAGAGAGACAAGAGAGGTGCAGTAATATGGAGGGACAGTCATCAGTCACCCCACATGGACATCACCCCTCCCTCTATGAAAAGGAGGGTTGCTTGATTAGCAAAGAGTCCTTCGTCTCAGCCACAGCAAGCCAGGCAACACAATGTTCTGAACCAAAATTGGAAGAAAAAAGAAATAACCGATGGAAAAGAATATTTCCTAGAAACACACATAATCTGGACAAGCTCCCGACTCCGAGAAAAACAACACCAGAGTCACTCTTGCTTCATTTCAAGTGTCTCCAACTTTGCCAGATTCTCTCCCACCAAACACACTGCAGCCATGGAGGACCGCAGCTGTAGGCATGGAAATGACAGTCTGTTTACACACAGTTAGTTGTGTGTAACACTCTGATAAATATGTTTTTAAACAACTCCTTCAGTCTTGAGAGCCCCAAAGCTTTTCAGACACTGAAGCTGAAGTCCAGAGCTGTTTGTTTATTAGGTCTGAGAGAGAGGGAGGATTCAGAGACAGAAGACAAGGGGATTGCTAAATCAGAGTGCAGAGGGCATATTGTCAAATGACAGTCTATTAAGAGGTGAGTGTATATTTGGGTAAGAAGGTTGGAAATAGTCTTTATTTGTGCAGTATTAAAATTATTTTAAGAATCATATATTATAGATGAACTTAAGACCACTTTCCCAAAGCGCATGTCTCCTCTGCAATGGTGACTGTGGTTTCCCTCTCTTTTGTACTCTCTAGTATTACAAAGGTAACACACACACACACACACACACACACACACACACACACACGCGCGCGCGCGCGCGCGTGCAACTGTGCATTCACATACAGACAACTCATAGAACTGGTTTGTTGGCTGGGAAGACAGCTCAGTTGGTAGAGTGCTTGCCATGTATGGACCTGAGTGACTGAATTTAAAGCAAAAGCTGGGGCTACTAGCACACACTTGTGATTCCAACACTGAACGTCAAGACAGAAGAATTTCTGGATCTACAGGACAGTCAGCCAGCCTAGTCTAATCAGTGAGTCCTGGGTTGCAATGAGAGACTGTCTTTAAAACACAAAGTAGACAGCTCCTAAGGAGCAATGGCTGACATAGACTTCTGGCTTCTACATGCATGAGCACACATGTGCATCCACATACCAAGAAATCTACAGTCTATGGGTATGTATGATCTTGTACAGAGAATCAACAGGATAACTCCAAGTTCTTTTCATGCAGATACTATATCCAATATCTTGAAATACTAATCTTTGTAGGTATCTTCTCCAGGCAATCACTGTCTCTTACCCAGTCAGAGCCCTCTATATTGACTTAAGGAGATCACAAACACTCTTAGCAATTAAAAGGAAGAAAGTCTATGTGTGTGAGAGAGAATCACACAGGAACACTGCAGCGGAAGCATAGAATTCATGTTGTGATAACAAACCAAAGCGGTAAGTATGTTTCCTTCTGGATCCCACACAGGACTCACAGAAACCTATGGAAGTCAGGCAATTGACAGACACGGGGAGCAGGATGAATGGCGGCAGATGCTTTTCCTTTAACACAACGTGAGGGAGGCAACTGGAGGAAGTGTGGGCTATGGCGAACCAGAGAGCGACCTCAACCTCCTGGGCATAGAGCAGGCCAGCTACTTGTCTAATCTCTTCCACTTTTACAGCAGAAAAAAAATAACAACTAATATTTTTCTATTTTAAGAAGTTTCTTCCAGCATTGATCTCTGCATTAGTTTCTGTTTCCGATGCTGTGGTAAAACATGGGCAAAGGTGATTTAAGGGAAGAAGGGTTTGTTTTGGCTCATACTTCCAGAGTTCCACCTGTCATATCTGACACAGTGGGCAAGATAAGAGGCTACAGCTTCAAGAAGCTTGGTCGAGCCACATTCACAGCCAAGAAGCAGAGGGGTGAAGGAATGAATGCTCATGTCTGCTCAGCTCACTCCACAATGTCCACAGTCCAGGACCCCAGGCAAGGAATCCGGCCACCTATGGTGGGCAGATCAATCTTCCCACCTCAGTTAACATAATCAATGTAATCTCACAGAGGCAAGCCCAGGAGCCCACCTCCAGGTGATTCTAGATTCTGTCAACCAACACTACCCAATCACACACTATTTAAAAGCCTTGGCTGGTCACACAGCAGGCTGAAGTCAGACTCAAGGAATTCAGATGAGTTCACCGATTTAGTTAAAGTGCTACATGTCTCTCTGGTAGCAACTACAACCAATGTTCCAATAGAACATTCTTTATCTAATTAATATGCTAAGCTAGTTTTTAAAAAGGTGTCAGGGGTCTTTTGTGATGCTAAATATTAAAAGGATCTAAAATCATCTGGGAGGCTAGCCTCTGGATGTGTTTGTGAAGGAGTTTCTAGACTGGTTGAGTCAGGAAGACTCATGTAGATGTGGGTCCTGACTTTACTTTCTGACTGCAGAGGTGACCAGCTATGACATGCTCCCACCACCATGACTTGCTCACCATGATAGGCTATACCCTCTATCTGTGAGCCAAAGTAAAGCCTTCATTCTCTCCTCCCTTACGTTTCTTTGTGTCTAGGTTTTGTTGTTATAGCAACCAGAAAAGTAATAAACATTATTTTCCTTCATAAAGGTATAATTGACTTGACCGTCAAGGTGATTTTCATTCTTCTTCTACATTTTGAATGATTTTCCTGGGAATGGAGGGAAGACTCGCTCACTGAATAATCATTTGGTTTTTCATTCCTTGTTCATTTTCTTCTGTATCTACTTGAGGTTGGTTTTAACTTGCCCTGCTTTGGCAACAGATTGAGCTCTTCACTTCGTTCCTTTGTACAGGGAAAGATGGCTCAACTCTACCTAGAGAGAGAGAAGTGGACTCAGGGCTCAGGGAAGATACAGTCTGAGGGGATGCTAGTGCATGGCTCCTCATCACCTGTGACCCTGATCTTGAATCAGCTGCTGCAGTACAACACACTCTCAGGGCTGAGGATGAGAGAGACAGCCCCTGTAAAAGGAAGTCAAAGAATAACCCTCTGTCCTCTCCTTTTCTTCCCAGAATGACATGTTTAGCTAGTTCCCATCTCCACCAACCTCCAGATGGACTTAAACTGAGCATGGTACATGGGGGTGATGAATATGAAATTATCTCCCACTGGAAGAACGTGACCCCCAATTCTTAAGAATCTACTTGAGAGAGGGAACAGTTCTTGGGAATGACCTGTTCAGATGGAAACCAGGATATACCCACTGTGTTTCCCTTGCTGTGCTTAAACAGGATGCTCTAAGATGGTCCATCTACCTTGAAGATGAAATCAGCCATCAGGGGTCCCGCAATCTTGAAGGTTTGTCTGTCAGCACTCTTCTGAAACTCAATCGTCGTGTTTTCTACAGTGAAAACCCCAGGACTGTTGAAGCTGTGCTCTCCTCTGCTTCCTTGAAGTGTTTTTGACTCAATAACTGAAAATTTGAAAATAAGATGTAAATATGGGAACCACTCTAAAGATATTTGACTTTAAATGGCACAATTGCTTGGAGCAATAGCAGTAGGTATGATCAATGAATATAGCACTGTCTCCTCAGCTGATGGGCACTGGTTCATATTGGCAGAACAGACATGGGAGGCGTTGAGGTGCTAGCAAGGGCTTCTTGGCCTGAACCATTTCTACCACAGAATAAAGAGGAATATTTTCTTAGTTTATGTTTTTTCATGAGGTACCTAATATCACAGAGTGAGTGAAGCTAAGTCTCTTAGTACTCACTCAGAAGAAAGAATCTCAATTTTACTTTAAAATGTTATTTCTTTCTAAGTAGGTATAAATTCTCGGAAATTAGCACAGAGATGCTCTATGCAGCCTTCTCTCATCTTGTCCATGGGCTGTGAATCTACGGCACCAGAGTCAAACCAGGAACTGATGCTAAGATGTGTGCTGTGTTAGAGCAACGGTTGCTTTAACACAAGGCTAAAGAACAACTTTCCACATTTCCCAGGAACTCGGCAACAAGGAGTGTGTGGGAATCCGGAGAGGTGGCAAAGGAAAACCAGTTTCCACGGCATCCATCCACCCAAATCACAGGATAGGGTTTATTTCCACTGGTTTGAGTTGGGGGCCTAGGGGAGCTACAGAGGTGAATACTTTAGTTCCGAGTCTCCATAGAGCCCTCTGTGGCATCTAAAGCAGGTGGCAAGGTGGGACACCCCAGGAGTCTGTGATCATCCCACCACTACTAAGGAAGGGAATATGCTTCTGTGTTCTACTGTCTAGTGCCCAAGTAATTGCTGCACTCCAGCCTCCTTAGTGAGGAGAGGAGAAGTGAGCAAGTAGGACCAGCAGCTTCATGTGGTGGCAAGTACCACTATGAGCTGATGCCTTCTTCTATGCCCAGATCTTTGTAACTCGTGTATCTTACATTTATGTTTCTGCATGTGAGCCAGCAGGATACTATATGTACCATGTGCATGCAGGAGCCCGTGAGAACATCAGCTCCCTTGGAACTGGAATTATAGCTGCAGCGAGGGTGCTGAACTGAACCCAGGTCTTCTGAAAGAGTAACTTGACCCATCTCTCCAGCCCCTGTAAGGGCAAGTTTAAATATTTTAATCTGTATTTAAGAAAAAAATGATGGCTTTAAAGATAATGACTGCTTCTAGACATCTCTAACTAAAGGACTTATTTATACTGTGGCTCCTTTGGAACGAGGCAAAACCAGGTGAACAAGAGATTTGTTTAGACCAGTGTTTTTCAACCTGTGTGTTGTGACCCCTTTGAGGGTCAAATGACCTTTTCACAGAACTCACCTAAGACCATCAGAAATCACAGATATTTACATTGTGATTCATAACAGTGTAAAAAACTTCATAGCAATTACAGTTATAAAATAGCAATGAAAAAGTGTTACAGTTGGGGTTCCCCACAACATGGGGAACTGTGTCAAAGGGTCGCAGCAACAGTCAGGTTGAGAACCACTGGTTTTGACTGTGGAGGTTAGGAAAGCATTCTTAGGTGGCTATGCGTGAGAACTTACAGCTAGCCCTTCAACACCAAATGTGTGCCCACAGCAATGTGTGTCATAGCGGGTACCTGTCTTGCTCAGCTTTGCTTTCCTTTGGTCATTATGTATAGTGTCATAGTTCTAGTCATGCTCAGAAGACAGAACTTGGGAGAAAATTGTATCTTTGCAGTTGGTGGAGGTTCCAGGCTATGACATATTGCCCTTTTGGGTTGTGGTTATTAGAACCTTTGGTTTACTATTACCTTGAATTTTAATATTTTTTTTAAAAGTGTGTGTCTGTGTATGTGTGTGTGTTTGTGTCTGTGTGTTGTGTGAATGTCCACCTCATGAGTGCAGTTCCCACAGTGGCCAGAAGAGGGCATTGGATGTATGCCCTGGAGCTGCACTTACATGCAGATGTGAGCCACCATGTGGGTGACGGGAACCAAACTTGCCTGCAAAACTAGCTCTTGAACATTGAGCCATCTTTCCAGGTCTTTACTATTTTTTAAATTACATTTACTTTTTTATGTGTGTGTGTGTGTGTGTGCGCGCACCACCACACTAGTGGTGGCTCTTTTGTCCTATCACATAGCTCCTGGGGATTGAACTCAGGTAGCCAGACCTGGCAGCAAGTGCCTTCAGCTGCTGAGTCACCTCACCAGCTGAGTCAAACATAGTTAAAGCCATAGTTTTGCTATAATTACATTTGCTATAATTACAAAAACAATTACATTGCTTTTGCAGGGACTTTCTTATTGCTTCCATTTGGGGAGGAACGCATGACTGGAAAATCTAGGGCTGTGTGTTCCCTACAGTGATGTGGCTAGGATTAGAACATGTTAGAAAATCAGGATCTAAGAGCTTTAGGCAGATTGTGAGATGGACATTCTATAATTAAATTTTATCCCACAACAAAGGGGCTTGAAATTAATGGTACCAAGCACTCTCAGTTTTCAATACTGCAGCCATTTGGAAGGGTACAGTTAATATAGATCTTTAAAGGGTGATTTAATAGCAAGAAATAAGCTTGATTTCAGAAATATAGCTTTTATAGAGAATTGGTTATATAAAACAAGAAAACAAAACCCCTTCTGTACTGTGAAACTCAGACATGTAAACCAAATCCTCTGCAAGGCAGCCAGTGGAGAAGGGTGGTTTTCAGAAAGGCTTCCAGAGCCGCCTGTGGGGCTGTTCAGAAGAGGAAAACTCCAAGCAATAGATCTGTCACTTGGAGAAGTGGGGAACTTCTGAACCCTGAACTCCAGAAGAGTGCCAGTCTCTAACACAAAGCCAGGCTTCATCCACCAGCAACACTGGTGAAAATGAGGCTTTCCCAGGGCATTAGCCCGTGCTTACTCTGTTTACTGCTTACGTGTTCTGTTTTTATAACTTAAAAGTCCCTTAGAGCTGAGCATGGTGGCTGACACTGGCAAACCCAGGCCTCAGGAGACTGAGTCAGGAAGTTTAGTATGAGTTTAAAGCCAGCCTAGGGTATATGATGAGTTCTAGGACCACCTGGACCAGCAAGACCTTCTCTCAAGACAACACTACAGCCTTCCAAAACTGAACTTGGGAACCACCTTCAGTGTCGTCAGGGCAACACATTAAACCAACTGTTCTGGGCTATGTGAGACTCTGTCTCAAAAAAATCCCCCAAATCATGCATTTTACATTAATAAATAATAAACAATTGCTAATATCTAACTAACATGTAGAGCTCACCAAGTTTCTTTCTTTCTGGTCTGTTTACCCACCTTTTCAGTACTGGGTATTACACACAAGACCTCATGCTACTATTGAGCTAATTTCTAGCCCCCAATCACCTATACAAACTGTGCTATTTTAACTCATGCTCAGCATTTTTACCACAGGCTAAGACTGCAACATTTTTTTTTTGCTACCTCAAATAAAATACCAAGTCAGGAAATAATCCATCTATTTTTCATCTCAGTAGCTGTCTTTGTCTAGATATTTCATCGGACAGAGTCAGGGGACGTGGGGCTTTTTGTAGCTCACATCTTTCACTGGGTCAGTATTTTCAAGGGTCATTCACAATGTAGCATGCATCAGAATGCCTTCCCTTTTAATCAGTGAATAATATTCCACATGTCCTGATTAGTTTATTATTTGTTCAACTATTGATAGATCTCTCTGCTATTCTCATTGGAAGGCTAGCAGGAATAATGTTGCTATGGATATTTAGCGCTTCCCCTTTTTGTTATTTGTTGATGTAACTATATATGAAATGGGGGATTTTTTGAGATAGAGTCTCACATAGCCTGACTGGCCTGGAACCTGCAGTGCAGCCAAGACTTGAACACTCAACCCTCCTGACTCCATCTCCTAAGTGCTTAGGGATTACAGGTATGCATCACCATGCATGGTGCTTTTATGGTTTTTAGTTCAAATAATATCTCACAATTTTATTACTGAGATGATTCATGGAATTTAATGAGGATGATTTTTGATAGTTTCTAGGTGTTACATTTGAATTTACAAGGAGGAAGAACTGACCCCACAGAGTGCTAAAGATTTTCAAACCATTTAGGAAATAGGTCTATAAAGCATTGTGATATTGCATTTCCTAGAAAGCTGTGTGCCACTAATGCAAATCCTAAAGGGTAGAGAACTCTCCCTCCAGAGTGAAGCGTGGTGCGACAGCTCAGTCAGTAAGCTACCTGCCACACAAGCATAAGGACCTGAGTCGAATCCCATAAAAACATGTAAAAGACAAAACAAAACGGATGCAGCAGTAAGTGCCCTGCAATCCCAGCACTGAGCAGGCAGAGGCAGATCTGCAGGGCTTACTGGCCAACCAGGAAGCCAACTGGTCAACTTCAGGTTTAGTGAGGGATCTTGTCTCAAAGAGTAAGGTGCAGAGCAATTAAGGAAGATACCTGATATCCACTTCTGACTTCAACATGCACTCCCATCCCTGTGTACATGTGTGCATGCACACACACACACACACACACACACACACACACACACACACACATATACACATATACATATACACATACACACATACATATACACACATATACACATACACACATTACAATACACATATGCACACATATATACATACAAACATACACATATATACATACAAATATACACATACATACATATAATACATTTGCACACATATACACATACTCACATGTACATGCATACTCACACATACACACATATACACACATATTCATATATATATATATATATATACACACACACATACAAACATACACACCCATACACACATTCACACACATACACATATATATGCACACATACATATACGTATACACACCACATATACACACATACAAACATACATATACACACACATACACACTCATACACAAATATACACACATACATATACACATATATACACAAACATATACATACACACATACACACACATTCCTACACATACACACATCCCTACATACACACACATGTGCACGCACACCCCCCCACACCCTCACCCCCCCCCCACCCACACACACACATTACCAAAAATGTGAGACACATCTGGCCCTGAGAAATTCTTATAATTTTAAAAAAGAAATCTATGGTTGTAGCCTAGAGAAAAAGTCAACTGCATAGTATTTGACTCAGCCACCTTAGCTCTGTGTGGCTTCTTGGTAGTGTCTATTATTCTGGATGTGCAGAGCTAACCAAATTCAATCAATCAGGATAAAAAGATGGCTCAGTGGTTAAGAGAACATACTGCTCTTGCTAAGAATCTGAGTTCCATTTCCAGAAGCCATGTTGGGCAGCTCACAACTGCCTGCAAGTCTTGCTCCAAGGGCTTGGATGCCAATGCCCCATAGGCCCCTAAGCATTCATATGCACACACCACCTACACATACACAGAATTTAAAACAGTAAAAATAAGCCTCTAAACCCCATAAGCTTCTTCAAACTCACAGCTGAGTCTGTCTGAGACCCACTGTCTTCTGTATACAACTAAGGAAGTGTTGCCTGAGGCTACAAGGATACCTTGGCAGAGAGCGAGAAAACCAAGACACTTCCAGTTTCTGTACACCTTAAGCAACTTCAAGGTAAGAGATGTTGTCTGACATTGGCAAAGAAACAGCTCCACTGCCCTTTGATAGAAACTCTCTCTAGCCCACAAAGCCCTCATTAGCTCTGACTGACACCTGGGCTGGAAGCCATGATAAATCAGCAGCAAAGCTTATCCTTCCAGGTCAAAGGTCATTTGTAGGTCTATATTTAATTTTTTTCTTTTATTCCCAAACTCCTGACATCTCCAGAAGAGCCTTGAATCCTTGTACAGATATTTTACTTACAATTTGATTTTCTCTTTCATGAGGACATTAAGCTCAGATTGATATCCTTTCCACCCTAAACTATGAGAACAATTCATAGTGCACACGAGTGCACACACACACACTAATAATAATAATAATAAAGAAAAAGAGTGAGGGTGAGGAGAGCATCTGGAAGGGGCTGGATGGATAAAATGGAGGGAGGGATGAAGTGATGAAATTCCATTTCAATCAAAGTGTATTTAGAACAGCTCCTACAGCATACTGTATATTCTTAGACTGTTTGAATATAGTGGATGGAAATCCCTACCATGAAGGAGGAAGGTGGGTTTTGTTCATCTGATGTTGCTGTCAGGGAATTTTGTAACATGCTAAGGTGAAATTCTACTTACAGAGCAGGGCAGGTCCTTTCACAGTAATCCGCACACTTCGACTGCCCAAGGGAACAGCAATCACATTTTCTTCCTCTAGAAAAGAACACAAGACAAACGTAATGAAACCTTGAGTGCTGAAGACCCAGGAGTGTGAGTGAGCACAAGAGCTGAAACCTCAGCAGTTCCTCATAGAAACAACCAGATGACCAGTGGTTCTGCTCTCTGAGTGGATGCCTGTGAGAACCGGGAGCAGGGACACATACAGGTATTTGCACAACCACATTCGCAGTAGCACTCTCCACACAGCCAAAGGCTGAGGCAAGGGGCCATCCACATACTGACATCTGTGTTGAACCTGCAGGTAAAGGACATTCTGACACAAGCTCTCACAGATCGACTGGGAAGAAACTGTACCAAGTGAAGTCAATTGTGAAAAGACACAGAGCCAAGTTCACACAAACAGAAAGTAGGATCATTGTTACTTGGGTGTTGGGGAAGAGGGAAATAAAGAGTTTTTGCTAAGTGAGTAGAAAACTTGTGTTTTAAAAGTTATAGGACATTCTAGAGATAAGTGATGATGATGGTTCCTCTGAACCATACACCTGAAATGAATAAAATGGTAGGATGGTGGCGATGGAGGTTTTGAGGGATGGTTCAATCATGGTAAAATGCTTGCCTTGCAAGCGTCAGGACTTAGGTTCAATCATCAGCACCTACATAAAAATCCCAGGTATGGTGGTACATGCTTATAATCCCAGAGCTGGAAGGCAGTAACAGGAGATGCCTGGGGCTCAGTGGTTAGGTCGTATAAACTAATTGATGAGCTCTAGGCCAATGGGAGACTGCCTCAAAAGAGGTGCATAGCACTTGAAGTTATCTCTGGTCTCCACATGCATGTGCACACACATGTGCATGTGCCGTATATATATATATATATATAGTATCATATGATATAATCTTATACTAGAAATATGTGTTTCAATATTGTATGTGTAAGTTACAGCAATACATACAACACTATATTTCATGCATATGGTACACTATATTGTGTGTGAACGGGAAGACAAAGAGTGTAGACATAAGAATGTGAGGCAGAGGACTGTGTGTCTGCTCACTAGTGAGTAACAAGGCACTTCTGTTCCACTGTCCTTCAGATGTGAAGGGGAGTTCCCACTGAGCCACTGGTGACGGTCATCTCAGAGAGAGAGACTGAAAACTAGAGAGTAGAGAATATGATACCTTCTGAATCTTCTGTAATAAAATGTGCTTTTAAAATAATATATGGTGTGATACATACTTTTACTTATATTTGAAATTTAAATTGGGAAGATTAAAGCTGAAATAATTGTTAATAGCAAACCGGTGAGGGCCGAAGACTTTTGCTGTGAGAGTTTTTGAAAACCCTTAAGCAGGCAAGCAGTCTGTTCCAGACTGCTAGGGACGAGTTCAGGATCAACAGAACTCTGAAACTCTCACCAAAAAGAGGCAGCCCAGAAAACAGATGCATTTGATAAAGGTTATAGATAAAAATACTGAATAATAGATAACAAATTGGTTCCGAGCTCTCTCAAAAGAACACAAAAGAAATTCCCAAGTGAATGACTGATTCAGTACTGGAAGATTTATCAATGAAATGGGAAACCAGAGGAACAAAGGCTTGGTTTTAATCATATAGATAAAAGCATTTTCTAAAATTTAGCATACAATGATTATATCAGTCTTATTAATACCAGGAATAGAAGAAATATCCTTAAATATGATAAATTTAAGGCCATGGGCAGACTCGATGATGAGCCACAAAAATTATTCCCGGGGGTAAAAAGCAAACATCATCATCATCATCACCATAAATTTTCCTGTAGATTCCTGACAGTAGAATTTTAAAACAATAATATATGCAAATATATTCTGAGAAAAAATATTAAAATACTGTAGTTATAAAAAAAATTATGTCCAAGAGGTATTCTGATATTACAGAAAATGCTTTAGAATTTCATTATCTAATTATATATTTAAATATATTTATGTATTTTAATGCTATGTGATACATATTATGCAAATATAGCACATATTATGTTAATGCCTAGCATTGTGCATTGGTATAGGCACACACAAACCTAACATAAGCTAACCCAATAGCAATAAGCATACTTGCCACCAAGTTGTGCCTTCTGACACCACTTTCCACTGCAAAAAAAATGCGGCTTTTTAGGGGACCAATTACAGTTTGGATCAGAAAATAATACATTATACCATCACAGCACACCAATGTCTTTTTGAGAACTCAAGGAAGCTCTTATAGACAAGCTCTGGGGTTAGATTGAAAGGACTTGGAGTTAACACAAAGGGTCCCCAGGTAGGCAAATAATGCAGCAATCTGAACATTAATAAGAATGATAATTATAGTAAAGTTAGTCGTACAAAATACACTGAAAGCAGCAATCCCAAATAATGCTGAAAAATGATACTGTTCGCCACATGTACAGGGTCCTGGGAAGCAGCTTACAGTTTCCACATAGTAAACAGAACAGGGTAACACATGTGTGAGGCCTTGCCGTACAAACCACACTGCAGGGGAGCCGGACACCTGACTGGAAGTGGGTGCCTTTCTTACAGGAAGCGTGGGAGCTTCCAAGTGAAGAGTAGATGGGATGTGATCCGATGACAGATCTTTAGTAACATGAGTCACGAGATAGAAGATGCACACAGTGAGCGTCCCTGTATGATTCGATAGGAACTACAGACATCAGCTCTCAGGGACTCACACCCAGCAGACCTGAACACAGGGAGGACAAGTGGAGTAGCCTATTTCATGCAAACAGCATACAAAACAAAGGGAGCACAGGCTATGAGGAGCCAGTGTTCAAAAGCAATGTGAAGACCAGAGACTAGACAGTAAGTGACAACTTTCTTCAACACGCAATTGTCAAGAGGAAAGAAGAACAGAGCAACTGCTTACTCCTTAAAACGTTGCGAAGAAGCCTGACAATGTAGTATACAGCCTTTGATCCCAGCACTAAGGGACACAGAGGCAGGTGGATTGCTGTGAGCTCAAGGCCAGCCTGGTCTACAGATGGAGGTCCAGGAGAGCCAGGGCTACATACTGAGACCCTGTCTTGAAAAAAGTTTTTTATGTTTGTTTGTTTGTTTGTTTGTTTGTTTGAAACTACCACACTTGGCTAGTGTGGTAGTTTCCTGGAAGACCCTACTCACTAAGCTGCCTGAAGCTGACCTGTGAGCTTGCCCAGTGCAAATAGCCTCCCTAAGGACATTTGACCAAAACAATCAGAAGTCATTGTTTAATGTGAAGGCTACATGAGGTCTTCAGCAAGTATCAAAAACCTTCAGTGGAAGAACTGGAAAACCATGTCCAGAGCATTCCTGGGCGTGGGTAGTGGTCATATGTATGTGTGGCTGTGTGCTTACGCAGAAGGGCCAGCAAAGACCTTGAGCTCTT
Source organism: Mastomys natalensis (assembly GCA_021653895.1). Taxonomy (NCBI): domain Eukaryota; kingdom Metazoa; phylum Chordata; class Mammalia; order Rodentia; family Muridae; genus Mastomys; species Mastomys natalensis. The sequence goes on from JAJTUV010000507.1 coordinate 552,457, forward strand.
GTCTCTTTACTCTGAAGCAGAGAGTGTTGGTTAGAACAAAACTGCCAGCTACCTGGTTGTCTGTTGGAAATACACACACATACACACACACACACACACCACATGTATATAACTCACACAGACATATACACTAACACATATATTCACACATTAGCACACACACATACACTAACACATGTACACACTCACATGCCTACACACATTCACTCACTCATGCAAACAGTTGCACACATGCATACACTCATACATGCACACACTTGTACACAAACATGTATACTCACACATGCATGCACACACTCACATGAGCACACATATACACATGCACGCACACACACAGAATTTCAAAGTATATCACAATAGAGAATAACCAGACACATCTAGAACATTGAACATTCTGTAATACAACTAAAAAGAACTCTTTAAAAAATTGATGCCATAGAAAATGGCTTCTATATAAAAAAGGAAATTTTAAAAATTAAAACAGTGAAGGAAAAGACTAGTCCATGAATAAAAATATGATGTATGCAGCTTAGATTCTGTAGATACAGCTAGAATGATGGGCGACGGGTAAATGAGGCATGCAGCGCAAAAGCAGCATAAATATTGAACCCAGGTACAAGATCTATAGGAACTAATGATATTAGTTAGAAAAGTCTACTTGTACTGAAAAATTAAGAAAATTGACACATTAAAACTCAGCAAATAAAAGCAAGATGTGAAAATTTTCTATTCACATGTATGTGTGTGTAGTATGTGTGAAAGTGTATACCCATTTCTGCATATATGGGGACACATCCACGTGTGTATGTGCACATGGAGACTCAAGGTGGACATCCAGAATCTTCAGGCAGGGTCTCTCAATCAAGCACAGAGCTTGCTTTCCAGTTTGTTCCAGGGATCCCCTTTCTGGCCCTGTGACGATGAAATTATAGGTGAGTGACCACACCAACCTGATATTGCCATGAGGTTTGGGGATCCAAGATCTGGTGTTTTTGCTTGCAGGCAGGGCAAACACTTATGTGCTGAGCCATCTCCCCAGCCCAAGAAAAATAGTTACATCATCTGATTGTGTGTGCCCTTCTTGGAAGCACTTGTTATATGGAAGGTTCACGATGTATCTTGCAAACGTGGAACACACATACGTAGCAACCCCTGGGATAGAGGCAATTAGCAACAGTATTTACACTGTTAAAGAACAGACCTGGTTAGGATTTGTGGATGAAAGCATGCCAACTTTATAATATAAATTATTGATGTTTATTGTACATACTCAATCACTTCACCTCTGCCAAGAAGGACCCATCAATGTGGTAACTGTGTAGTTTGTTAGACTATGATGGATCACATTGCCTGTTGGCCATTTTGGTTTTCTTTGCCAGGAGAGTCTGGACTTTATATAACAAGCATATAGCAAATCATATGTAATAAAAAACAGTTTTTAAAATGTATTTTTGAACATACAAAACAAAACTTTCTTTGAATTAATGAAGACTTATTTGAGCAGATCAATTGGAGTGAACAGAAACACTACACATGTAGGCTATAATATCCTTGAGAAGTGTGTGTGTGTGTGTGTGTGTGTGTGTGTGTGTGTGTGTGTCCCCATTGCCACAGTTTCCTGTGAAACCACACAGGCCAGAGTCCTGACAGTTTATTTTTGCAGAGGATACCAGAGCCCAGGTCTCCCACTGTGCCACTCTTAGAGTGGGCTGCAAAGGCAACAGGAGAGGTTTGGAACTGGGGTCATCCTATAAGGAGGCTCTTCTGCAGAGATGAATGTCTTCAGATTCTTGGGAAAGTAATTTACACCCTGCAATGCAAGTGCTTCTTCTAAGCCAGAACCCTTTGTTTCAGTGACCAATCTGTCTCAGTCTCTGATACGTTCAAGCACGCAGACATATGGATTAAGGGAACAGAAAAATCAGAATTAAGCCCACACAGCCACAGCTGCCTGCTTTTTGTTGGTTTGTTATATATATATATGTAGTTGGTAAAAAGCATCTTCAAGAAGTGGTTCTGGGAAAACTGGATGACAACATGTACCTTCTCATCCCACACATGCACTAGTGTGTACATACATACACACACACACCCCACACACACCATTCCATCCTAGGTATGAATCACTAGGAAACCTACTGCAGCTGCTTCCTGCTCACCCTCAGGGATCCTGCCCCATCAGTGAAGGTCAGACCAGAGAGTGCCTGCAGCCCATGTCCTGTGAGGATGCTGTGACCATTATCACCCACAGGTACCTATATATAGCAAGACAAACTCAAGTCATACTGGACAGAAAGGGAAGCCTGACTCATCACAAATGCTTTTCACCAGTGTGTATTCACTGACTTGTATGAGTGAGTCTAACATCTGAGGGGTGACCAAGTGTGACCTGTGAGGCAGAAGCATTGGGTGGTGGCAGAAGCCTGAGGTACTCTGAGCACCTGGAGGACAGCTTTAAGGTGCCTCAGGTGGAGCTGTGGGGGATTGTTGATGGGTTTCAGAAAAGCCATTCCATGCTGATGGGCAGGCTGTACCAGAGGCTTGAGCAATGGGATGAAGGATGATGAAAAAGTAGAGAACAGCCTATGTAACAATCTCTCAACATTGGGAGCATTGTCGGCAAGGATTTGGCAGAATAGAGACTGGTGTGTTTAAAGAAATTTCTTGATGTAGTTGTAAAAGAAATAAATGATGAAAACACGTTTCGTCTATTGTAAACCTAAAATTATATCCTCATATATTTTGATATGCACATAGTACATTTAGACATGAATATATACACACATATTAAAAATTAGACTTTAAGGATGGGAGAGACCTGAGCACACTAAGCTCTGATGGGAAAGGGAGGGAAGATAAAGGAGAGGGGCTGATGGGCGGAGTGAGGTCTCTGAGGAAGCAGAGGGGCTGGAGTCCAGAGCCCAGATGGAGGGATTAATTAGCTTTGGAAAGCAAGGCAGCCTTGTGCTCTGCAGCAGGAGGGGGAGGAGCGGTTGCAGCTGCAGGGCGCGGCCTCTTCTGGTGGTTTCTGTTTTTATTGGGATTTTTTTCAATACTTTTTGGAACCTAGAATATAATCCCTTTTTTTTTTACTTATTTTATTTACTTATATCTTTTTCAGTACTGGAAATTGAACTGAGGGTCTTCTGCATTGAGGAAAGCATTCTTGCCTACCACAAGCTACATCCCCAGTTCCCTTCTTAGTGCTCACTGAGATATCAGGGCTGGCTTTGAACTCATGTTGTATCCAAACTAGCTTGGAACTTGCAATCCTCCGGTCTTAGCCTCCTAAACAGCAGGGATTATTGGGCCAGGTCATCAGGTCTAGCTTCCCAAATTGTGTGTGTGGTGTTGTGTGTGTTGTGTGTATGTATATAATATATATATTACATAAAAGTACAATTCTTCACATAGATCCTACATATGCTAGCTTTCTGTCTCTGTAGGGAATACCTGTAGTCAGAAAAGCTGTGTTTTGGCTCATGGATTTGGAGGTTCCAACTCATGGCCCTGTTGTTTTTGGATCTGTAGTGATATATGTCATGGTGTTGGATACACATGTTGGAATAAAATTTCTCAACTCCTGCCAGCTGGGAAACAAGAGAGAAGATCCCAGGCAGGACCCCAGCACCCTTTTCAATAGCAGAACCCAATATGGGGCATGATAGTATGTCCTGTAATCTCAGCACTGGAGAAACTACGGCAGAGTGACTGACACCAGTTTGAGACCAGCCTAGACTACACAGTGAGATTCTGTCTCAAGAAAGGAAGAAAAAAAGAAAAGAGCAAAACTGAGGACCTCACTCCTAACCTCCTCCCACTAGGCCCCGCCTCCTAAAGAGGCCACTGTCTCCCAGTAGCTATAGCCAAAGGCTGGTGACCAAGCCAGCTGTACTCTGGGAGGTGGGGGGTGGGGTGAGATTCAAAACATAATATTAGGGATTGATAGACTGCTGGTCAGATAGACAGATGTGGCGGCTCTTGATTCACAAATTTTAGACCACTGATGGATACAAAGTATTTGTTTTTGCTACAATGCTGTTCGCTCTGGTATAAGCCTTGTTCCCCATGGTTTATTTGTCCTTCCTATTAGAATGGGCAATTCTAGGCCCTCTGGCAAACTCTCCCTGGGTCTGGAGTTAGCCTAGAGTTGTGGATCAGGTGGGGTAAGAAGTAGAATAAAAGAAGGCTCAGAGAGACCTCTGGGAACCTCCCATGTGGGTGTAACAGATGAAGGTGCCAAGCAAGTTTAAGGTACCCTCAGATCCCACACATTCCATTGGCAGAATCCAGTGGCTGAAGTGTATCCCACCGACCAGAGGCTTCTTCTGTGTTCCACACCATCATATTGATGGCAAGAGGCCCACATCTGGGAACGCTCAGATTTGGAGGTGGTGATGGCGGCCAATGGTTCCTGCGGGACACTGATTATTTTGGAATTTTTCCCAAACCTTCTCATTGAAAATCTGTCCTGTGATATCCTTGATCCTGCCAATGGCTGCGCCATCTTCCAGGGCCTTTCTTCTCACTCTTATTTAGGTGTGATATGCATCACTTTAACTCTACAAACTATAGAGAGGGGCAATGTCAAATAGAGGTTAAGTTCCCAGACTCTGAGTCTACAACATGGGCTGGAACAGCAGCACCTTGGCCTAAAATTAGCCTGTGACCCAGGGAAGTTGCTTACTTTCAGTACCTCGAGCCCACCTGCAAAATGGTACTAAGAATATTTGCTCTGAGAAGTTGCCTTCAGTGCTTAGTGAGCAGTATTTGCAAAAGGCTCATCAAAGAACGTGTGTGTGTGTGTGTGTGTGTGTGTGTGTGTGTGTGTATGTGTGTGTGTAAAAGCCAGTGGCTGCAAACTCAATCATTCTGTACAGTGATTGTAAATCAAACATGGTGGCACTAGATGTTGGAGGAAGGCTGAGCAAGTGTTGTGGTCCAGGCACTGTGCTAAGTAACTTGAGACAAACTGCCATTTTGTACTAGTGGAAAGCCATCTCTGCAATGAAGTACACTGTATTTGTTCATGTTTCAGTGACTTGCCCAGCAGGCAGCATGGAGCTCCTAAGTCAGACGTCCAAGGTTTGAACCAAAAAATTCCACACTTAGCTCTCTTCTTAGAGCCTGGCTTACCTTGTACTTCAGTGGGTTCACCATGTATGTTCTCAATGGCATTACTGTGTGATTTACAATCACCACGCAGATGAATGAGTTTGCAGCCACTGGCTTACACACACACACACACACACACACACACACACACACACACACATACGCATACACAAGCACACAATGATCAAACCCAGCTGTTCCCTGTTATTATTTTTTTCAATTTCTAGTTTCTCTTGTGGATCATGGCTTTGCTAAGCCACAAGACACATAGGAAGTAGACCTCAGTGTGACGGTGCACATGTACTGTCTCTGCACTTTGGAGGTAGAGGCAATAGGGTCAGGAGAGTCAGTCATTCTTAGCCACATGAGACCTTCCTTATTTCAAATAAAAAGGTGTATTGGAAAATGTTGTCCTCACAATATTAAGGATTCAATAAGCATCAACTGCAGCCACACCCCGGGATTGTGATCTATATCAAAATGCTCATTTTCACTAGTAAGTCCAAGTATGCCAGCATATATATTTTTATTATTTTGTTTTTAATATATATTACAAGTTAGCATAAGGAAAATGGACCTTCATGATAACATCTCCACTTTCCTCTTTCCTCTGTGTGTGATTGTATATTTGTATGTTTTGTGGGTCTCTGTGATCTTTTCTATTTATTGGAGTTGTTTTTTGTAAAATTCTCTTTTGTTTAAATATTTTTCATGTTGCTTTTCTTTACCCCTTGTGCTGGTCAGCTTGACATAAACCTAGACTTATCTGGGAAGAGGAAATCTTCATTGAGAAAATGCCTCCACAATGTTGCCTATAGGCAAATCTGTACGGCATTTTCCTTCTTAATGATTAGTGAGGGAAGGCCCAGCTCCCTGTAGGTGGTGCCATCTCTGGATGCAGAGTGGTGCAGGTGGTCCTGCGTTGCATTAGAAAGCAGGCCCAGTGAACCATGTGCTGCAAGCCAGTAAGAAGCATCCATCCTTGGCCTTTGCATTAGCTCCTGCTCTCATGAGTTCCAGCGCTGCCTTCCCCCAGCAATGGAGTGTGATCTGAGCGTTGTAAGATGAAATCAACTCTCTCTTCTATGAGTTGCCACAAGTCATGGTGTTTTACCCCAGCAACAGAAACTCTGAGTTACCCCTTATCTATATTCTCTATTATCTAAATATCCACATATATCCACATGGCTCTCACATACAAACACATCATTCAACAGAATATACAAGTTTCTTTTTTTTTTTTTTTCAGGAAGAAAAGAAAGGGATCTGAACAGATACTAGTGTTCATAATAGACCACGAAACTACAATGTACTTGCCTTTACATGGGCTAACAGGTATGAACGTGTTTGTTATCAGAAAGACCATGGTGGTTGGTTACTACTCCTGCATGACCACAACCATTTGGCACGACTTAGACTAAAGGTAGCACCTTCTATCACATCGAGGCAAGCAGAGGCTGACAGCTTTTCAAAACTACAGTAATAAAATCTGTGTGAGCTCGGCTGTCACTCCATGGTGCAGTGGCTGGCTGTGCAGTGCCGAGAAAGGAGTCAGCGTGTGTCTTCCCGGATTCTAAAGCTGCAGGGGGGGTTTCAGGCTGATTTCCACAAATGGAGATAGGTTAGATGAAGTAAGCCAAGGAGCTACGGTAGGAAAAGGAATAACACGAAGCAGAGAGCATCAAAAAGTGGTAGGAATACAGCAAGGATTTGATTTGATGAGAGCAGCACAACCTGCAAGCTAGAAAGGGATTCTTCTCTCTCCCCTGCCTAGAGCCCACATCCTTGCCCCGCCCACACCCTGAGCCATAAGACTTCATCATGGAAGTCAAGCATTGTTAAGCGCCTGGCCTCTGTGTGCTCTGAACCTGGAGATATTTGTTTACTGGCTTACCATATCTTTGCCTCAAAAGTTTGAGGCAACCAGCAGTGTATCTAGTCAGACACGTGTTGCTGCTTACTTCCACAGCTAACTGTTCAACAGGCAATAAGGAGGGGCGGGGGTTTGATACACAACCTCAACTAGAAAAGTTCTGCTCAGATGGTCCATAAAAGCCTACTGTGCCTATTCCTTTCTGCCTGAATGGAGCATCTAAGAAATTAAGAGTCTGGCAAAAATGAATTTGTCAGTCATCTGGACTGAGGCTGAACAATGTAAATGTTGGCCAGAGGTATGAAAATTACCTGAGAAATCTAGTGGTATATCTGATCCCTGATTCCTGGATCCTCTGACCCTCCTCCACCAGCAAATTATAAAATTGTAGGGCAGAGCTAAGGATTCTAAGGTGGGACAAACTGCCTAGGTGATCTTGATTTGTCTGCTGGATTAGGACCCATTAAGCTGGGTTCCACCAAGGAGAAATAGAGGCATATTGGTTGAGCCTTACTCATCTCTGTTTCTGTTCTAGCCCATCGCTCTAAATCTTGGGTACGTTTTATCTCATGCTGTCTTGGCTGTCCTTTCAGGATACTTTGAGAGGGTGTCTGAGACACAGACCTGAAGCCAACCATTCTAGCTACTCATGAGCTGCAAAACCTAAAACAAGGTACTCCGTTTCCTTGAGATTATTTCTTCATTTGTCAAATGGAGAGGCATATAGCGTATACCTGATAGGAGTAAGTCAGAATATTCAGAGAAAAAAATTTGTGCCTGGCACAAAATAAACATGCAACCAGTTGTGGGGAGACAGCAGCAGCAGCAGCAGTAGCAGCAGTATAGCACTACCCTGACAACTTACATCTGGATGGTGGATGCCATGTCTCCTGGGTGACACTGGATGCTGTTGTGGGTTTTAATTTCATTCAGTGTCCCTGGAAATTACTGCTGTGGAGTTGTTGGCCCAAGTGGGCTCTTCACATTTGTTCAGGTCAGGACAACACTCTCTCACTGAGAACATACCATGTGCCAGGGGTTGAACTAGGTGTGAAGGGACCTGACACACCAAAACAGGAGCTCAGTATATTAATAAAAAGCTTAACTCGCAGGTACTGACAGTGGCACGTAAAGTACAGAAGTAACCAGATGATTTCAGGACAAAAAGGTAACTTCACACCAACTCATTTTCCTGTAGCATAGAACCTTCTCCAGGCTCTTGCAATCTTTCCATGAAAAAATTTGGAAAACTATTTCATATAAGATTTTAAGTCTCATTTTTCCAACTCCTATACAACCCCAAAGTTTTTTTAAAAAACAAATATAATATGGTGTGTGTGTTGTGTGTGGTATATATTATATATATATATATATATATATATATATATATTACAACTCTAGCTCTAGAAAAGATCTTAGAACTCCCTTGTGCTAACACTCTGACTGTGGAGATGAAAAAGCCAAGGTCTCCGTCAGTGAAGCATCCTGCCTGTGCTCGTAACTGCTGGCAGCCAAGCCTGGATTATTACAATGGTCTTTGGAATCTAGGCAAAGCCTATTGCATAAAGCCATCCAGCACCTCTGAAATCATAGCAGGAAGCAGCACCACGCCTGGCTAAGTGTGTACACTCATTAGTTCCATGTTAATTGACCTCTGATGGTGTGCTTGATACTGGCCCAGAATTAGGAATAAAACGGACACCGCAGCACATGTGGCATGGCGCTAACTCTTGTAAAGTCTTACTAGTGTGAGATGCAAGCTAAATACATGGTAAAGCAAGTGCTTTCTGCAGCAAAGGCTAAGCAGAAACTGAACGAAAGAGAAAGGCTGGCTTCAGGCAGATATTTAAATGACGGTCTGAGATCAGCTTGAACAAAAGACTGAGAACCTGATAGCTATGCTAAGAAACTGAAGAACCATATTCCAGGACATGAGTGGGCCGCTGAAAGAGAGCACAGCAACGTAGAAAGGACCCTTGTCATTCTAGAAACTCGAGATGATTGTGAGAGGGCAGATGGCAACAGGGGACCCTGTGGAGGTCATATGATACAGACTTTGGGAAGGACTGTGCATTTTATCAGAAGTACAACATTGTTTCCACAAAGAAGTGGGAAGTTCAGGATCTACCTCCTTTGCTGTGGAAACATAAGCTATGACAATCCTTCTGAACACGGTCCACATGCCACTTTTCTTTCTCTCAACAGAAAGCTAGAAGATATGCAGAAACATGCAAATGAGCCAGGCAGGTACTAATTGTCAATTGCTAGCTCCAAGCTATTTGTTTTGTGTCACCCATAGGTTTTGTGAATGGAAGGAGCCATCCATTAAAAGTAGCAATGCCCGGCTCTGGAGAGAGGACTCAAACCCAAACACTGTTGCTGTCGCACAGAGCTTGGATTCAGTTCTCTACACCCATAAACCATCCAAAACTTAGTTCTAGGGGATCCAACACCCCTTTTTGACCTCCCCAGGCACTAGGCACACATGTGCTGCGCACATACACGTAGGCAGGCAAAACACACACACATGTAAAATAATTTTTAAAAAGAGTAGCAACCACTTGTGTTTGATTCATCCAGTGTTAGAGTATTATCATGAGAATCTTGCCACAGAAAGATGAATGGGGAGGCAGAAAGTGTTACAACAAGGCAAGAATAAACCAATCTGTTTATCTGCTAGCAAATTCTTTACCTCAGATTCAGTCTTCCCTCCCATGAGCCATATTGAATTTGTAGGTTACCTTTAAAAGCGCTTGGCAAAGTTGCAATATGCAGTGTGTGGTGAGAAAAACTCATACGCATTACACTGTGAGGCACTGTGGTCCACCCAACCCAGACCGTGATTGTCACAGTGCTGAAGACATGGTTATCACCACAGTGTTCAGACCTGAGTGAGAACTGGCATTCCCACTGGGTCTTAGGTACCACAGTATCAACAAGCTTAGTTACCACTAGGCAAATGGATGAGGAACCCAGAACAGACAAGCTGGACTTCTTTACTTGCCTCATTGTGCCCTCAGTAGATGAGACCAAAATAAGGGACAAGCATGGAAGTCCCCAAGTGCATGTCAAAACTCCTGAGAGATGTATTTGCTTCTTTGATGCTGTTTTTATGTGAATTACCTTTATTATTCTGCATTATATACATATGTCAAAACATTATGCTGGGCTGGTGAGATGGCTCAGTGGTTAAGAGCACTGGCTGTTCATCCTGAGGACCTGTGTTTGATTCCTAGCACCCACGTGGCCGCTCACAATCATCTCTAACTCCACGCCAAGGAGTCTGACATCCTTTTCTAGCCTCTATGGGAACTGCATGTATGTGGTGCACAGATATACATGTAATTAAAACATCCCATACAAAATAAAAAAGACATCCCATAATATAAAATACTTTTAAATTTTTTAAATAACTCATTATTTAAAAATAAGCAAACAACTATCCCCCAAATTACATTGAACCCCTAACAAGTATAGAATTATCAGTCAATTGACAGTCTACTCATTTAGATCTTCAAGGTTGATTTGATGTTAATTTGTGTGTACTTGTATGTATGTCAATGACCAGAGGGCTTTAGATCGCATGGATCCAGAGTTACAGTTATGACCTTCCAGATGTGGGTGCTGGAAACCAAACTCAGGTCCTCTGCAAGAGTGGCAAGTACTCTTAACCACTGAGCCATCTCTTCAAGCTCACCATTTAAAACATTTTACGTAATTATTGTTTTATACTGAAGACCACCAGAGTTTTATCCCTTGGAACTGAGTGGCTTCCAGCTTCTTTTCCAACATGCAAATCTATTTATGCTGGTTGTTAGTTCAGTCCCTGCCTGACCCTGAACAGGAAATCGGTGTGTTGTATCTGGATTCATTTCTGATTTTTCTCATAGCTAAGGCTTTGGCTCCAGGCTCTTACACCTTGTATCTGCCTCGCTGCACAAAGAACTGATATCCTGTATGCAGCCTTCTGCACTTTATCCAGTGCGAGGCCGTGCCAATAGCCTCTCATAGCCATGTCTTGACTCAGGGAGAGTCCCGGGGAAGGCAGGAATGATCGCTTGGCAAGACACTGGCTTAGGAGCTACGTGGACCCTGTAAGCTTCAGTGATGCACGCTCAGGGGAGCCATGGCTTCAGTTCCCACATTTCTTTCACACAAAGTATGATTATAGGGAAGTGCTTCCATATGGTTGAGGGAACTCCCAGCCAAACTGGCTTCGGCTGGCCAGTTTCAGAGCCACAGCAGACAGGATGGGGCCACCAAGAGAAAGAATCAAGAACTCAAAGCTCCATGCTTTCATGGAAGCATGGTACCTTTAGCCTTAGCCTTGGCATGGGTGTTTCCAAGTGAATGAAATGCCAGCATTGACCATGTCACTCATACCTTATTGCAAAGGATCTGCCTGGGCATCCTGGATCTCCTTTCTGTACAGAAACCGGGCAAAAAACATTAGATACTTTCAGGATTATTAATCAGCAGCATCCCACGTGGGCAGATAGATCTCTGGGGCTTGCTGGCCAGCCAGGCTAATGGCACGTTCCAAATTCAGTGAGGGACTCTGTCACAAGGGAATAAGGTAGATAATGACAAAACAGGATTTCTACAGTCTTCCTCTGGCCTCAGCATATATATGTCCATTTGAGTGTTTGTACCTGCACACACATGTAAAGCACATGTACATACCACACACAAAGAAAAAGAGAAGAAAAGGAAACCAGAATGACAAATCCGGGCTTACAGGCACACATGAACTTTCTAGAGAAAAAGATTTAACTTAAAGAGAACATCTCATTAGTACTTCGAGAATTCCGTATGTCATATTTTGGTCATATTCATACCTCCAACAATTCCTCTCAGATCCATACTCATACCTAGTCAACTTTGTTTCCTCATTTCTTTAAATCAATTTAATATTTTAATAGAATCTCATAAGGATCTATACTGACAGTTGATAAGAGGAGAGAAGAAAGAAAATGGGGAAGGAGGAAAGAAGGAAGGAATGGAAGGAAGGAAATGCAAGAAAATCTAGATCTAGATCTGAGAAGAGAGAAAGAGAGGAAAGACCTTTATCACAAGCAGGGAGCCAGGGCTGTGGATGGCTGTCTGTAAAATACTTGCCACACAAGTATAAGAGCCCTAGTTCAGATCCCCAGCACCCAAACCTGGGATAGCGACCCATGGCTATTTAGAGGATTCAGACAGGCACATTGTGGGGTTGGTTCATTGGCCAGCCAGACTGATGAATTTGTGAGCTTCATGTTCAGTTAAAGACCCTGTCTCAAACACTGAAAGCAGTTGAAAAAGACACTTGATGACAACCTCTGGCCTCCACATGCATGTTCACATAGTTGGATGTGCACACTCACAGGAACATGTACACCTGCTCTATACTCATACAAAGAACAGTGCTCTGGTAGACAGTGCTAACACAACACTTCATCCTATGTCCCTTTCCATTTCAGAACCTCTTCTTCACACTTCACACACACACACAAAAACACATCAGATAAATGGCTTTAGGAAACAGTTCCGAGGGCTTCTGTTCTGGTTCAATTAGAATGATCTTGGTATCTAATTTCTTTTGGACTCTGATAAAAATGGAGTCTTCTTTGATGAATTTTCAAACCCAAAAGCCAGCCCTCACTCTAGCTGCTTCCTGTCATAGTGAAATAACACTTGTTTTATTCTGTTAGTGTTATCACTCAGGTGCCTTCCTGAAGCAGTCCTTTATAGTACAGCCTGTCTCTTCAGACTGCCTGATAAGCATCCTTCATCCAATTTTGCTTTCTCCTCCAGTCCGTTCTTGTGTGACCCTTCCCCTGCACCCATCAGCAGCTCTCTTAAAAGCCTTTTTCAAGCAATTTTCTAAAACTAATTTGGTGAGACATTTCTTAACATCTCTGGTCTTTAATATCTTCCCTGCAAAAATGGGTTTGACAATATCAGAGCTGGAATGCAAGAGACCTAGTGAAACAAAATGACATCAGACATCTGCAGGGAACTCTGATAATCATAAAGTACTTTGTCGTCTTGGTACCAGTGATGACAATGAGCGGGATGCTTACCACTTAGGTTTTACCCCCTCAAAAGCAACCATGTCACATGCTACAGTTCTTCTCAGTAGTACAGAGTCCTAGCGGATGACTTTGCTTTGTGAATAAAGGACACAGAACCAGAAGAAAGTCCTCACTACCATCTCTTCTTAACGGGATGGTGGGTATGATGTCTAACTGTTCAACTCTATAGCCATGAAGACAAATGCATGGCCCTAGGATGTGGAGAGAGAAGAACTTGAGTCCTGGAAGACAGCACACAGTAGGGGAGAAGCTTCCCCAGCCTTGAAAAGTCCTTGGAGCCTTCGAGAAGTCGACACCTAGTTTATCATCTGGGTTTCATTGGATTTGGGATATGTAGCTGTCAGGGTCACCTACTTCATTAAGTCTATGGAAGGGAACCTCCATAAATTTGGTTTCCAATCTTACCTGTCCCTTACCATGATCCCTCTGTCTTTTTTTTTTTAAACTGTCATTAGTGAATTCCATCTCCTTTCCACCTAGTGAGTACATCTCACTGTCTTTATTCTCTGTGATCACCTAATAAAGAGCCAATCAGATCCAAGAGGATAGAATGCATGTCATTTCCCACCAGGTTCTCCAATGTGCCCTGAATTTACTCCCTTCTTACTCTTGGAAAACCCCTCTACCCAATCTCATGTTCTCTTCCCTCGTCAACTCACTGTGATCAGGCTTATGCATCTGAAATTCACTGATGCCACTCTTGGGGATATTACAGATCATCTTCATACTGCTAGAATTAAATGTGCATGTGTGTGTGTATGTGTGTGTGTGTGTCCTGGATTGCAGCCATCTTCACAAGAGCATTTGGCAGAGCTCACATGACTTCCTCCAGATGACTGACTCCTTTGGCTTCTGTGACTCTGCTCTCCCTAAATCCCATGTTCACCTACCTACTCTTCTTCTCTGATTAAATGTTGGAGCTCCTCAGGATGCAACCTATGGCTGTTTCCTGTTCTACATGCTCCCTTTAGGTGGGCTACTATGTTCATGACTAAATCTCAGCAGCTCTACAAACAAAATACACTCAATAGCTGTTGGAAAGCTTCAGAAAGGTGTAAAGGGATTGAATATCCAGAGAGCCAGTATTCCTGAGAGAAGAAAAGTCCAGGGAGGTGGCTTCTTACCCTTGATAGATGCCTCTTTTCTGTGGATGCTGAATCTCAGAAGAACAAATGAACACAGCCAGCTGCTTAAGCTCAAAATGTTGCTTCATCCCATGTCTTTCACTGTAGTATTTACTCAATGAACTATAAACTCTATTCCAGAATTCCTCCTCCTAAATACCCTTCCAAGTATCCCATCCTCACCATCTCTGACACTCTTCCTCAGACCAAGGCCCTTGGGTGTGTGAACATAGTTTCCTATTTGAACTCTCTGCTTCCAGAACGTTCTTGAAGGTAATCTGCAGGTTCTCCCATGTCACTTCACTGCCAAAACATTTTGATGATTCTGTCTAACCCGGAATATAAAACACTCTGATGACAGCTTTTATGGTTGACTACTGAATACCATTCTGTCTTATCTTTTACTTTTCAATGTACATTCAGCTTTGAGCAGCAAATGAGTAGAACCTTGATAAAGCCTGGCTTTCATGAAATGGAACATGCCTAGAATTCCAGCACTCAGGAGGCTTCAAATGGGTTAGTCTGGGCTGTATGGTGCACACACACACACACACACACACACACACACACGGGCAGGTTTTCCTCTAGTGTTGTATCACACTTTGACTTTGTTTCCTCTTCTTGCAAGATCACGTCCTCCTGTAGTTTCTATTTCCTGTTCTCCCTGCTTCCTGTCCCCCCTGCTTCCTGTCCTCCTCTTCCTTTATCCTTCATCTTCTCCTCTCTTACATTCCCATAATGGTTTCCTCAACCTAGGAATAAATAATATCCTAACTTCGTATAACAACCAGACCCTAAAACCAATAGAAAATTTAAGGGTAGAAAACAAGAAACAAGAAAATAGCCAGAGAAGTGGCTGGGTGGCTAAGATCCCTTACTGTCCTGACACTGGGCCTGCACTCAGTTCCCAGTGTCCGCACGGCAGCTCACAGGTGTGTGTAACTCTAGCTTCAGAGGGTCTCATGTTCTCTCTCTGACTTCTACAGCTTTGGAAGACACATGTTAAATGTATCTACATTCAGGCACGTATGTGCATAAAATGTCAGTAAATATCTCAAAAACAGGATGGTAGAAAACAAAATAGATAGCTACATTTGCTTGTTCGTGGGTGCTCTGATAGGACAATGATTTCAAGAAGCTCCAACAGAGATGCCATGTCCTGCAAAGCTTAAACTATTCACTAGCTGGCCATTAACACTTACCGTTGGCCCCAAAGAGTTGTATTGCTGAAATGGAAAGATAAAACTTCTGAATAAATACAGCTTCATAAGCACCACTTCCACAACACAAGCAAAATTAAAGACAAATAACAGGATGAAACTACATTTGAAATAGGTGTGACAGACTAAAGATCAACATTCCTGGTTCACAAAGTTTACAGAAATAGAAATTAAGAAATGGTATAGCAGATAAATGGCTTCAACTGATTAACTGAAAATAAGGCAAATACGATGTCCTTTTCTATCTTGTCAGCAATGAAAAGAAGACAAATAAAATGAAATTATGACCCCAGTTTACCAGAAAAATATTTTAGGCTATTTAAAAGTTGACTGCCAGATATTTTAAAAAATAATAAGATTTTGTACTAGCAAAAGCTCAAAAATGGGAAACATTGAAGAGTTGGTAAAACCAGATTTGATGTGCTCTTTTAAAAAGAAAAACTGAAAAATGATAATTTTAAAAAAAGAAACTTGACTTTCTGAAAACTGGCCAAAGTTAATTCCATTGAGACGAGTCCAGCATATGTTCTTCTGGTCAGAGTGGAACACGCAACTTGCTTACGGTTCTACAGAGCTAGGTTTCAACACTTACTCTTCTCAGGAGACAGGTGCATCTTGGTCTGACCCCGCACCAGCCTGCAGGTGGAGCCGTCCCCCGCACAGACGCCACAGTTGTCCTCCTTGGCATTACTTCCCAGCTGTCTATCACAGCCCACGGTCTTGCAAGAAAAGAGCAGAAGACATCTCACTTAGGATGTTATCTTGCTTCAGTTTATCAGCTGGCTGTCTTTATGAGGGCACCATTTTGTAAGTGTGACTAATGGGGTGTCTCAGGGTTTAAGACCATTTCCGTTATTCTTATGCAAAGCCACCAGAATTGCAATGACTGAAGCTGTCTCCTTGCAACCTTATTCTCCTCCAGCTATATTTCAATTATCTGTATGCCTATAATCAATATTTCTTTCCTACCTTTCTCTCTGACCCCCTCACTCACATTCCCATGAAAGTCTCTTGTAGCCCAGACAGCTTTGAAGTTACTGTATAGTGTGGGATGACATTAACATTCTCTGATCCTTCAACTTCCACCTCCCAGGTGCTCAGAGTGACAGTTTGCCTCATCTCATCTGGTTTGTGTGGTGAGAGGACCAAGCTTGGGGCTCTATGATGCTGGACAAGCACTGTACCAACTGGGCTACATTCCCAGCCCCTCTTCCTGCTCCCTTCTTTCTCTCCACTCCTACCTTTGCCCCAGGCTCTTGTTTTTTGCACCCAATGCCTTAGGCCCAGTATGTCTGTACATTTGCTTCAACGCAGAAAGCTCTACAGATAAATCCTCCATCTGTGGTTACATCTATATTTCTTTATCACTAGCTGTTCTTACCCCTAGGTTGACATCTCCATATAATTATATCCATGTGTCTACAGATGATCGTAAAGAGAAAAACTAGGAGCTGTATCCCATACAAAACATGGTTTGCTATTATCTTTCAGTTAACTGTGTCACTATGCCTGTGTGTGTAATATTGAAACCATCCTTACAGAAGAATAGCAGTGTTTTGTATTTCTTTTCATTTTCACAAATAAGACTTTTGCATAAAGTGTGCCCAGTAATCTTTACCAGTCTAATAGTTTATCTCTACTTCCTGATGTTATTCACAGCCTGGCAATGAAGCTCAGGGACTGTGAAGACAGTCATGACAAATCCTGACTCATCTACCACCTCCTTTAAAATACAGACTGCTGGGCGAATAGTCAGACTCCCAGAGACTCATTTTCCTCAACAGTGAGGGGAGATAAAGATGCCAATGTGTATTTCACCAGAGGTCTAACAAGAATTAAAGGAGAAACGTTTTGTTAAAAAGCAGCACAGTGATCAGACGATTCTAGAGAGTTCTAAAAGGAGTCGGGGGGTTGGTTTGACTGTTTCTCTCTGTCATCAGCTTTGGACTCCAGGAGCCAGTACACTGCAGTGGGCAGAGTTGTCAAATCACTTTGTTCTCCAGGTGCTGAAGAGAAAAGAGGAACTGGACAGAGTTCAAGCCACATCTATAGAGGAGTCTTTCCAAAATGTTGGTGTTGAAGGGCAGGAGAAAGATGGAATGAGAGCTTCAGAGAGAGACAGGATACGTTCCAAGGAAATGAGGGAATAGATGTGCTTTGAGATGTTTTCAGTTTCGCCCCAGGATGCCAGGAGTAAAGGGGTTTACACTTGCTCTGTGGAATCCCAAAGGGTGAAAGCTACAACCTTCAGCATGTAGCTCAACCGGAAAAAGTCTCAAAAGCCAGACTTCTTATTGGGAACACTGCAGATTATTGGATGAGCAGCTGGAGTCAATAACATTTATACTCCTTTACTTTGATAATAGGACTTTAAAGATAATATTAGTGATATATTTTTAAATTTGTATGTGTACATGCATGTTCATGTATGAGTCCAGGAGCACACATATCAGGGAACACATGTGGTAGTCAGAGGCCAGGTGGCCCATAAACTTTCAGGGATCCTCCTATTCCTGCCTCCCCAGAGCTGAGATTATAGATACATGCTGCTGTATCCAGCTTTATGTGGGTCCTAAGGATTTGAACTCAGGACCTTGTGCTTACATGGCAACTGCTTCTCCCAGCAGCCCTATGTTTGCTGCCCTGATGTTTGCTGGATGTTTACCATATGCCTGACATTGTGCCACATATGCCTGACATTGTGCCACAAATGCTGCCCATGGTCTTTCATTTCTTTTCCACAACGACCTTATGATACAGGTGAGACCTTTTATCTACATCTTACAAAGAAGGAGCCTGTCTGCACTCAGTGGAAGCTAAATTACTTATCCCCAAGGCACAGACAGCACACAGTGCCAGTAATAGTTTTAAACCCCTGATCCTCTAAGTAGAATCCCAACAGTGTGCCACGCCTCCGTGCACCTTTGCTCTCAGCAGAAAGACAAGGAGGATCCCTGTTACAGAGGACTTTATATGAATATTTACAAGCACATGTGGGACAGCTTAAGGGTGATTGATTCTGGAAACATACTTGCAGGGTTGGGATTGGACCAGTGAGTAACTGTGTTCATGAAACTTTCCCCACGGGAAATAATTCTGCCATGAAATTATAGACATCGTCTTCCTGGGCCAAGCTCTGTCCTCACATGTCGCTGTCCCTGAGCGCTTAGCATTTCATGAGGGTGAGAGTCACCCTTTCTCTGTTCATCCAGGAAGGGTGTGTGCTGAAGCGTTAGGACGAGCTTATTTTGAAGAGTGTTTGGGGCTTTGCAAAATCTTGGGCAATCGAATCCCTCCCAAGCGCTTGCATTTGCTTTCTAATTTTTTTTTTTAAGTTAAAATTCATCCAAATTTTACAGCCAAACAAAGCATGTGAAAACATCACAGAAAAATGATATTTGAAAAGAAAGTCTGATCGCCCTGTGATTCATCAAGTGTAAGCCGGAGTTGACTTGAAACTGAGGCAGAATGAACTCTGGCTCTCTAGATCCTCCACAGTGCATAATAAGCAACTCCTGAAATACTATCTGAAGTGTTTTCCGACTTCTGTGACATCTCCTAATGTCAAGATACCTAATTACGATGATTTATAAACTACTAACTGATAAACCCATCAAGCATATTAGTATCAATTAAATTATCCTTTTCTATATAATACCAAACATAAAAGTATAAATCAACAAGACAAGATCCTTATCTCATAGCATAGTTAATGAGACAAGTTAAAAGTTATATGACATGGGGTAATATAAACATATACTTTAAATATATGAGCAGTGGTTTTTGGAAGACATGATCATTTATAAACAGAATTTGAGTAGAGATTATTTCAAAGTTCAGGCAGATGGAGTTTAAATAAGTGCTATTAATCCAAATTAAGCAAAATATAAAATTTCCAGATAGATCTTTAATCCTTCAAGAACCAAACCAATTTTGAATGAACTTTTTTTTACTTGATATCTCTGAAAATTGTATTTTACTTTAGAGAAAATTTGAAATTGATCTTGTGCCCAACTAGAAGCTTTACCCATACTGACTAGCGTTCCTGGTCCTGGGACCTTCCAGGTCCTCTGCACACTGCTGGAGAAAACAGGTAATTATCGATGAAATTGAGCTCAACCTAACTAGAAGCTTTACCCATACTGACTAGCGTTCCTGGTCCCGAAACCTTCCAGGTATTCTGTACACTACTGGAAAGTAAAGCAATCATCAATATCATGTGGCTACAAACCCTGTGACCTGCAACCGTGACCTATTTGCAAGATATACTTGCACAACAGTGGCACAAATGTTAATCAATCAGATTTTTAGGTGAAATGTAAAGCCTGCTCCATGAGATGGAACCCATATCTAAAAATGCTAAAGCGGCCAAGAGCCTGAGACTAGAAAGGTCATGGGCCCTCGGGGAAATCCTACTACTATTATTCTACTAAAAGGACATAGCACTAAAATGGCTCCTGATGACATACTGCTGTACCCTAGATCAGTGACTCAGTCAACCCTCATCAGAGAAGCCTCTTCTTGCATTAATACAGAGACTATACCTGGATGACAAAGAGTGAGAAACTTTGTAGCCCCCAATCCTAAATGGGGCATCCTCTTCAAACCCTCTAGGCAAGGCTCAAGAGTCCGTGGAGCATAGGAGGTAGAAAGGTTGTAAGAACCAACGTTGTTGGATGACTTCATGAAAACAGCACCACCCAGACACAACGGGACTGATGCACATAGGGACTCATAGAGACTCTAGCAGCATACACAGGTCCTGCACGGGTTCAAACCAGACAAAATCCAGCACAAAGAAGGGAAAGTGAACACAAAGTTCCACCCTAACCAAGAAGTTATGTGCAGTTGAAACAGGAAATTGGTTTTCTCCAATGGAGTGTCCTTGGGATATCAACCACACTCCGGGGCAGGCCTCATGCTCAGGAGTCGTTGGCCAACACAAAGTGGACTATGTTTGTGGTGAGCCTTTTGTTTCATTCTCTCTAGTAGAGTTATATTTTTTTTGTCTCCTTGGTTTGTTTGTTTTCACTTGGAGGGAGAGAAGAGAAAGATCATGAATCTGGGTTGGGTAGGGAGGTGGAAAGGACCTGGGAAGGGCGAGGTAGGGGAAAGATGATTTAAAAAAAATGTATGAATTTTTTAAGATTATAAAAAGTTGGAGAAAAGCAAGCAAGTTGTGCCCGTCTTTGGAGACAGACACTCTTAAGCATTTCAATCCTCTCAGGCCATGTAAGGACTTGAGTTCCTCAGCTTCATTAGAAGTTATCCATTGTCACTGTTTGACCAGTGAAATATGAGCCCAACTGACCTGTGTCAGTTCTGTTAAGAAGGCTTAAGTGTCAACACAAGAGTCTCATGGTCTCTCTATCTACTGTGGCTTTGCTAAAAGTATGATGTTAGGATAAAGCCCCCTCAGCCGGGTCCCTACAACACCCAAGAGCAGACATCCTGATGACCTACATTGGCAAGTGGCATTAACAGGAGGCAGCATTTGATTGCTTTAAGCCACTGGCCTTGGAGAGTTGCTGATTTCTGTAGGAAAACCTAGCCTATATTACAGAGGAGTGTAATCCAGATAGTCTAAAGCTACATTGGTGACAGAAGATTTTTTTTAGAACTGGAAGTTTCATATTAAAGTTCAGATCTCTAACTTTTATGTTTTTCAAGAAAACAAAAAAATAAATACAACCTCAAAATAGCTTCTATTTCCTTTCTACTTTCAGTGTAATCAAAAATGGCAGAAGCTACAAGGGTATGAATAATTAAGCTCAACACCAAAAAATGTGAAAAGCCAATGACATCATAGTGGGAAAAGTGTAGGTGTTAAATTATTACATGAGTAGCCCAATCCAATGAATTCAGTGAACTTTTACCCTGAGCTTGTATTTTCCAGTTCCAACAGTGCCTATTTCATAGTTTCCCTACAGGACTGTGTGTGTGTGTGTGTGTGTGTGTGTGTGCGTATGTGTGTGTCTGTCTGTCTGTATGTGTATGTATGTCTGTCTGTATGTGTATGTATGTCTGTGTGCATGTATGTCTTTTGAGTTTGAATCTATTCTACTGAGCCATCTATTTTCAAGTCATCTGCTAGACTGACTGGATCACATTCCATTTTCAATTAAACTTTAGCTTTACAAATAGTCAGAGAAGAAAATATCATTAGCTGCTGAGCAAGGGCAGGCAGGCACCTTTGGGAGACAAATGTCTGCATTAAGCAACTCCTCCATTTTCTTGTCTTCTTGTTTTATCTCAGAATGTAGAAAAACTCACAGAGAATGAAGCAAGAGCACCCAGCCACTCCAACTCATTTATTTATGCAACCTAGAATAAACTCAGATTATTATGATACTGAACTGACCATGCCTCAAAACATTCCTGTCTGCCACCTTTCTTTTCTGGATATGTACGCTAGGCCTGCAAAGTGAGCATGACCAGAAATGTGTCTATCATCTTTCCTTCTTGAAATATAACCTTACACTGAGCATGCTCTGTCATTTTCTAGCCATGTGAGCTTGTCTGGGTGTTTGCATACCCTTAAAATTCAAAATGTTTTGAAGTCTTGATCCCCATAGTGATAGTATTTAGGGTGGGGCCTCTAGGAAGTGATTAAATCATGAGGGAGGAACACACTAGAGTGGATTAGTGCCCCTAGAAGACAGGCCTGGGAGACCTCTCTTGTCTCTTACAACACATGAGGTCTTAGCTATCCAAAAACTAGGAAATTGGTTCTCATTGAACAATAGTTTCTAGTGCTTCCATCTAGAACTTCCAGCCTTTCTAACTGTGAAAAGTACATTTCTGTTGTTTATGAAATCCACTCTGAAGCACTGTTATACCACACAGACTGAGACACTCTGGGAAATCACCTCCCTCTGAATGTCATTCTCCTTATAAACAAAGCATATAGTCCCTGTTTGGATAGGAAGGGCATTGTACCTACTTCCTCAGATGATGACGAGCTAATGAGTAAGTGCTTAGATGATGCCCAATTCCAGAAAGCATTAGTATCAATTTTATTTTTATCTCAAATTTTATATACATTTTAGAAAAATTTTTAATTAAAAAATTATTTTGTGTGGGTATTTCATTTGCATGTATGCCTGTGCAAAACACATGTACAGTGCCTAAGGAGGTTAGAAGAGGGTATCAGATCTCCTGAAGCTAAAGTTACAGACAGTTGTGAGCTACAATGTGGTGCTGGGACTTGAACCCAGACCCTCTGGAAGAGCAGCCTGTGCTTTTAACTGCTGAGTCATCTCTCTACCCCTCACAAATTGTTTTATCCCAAATTCTAAATGACTCTATCTACCTAGGTGCCAGGAAATGTGTTAAACATGAATAAGAGATCAAGCATGTGCTAAAGTGGTGCCTCAGCAGGTAAGAGCAAGAATGCCTTTTCAGAGGATACAAATTTGATTACTGGGACCATTGCCAGGCCACACACAACTGCCTGCAACACTAGTTCCAGAAGGTCTAGCATCTTGGCCTCTGAGGGCATGTACATGCACACACACACACACACACACACACACACACACTTCTTAAAGAGAAAGAGAGAATGAACAAGAGGAGAAGAGGAAGAGGAGGAGGAAAGAAGAAGAAGAGGAGGAAGAAGAGGAGAGGAGGAGGAGAAGAGGAGAAGGAAGAGAAGAAAGAGGAGGAAGAAGAAGAGGAAGAGGAGGAGGAGGAAGAGGAGGAGGAAGAGAAGGAAAGAGGAGGAGGAAGAAGAGGAAGAGGAGGAAGAGGAGGAGGAGGAAGAGGACAGCAAACTTCATCTGCAGAGTTGCCTGGCAAATATCAGAAGCAGAAGCAAATTTCATTCAGCAAGACCCATGGTGAGACCTGTGACTGTCTCATGCTGTCTGCTTTGCCAGCTAATGGAAAGTTATCCCCAAGAGCATTGTGACATGTTCCTTTAAATGAGAAAATTGTAAACACACTTGCAAAAGTTATTGTCTGTGCCAAATATTCATCAGGGCTCCCTTCCCTGTCTTGAGGCCAGCAGAGTGAATCACACAGTTCACTCTCTTTCCCTGACAACTGCTGATATCCACGGCCACATTGTACAAAAAGGGCATTGATGTGAATGGTATCTTATGGAAGCTAAGATACTGACTTCAACTGGGAAGTGTCTGTATCTTTCTTTTTACTTAGCTGGCCTGCACTCACCTTGAAAAAATAAAACAGACATCACCCCTTAGTGCAACAAAGAATGGCTTGCTCCTGGATTCACAAAAGCACAACGGGAGGCACTCATTTAAACGGGCTAATTCAGAACTGGAGACCACTATTATCCTGCAAACCTCTTCAAATGCTATGAGTTGCTGAAGTAAACAAGGAAGCTGGAGTTAAATAATACAGGGGAAGGCCTTGGACAGTGAGTACCACAAGAGAACAGGGAAAGTGAAGTCAGGTTGACTGAAGGCCCCCGGGTGACAGCTATCTAGAATGTTGTTTGGAACTGAACTTTTTAAAAAGGCTGATATCTCATTTCTAGGTGGTATTCATTTGAAGGTGGTATCTCATTTCTACCCAATGAAAAGATCAAATTGCAGTGACACTAAGGGAGCAGTCGCAGGGTCCTCAGTCAGCACAAATGCTCATCCGGCATCACAGGCAGTGACCTAAAGTCTATGCAACTCCAATTACCAATCTTGGGATTAAAGCATTCTGGGAATAATACATGTCCTGGTCTTGTTCTGTTTTCATTTTAAGGGAAGACAGGGAGACAGGTGAGAAGCTAAGATGAAAAACAAGTGAAGACTGCCAGGATGGATCCACAAGGAAGAAACATAAAGACTGACAATCAACCACAAGAAGCCAGGAGAGAGAAGCATGGAGTGAATTTTCCTTCCAGAAGGAACAAACCCTGTTGATGACTTTATTTGGGGCGTCTGGCTTCTAGACTGTGTGAGAATACATTTCTGTTGTTTTAAACTATCAAGTTTGCAGCGATTTGTTATAGTACCCATGGGAAACTGATAAAGCCTGCTATCCACCAGTGCCTTTTCTAACCGTCACAGGCTTTACTCAAACTGATGTCACCAAGTAGATTTATCAATATCTCTCATTGTTCTTCTTGAATCCACAAAAATACTTGGCACCATTAACCTTCCTTGCACAACACTCTCCCACCCTTTCTTCGCTTGCTCATGGTCTTTACACTAAGCAGAAGTCTAGTTCATCTAGTCACAACTGGGAGCACTTTTTCTTATACGTTCCCTTCAGTGACAAGGCGAGTGTCTCCCACTTCAGCGGCTCTGCCATTCTCAGTACAACAGAGATATTAGGTCAGATGTTAGAAGCTTACAATTACCCCTAAGGCCTCAAATTCTGTGCCAACTTCTATATCCACAGGTATACCTGGCTCATCTCACCTTTGACCTACATATCTCATTCTCACCTGACACTTTTCATCTACTCCAGTGACCTCACTGTCTATCCAGCGACTCCCTTTCACTCCCCACATCCATTCAGACATCCAGTCCTAAAAGATGTTTGTCCATCTCTGAAGTTTTCTCCCCCTCTTCATTCATCCTACCCACTGTTAGACTTTGCATCTCTCCTGAGTCCAAACTTGGCCTTCCATTGTGTTCCCAGATCCCAACCTCTCCAAATATTCTGGCACCCTTACCACCAAAGTGATCTCTCTAGAGCCAAGCCCATCTGAACTATTTCTTAAGACAATTCCTCAGTGGCTCTTCTCACAACTCTCAGGAAAGGTTAACAAGTGGTTTCTTTCCATACACTCTCACAGCCCTGTCTTCTGGAACTATCACACAGACATACCTTACCTCAGCCCTGTAGAGCAATCAGATAATCTTTATACAACCTGATACTGCATATTTGTTATGTATGTAACACTTATCTTTGTCTACTTAACTTGTTATCAATTTTTCAAAACCTTAGTTTCTAATATCGTCTCATCTACAGAGTTCTCCTGAAACCCAGACTAATCTCTTATCCTATTGCTGATGCTCGGGGCCTTGCATATTTGGAAAGTGCTCAATTCCAGCCCTCTAAGACATTTTTAATGATAACAAGTTCATTTTGAGTACAAAAGTAATACATGCCATTGTCAAAAAGTTGGAAGAAAACTAGTGTAATCCCACAGACTGATGGTGATGATGGTGGTTCAGCAAACAAGTCCCAGGATGGACTGGTTGCAATAGAGGAAAATTGTAGGCACCATGTGATGCAGAAAACTGGAGCTGTAAGCCTTCACCATGGGAAGATTTGTCAACAGAAAGTGTTAGATAAGATGGAACAGGGCAGGCACAGAACAAAGAGAGATTGGCAGGCATCGAGGGATGCTGAATACCATAGTGTTGACTTCTAAAAGATTCTTCAGTTTACATTTACATTTGTGATGTATTTGTTTTTGAAGGATACCAATCTCTACCTAGAATTCTTGTATGTTAATATCCAGCTCTCCTAGCACAATCTGTTGGCCGTCTTCTCTCCATTAGCCCTTTCTCAGAGATCACATGGATTGCTATGGACTTATTCATAGGCTTTCTACTCGGTCCACTGGTCTATTTGTCTAGCCTCATGCTACTAACAAAGATAATTTTAGATTTTCTCAATCAGTATACCTTTTCTCATCTTTTATTCCCAGTATGTTGAAAAACAGTGACAGGTTGAAGGACATCTTTGCCTTTTTCCTAATCTTATTAAGAAAGTGTCTAGTTTCTTTCCATTAAGAATGACATTAAGCCAACTGTGGTGGCACACATCCAGCATCCAGGAGGCAGAAGCAAGCAGATTTCTGTGAGCTCAAGCCAGCCTGATCTACATAGTGAATGCCAAATTAGTCAGGGCCACACGGAAAGATCTTGTCTCAAAAAATATGCTGCAATTATAATTTTTTAAATATACACTATCAAGTGGTGGACATTCTCCTC
Source organism: Mastomys natalensis (assembly GCA_021653895.1). Taxonomy (NCBI): domain Eukaryota; kingdom Metazoa; phylum Chordata; class Mammalia; order Rodentia; family Muridae; genus Mastomys; species Mastomys natalensis. The sequence continues at coordinate 578,773 of JAJTUV010000507.1, forward strand.
GCAGTTTCCTGAAGCTTCTTCTTTAACCTTTTCCATCATGAATGAGTGTTAGATTTGGTTAATTTTTTTCCTACAGCTGTTCCTATAATCATAGTTCTTCTCTAGCATATGGATAAGATGGATTATATTGATTGATTTTTGAATGATAAATGAGCTTTGCATATCTGGGATAAATGTCTATGGTTATGTTTCTAGACATTGTTGAGTTTTGTTTACTAATATTTGTACTCTTGGAAGAATGAATTTAGAGCTCTCTCTACAGAAGAGATCATAAAGAATGGGTATCAGAGAGAGAGAGTGGGCTGTGACATTGTGTCTTTTTGCAAAGTTAGAAGCTACACCCATGAAGTGTCACCGACATGATTGTCTAAACATGAGCTGAACAATGACAACAACAATAGAGATACTAACATGGACAGGGAAAGCCCATGAAGCCTTCTCCCTACACAAAGAGCTACAGGTCACTAAAGCATGCCAGAGCAGGAGACATAGTCTTCTCCAGAGAAGATTGTACCAGCTAGTTATCAGTACCAGATGGTCACCCCTGGAATCATACATACAAGTAACATTATACAGACTGAGAAGGTTGCATTTAGAAATGTGTGTGTATGTATGTATATATGTATGTATGCATGCATATATGTATGCATGTGTACATATGTATATATGCATATGTGTATGTATGTGTATATATACATGTGTGTACGTATGTATATACCAATCAATGAAGAACGAGGCCATGAATTTGAAAGAGATCAAGAAGTAGTCTATGGGAAAGTTTAAAAGGAGAAAGGGGAAGGGGAAATGATGCAATGACATTATAATCTCAAAAATTAAAGAAAAATTTAAAACTATGAACTAAAAAAAAAAAAGATATAATTCTTTCCTGAAGTATTTGTTTGAATATAAAGTGAATCCTTGAGGCAGAAGACCTACTATTTTGGAAAGTTTGTGGTCATGGATTTGAGTTCTATTAATTGATATAGGCTTATTCTGTCTACTTCTAATTCTACGAGGTTTGGCAGACCTTGCCTTTGCAGGAGCCGCCCATTCAGCCTGTCTGCTCCGTAGGCACAGGGCGGCTCTTACCCATTCCGTCTTTAATGCCCACTGGTTCTGATGGAGAATTGTCTCCACTCTCACTGATACACAGTGTTGTTTCTGCCGCATCATGTTCTTAGTCTGACTCTCAGTGAGCTATTTCCAATTCTTTTCCTTGGGACTTTTCTCTCATTCGTATTGGTTATTTTCTTCTGGTTGACTTGGATGGCTTTGTGCTGCATTTCCAGTTTCCTAAGGCTCAGATGCTTCATCCCAGAGCCTTTGTCAGGCTTGGAAATGTTCCTGTGAGCACAGCTTCTGTCATATTGCACATAGTTTCACCAAGTTGTATTTCTGTGTTCACTAAATTCAAAATAATTTTTCCTTTCTTGTGAGATTTTTTCCCCTTGTCCATGGGTTATTTAGAAATACAAGGTCTCTATGTATTTTAAAATTTCCAATGGTTACCCAAGGTTGGAGGGGCAGAGGGGGTGGCCGAGGGATGAAAAACCAAAGCTCAGAGGATTTTGTCGGCGGAAAGACTTAGGATGACACTGGTGGATATGTCATAGGCCTGTAATCCTAGTGATCAGGAGACTGAGCTAGAAGGACAACAGGTTTGGTGCTAGCCTGAGCAACATAGTTATTTTGAGAACAGTGTGAGGTATATGGGAAAACTCTGCCTCAAAAAGAAAATAAGTCCCTAGGAGAGGGAATGGTGCCTTAAATCCTGACATGGGCAATGATGTGTGTTTAATGCAGGCTCATCAACTGTAAATCTGCATAATGTGTCTGGGAAATCTGTGAAGTTGGGAGGATGGGCATGCATAGGAGTCAGAAGAGGTATGGAGAGCTGGGCATGGTGGCGCACGCCTTTTCCCAGCACTCAGGAGGCAGAGGCAGGGGAATCTCTGAACTTGAGGCCAGTCAGTCTACAGAGTAAGTTCCAGAACAGCCAGGGCTACACAGAGAAATCCTGTCTCAAAAAGCCAAGAAGAAGAAAAAGGAGAAGGAAGAGGAAGAAGATGATGACATTGAAGAGGAGGAAGAAGAAGAGAAAGTAAAGGAAGAGGAAGAACAGTAAGAAAAAGAAGGATGAGGAGGAAGAAGAGGAGATGGAAATATGTCTCACACTAAATTCTCCTAAGTATCTATAACCCTCCTTTAAAATTATGTTAGAAAGAGACTTGAGGAGTGGAGTAGCAGAAATTTGTGTAGGAAGAGCCTGGTCAACCTGGCAGGGCTCCTGAATTTTATTATAACTCATCAGGAACCATGAGGGAGCTGTTAGCACAAAGATGGCATTTATATGTTAAACAAACGAAACAACCACAAAGTGATAATAAATTTAAAAAGAAAATGACCTGAAAGTAGAAGGGAGCTTCTTGGGGAAAGGGAGGGAGGTGAAGGATGGAGGAAGAAGGGACCTAAGGGAATGGGAGAAAGAGACTTAAGTATCAAGTTTCTTCTCATATGCAGCTGGATCGCTTGCTGTGGTTGCTGTTCTTCCTAGAGGAGCCTCCGAGAGGAGATGGAATGCTAAAAGTCCCCCCTTTTAGTTTTAGTAGCATTCGTTTTTTGTATAAATTGATGGGTTTCATTCTGACATCCATGCATGTATACAATACTCTTTGATCATCTTCAATCCCTATTACCATGTCCTGCTGCTCTATTAGCACTCCTACCGCTGCCTCTACCCTAAGCCTTCCTCACACCTCATGCATCAACTCTATTATTTTCCTTCTTTAAAGAGGCATTCTTCAGAGGCTGGAAGATGGCTCCATTGGTAAAGAGTTTATTGTATAAACATCAGTTCAGAAACCTAGGACATGTGACACATGCCTATAATTCCAGAACTGGTGACGCTGAAGACACTCTGGGTTCAGTGAGAGACTATCTCAAAATGTAAGGTGAAAACTAATTGAGGAAGATGCCCAATGTCAGCCTCGAAGCCTCTACACATTCTCACATGAGCTAACACAGACACACTCAGAGACACAGACACAGACACACACCCACACACACATGTATACACACACATGAGAAAGAGAGGAGAGAAAGAGAGACAGAGAGAGAGAGACAGAGAGAGAGAGAGAGAGAGAGAGAGAGAGAGAGAGAGAGAGAGAGAGAGAGAGAGAGAATAAGCATCCTTCAGAGAGGACAATAATTCTATGATGTCCCTGTAATCTTCATGTTACCTCTGGAACCTGTCTAAATCCTCACTTATTACAATTCACCTTGGTCCCACTCAGCTCAGCTCTGCAAAATCACCAGACACATCTGCTGGACTGCCCCTTTCCCAGAGATTGGCACTGCCCTTACAAAGTAGTGCCCAATAGAGCATGGTCCTAGAGATCACAGCAAAGCTTTGGTAGCCCCAGAGAAACGCAGAGAGCTGGGCCTCACTTCTCCCTCTAAGTCAGAAATTCTCGGAGGAGTAGCAAGTTACACTACCTCAAACCCTTCAGTGGGGGTCTGCTTTGCATGTCCTACATGGAGAGTGCCTGATCCCAGGGAACTATTAGGAGTCATATATTTTGATTCTGCACAGGCAAAAATCACATTAAATAAAGAAAACCTGATTGGAATGCCAGATATCCAGTGTTTTGAAAACCTTTCTCAGCTAACAAATCAGAGGGAGAATTCTATCATTTCTGGAAAGCCACCACATTCTCTACCAGGGAATACATTTACACTGAAATGATCAAAACCTCTTTATTGAGAATAGGCATGGCACATCCCCAAATCCAGGACAAGTGTGGCAGGAGTAACTTACCTGGCAGATGCCGCTTATGCACATATCCAGAGAGTCGGTGTTGCAACGAGTTCCATCCAACACTTTGGGTGCCAGCTCTACCACCAAACTCTGTCCCCGAGCATGACACTTGAGTGCACACGGGGCAGCAGGGTCATTGTAGAGTGGAATCCATTCATAGTAATGACCCTGATACTGCACATCATTGTAGGCTGAGCACTGCTGGGCTCTGAAGTCTTCTGCATCTGCTGGGCAATCCTGCAAGTGAACAGAAGGAACCATGTGCATATGCAGGGTAACCAGCCATGGAGTCAACAGAAGGCTGAACCAGACCCCAACTGTCTCTAAGGAGACACATCTCATTTCCTCACCTCCATCCCTCTTTTCCTACCCCTCCCCCCACCTCTGAGATTACAAACTGAATTTGCATTTCTACGTTGTCGATTCCATGGGGGAGTCTCTGCAATTCGAACCTGCTCAGGGGATCATTTAACTAATCTAATCTCTCTCCCATCCAGGTGTTTTTCCCGTCTAATTAAGGCATATGATGTGTAGGTGCTGACTTTGCCCTGATTTAGCCATCTTGTGTGTAAACTTCCAAATGTATTTGAATCAAGGATAACTCAAAGACCTTTACATTTCCAAGATGATTCAAGGGCTTCATAGGAGCAGTGGTAGTCCTGCCCCTCAGGAGCTATTTCAGGGGAATCAGTTGCCCCCATTTTAGCCCCAAACGCTGTGTTCTTTATTATTTTAATTATATATAATAATGGGCTGTATTAACATATTTTCATACATGTATATGATGTGTTTTGATTATATTCACCCCATTACTCTCCCGTGTCCCTCTCCCACTGACTACCTTCCTCTTTCCAATTTGTCATTCTACTTTCATGTCTTATTTTGTGTTCCCAAACATCCCCACACCCCTTCTAGCAACTATTAATAAATCCTATAATCCTATAAATCCTACCTATAAATCCTACCTATAAATCCCCAGGAAGGAAGACAGCCTTGTCCAAACCTCTGTGTCTTGTGAGAACTGCTGGCTGTGCCCTCATCATTATTTGATTCATCAGCCTTCCTCCACCCCCCACCACACACCCTCCCTCATCTCCCATCACTGCTACCAAACATCTGTCTTCACTAAGCTAGTCCAAAATTGTGTCTGTGACAAAAGCAGATGAAACCTGACATCCTGGGGCACCCTCACACTAACAGTAAGAGGCAAAAGTGTTGATGACCTGGGGGAAGCCTTTTCATTAAGTTATGAATTCTTCCTTCTAGATAGTTCCAAGGCAAGATGCTGGATGAGACAAATGTGCACACACTAATACTCTTGTTTCTATTATTTTATACACTCCCTCTTATGAAGATAACTAATGTTCGTTCTAAGAACATGGCAGAAAGTTTCTATTAAAATGAATAAGTTACAAAGATTCCAATACTTAAATATTTATACAAATCTTGATTCATTCCCAAGGGTTTGTTTCTGGAAATAAAATTTTGAGTCCAAGAGTGTGTCTATTTTATGAACCATTCCAGTATTGCTAAATGGTCGTCCAGAAGTGTATTACTGTTGGCTATGGGCTACACAGGTTGCCTTTCTGGATCCTTTTTTCTCAGTTGATATTATAATTTTCTAATCATAAGTATATAATCGAATTCCATTTCTTTAATTTGCATTTCCTTATTATTCAGGATTCATAGGTAGTCTTGTAAGTTTGTTTTTTAAGGCAAATTTTTGAAAATTCCTTTTATGTCCTCTCTTCTGCCTTTGTATTATTTTTAGCAGATAAAGTTACTACTTTTTATAGTGAATCCATCAAATCTGGTCATTTGTGTTGAAATCTTTTCACTATTTAATCTTGCTCTGGGCACCTTGTGAAGTCCAGAAGGCTTAAATGATTATGCAACTCTCTCTGTTAACATTTCTTACCCTGAAAGATTTCTTCCTATTTTAATGGGCTACAAATTCTTTTCTTACCCTGCCCTAAGGACAAATAAGCATTGAATGCATTAGCCTTGTTCCTTTATAGGTTGGCAATGACATCTGACTCTTTGAGTTTGGGCTTTGGGTTCTATGAGTCATTGTTGTTCTGTTTTTTTCCCATTTACTTTGGAGGTAGGGTCTCTGTAGCCCAGACTGGCTGCACTTGTACTTTAAACTTGCAGTTGGTTTTGCTCTGCCCATGTACAACTGTGACCAGCTTAATCTTTGTTATAGCTGGAGTTACTCAGATAAACACTGTGAGATAAATATCTCACCTCACCCTATTTTTCCAGAAAAAATAGTGATTGTTTTTCCAGCATGCTTCTAAAAATATAGTTTATTTTATGTCTTACCTTTTTTTTTAACCCATATCAAATCTGTTTTATTGTTACAATAAGACCTCAGTCCTCCAGGTCCTAAAAAGATCTGGTGATTAGGTAAATCTGTCATTTAGCCACACACATTCCAAACAGCAGAAAAACAAGCCATCATTGCTAGAGTTGATTGTATTTGCCTAGACTATTGGAATCTTTGAAAGGACACGGACAGAGTACATATTAACATAAATTTCCCAGAGTCTAACTTGGTCTGTGAGTCTGCAATCTCAACTCCACTGTCCCTCTAGAAGCCCTCTGAAGCCAGATTTTCACCAACTCTGCTACATTCTACTATAAACTTAGAGCCACATAAAACGAGGTATAGGCATGGAAACTTCTAGGAGAATGGTCCTGTCCATAATCATCTGTACGTAACCCCTATTAAACTTGCAGAACTCGAACAAGTCAGTCTTTAGGCTGCTGATGCTGCCCCAGTTTAGGGACAGTTGTTCACCTTGTATTGCCCTCCAGATGCTATGTAACAACTGTGTATGTGCTCTCACTCTTTGCAAACATCCTTAAATGCTTTGAAAATAGAGAATGCGTAGACCACGCCTAGCTCATTTGTACCATGTTGGTGTAAAGCATTCCAAACTCTGACAGTGCATTCATTTTTGTTGTGTTAGCTAGATAAAATCTGAACCCTAGTCATGACAAATGAGGCAAAGCCAATGAAAGTAGACTGGAGCTGGATAACTTTTCTCTGTAGAAATGGGGTCTCTGTCTTGCATGTGACTGACGACAAAATGACATCATCTACTTCCCCACAAGCCATGGTCAATGTTTTCTTTCAGATTCTTTGAAACCAAAGAAAAGCGAGTATGAAAGCTGGGAGCAGACATCCCGCCCCTTGCAGTGAGCTCACAGGTGTGGCAAGTGCTCTTTAGGGCCTGAATAGTCTGCCTGCCTGACTGCTATAAGCCAATAAAGCTTCAAAAAACATAATGAGTGCTAGTTAACACAAGTTTAGGATGTCTGCCTAAGCTTAGTCCTTACCTAATGGGTGGCCATGTTTGTCATCCTTGGCCAGAACTGACTGACTATCCAGAGGTACACTAGTCTCCGCCAGGTCAAACTTTCTCAGGAATTTGAAATTACACACACACACACACACACACACACACACACACACACAAACACACAGGAGCAGAGATGAGAAGTCATATGAAGGGCTAGGCTGGGCTGGGCTGGCTCTTCCTTTTGGACATGTGTGCCCAAGCAGAGCCAGGCAGTTCTCACTACAGAGGAGAATGGCTGATATGAAGGGAGAATAGAACAATTGGCAAGCTATGTACATCAGTAGAAGGAGAAAATAGCCCGTGTTCCTCACTTTTGGGGTTCAGGATCTCAAAACCTGTTTCTGCTTAAATATCACTACATCCCACATATTTATATTAAGGGACAGTGAACATACGACATAGGGCAAAGTTCATAAAGTATGTTCAGTAGACATGTGTTGCCTTTATCTCAACTGTCCAGAAGAAATACATCTAAGAGATAGGAACTTAGAAGCACTCAGAGCATTCAAGTTTTCTAATGGTGACTAAACTATATCATGGCTACCATTTTCTAAGACTGTAGGGGACAACAGCAACTTAGTTCATTGCTTTTATTTACTTTGCAGTCTTCTAGCATCAACACTAAGCCTGCCCAGCTTTGAGTTGCCTGGCTTAGCTAGGCACGGCTCAAGACATTGTAGAGGTTGTTGTATCTTAAAATAGCCTAGTCTAGTCTCATAGTTAAAGACAGATATGAGAGGGCACACCTCTTTCTTTAAAGGTTTATTATTTATTTGGAGGTATGTGTATGTATGTGTCCACAGAGGTCAGAGGTGGGTGTTGCAGCCCCTGGAGCTAGAATTACAGGCATTGTGAGCTTTTCAACATATGTTCCAGTCCTCTGAAAGAGCAGTGAGTTTCCTTAATCACTGAGCCACTGAGCCCCAGGACACGGCTCTTAGCAAAGCAGAAGCAATGGCAATGGAAAGAAAGAAGACCTCCAAGAGAAACACTAAATGAAAGACTGTTAGAAACTAGCCACTTGTGGACTCTTTGGCAAGAAGGAAGGGCCCTGCAAGGGTCATGTCTAATGTCACCTTTTCTGGAAGCCATCAGGAAGCCCATTGTGCAGAGCTAAAGGTGCTCATAAAAAAAGTTGCCCATGCTGCAAAAATGTTCGTGCCAAGTTGTAACAAACTACACAGTTTTGAAGATATTCCCTTTGCTTCTTCCAGCATTGACTTTGGTCCCATAAACCCTGTACTAAGAAAACACGAGGTCAATGAATCCAGATATCAGGACTCCTGGCTGACATGCATGGCTTCTTCTGCATATCTGCTCTGATAGACTCCTGGTAAGGAGATTTTTTTTTCCCAAGTCCAGGAGTCCAGGCCCCAGCTGTAAGGATCTACACTAAATGATAATCAAAAAGCTTATGTCTGAGAGACTTGATGTGTCAGGGTTGGGGGATACCCAGGGGGCCCTCACCTGTTCAGGGAGAAGGGAGGGGAAAGGAGGGAAGGGAGTGACTAGAATGGGCAGTAAGCAAAATGTAAAGTGAATAAGTAAAATGTGAAAATAAATCTTATATCTGAAGACTGAAGTCACTTAGCAGTCACCATGCTGCACACAGACATGTCCTGTTATTCCCTAATCTTTCAGTCCAAGGCCCCCATCTCTTTTGACAGGGAACCCAGGAAGCCCCTAAACCACAGCCTCAATTCTTAGAGAGAACACTGTGACCCCATACCCTGTTCAAGTCTCCCTCTCCTGCCATCTAAAGCATAGTTGGTCTTCAGCTTGAGAGGTGAGAATTCTTCATCTGTGAGTTCTCAATGCATTTGCTACTGCCCCATGCCACTGAACAAGATCGTTTGGTGTTTCCTTAGCTAGTGATGTTTGGTAAGCTCCTCTGTGGTGAGTAGAATTATGAAGCACAACTGTAGGGATGCCCTCCTCAACAGAGTCACCTGAACAAGTAGCAGAATTCAGATGGGCACAAAGGATTTCATGTCCCTGACTTGGCTTCAGTTGCTTCTCCATTTCTTTCCCTGTTTTTCCCTGGCCTTGGTTCACTGAATATTCAGGTGTGTGCCACTCACCCAGGGCTTGTCCTGTAGCAACTGTTGGACTCATGGGATGTTGCAAGCTACTGTGCTTTTCATTCCTGCTGTCTCAGGGATGATTTCATCTCCTAACTAAACTACATTTCCTGCAGGAGTTCCCAATGCCCCAGAACTTCATTTTGAGCCCTCTCATTTCAATTTGAGTATATGTTGCTAAGGAGGAAAAAGATTGGAATGAAAAACATCGGTTGCTTTTATTTGTTTTTCATGCCTGATGTGTGTGTCATGCACACGTGCATACCAAAGAGCAAGTGCACATGCATGTGTGCCATGAGTGCATGGAGGCTAAAGGACCATCTTGTCAGTCATCCTCAAGAATGCTAATGACCTCCTTTGAGATGGGGTTCCTCTTGGCCTAGAGTTCACCAACTAGACTAAGATGGCTGGCCAGTGAGGCCCTGGGTCTCCTCCTCTCTCTGCCTCCCTAGTGCTGGGATTACAAGCCTACCACGAAGCCTGGAATTTTTACATGGGTTCTGTGGCTTGAACTCAGATCCTCATGTTTGTAAGGCAAACTCAGACCAACTGAATTACCTCTCCAGCTCATAATTTTGCTTTTTATAATTGCAAAACAAAATATTCTTATTCTTAGTGTTGAATAATGTAACAAACAGTAAGACTTGTATAAATCCTTCCTTCTGTGTGACTGTCTGTGTCACCTGGCCTTGTCTGCACTGGGCACAGCAGGCAGTCTGCGGTGGCAGAAATGCTGTTAGATCCGTTCCCATCTGTAATCTTCCTTTGAGGCCCTCAAAAAATAATTTTAACCCCCTAGACTTAGTCCCACTTCATGTGCCTATGTGTTTTCAGATCTTGTAGAGGAGGCTGGGAGAGAAAATGGATACAAAAGCACTGGGAGCCTTGAAGGACTCTGAAGCTATTGTATATATCACTTCTGTGGATGGAAGCATAATGACATATTTACAAGTTCTATCATCAACATGAGAGCATGGGGAGTGGAAGATACTTCGATACAAAGGCTGTCATCACTCACACAAGTATTTAAAATCAATAGAGGGCTTCTCAAGACACTATAGGTCTCAGAGTACAAGTCAAACACTCCGGGTTTAACTGGGTTGCATTTTCTTCAGACTTACGTTATTGCTGCAAGTCTTGTATCTGATGTTCTGTCCCTCGCAGTTCCTAAAGGAGGAAGGAAATGATAGCTTTTATAGAGGCGATGATGCAAAGACAAGGTACTAGTTTCCTATAAAAGTTTTTAATAGTGTGTACTGTTGCAAAGATTCAAGATTTAAACTCTGAAGACTCAACTTCCAAGCATACGAGAACCAAAACATCTCAAGAAGACATCTATAAATAGAGGATGAATTCTTTAGGGAATGACATCAACTAGCTTTTAAAAAACCCCACAGTCTACATAATCTCTGAAATTATGTAGTGTGTTTGGGGTGTGTGCATGTGTGGTTGGTGTGTGTGTATCTGTGTGTTTCTGTGTGTGTGTGTGTATGCACCAAAGAAATCTACAAATGTTTCTCTACATAGTTTCTTTTATAATGATTATTTTATATATTACTGGACTGATACACTGCTTGTTTTTGTTTGCTTATTTTGTCTTTTGAAAAGTGTCTGCCATTTAGCCCTGGCCTGGAACTGGCTATCTGCCCCAGTCACGCTCTAACTCATCAAGTACTGCAATTACACATGTGCCACCATGCCTAGCTCACTGGTACTCTCTTTAATACTGATCCTCAGTTTCCCTTCTTTGTTCTCTTAAACTCACTCCTTTCTACTTACACACTTCACACCACCGATACTTTGTTTATTCATTTGTTCAATTGCTTATTTATTTAGATAGTCATTGGAAGGGCTACATTAGCCCTGGCTGGCCTACAACTTATGATGATCCTCCTGTCTCTGCCTCCACAGTGCTGGGATGATAAGCACAAGCCACCATGCCTAGAGAGCCTGAAATCTTTTGTTCCCTTACTGCATGGACCCCTAAGTTCTTTTTAGAAATGGCACTTCTCTGGGAGGTGCGATTCTTGGTTGGATTTTGAAGACTTTGTGAAAACCAAGTTTTGGGGTAAAAAACAGTGTTATGGCTGGCTCCAATTGAGTGACCCCTAATGTTTCTAAATGCTTGGCTTTGAATACAGAACATGAACCCATTAGTTGTTCCTTCTGAATGTGTGGCTTAAAATATCTTCCATATTATGGTCATGGGTTGGCTAAACCTTCATGCCCCATGACTATACCTTCTCCATTTGGCTTGTAATGAATCTACCATTGAGGTTTGCTACAATCTTCATAAGAGGTGTGGTGGTTTTAATAGGAATGACCCCCCAGAGAAATCATGTGTATAAGTGCTTGGCCTATATGGAGTGGCACTATTAGGAAGTGTGGCCTTGTTGGAGGAAGTGTGTCACTGTGGGGGTGGGATTTAAGGTCCTATATGCTCAAGATATGCCCAGTGTGAAACACACTCGCTTCTGCTGCCTTTGGATCAAAATTTAGAACTCTTGGCTCCTTCTCCAGCAATCTGTATGCCTACACGCCCCCATGCTTCTCACCAGGACAATAATGGACTGAACCTCTGAACTGTAAGCCAGCCCTAAGTAAACGTTGTCCTTTAAAAGAGGTGCCTGGGTCAGGGTGTCTCTTCACAGCAACAGAAACCCTAACTAAGACAAGAGGACACCACATTTTAAAGACCCAGGAAGCATCAAGCTGGGAGGCTGGCAGGAAAGCCATGCTGGGCTGGAGGACATTCATTTGGGAACCACAGACACCTGCCAGGCCTATGTGACTTTTATTTTTTTTTTTTAAATGTGGATGACAAAGGAAAACAAACAAGAGAGTGAACAGGCGATTTCAAACCCACTCAGTTAATGTCAGTTAAGGTGGCTGTTAGGTGAGGGGAGTAACATCCGAGCACATTCTATGTCAGGCCAATCTATAAACCTAAGGATTTTAATGCACTTGGAATTTATTCCCTATATGGACTAATATCCCGATATTTTCCATTGGCTATTTATTTCGTTTTTTAAAACATTTTACTACATTTTATTTTACTCAATCATTTTTCCCAGTTTCAAGGAGAAAGATAAAGGAAAATGGCTTATCAGAAAAACAGAATTGATAGAAATACCGAGAAATAAAAACTCTGGGAGCACATATTGAACAGCAGTTTCTTTAAAAGTGATTTAAAATTTTGGAAGTATTTTTCACATGAATTTTAATAATTATTTAATTTTACCTACTTGAAATTATTTTTAAAAAATGATTCTCAAGCAAAAATTTAAACTAAAAGAAAGAGCAGAATTGTCTTATGGCTTTGCTTCAAGTCTGCTCTGTAGACTCCATAGCCAAAGTCCACACCCAGTCATCAGCCAGAGTGTCCAGAAGTCATTTGTGTGAGTATTGAGCCCAAAACTCTAAACCTAAAAACCAAGAGCATCCCTCCCAACAATTCCACTTCAAGGGCTTCACAGTGACAACAGAAGACAAGACATTTCATCCCAAGAACTCTCAAAATATAAATCATCATGTCGAGCCACCTCTTTCTTCCAGAAAGTCTGTGGTGAACTTACTGTGGGCCTGGGTAGAGATATAAAGGTACAAGGGCATTGCCGCTCAGTTTACTTCATACATCAGCCTCTGGCTGCCATTTTTAGCACTCTACTTCACGTTCTCCAGCCAACACACACTCAGCCCACAGGCGGCCTCTATTGATGTGGCCTGCTTTGGTTACAATTTAGTCAGAAAATGAATGACTACTTTATGAAGCAAGCATAAAATAAAACACAAGTTATTTTAAAGTTAAGGACATGAGAGTCCTAATTCCCAAAGCAGGAACCTGCCAGCTTATTCTGGAAATAATTCCTTTGGCCCAAAGCAATAGAGCTGCAGAAAAATATTACTTGTGTGTTTTTAATACCACTATAATTAGCATATGAAAGAGATGATGGTTATCAGGAGTATATGAAAATTCAAAAACACTGTTTCACAGTTATGGATTCTCTACCCATTACAACATTCACAGTACCCTAGTACTGAAGATTTTTAAAGTCTAAAGATTTATGAAAATCTAGAAAACATGTTGATGTCACATGAGAAGACATTAAAAACATTAATAAAATTTCCCTGGAGTTTATAGTACTATAATTTATTATATTCACTTTGAGATATATTGACTCAAACGCTAGTGTCATAAAGGCCGAGAAGCATATGTTTTTAAGAGTAAAAGTATATTAATTTTAAAATAGTAGTCAAGCTGAACCTGGGGTCCCTGTGGCTGGCACTTGGCCAGTGGATCAAATCACAGGTTTTTGCAGAAAAAAAGATGGTCTGGTTGGTGCTCGGTTTGTAGTGTATAATAACTGACTGGAATATTTAACTGGAACCAAGCTCTATCCACAGAGAAGTCAGTAAGTGGAGTGGCAGCACTGCCCTCTTCCCCTGAGTCCTTCATGCGAAGGCTCACACTTACAAGGGAAGCCACTGGGATGGTCTCAAAGCCTGGGGATGGCTTTGTATGTAATCGCCTCCTTCTCCCCTTCCAAGAAAAGCTGACCACAAGTGCTCAGAATTTATGATGTCTTATCAGTCTCTATGGCACTAAAGGGAGATGACAGGCTTTCCAAGGGAAGTGGGTTTCCTCCCTAAAATCTCAGAGTAACTCCAGAGTCGCTGTGAGAGATCAGAATACTGAGTCAAGAATGCATAAGGCATGTGAGGACCTGTAATGAGGATCAAGGGGGGCTTGAATTTGCTAGGTCCTTTGCATTTGCTATGGCTGCTTAGCTTGGAGTTTTTCTGGGACTCTTGACAGTGGGAATGGGGGTGTCTCTGACTCTTTCACCTGTTTTTGGAACCCTTTTCCTCCTACTTGGCTGCATCAATCATCCTTGATAGGAGGATTTGTGCCTAGTCTCACTGCGTCTTGTTATGCCATGTTCAGTTGATATCACTGGGAGGCTTGCTCTTTTCTGAAGGGAAATGGAGGAGCAGTAAATCTGGAGGAGAGAGGAGGTGGCGGGTGCTGGGAGAAGTGGAGGGAGGGAATGTACTGTTAACAAATGCCAATATTTTTTTATAACTCCAGCTTTTATAAGGGTTTTCCACTACCCAGAAACACAATGATATTCATTACATTATTTCAAATTTTACATTCATAGATAGACATTTTTCCACTTGAAATTTATCCTTCACATGGACTGATACACTCACATACTTTTTCATTGAATATTGTCCTCTCAATTTAAAAATCTTACTACAATTTATGAATTATTTTGATATGAATTAACTGTTTTCCTTAATATTCATGATCTCAGGTGATTCGGAATCTTGAAGAGCATCTGTAGTCCTTCAGTGAGAAATCCTGTCACCACAGGCTAGCCCTCAGTGTCTGGGACACACATCAGCATGGACTGTGGGCATGCTCATTTTCTAACCAGACACAGCGGATTGTCCTCTAAGGTGGCATGGCATGTCCCCATAACTGCTTGAGGGGTGTGTCGGGGGGGGTTCTCATTTTCCACACAACAATTCAGCATTTTAAAACTTTACAAATTTCCCAATCTAGAGAACATGAGATGGCTCATCTCACCCCACTTATTCAACCTTTTATTCTTTGTGAATTTCACACCATGCACCCCAATCCCACTCATCTCCCCATCCCTTTATACCCGCCCTCCACCTTGCAACCTGCCCCAAAAACCAAAAGAAAAACCTCTCATTGTGGAAGCTATCAGTGTCAGTATGTCCCACAGTATGCCCTTTTGTTCACACATTTTTACTTCCAAATGTTCATTGCAACGAGTCTCTGGTCTGGTTTGAGGTCTCTGGCTTCTGCTTTGCTATCAATACCGGATCATTGCCAGGGCTCCTCTCAGATAACCTATTGTTGCCCTGTTTCATGGGGATCCTGAAACTTTGGTCTTAAGGAATGGCACCTTCAGATGCTCTAATAGTTCATAGATGGGGTAGATGTTGGAGTGGACCAAGTCAAACCCCTGGATCTGGGCCTGAGTGGTAGCTGAGCTTGTCAGCCCACTAGCTCTCTGACTCTCATGCCCTCATGACTGGCTTACCAGCAGGGTCAGCAGGGTCAGCAGGGTCAGCAGGTCAGCAGGCCAGCTCTATTGTGTTGCCCAGGCAAGGTGCAGGACCTGCTCTCCCAAGTGCTGCAGCAGGTGAGAGGCAGGACCAGATCTTCTGCTCTCATGACCCTGGGGTGAGCTCTCCTGCCTGCCACAGGTGGGGTGGGGGAAGGGATGCATCTTTTCCTCTCACAGCACAGCAGACAAGCAGCAAGGCCAGTTCACTGGCATTTTTATGGTGTTGAGACTTTCTGTTTATGATCGTGTTTTATAAATGTTTTCTATATCCTTCATAGAAGTCATTGCAAAACATTTTACATTTTCTTAATAGTTCAAATGTTGACTTTTGGAATGTTGCTTTCTAGCTTCTTCCACAAAGTAAAGACCCAGTTATTTATGCATTAGTCTTGCCTAGAATTCTCTAGGGAACTTTGCCATTAGTCCCCTTACTTGTGTACAGGTACTCTTGGATTTATTATCTACAAGAGCTGTGAGTCATGAGAGTTACGTCTTCATCTCTAGTCCTCAAACGGTGTGTATTCTTGTCTCACTACTTTGGCTTCACTGAATATAAACAGTGACATCAGGGAGTCTTCACACCTGTTGTTAAAGACCATGTGGCTTCATTTTGAGACTAGGCATGGTGTCTGTGTACACTAGGTGTGCATGCCTACTTCTGCTAGGATTTGGGGGTTTTCAAGCTTTCACCAAATAAATAAGGCATGGCTTTCCTCCTTACATCTTGGCTGTTGAGCCTGCTGCTGCTATTAATGTTGTCTCCTGGGTTCTGTACTCTAACATTGCAAACTTGAGCTACAAGTACTCTATAGATAGGAATCTCACTCCAGACCCCTCAACACTGCCAGGCACATCAGGGTCACTTTTCACTGTTGGCATGTACTCATTGTACACGGTAGTGGGTTCCAAAAGGACATTTTTATACAAGAACATAATGTACTTTGAACATGTCCGCCCCTGTACTCCATACTCTCCTTTTCTCATCCATCACAGCCCTGTGTGTGTCCTTCATTTCCCTAGACAGTTTTTTTCATGCCATGTATGCATACATGATTTATCAGTGTAACATCTAGAATACACACTGAGAGAAAAACACATGATATTTGCCTTTTGAGCCTGACTTAATTCCACTAATATGATAAACTCCAATTGTAGTCATGTTCCTGAAAAAATGACATAATTTTGTTCTTTATGGCTGAATAAAATTCTATCATTCAAATATACGTTATTCATGTGTATGTGTGTATATATAATAATCATACATCTCATACACATCACATTATCCATGCCTCTGTTAATAAGTAGATTTCATAACTTAACCATGGTTAAATAACAAGGCCACCTTTATGCTAACTTTCCATAAGAAGATTCCACAGTCTGCAGGCTATATACATTCTGCCTCTTTACTATAGACAAGGTAAGTGGACCAATATATGTGTACCTGAAACTTTTGGGAGAACAGTAGTACCCATGTTCTACAGTGGAAATTTTTTTCCAGTCATAATTGAGACCAATGTATTTAAACTCCTTAGGCTGGGATAGAAACCCTGCTTGGGAGGGCTATGAACAGTAAAGGTTCCTCCTTTCGGCTAGAGTTGCAGTTCCTGAGCTCTGCCTCACATAGTCTCCCGGCACGGGTTCCTGTACTTATTGTGGAATTAAACTTCTGTAAGCCGGGTTCCCACTTCCACCACCAGGACAGACAGAGGATCAAGACAGACACACACTCCGTTCTGGCCTTCAGTTTTCCCTCTGGATCCCCTTGAGTTCTCATTGGTTTCGATTTAACTTTAAAAGTATGCATGTCTAGTTTACCTGGAATTTCTGGGGGAGTGGTCAAATAAAACTTAGAATAAAATTTCTGGATTTTAGCATGAATCACATGCTTTTCTAAGAACTATTTCAGGGTGTTTGTCTACTGCTCATTCAGTTTCTCTTAATGGTGATATCTTGAGAAAGGCTAGCACAGGGACTCACCCAGGGACATACCCAGGAAAGTTAAAGTATGGGACACTTCTGTTATCACAGGGATCCTGCAAGCTTCCCTTGGTAGCTGTGCCCCCTTGCTCCCCTCTTATTCAACCTCTTGGCAGTTGCTAATCTGTTCTTGATTTCCAAAAGTTTAATCATTTCAAAAACATTGCATACGTGGAATAGGCAGTCTTTGGAGTCTTGCTTTTTAAAATGCCATGTTGATTCCCAGAGATTCACCCAGGTTTTTCTGTCTATCATTGATTTATTTCTTCTTACTCCTGTGCAGTATTCCATAGTTTAGATGCACTATAGTCTGTATTCACACAACAAATGACGTTAGTTTTGTCCCACTTTTTGATTATGGTGAATAAAGCTTCTATAAACAGTTATGTACAGTTTGTTAAGGTTTTTTTTCTTTCCTGGGATAAATAGCTAAGATAATAAGTACTAAGTTTCTATACATACATACATACATACATACATACATACATACATCATACATAATTTTATTTACTCATGTATATGGGAGGGGAATGTTTGCAGGAGCCAGAAAGGTTGTTAGATCCCCTGAAGTAGGAATTACAGGCAATTGTAAGCCCTTTGATACGCATGCTGGGAACTTGGGTACTCTGCAAAAGAAGGAGATACCCTTAACCACTGAGCCATCCTCACCCACCCCTATTTTTCACTTCTGCTGTTCCGTGTTTTGCAGTCCTCTGTATGTTTAGAGAGATTTTATGCTTAGGTTTGGGTGATTATAAATGACATTGTGTTTTAGATTTTAGTGACTGTGCACTTACTATTAGTAAAAAAAACGCTGTAGATTTTTGTATGTTTAGTCTGCATCCTGGCCCTGCTAACGTCACTTTTGAGTTGTATAAGTTGTCTTATAGATTCCTTAAGATTTTCTATGTAGACAGCGACGTCCTCTTCAAGCAAAGGTACTTGCTTCCTTCCTTTCCTTGTCGTAGTGGCTGGAAGGAAGTCCAGCATTCTGTTGAGTGACGGCGGGAAGATCAGCCTCACTTAGCTCATTCCTGCTGTTGGGTCGAAGGAACAGGCTTCTCTGCTAAGTCTCCAATAGCTACAGATGTTTGATGTTCTTTATTTAAACTGAGGAAGTCCCTTTTTAGTTCTGTTTTCCTAAGAGTTCTCTATTGGTGTTGACTTTTGTCAAACACTTTCTCTGCATCAACTGATAGGACCCTATGTATGTTCTGTTTAACCTGTTATAAAATGACACTGATTGACTTTTGAATGTACAATACTTTTATAGATTTGTGAATATGAATTGACATATTTAATTTATAACTTTTACATTTATATTTATGCCCTATTATTTCTGTATAGTCTTTCTCTGGTTTTGGTATTTGTGTTATATTTCACTCATAAAATAAACTTTAGTATATTCTCTCTCTTTTTTTTTTTTTTTTTTTTTGAAAATTGTCTACAAAAATGTTGTAAATTCTTCTCTCAATTCTTTAGACTTTGCCTGGATAGGAATGAATAGTCATATTAAAAGTTCAAATTCTGTATTACAGAGCTATTTCAATTGTGTCTCTTATACTAATCATACACCATAAACTTTGTGGACCAATAAAAGTTAAATTATGGTACAACACCTTGGGACTGCCTGAAATGATTTGGTTTTCTCTGCAGAATCACAAAAGGCTGCCTGTGATCACAGAAGCTTCTGTCTTCAGTGAGCAGCAGTAAGTGCCAGACAAATAACTGGTCAAGGGATGAGAATAAGCAATCGGTTGAATGCTCTGCCATAAATGGGACATCTGCAACAGCCCCTCCAGTGTGCAGGAACACTGTAGAAGATGGAGCAGACAGAAGACCCAGAGGAAGGAGTACCATGCTGTGGAATGCTATTTTCCAGGACAGCAGTTACTACACTCACCTTGAGCAATGGCTGTGACTATTTGAATAAGGCCTGAACAAGTTTGAACCCATCACCATACTCACAGGGTCAGTCCCACCCTGAGGATCTGTGGTCTATCAATGGTTTCTGAGGAAGAAGAGACTTTCTTCACTGGTGCAGCTGCTAGTAAGGTAACCATGCTGCTGCAATACTGTCACTCACATGCCTGTGTAAAAACTTCATAAGTAAGCTCACTGTTATGTATACCTAATATATGCAAAAACCAAACATTTACAACAAAGAACAGGGACATCACACCCTGGAATGGTTAGACTCTAGCTTCCCCTCCTTACTGCAGCAAAAGGCTTTGTTCTTTGAAGAAGATAACTAACAGTAAAGGCCTCTGAAAAAGCCATATGGAAATCTACGATTGAGAAGTTTCCTAACACACACACACACACACACACACACACACACACGCACACACACATTAAAACATGTGTGTGCATCAATGGAGTTTCCCTCTGAGAGGTGGTGGGAATAACGTCTCTCCCAGGTGTCATAGGATATCAAACAAAAGCCCAATGCCAGATGTATGTTTTTTCCCTTTGAGTAGTTGGTCAGTGGGGTCTCATAAACTCCAGAACAATATAGGCTGTGGTCATTGCTCTTGATTACCCTCTAGAACTTTCTGGTAGGATCATAATGCTGAAGACATAAGATGCCTGAGTCATCGGACACGTTAAAACCAAGCTGGTTCTGACTTGGAACCTTCATCCCTCCTGGCTAGGTTTCACAGTTTCAGGAGGAGCCTTGCAGGCTACTGAGGGAGGAGAGTCATCAACAGTCTTACTCACCTGTGAACTTTGCAAGCTGAAATAATGACCAGCCTCAGAAGGTCCTATTGGTGCAATCGTGGCATGAATATCTTAGGAGTAGCCAACTGCGTTCTGATAGGATTTAAGCCCCATTCCACAAGACAGAACTCACACCAGGTACTGTTAATGGGGCCAAGAACTCATGGGTAGGCAAAGCATGGATTCTAGGGAGAACTTATTACCATTAATCAGCTAAATGGGCATAGTATTAGACTACATCTTAAACACTTATCTTTATTCCTTTAGATTAGTGAAGTTCTTAGCCTTCGCCATCGAGACTTCTATTTGTAGCAGACAGTGATTAATAAAGAGACTCATACAATTGATCAAAGTGCAGAGAACAAGAGACTGTGGTGTGCTCAGCTCTTAGTGGACATCAATATTACACCCCACACAAGGCTCAGGGATCATCACAAAAGAGGAAGAGGGAGTTTGTAAGAGTCAGAGGTAACAGGGACTGCTGTGAAATGGCACTTTCTGGTCATGGCAAAGACATTGCCTACATAAACTCACAATGGACATAACTGTCTGCAAAAAGACCTGCACAGAATCAAGCCATGGATGGCGGGTGGCGTTATGAAGTCCCCACCCTGAGAAGCTATTGGCAATTGATAATTTCTGGGGATTAGAAAGTAAGTTTTCTATGAATGTGGCCCATGATAGGCTGGTCACACTCCAGTAGACAAGCCATAGATGGCTCATACTATGTGTATATGAACCCCCCCATTGTTCTCTCACAGACTATCACCATTAAAGTGGACTCAATGGGCTCAAAAAGACTTCATTAAGTTCAGAAGGAAAAGTGGTAACAGATGAGAGGAGATGAAGGGGGAAATGTAAATGGATTTGATTAAAATACACTATATTCATGTATGAAATGTTCAGACAATAAAAAATGATTGTGTGTGCTTGAGAGACGGCTCAGCAGTTAAGAGCACCTGCTGCTCTTTCAGAGGACCAGAGTTCAAATCCCAGCACCCAGCACACTGCCACCCATAGCTCTAGCTTTAGGGGATCTGGCACCCTTGTCTGCCTTCTGAGGGCATCTGTATGCACACACACACATGCACACACACACACAAAACACAAATAAATGAATAAAACACATTTTTAATAAATAATCATAATAAAGATTATGTTCTTATCTCCACAGTTAGTACCTAGACTGTGAGATAACTGAACACAAGTTTCTTGGGGAAAATCACATGTTTACCATCAAGTTCCTGGGTAAAAATTATCATTCAAGTTCAAAAGAAAGACAGCTTTAGGTACCCAGTAATCTCCTGAAGGAGGAAGTATTTCATAAAAATGAGAGAGATGGCTGCTGGCACTGAGCTAGCTTAGGAGTGGCACGGAAAAGGAGACTCTAAGCAGCCTTGCGCCCCATGGCTGAAGTATTTACTACTGAGAACTTCAGATGCCAGGGAGTTCCCACCTTCAGTCTGATGGTCACTGGTCATGTCAGTGACCTCCAGTGTTAGCTCTGATCCAGTGCTCACTCAGACGGTCCTGCTAAACCAAACATGTCACAGAACAAAGCCAAAAGCTTCAAGTCAGAGAAAGGGAGTGGCAGGGAGGACAGGATCTTGATAGCGTTGGAGAGAGTTTATAGCCACAGGAGAGTTCTTCGAGACACCCCCTGAAGAGTTCATCATGTCCCTTACATGGTTAATGTAAACTACAACCTTACAAGGTTAATGTGTAAATTATAGCCAAGGAACTGAAGGGCCAAGAGACCAGCTGCCTGTTAGAGACAACTTTGAGCATGTGTTCACCTGTACTTACATGAGGGTCAAGGCATCCCGCATAGCACAAGTCAAGGGAACAAAAGGTGAGAGAGCTCAAGGAACTGAGTGAGAGCTGGGCAGAAAAATCCCCCAGAGTGTCCCTGGGAGCTAGCTTTAAACACCTTCCAAGCCAGAGAACATGGTCCTCTGCTCACAACAGCAGGATCCCTTTCCTCTGATGCCCAACACTTCCCTTCTAAGCAGGAGCAGGAAAGACAGAAGCTGAGCAATGCTCTCCTTATCCACACACAGCCCACTTAGGATAAAGGAGCCAAACTCCCAGCATCCTGACGTGTATCACATGGCGAGATAAGGTCCAGCAAGACCAAAGTAATTTTAAATAAATTGAGAGCTGTAAATATTTTGGTTCTATGATGAGGGGATGAAAACTATCATCAGTGGACCTTAGTGTCTTCTTCCAAAGTCTTTTTAACAAACACAAGTCTAAGGAATAGTGTTTTAAAGAAGGCAGTGGAGCAAATGCCACTTCTTTGCCATTCTAGCTATTGTTAATTTCGAGTTATTCATATTGCTCAGATTTGGGGGATTACACAGAGACATCCAAGGCATGCCTCACCTCTCAGTTTCCACACTAATTGTCTCCCCTGGCCCCAGCGACTGAGCAGCACTGCAGAGGAACGTACCCTTTACCTAAGAATGTGTGTGTGTATACATATTTTAATGATGTGTGTGTATGTATGTAATATATCATATATATTCTACTATTATAAGATACACCATCATTCTTCTGCATATTACAATGTATTTAGAGTAGTGAAACCTTGATTTCTTAACAGGAATGAAAGGAAAGATCAGGCAGTGTCCTTACCTTCACTACTACTAAGCCTGGCTTCAGTTCTATAAGCTGATGTCCTGTCAAATTTTTCTCTAGATGAAACTAACACCAAGCTCCAGCAGCCTGTCATGTCTCCCTGGATGAACCAATTTTTCCTCCTTCTCAAAGGACTCTGTGTTCTCTTCATCTACCATGCCTGCACTGTCTTGAGGAAACTGAAGGACATACTTAGTCACTTGTCTAATATACTATGAAACAAACGTCTTCATGGGAACGTGAACTGAGCGAATAAAGATGCTCCCTAGTGTTTCTTCTGTGTAGCTGGAGAAAGCATTAAAAGTCATCGGTTTACTCTTTCACCCAACAGTATCCACATCTAAATCTCTGTAATCTAGGAGTCTTTTGTCTGGGAGCAGAAGATGAGGTTCCATCAACCTGAGGAAAAAGGGTTACCTATGAACAAGGGTTTAAACTTGTCCTTGAATCACAGCCTCCAAACAGCAAGAACAGACTTACCAGAGACTTTGGCCTTTAAAACTAAGCTGATCTTACATTTAGCATGCGGTGTTGTGTGTGTGTGTGTGTGTTGTGTGTGTGTGCGTGGTGTGCATTTGAATAGGTGTGTACACTCATCTGAGTGTGCATATGTATGAAGGCTAGATGTCATTGTCCAGCACCTTCCTCTTAGCTCTCCATCTTATTTTTTGAGGCAGGATCTCTCATTGAATAGAGGAGGTTCACCATTTTGGTTAGACTAGCTCACCAGCAAGCCCTTGTGACTCACTTGTTTCTGTCCACCCTATACTAGGTTACAGGTGTGCACCGCCACCCCTGGCTTTTATATGGATGCTAAGGATCTGAAGTCAGGTCCTTAAGCCTGTGCAGCAAGCATTTTGCCCACTGTACCAGCTCCTCAGTTTCCGCATTACCTTCGTAACCCATGGTAGGCTCACAGAAAGTACAGGAAGGGAATTGTAGTCACAGCCTCTCAAGGACTGCCACCAAGATAACCTAACCTTTTATCCTTAAATCCCGAGGCTATCAAGCCAGCAACTGAACTTAACATGCCTTCACTTTCTTAGGACCAAAGTGTCTCGTTCTTTAAACCCTGTGACCATGATGTAGCTAGGATAGATGCATCTGCAGATGTAGATAGACATACCTGGAAGTAGCACTATTTCCATTTAGACATGTTAACTTGAGATTGGCTCAATTACTATTAGTAGATAGTAAGCCATTAGATGGAAAATGTCAGAGCATACCTTCTCTGCTTCTCATTCAGTCACTGACACACTCCACACATCAGCCAAGTTACCACTGACCTTCCAGTCAGACATCTCCGCAAAGAATAGGAGGCTCCTCCCCCACAGGTCCGGGAGCAGTCACTCCAGTCTCCCCAAGCATCCCAGTTGCCATCTTTGTCTTCGTCTGAATGAGCATTTCTTGAGGTCTGGATGTAGAGGGGGAAATACAGCTGGTTATAGAAGGTCAATTATCACCCAATTCTATGCACAGGTAACATCCACTGTAGTCCAATTCCATGAATGGGATAGCAGTGCTGATGCCAAAGACTGCTAGGACACTGAGGGGAAGAGACTCTTCAGTGAGTGTAAAGTTCCTGCCAGGCACGTTCAGTGAAAACATTCCTGGCATGTGACACAGGACACTGGGCTTACAGTTAGCAATACTGTATCACATATTTAAGTTGGTAAGGGAGTTAGATATTACTTTCTAGGTTTCAAATTAAAAGAGTGAAAGTGTAACTGAAGGGAAGGCTTAGCAGTTAGAGTATTAGTTGCTCTTCCAGAAGACCAGGTTCGATTCCCAGCACCCATGAAACAGTTATCCTTAACCCACAACTGTATGTAACTCCAGTTCCAGGGAACTCAATACGGAACACACGTGGTGCACAGATATACAAGTAAACTATCCACAAAATAAAAATATACAGAAAATAAAAACAAATAACATAAAATATAAATTGAAAAATAAAATCTCAAAAAAAAAAAGTGAAGGAATGAGAAAAATATAGAATTGACATAACAGTAAGTAATCATATGTATTGATCATATATATTAACAGTAAGTAATCATATATATTAATTTTCTCATGATGCTTTATTAGTGCATAGTAACTGCACAAAATGTGTTGCATTATGACATTTCATAGATGCATATGAAACACTTTTATCATATCCACTAAAAGGCAATTTTTAAATATTTTAACTTTTGAGATGGTATCTCACAGTGTAGCTAAGCAGGCCTTGAACTCACCGTGCACCCCAGGCTGGCTTCCACCTCAGGATCCTCTTGCCTTGGTCCCCTAAATACTATATTTTAATGCTTTTTAAAAAATAGATAAATCCTTGGTCTGGAGAAACTGCTCAGCAGCTAAGAACGCTTGTTGCTCTCAAAAAGAACCCAAGTTTGATTTCCAGCAAACACGTGGTGATTCATAACTGTTCATAACTTCAATTCCAGGGGATCCAGTGCCCTCTTCTGACCTCGGCAGGCACTAAGCACATAAATGATCTACAAATGTACTTGAAGGCAAAGCACCCACACATAAAACAAAATGAATAAATATAATAAAAATGTTTTTTTAATCTATAAATTCTTAAAATATGTCAAAATGAAATCCAGATCCACTGGAAATTTATATTAAGGTACTGAAACCATAAAGTACCAGAAAAATCACATGCCATACAGACACTGACAGTCATATAGTTAACTTAGGAAAGGCTGTCATATTTATTAACAGGGTGGGTGTGGAGCTCCCTCATTGAAGCAGGGGGAAGGGGGATGGGATACGGGGTTTGTGGAAGGGAAATCTGGAAGGGGATAACATTTGAAATGTAAATAAATAAAATAACCAATAAAAACAAACAAACATAAAAACAAAAAGGCTGGTATAGCTTAATTTCTTTAAAATAAAAATACAAAGTATTTTCTCTCTATCTTCGTATAGAAGACAGCCTACTGAATACACACAGGAAACATGGCACCCGAAAGTACAGTATCTGAGCTAGAAGAACACACATCAGATTGGCTCTAAGAGGTGGGACTCATCTCGCTGTCCCTAGAGAGGAAGAATGACAATACTTTATTTTTCTTTATCATTCACAAAGACATTGACAGCCAACATGCACAAGCTTTAAAATCAACACTACGGGGGTTATCATGGGTGGTGATTCCATTACTTTCTGAAATTGAGTGGCTTCTGAAATTTCTTTTTTAAAAGTATCTTAGGCCAAAACACCATCATTGGATGACAATATCCTATCGGGTTACAAGTCTGCATCCTGTTTAACACAGGCACGTCTGCACATGAATAAGGAAGACATGCTCAGATAGATAAAACGCTTCAGTGGGTGAGGGGACTTTGAATGGCTTTAGCAACATTTTGTGTGGTGTCTCCATGCTTTGTAGCATTTTTTAAAGGGCTTATTCTTATGTTACATTTAATTATGATATCAGTGTCTGGGGTGGAGTGGTACATGACTGAGTACAATCTACTTTGGAGGCCAGGAGCATCATATCACCTGGAGCATAGTGTCACAGCTGTCTGTGGTCCTCCAGAGTGGATGCTGGGAACTGAACTCCAGTCCTCCAGAAAAAGCAGTAAAACGTTCCTAAGTGTTGACCCATCTCTCCTGACCCCTGCACCGTATATTTAATAGAAAAACACAGAATGTCTCAGATAAACCTAGCAAGCACACAAACAAAAAATCCATATCCTCCTGGACTATAGAAATGTTCAAGTCAGACAGAGTTTAATGGGTAAGTTGTTAATGAATGTAAAGATACAGGCAAGAACTGTGAAAAGGATTATGTGTGACAGTGTGTGCCTTAACTAGCTATTGCCCAGGTTCCCCTAAGCCTTCAGGCAAGTTACACCATCACCCCCAGAAAGCCAAATTGGGAGTGGGATTGGGAGGGAAGACCTTCAAAACTGAAATGGAAAAAATAGTGACAGGAAGCAAAAATGAAGGTTTTCCAATAATGTTCAGTCAAGTTGCACCAGCCATTGCTCTGACAGCTTCTATTTATAGCACAGTGAACAGCCCTTATAGAGCAGTGCTTCAGCCTGAGTAGAGAGACGACGGAAAGGATAAATATTTGGCAGCTGATCAAATCTGTCATCGGGAATGGGAGCTAATGAAACCCATACTATTTACTGTTCTAATTAAGACACTGTTCAGTTCGATTTTCTGCCCTGAATGTCACCAAACATAACTACATTCTGTCTATCACCATATAGCATAAAATATAAAATTCTAATTCATAGAAAAATACAATTAGCAGTTTAATGCCCTCATCTAGACTTTTAGATGGGGTGAGTCCAGATCATTTAGGCAAATATTTAAACTGTACACAGCTGAAATTGGTTTTTCTTCTTGTCACCTGATATATGAATTGGTTGAATGTGAAAAGTTGAAAAATATCATCATATATTTTTTTAAACGAAAGTTGAGAGCTCCCTGCAATATTGTTTTAATTTGTTTTTATTCCCACCATCCCATCTGTTCCATTTATAGTTAGAATCAGGTTTCTTTCCATAACTCCTCCACCTTCACTTACAGAAAACATCTTGATTCTAAAATAATTAAAACGGGCACATTATAAAATGAAAACATCTGGTTTCTCTGATTGGATCCGTCAGATTTTTTCCCCTTAAGAAAACAGAAAGCAAACGGCATCTCAAGGAGTCCTGGTAGTGTTTTACTTCTCTGTTAGGGTGCTGGGTTCCTCAGACCCCAGCACTATCTTCTGCCAGTCCCTGACCCTGCCATCCATTCTCCCTGGCTACAAAGTAGCAACAACGTCCCTGATTTTACCACTTCTCTCTTCTCAGCTTCCTTTGCTGGAATTCCCATTTCTCTAGAAAAGCTGACAATGAGCCCCAGTCCTTTTCCCTGGAAAAAGAAAAAAGAAACTTCTAGAGTTTTCCCAAGCCTCTAGTATCTGGCTAACACCCCAAACACTCTCTGCTCTCCCTGCTTTTTCGTGACTATGTTCAATCTCTGCACACAATTAAGGATGCAAATTTTAAATCTCAAAATGTAGTGTCTAGACTATGGCATTATATCTAAAAAGGACAGAGGCCATGCATTGCCCCATGACCCAGATTCCCACATGTGTGCATATGCGTATGTATGTATAGTGCATGTGTACACATGGATGTGAGACCAGAGACTAACCTTGGGTGTTACTTCTCAGGGGCAGTCCACCTTGATTTTTTTTATTCTGAAACAAGGTCTTGTATTGGCTTGGGGCTCACTTCTTTGAATGAGCTGGTTCATCAGCCCAAGAAATATGTCTTAGCCTTCCCAGCCCTGAGACTGCAAACAAATGCTAACATGGCTGGCTTTTCTGTGTATGTTCTGGGGACTAAACTAAGCTATCTCCTTAACCTATGACAAATCTCTTTTGACAAAGTTTCCCTCTTGTTTTTCCTCCCTGCTTCCTTCTTCTTTCCATTTAGTGTTTTCTTTCATCCCTTTGTCCCCCTCCCCCTTCTCTTTCTTCTTATTTCAGGCAGTATTGTCTATTGGAACTCTCTATGGAGGCAGTATTACATAACGATTAAAGCTATTACAATAATTTTTTAGCCTTATCAAACTCACATTAAACTACACAGTCACCATTACTCACACAATATTTAAAATACACATAAGAGGTAAGTCACACCACATCTCCATGTAGCTTGTGAGTGTGTCACAAATTCCAGCAGTTGTTGTTCTTAAAAATAACATCTCCAGAATACTGACGGCAAGGCCAGCTCTCTAAGTTGCTGCTTATGCAAGACTTAAAATTAATCACCAATAAACCTTCCCTTGTTGCTTTTGGCTCAGGGGTCAGCCTGCTGAGGTCTGTTGGTCCCTGATCCTAGCACCCATCTGTAAGCCATGCTGCTTGACTTTGCAGCCTCCATGTGTCCCCTAAGTCACCGATAAGATGCTAGACATTGCTTCCTAATCAGACAGAATTCCTCTAATGCGCGTGTCTGCTTTTTAACAGTAATAAGTAGACCATGATGCCAGGAAGGGTAGCCCATTGAGAGAAAAGGCCTGTGAATATAGCTTAATGCTACCACAAAAATATGAAACAGCATCAATCAGCATTGTCAAATATTGGGATGCAGAAGAGAGTTGTGCAGGATGAAGGGACAGCCATCCTGGGAACTGGGTAAAGCCTTCCTTGGCTGTGATGGCCACCAAACCTCCTGAGAGAAGAGGTATGTGGTAGCCTCATCTTGTCCAGCCCAATCCTAAAGCCCAGTAGCTACAAAGACGGAGCTGGCTTTATGGTAACCCAGAGCAGGCAAGTTTCGCTTACCAGTGGGTACTGCTTTTCCCAATTCCCTTTTCAAGCATCTCTTTAAAACTGCCTTGGGTGATTATTTACATTCCATGCAGACACTGTTTTATAGGTAAGTTATTAAATGAACCCAGTCAAAGTTTAGTTCAACCAACATCAAGTCTGTGGCCCTGTGGTAGACAAAGACCTAAAGAACCATGTCCTTCCTACAGCAGCTGCTGTTCTAGCAGACAGTGCCGTGGGCCAGCCAGTCCTTGGCTTGGCTTATGTCCTCTCTAAATGCCACAGCCCTTTGGTGGATACTTCTAGCACCATCTTCAGGTGAGCAACACTTTGAGAACCATGTGTGTCCAGAGAATGATGGGACCAAGGTTAAACCCATTATCGCTTCCCCTAGGCAAATTCTGTTTTCCTCTGTGTGACTTTCTCCTCTGATGCCCACTTCCTTTGTGACCAGGAATCCAGTCAAACATAGGCAGTGAGCTATCGTCACTCATAGTTAGCGTTCCAAGTTTTGGATCCCCTCCACTGCTACTTGGATCCACTTGACCACAGCATTCTTTTGATATCTCAGTGAAGTCTTTTACGTTTCCCCCCACCCCATCCCATCTTTATTGCAAGTGGAGCTGCACTCCTGGGTTTCAACAGTCTGCCATTTTATCTGGGGTATTTTTTGAGGAATGCATGTTCCTGGCTGGCATTTGTGGGCTCCCAAGCAACTGCTGGTTCCCTTATCCAAACAGATACCTATGCTCAAGGCTCTGCGCCAGGAGCCCTGAGAGGGCTGGCATGGATCTAATCCCTCAAGCAGCTTTCAAAGAGCCGGAAGAAAGAGGGGTCACTGTGAATTGACATTAATCCTTAATTGTCAAGGAAAACAGATAAATAAGCTGTGTTTCCACAGTCTTCCTCGGCAGAGCTCAGAGCAAGGTCAGCTTTTCATTCATAGAATGAAACAACACTGTGGGAACCATATGCCCCTCTCATAGAACAGTTTGGGTTGCATGTAAACCCTTATTTTTTTATTACTTTTATTTTTTCACAATCCAGTCGTTGCCCCCCCCCCCCCCCCCCCCCCCCCCCCCCCCCCCCCCCCCCCCGTCTGGTCCACCCTCCCACAGTTCCTCATCCCATTCCTCCTCCCAGCAGTCTCCAAGAGAATGAACCCTCCCTCCCCCAACCAGACCTCCCCACTCCCTGGGTCTAAGTCTCTCTCTGGCCTAAAGGGTTAGGCAAGTCTCTACTGAGGCCAGACCAGGCAGTCCTCTGCTGTATAAGTGTCAGGGGCCACGGACCAGCTCATGTATGCCGCCTGGTTGGTGGCTCAGTAAGCCCTTATGTCTGCTTGTCTCTATTTTCTAACTGCTAATGAATTATAAAACTTTTCAATTTGCTGCTTTTTGCACCATTCAGTATGTGTGCATGTGCACTTGCGTACGTGTACCTGTGTATGTGTGTGTCCATGTATAATGGGTGCGTGTGTGTACATTGTGTGTGTGTGTTGTGTGTAATAAAACATAATTTTTTAAAAGAAAAGAAAAACACCAAGGGAAAACCTGTGAGAACACAACCCAAGAAGCTGTGTGCATTTTGTGTCATTTGCTGTAGACTATCAGGCTTAATAATCGCTTAGGAAATCATATTTTCCCAAGTAAAATTCTAGCTTGGGAAACGTTGAATGAAAAAAAATCCCCCAAAGATACTGTTTACTCATTATACAATCGCTCTTGGCAGAAGCCAGAATGTGGTCGGAGCGAATGTGTTCACAGTCTTATAAAGGCTCCGGTCTTGCTTGCTCTTCTTGGATCCCCAGGCATAAATCAAATCATAAACCATTTCCCTGACAAGTTCTTAAATCTATGAGTTACACAGAATAGGGCCGTTCTGCTGGCTTTGCTCAAACATTAGTAATTAAACACAGATTTCACATCTAAGGTCACTTATTGGAAATGCCATATTAACAGGTCCATATTAACAGCAACTCCAAATGAACTGACTTCCAGTGGGACATTACTTCCCAGACATCAAATAAAGGTTCATTCCAGTCTTCCCACAAAGGTTATTTGAGGAGATCTCAAACCACTTGGTTTCTGTTAACAGTAGATACATTCTTTCAGGTTAATACTACCTTAAGGTCTTAAGCAGCAAACCTTTAAAATTATGAATTGGGCGGATGTCATAAAAATGTCACTCAAGTTGTCACACAGATCAACAATTCAATTCAGCCAGGCTATATTAAACACAAGTACAGGCACTACTGATAAATTCCCAGGACTCTGAAGCTCACCTCTCCTTCTCTTCTCCAATTAATACTATTCTCTGCTAAAATTCACTGGCCTGTGGAATTTGGACAGCCCTTTCCTAGCCAGCCTTTGTCCCTGATCACTGTTCCCATCATAAGAGAACTTCAGTCTCACTGATTCATTGCTACATGGCTTCACACTAATATGCATCGCATCTCCCTGCCAGACACAACTCAGTCTGCATCCCCATAGCTCACAGCTCCTGTTCATGCTTCATCTCATACTCTGACACATCGCATTCCTCACTATTTCCCCAATAACATGTTAGTCAAATCCTGTGTGTGTGTGTCTGTGTATGTATGCATGTGCATGCCTGTGTGTATGTTATGTATGTGTATGTGCATGTGCATGCCGGTGTGTGTGTATGTGTGTGTGGGGTGTGTGTGTGTGTGTGTGTGTACTTGTTCTGTGAGTATGAGTCAATGTGTTTGACTAAGAAACCAAACAGATGTCCTCATGCTTAAGTGGCAGGCACTTTATTTACTGAGGAATCTCTTGAGCCCCTTGAGAGGTATTTTATTTATGTGCTCATCTATTCATTTATTTCAGAGGACTAGTATTTGCTTTTGCAGCTCTAGCGATTCAGCTCACAGACTTGGGCATGGGAGACAAGTCCTTTCCACTACATCTGTAGCCCCGAGGAACACTTTTAAAACATGTCATTGAATGAACAGGGATCAGGGAAAGCATGAGAATTGGGAAGCAAACTGAACTGGTTTAATCCAGACCCTATAAAGCCCAAGATTTTCATCTTTAT
Organism: Mastomys natalensis; assembly: GCA_021653895.1. Taxonomy (NCBI): domain Eukaryota; kingdom Metazoa; phylum Chordata; class Mammalia; order Rodentia; family Muridae; genus Mastomys; species Mastomys natalensis. The sequence continues at coordinate 610,825 of JAJTUV010000507.1, forward strand.
CTTTCTGTGTAAAGAACTACCAGGGAGAGCTAGGGCTTTTGGTGAGAAAATACAGCCAGAGAGAGAGAGAGAGAGAGAGAGAGAGAGAGAGAGAGAGTGAGAGAGGAAAGAATGAGGCACTCTCACTGGCCAAAGCTAACCAGAAGCCAGAGGGTAGACCTGATGCAGTTTGTACAGATCACATCCGGTGTGGGGAAGGGTACAGAGTAGATCTACAGAGCTTAGGAAAGCTTCTAGCATACTCATTTATCAGCTCACTGAAAAATTTGAAAGCAGAGGCATGATTTCTGTGTTTTGGAAAAGTTCTTCTGGCAAGCAGGAGTGTGAAGAAGGGCCCCGAGAAATAGAACCTCTGTTGAAATATTGCATGCAAGATTCCAGAGCCCACAATATGCATCACAACATTTACCCCAAAGACGATTGCACAGAGGTGACACCGGAAGGCACTGGGATCAACACAACCTGACAACTTTCCATACCCAAGGGACAAGACGTGCCAATCCGACTGACTCCCAGGTACCCATGTTAAGTGGCACATGCCAATCTCATTGAGGCTTCAGAACCATTCTCAAGCCCATCCCTGTGGTAGGATTCTAGTGCTCTTCTGTACAAAATGAAAGTGCCTATGTCAGTAATGGCTAAAAGGGACACAACACAGCTCTCCTTTACTTAATTTATAACGGTAATTTCTGTCAAAGATGATTGTGTGTGTATGTCTGTGTTGGGGGTGAGTAGTTCATGTGTATGCCAGTGCATGTGTGGATGAATGTATGTGGAGGTCAAAGGCCAACCTCAGGTGTATTTCTTTAAGGTATAGTCTACCCTGTTTTTTATATAAGGTCTCTCACTGACCTGAAAATTTTTGGTAAGAAACTACAGAGGGGGTGGGGAGGCAGACATAACTCTCTTTTCACCAAGCAGGTTATTTGTTTGCAAGGCAAACACTCTACTGACTGAGCCATCTCCCCAGCCCCCAAAAATTTTTTAACAAAGTAATTATTTGGCCAAGATTTGAACATGTAAAGACTTCATCTACAAATCTAAATTTCTGACTTCTGGTAAAAATGAATCTAACTAGTATTCACATAATCACATGGCACGAAATGAAATTCAAGTGTGACCATTCAATTGTAATGAGCAGTACAGGGTCTCCCCAGCCACACAGTATGCAGTAAAAACCACCAGCTACCTCTCACCCACCAGGATGACTACTGGAGAACAGCACATTGTGGGTAGGAAGTGGGCAAGGCCAGAGAGCAAAGAGTGAAAAGAGCAAGGTGTGGAGGGATTAGAACCCGACATCATTGCTGGTGGGAATGAAATGTGGCTCCTTCATTATGGAAAACAGTCCGGCAGTTCCTCGGACAGTGTATGTTTATCATAGGACCCGGCAATCCTCCTTCCGAGTGAGTATCTCTCACAGTTGTACACACGGACTCAGTGGCATGCTCATCTCTGTCGCTGCATTATTTACAGTAGTTGAAAGGAGGCAAAACTGAAAACAAATGTCTAGCAGTAAAAGAATAAATAAGATATGCATGCATATGTGACAGAAAACAGAATTCTAACACATGCCACTATGTAGATGAAACTGAAGCCATTGTACAAAAATAAAGTCCAATCTAAAAGAACAAATATTGCTGAATATGAATCACCGCAGTCATCGCATCACAGTAGAGGGGTGACTGCCAGGGGCTGGAAAGTGGAGAGAACAGCAAGGCACTGTTTATTGAGTATAGTTTCAGCTCTGTAATATGAAAGCCAGCTCTAGACACAGACGATGCTTGCACAATAGGCTGAGTATACCTGACTCACTAATCAGTCAGTTTCGACACTTTAAAATGATTCAACAGGTAAGTGTCATCGTTTACATTTTAACACAGAGAGACACAGAGACAGAGATGGAGACAGGGAGATACAGGCAGACCAACATTTTCAAATGTAGGAAGAAAAAGCCTTAGGACAGGGAATCTTTCTTTTAAAAGTTGGTGATGAAATCCAATCAACCAGGGGACGATTCAAAACTTTTTTAAAAACAGGATTATAAAAGTCAAGAAGAAGTAACGGTGGTGAGCACGTGACCCGCTTTGGTACTGGGCCCCCAATAAACCATGGGGCTGTGCGGGTTGGTAGAAGAGTACATATTCTACATGAAATTGGCTCTGATAATGTGACTGATAAACATGGGAGGGTGAATGGAAAAACTGTAAGAAAGTCATGTTATATTAACTAAGATTTAAACATAAGCTTTTATAACATAGTAACTCCAGATTCCTAGTGTGGTATGATCTTTAGTCATATATGTAGAGATATCATTGAGGAAATAAGTTACTCTGCTATGGCTGCAAGTTCTGCATGCCCCTTTCATTTCCTTATTAAATTCACATCAACTAGGACTGGAGAGATGGCTCGATGGTTAAAAGCACTGGCTGCTCTTCCAGATGACCCTGGTTTGATTCCTAGCACCTATATCAGGTGACTCATAACCATTTATAACTCTAGCTCTGGGGTATCTAAATCCCTCTTCTAGCTTCTGAGGATGCCTGCAGTCAAGTGCATGCCCACACATAGACACACATGCATGTACATCATTGTTTTATAATTTACATAAAATTAAATACTTTTCTGTTAAGATGGCGCACATAGTATGATGGCATTTTTATGACACTGGTTCTGTGTACTTATCCTGTTCAAAAATCCTATACACGAACATGCATGAATGTTCATTATGTTGCTGTATAAATTCTGGGTTATTTTTTTTTTTTTCTAGAGCTGGATGATGGGTGGGCTGGTGGTTTTCATTTTACCCTTTCTAAACTGCTGGATTTATTAAATAAGTGTGACACTTTCAAACTTAATTATTCTGATATATAAATCAGTGTAGCTTGTGGCTAAGAAATTATACCATGGTGCTTTCAAAACCCTGGGCGATGCAGAGTCTCTCTGGCAAACAGTGGTCAAGAATTTGGCCCTGGTGGCTGGCAGCCTTAAGAGCATTTATAGAAACTGCCTTAGGGACATCTCAACCCTGGTGGGACAAGGTTTTCAGCCAGATGTTGCAGATTGTTAACTTCAGGCCTATACACATCCACAATGTTCTAGAATATTGCTGCTCAGCTAGACATTTCAGCCCTCGAGGAGTACTTGGAATGTCTGGAGAGATTTTGGAGCTTTGTAACAGGGGCAAGGGAGACTGCTACTAAAATGTTAACATGTTCCAGCTCCCAGGGTAGCTTGGACAGCCAAGAAGTATCTAATCTAAAGAGTGCCCAGGTCAGGAAACCCATTCATTCTAGAAGGATGCTGGCATGGATATAACTAATCCACTTTACTCTCATAATGATTTATAACAATTAATGTGGAGACAATTAACTCTCTAACCTGATATAACAACCACACATCATGAGAATTTCAGCCTTCAGATGGAGTTAAGACAGGGAAAGCTGCTTTGCTTTTGGCCTGCTCGTCACCATGGATGCAAAGAAGATCCTTGCAGAAACCCGACACTTTCTCCCTTTCTCAAGCAGACTCCTTAGAATTCTTTCTGTGCACTCTTGCCCATTAACAACCACAAAACCATCTTACGGAGCTCTTAATTCCAACATACCTCAAACCACACTCAAACCACTCATATTTGACAATCCACAGTGGGCTTTTCTTTCCATGGAGTGGGGGAAACACAGGCATACTCTTTCAAGTTTCATGATACCAAGTTTTTAGAAAAAAAATTCTTTTTTGATATTTTTCTTCATGATTTATTTTCATTCATGGTTAGCCATTTTCACATAGAAAAACACAGGATTCATGCCAACGACTCATCAAGAATATTACCCAGACCACATGCGAGGGGCATCGGCTTTAAACAAATTCCCTCAAGAAATACTATTTGACAGTTAGTAAAGTGAGTCCTGAAAGAAGCCAGCATGCTGTTTCCATCCCTGGCCCCTCCTTCCGTGCATGCTGGGCCACAGCTGGGCAGAGTGTTACTCCAGGTGAAGAGGGAAAGCTGGTACAGGGAATTCTTCATTCCTGAGACCAGAGTCCAAAGATAGGAAGACCCAACCACAGGACCTCAGTCCCTTAACCAACAATGTTCCACGAGCATCTGGATTAGATAACAACAGCCAGTGTAGATGACCGCCAGACGGAGAGCTTCAGAACCATCAAGGCTTCTGCCAGGGTCTTCGAGTGAAGCAAAGCTAAAGTTTACTTTCCCCTTCAGTGACATTCTCCAGATCTCATTTAGTTACGCCCTCAAATATCTGGTTAAATAATTGGAAGGCAGGGATCATGCACTGAGTGTTAGGGAAAAGGGAAGGACAACCATCCTTAGCCTGGGCACTTAAGGGAAGGAGAAGGCAGGTCCATGGGTCTTAATAAATGAGTCAGACTTTGACAAACCTGATCAGTGAGCAAATGACCAAACTGTGTACAGTGTGGGAGGGCAAAGAGAAAATGTTTGTATAAACATCACAGATTGAATATAGTCATCGAAAACGTATAGACTGTATAGTGGTCTCTGGTAAGATTGACTGTATCTATCTTCAAAATTTGAAGTTACACTAGCCATGTTGGAAGCACTTGTTAAGCTTTGTGGTCAATGGCCACTGTATCAATGGCCACTGTATTAATGACCACTGTACCAATGACCACTGTAGTAGGCAATGCAAATCTAGCAGTGTCTATGATTGATGCAAGTTCCACTGGACAATGGCATAAGTACTGTTGGAAAAATGGTCACAAAATTGAAAGTAAAGTCAAGAAAAGAAGTTTACATGTATGTATATGTACATGTTTACATAAGAACAAAACATGGACATACAATATAACTGTACATTAAATTAATCAAATTATGCACTTGGTAAACTTTGAAAATACCCAGGTACAGAATTTTTTAAAGGAACATTAAAAGTTTCAAAGACACCAGAGAATAAATCAAACACAATGTGTTCTATACAACAAAGTATCAAATATAAATAAAATGATGTGGCTAGATTAAAAAAAACATGATAAACAAAGAATGAAAAATTAAGGAAATTAAAAGAAACATAAATACAATCAGGACATAGCCTCATTTCAGAATTTTTACAGCCTTGTGCTCATGTCATTGGCTCAGTTTTCTACAATGCAATTCTCTGCCTTGCTTCTGATGAGGGCTAAACCCTTTATTGCATCATTTGTTTACATCCTCTCTTTAATTTTATCTCCTTTATTTATTGGGACATAATATTTGTCCATCTTTATGGGGTACGTTATGGTAATCCAATATATACATACAATATGGAATGACCAAATAAAGCCCAGAGACATCTGCATCCCTTCAATAATTAATCATTTTTATGGTTTATGAACTCTGCACTCTTCTGGTCATTTTGAAATATACTCTCTCACTTTGTCATTTCAGAAACTCAGTGTTTTCTTCGATTTCATCGGTATCCGAAAACAAATGTTAATTTGCATGTGCATGCTTCTAGCCCTCCTAAGCTTCATCTCCTTGGCTATGTTTTATAAACAGGATGCAGAATATCTTAACATTTCTACTGCTACTACTATTATTAATGAATTTTACTCACCCACAAAAAGAAAAATCTGTTCTGGGATTTTATTTGTCCTCCAGATATCTTTTACTGAGAAGCTGGACTTTACCTGGAGAACCCTCAGCAATTTCTTTATACCCAGGATGAGTGGTTACAGGAATACATGTTGAATCAAGATGGGTCACCTCTGCAAATTCTCTTTTGTGTTTACTGGCGATGCTACCCTAATGCACAAGGTTTTTGCATATAGCTTTCTGTTGATGGAAGTCTCCACACCTTGTGTGGTCAGTTTCCCAGCAACCACCCACCTTCTTGGAAAAGACCCAAGCACACTGGCAGAAATCTACAGCAGAGGAAAACATAATGTTCACAGAGTATATGCAATCAAGTCCCCCAGGCCTGACTTACCTAGACCACAGACTTCCAATTCCAGATCACATTGGCCAGCAACACTCCAAACTGAACTGTGCACATCTCTGTCACTAAGACCCCATTTCAAAATCAGTGTGTTTGGCCTTGCTTCTAACCTGTATATGAATCCAACGCTTGGATAAGTCCATGTGTTTGGACTTCTCTTTGTCCATCATAAAATAATTATCAAATTTCTAGAAGCTTTAAAATTTCATTCGTCAATGCCTTGAAACTAGAATGTAAGGTCACCTAGTTAACATAGCCCACCAAAGCCCCATCCTGAAAGTCTCAGCCCATTGTCATTTCCTCCAAGAAACCTCATCTCATTTAGAGAAAAACAAACAAAACAACAACAGAACCTGACCATCTGGTTCCTGTCTTTCTCGTTCATGAAGCTTCATGAAGTTTGGGCTTTTGTCTGGTTTTACTTGCTAGGCCATTTCCAAAAATCAACACAGTGGCTGCCATAAGAAGCATCTGGTGAAAATATTTATAAATGGAGACATGAATCAATAATGTAATAAATAAACACAAATATAGTTAGATAGTTTTGAAAATAAGTAGAATGGGGACTGTAATGTTTGGGTCAATGAGACAAGGATTTAAAACTTCTCTGATACAGAAAAATTTCTCTATGAATCATTTTAGTTGGTTAATATGTACTTAATTGAAATAAAATTACATCACTCTCTCCTCCCTTTCATTCCTCCAGCCTCTCCCACCTGCTCATTTTGAACCCCTCCCATGCCCCTTTTCTCAAGTTGATAGTCTCTTTTCTTTACCATTTTACACACATCCATTATATATGTACTCAGGGAACATCAAGGAAGAGGAGAAAGATTGTAAGACGAGAATTAGAACACCAGGCAGTCTACTGTGAAACTCTTCCCTAGAAATGGCTGCATACAGAACAACAGAAACATCAGCAGTCATGCCAATGTAGAGCAGGGAAATGTTCTCCAGATCCCAATCCTGCGTAAAGAACTACAGGCAACTAATGGCTGCTGGGGAGACGGGGATTAGCTTCTCTGCGGTAAGGCTCTTATTGCTTGTCCAATGCAGAGTACTCGGCCCTGAAATTATATACAAGTCATTTTCAAACAGAAAATAGCCAGAGTTCTGAGAAATCAGCTTATCTCCTTTATTTTGTCCCTCTTTTGGTTTAAGTCCCATGTCAGGTTTTGGTTATGGGCTTGACACCACCCTACAGCACAGAATTCACTTAAGAGAAAAAGTGTACCTTACTTCAGTCTTTACCAAGTCTGGCCTCACACTGGCTCGTTTCTTCATTGCCAGGGTTAATCCTCTTTTCATTACTATTTAAGCAGAAGCTTAGGTGAAGACATTCCATCTTTGAGCAATAAGGAAAGCTAATTTTGTCTTCCTTGTAGCTGGGTTGAGTTACCGGATATGTTGTAATTGATTAAGAAACAAAACCCTCAGGCTTGTAATAGCTGATACATGATTCTCGTTCAGCTTGAATCTATAATCCATTGGCTACAAACTTTATGTGGAAATATGGGGATTTGGAAGGCCATGAGAGTGGAGGAATCAATTAACGTACAAATATCCAAACCAAAGTTTCCAGAAGTCTGGTTTTACACTAAACCAGCCTTCAACATCTTTTCTGAGGACACAATTCAAGGAATGCAAATGAGCAGATAACTTTAACATAAAATCACAAATGGTTAGAACGGCATAGGGACTTTTAGTTAATCATTTTTACAGATGGTAAATCGGGTCCAAGAAAAGAGGTTCGATGGATCTCCGTCCCTCCCTCTCTTCTCTCTTCTCTCTCCTTCTCTCTCATCATTTTTTTCTTTTCCTAGTACTGGGGATTGAACAAAGGGCCTCATGACTATGCTAGTCAATTTACACCTTTCACTTTTAGTCTGCGTTGACCACCAGGGTGACATTGAACTCACCTATAGTCAAAGCAGGTCTTGAACCTGTGATCTTTCTGCCTCGGCCTCCCAAGTAGCTGCATTAACAGGCCTGCTCACCAGGCCTGGCTCCAATACTCACTTTTATTATTCTCTAGAAGTTGCCTTCTCTTGAACTTCTGGCACTTCTTGTTCTACACATGTAAGCCAGGTGCTTCTCTATAGAACACAATTCACACACATCACACCTACAAGATGCTCAAACTACTTAGTATGTTCCAATGTCCACAGAATAAAGGTCAAAGTCTTTTGCTTGGCAGTCAAGACCCTCTACCTTCTGCTTTCTATCCACACTGACATTACCCTTGCTGAACCTACAGACAGTGAAGCCACAGTATTTCAGCTGTCCTGGCCCCTGATGCTTACCCTGATGGCTGTGCATGCATTTGCTCATCTTATTCTCCCTATGACACAGCCTAGAATTAATTCCCTTGAAGAGCATTCTTGTTGGCTTGGCTGCAAGCGTGTGTTATCAAACAGCCTTTAGCAGTTTTCCCTCTGCAGGGATTAAGTTCATTTCTAGAGGCATTTCTCTTAGGATTATATTCTGCCCAATGGTAAACCGAAGATTCAATGCCCCTCCATTAAGGGCCATTCCAGCTACTGCCAAGAAACAATAGCATTCACAGTGACTGACCTCTCTCTTATACCGAAGCTACATTCAGTAAGAACTCAACATGGAACTCTAAGGACCTGGCCATGTTAGTCTAGGTAAGGGTAACTCTACTGGCCACTGGCCTAAAAATCCTTGTATATAGGCCAAGTCTGTCTTCATAGGCTCTGAACAGTGGCTCAACATCTCCCTCTGTCCAACCTTCTTCCTTCCCATCTCTCTACTAACATCAATTTCAGAGGAACACTAGCATTTGCATCTAAATTCCTGAGCATCCCCCAGAAAAACCCAACACACAATCTTCCCTGTCCACAAGAAAACTGTTCCTACTGTCAGAGTACTCCAGGGTACTCCAGCTTGGAAGGTCTACATTACACATAGATCAATTCCTTTACATTCTATTAGTATGGATGACCTTGCCATATCAGTTACTCAGTTACATGAAATTACCATCACCCAATGGTCCAGCTTGTGCTAATACTGACAATGAATGGGCCACAATCCGTGACTCAATTCTCTGTCAGCTCACTCCACCATTCTCTTTCTTCCACTAGCTAAGAAGTTGCTCCCTAAGTACAGAGCACTCTACTCTCAAAGGTTCCACATGGCAGACATTAGATTAATGGCCGGTATACCTTTGATGTGCTATCGCCTTCAGAAGGAAGGAGACCATGTTTGCTTTGTATGCTCAGGCATAGGAGAGGAAGCGAAGAGACAAGGAAACAGAAGAAAGGTTTTGTTTAACGGGAATGACATATGAGGAGTGCTGTACAAGGTCTTTCTTTCATGCCAAAAAGACTAGAGAAGGCGCCAAGTAGACACTTGCTGAGAGCCACACTGGTGCCAGGGAGTCTGGACCTGCCAGATCCGGTGATGGCTCCACCCAAGCTGCCTTCTTCCATCTAGGATGACCCATGTTCTGAAATCAGAGGCCCTTCACCATCCTCACATAGCCAAGGAACACAACTGCCTGCTTTTGTTTCTTTCTCACAGAGAGCAGTAAATGTTTGGGTGACCTAAGTTTACCTTAATTAAAACAAAAGTGGGTCACATTAACTTTTACAACAAAAAGTAAACAAAAATACACCAGAAGCAGTGAGAGCCAAGTTTTAAATTTCGAGACACGTGAACATGCTGTGAACAGGAATGGAAGTCTCCCCAGGCTCCAGGAAAAGAGCTTACAAGTTAGTCTTGAAGGACATCCCTCAGCTCGGGTCATCAATGAAAAGGCCAGAAGCATAGAACCCTCCCCCCTCCAGCACTCATGGATCCAGCCAGGTACCTGACAGGAAATCTAATGAATGGGAAATGGAAAAACTTATGGAAGCCATCTTTCCACCAGGGAGCAAACAGTCAGGAGCAGGGACATTATGGCTGCCTTGTGATGCCAAAGAACAAGACGTTTTCTCAGCACTCCTTTGGAGCAAGGAAGGAAGAATCACAAGATGAGCAGCAAAGGGAGGCAAATTAGAAAGGAGAGGGCTCAGAGGACCCAGGAAACAGGAAATGTCAGGAATGAGCCCACACTAGCTGTCAGCTGAGGGATGTTCAGGGACTTGCAGCCAGAGGGCAGCCAGGTGCTTCCCTGACAAAGCTTCCTTTCCAAAGCACGTACACCACATCTTCTGGGTAGCTTCTTCTTCCGCCCCACCTACTCTAGTTTCTGCTAGCATCACCATTTTATTGGTTTCCACATAAAGGAAGCTGGAAGGCCACCTAGTCCTTTGACTGCCTCCATTAACAATCCATAGCAAGCCTTTGTCTTACATTAAGGATGACGGAAGCTAATTTCACAAGGACAGAAAACTCATATTCTACTGTATTTTTAAAAAAAATTACATACCTTCCTTCAAGCCTGAAATATACTGTTTTCATATGACACTAACCTCAGTTGTGGCACTGTCATAAATATCATCCACATTGCCCCAAAGTCCTTATAAAATGACCAAGGTTTGCTGCTTACGAGTCAGGAGTACAAGCAATGGATCTTGGCTCCTCTACCAACTCCCAAAGAGCTGGTGACTTGGGCCTTTTAGGTGGCCCTTCTCCATCTGAAATTTTAGCAAGGCAAACTTAGCACTGAGTTTTCGGTAGACACCAATGACTGACACCCCTCCTTGTTTTAATAACAGAATCCCAGAGAAAGTGAATTGAAATTCAACATGCAACAGGGTTCTTGCTTTCTCAGCCTTTCTTGCAATCTGAGTGGCCTATATTTAAGGGTACTCAGTGACACAGAAGGGAGCAGCTGCAATGGCTGATTCTTGGCAAACAATACAGCCCCAAACACACACACACACACACACACACACACACACACTGCCTGTTCGTGCACACAGGCATGTGCAAGCATACGTGTGTAGAATCAACCTTGGGTGCTGATCCTCGTAACCATCACTTTGGTTTTTGAGGCAGATCTCTCACTGACCTGGAGTTCACCAACGTAGCTAGATTGGCTGCCCAGCATGTTCTAGGATTCTTCCTACCTACCTGCAGTGCTGAAGTGGCAAACATGAACCACAATACCCAGCTTTTGTAGTGGTTCTAGGGCTGATCTCAGGCCCTCATGCTAGCATGGTAAGTACTTTACCTAAAGGCCTGAGTATCAAGTTCTTGATTAATTGGATGTGTGTAATCACAAGTCTCTTTTTTCCTTCCTTAGACCTCAAGTGACTTGTGGCTCATGCATCTTAGTTTTGTCTGGCTCTTGAGCCTGTCCCCTTCCTTGACAATAAGTGACACAGTTGTATTTATTAATGAGATTATTTTCCCCAGTAACACTAGTTAATCCTAGTTTATTTACAGTTTGTTTCATTTTGTTAATGCAGATAGTCTCATACCATAAACACATTGCTTTGGATTATAGTAGAAAAAAGGGAATTTCCAACACCAGAGTCTTGCTAACAAACCAGTGATTGAATATTAAAGCTTATGGTCAAAGTAAGCCAGTATGTTAGGCTTAAGGTTTCCATTGCTGTGAACAGACACCATGACCAAGGCAACTCATAAAGGATAACGTTTAATTGGGGCTGGCTAACAGGTTCAGAGGTTCAGTCCATTATCATCAAGGCAGGAGCATGGCAGTGTCCATGCAGGCATGGTGCAGGAGGAGCTGAGAGTTCTACATCTTCATCTAAAGCAAATAGGAGAAGACTGTCTCCCACCTGGCTAGGAGGAGGATCTCAAAGCCCAGCCTACAGTGACACACCTCCTCCAACAAAGCCACACTACTCCAGCAAGGCCACACATATTTTAAAACGTTTTAACTGACAAATATTCACAGTATCTGTCAATTAAGATTAAGTTTTAAAGAAGGTTAATGTACAGAAAAAGCATTTTCCTGTCTGTGAGATGAACATACAGAAGTTCTTGATCATGAAGCTAATGGATATAGAAAGAATTCTACTCTGTCAACAATGAAGTGAAGTCATGGGATCCCAGGCATGCAAATCTGAGCAAAAAATGTGTTAGGAAATTCAGGCATGGTGGTGTACACCCCCATCCCACAGTGCAAGGAGCCAAAGCAGGGGGATATCACGTTTCTGGTCAGTCTGCATGAGATAGAGAGAACCTGGCCCAAAACCCCCACATAGACAGACAGACACAGACAGACAGACAGACAGATGGTGTATTAGTTACTTTTCTCTCTGCTATGACCTAAGACCTGAAAACAAAACATCCCCTTTACTATGTGGAAATGATTGCAATTTTAATTATTTGTAATTAGCCATGTATAATTTCTTTTGTATCCTATCATTTAATCAGCTTTTATAAGTGTCCCATGGGGGTCTGAATGTTTCACATAACCATGAGCTACATCTATTATTCTCCTTGCTCTCTCTCTCTCTCTTCTCTCTCTCTCTCTCTCCTCATTCTATATTTAATTTAGTTCTGTCTTTCAAAGCATTTTCTTTAACATTTAACTGAAACTATATACATTAAAATTTACATATCCTAATAGCAAGATAGATGATTAAGGAGTACCACACAAAATAAGAGCCTCTTCTCCTCCCCCCAGCCCGCTTTTGGTTTTATGGCACAGAGTTCCTCTGTGTAGTACTGGCTGTCCTGAACTGGCTTTCTAGACCAGGCTGACCTTGAACACACAGAGATCAGCCTGCCTCTGTCTCCCAAGTGCTGGGACTAAAGGTGTGCACCATGAACTATGAAGACACCAGCTTACTTCAGGAGATTGTCTTGATTACTATCTATGCCATTGGCTTAACATTCGGGGTTACCTTTACCCCACTGTCAACATCTTGTATTCATTGGCTTCACTGAAGCTGCTTCTGAAGTCTGAGAGTCTGGCTTTATCTTTGCATAAGAGCTCATTTGGCATAAGAGTGTGTCACTCACAGGCCCAGGGTTGTCCATGATTGAACATGAAGTACTAAGGCATTCCCAGAAGCATATTTTGCTCAGTAGGACACCCTCACCTTTCTTTGACTTTAGGGTAGCCTGGGACCTGCTTGGGGTTTCCCTTCTTCCTCAGGCTGCAACTCCACTGTTGAAGGGTGCATTCTTGCCTTCAAGGACATGCTAAATAGGAGCCTGCCCTAGTCCTGATGAGGTCTAGGGCAGGCTGAGTGAGCAAACAGGAACAGGGGGCCTGAGACTGAGCACCGAGACGATCCTCCTAGCTTAGCAAAATGGAATTCTGTTTACACCAAAGCCTCGTGATTGTATCTCCGTGACCCTGGGGCAGCTGGAGGAGAAGCACCATGACAATCTCAGGTAGCACAGCCTTTGTCACAGACTGCCTAAGTCTCCCTGCAAGCACCACTCACTGTCTCCAAAGACATCAGAGAAGATGGCTTCCAGGCATCCATGGGACAGAAAATGAGTCTCACAATACTCAGGGTAAATCAGCCGCTCTAAGCTGGGGAGGAGAGAGCACCCCAAGAGCAAAGGTCAGAGTGGTGGCATCTTCCTTGCTTCCCCAAACTGCCCTCCTGTTTCTGTTAATCACACTAGTTTCCCATTTGTTCCCTTCTCTTGCCTAACTCAGAATGAGCACAGGTTCTTTGTTCCACCTTTTTTTTTTTTTTTTTTAATGTTTTCTCTTATAAACAAGTTATAGCCCTCATTGCATTCTTTAAAAAATATTTTAATGTGTATTTGTGTGCTTGCATGTGTGCCCAGGGAGGCCACTAGAGGGGCTTGGGTCCCCTGGAGCCATTCTTATAAGTGTTTCTGGGTCATTGGATCTGGGTTTTGGGAACTAAGCTTGGGTCCTCTGCAGTATCAGTACATCCCTTAACCATCAAGGCATCTCCCGAGCCCCATATTTCACTATTTAAAACAATAAACAATTTAAATATGAAAAAAAACAATTAGCAATTTTTTTCACATTGTTTGTTTAAAAAAAATCTTAACTTTAAAAGGTTAGAATGTTAACTGGGTGGTAGTGCTGCATGTCTTTAATCCCAGCACTCAAGAGACAGAGGCAGGCAAATCTTTTGAGTTTGAGGCCAGCCTGGTCTACAGAACAAGTTTCAAGACAGCCAGGGCTATATCTGTCTCTCAGAAACCATGTCTTGAAAAACAAAATAATAATAATAATAATAATATATAATAATAATAATTAAAATAATTAAAAGTTAGAATATGGCCATCTAGTTGAAAAGTAGGTGTGACACACATGCATAATGACAAAGTCAATCACTATGTGGAACCTCCCTGACAAGAGATCCAGAAACTACTGACAGGGGCTTCCTCTGAGAAGAGGCCCTCTGACTCAGGAACAGAGGTGTAGAAGGTCTGTAACTGCCTCTCCTACGCTCTATAGCTGTGTTATCTAGCCAAACTTTTTCTTTGCAAATTTAGCATTAGACTTGGCTCCAAGCTTTACTGGTTCCCTTGATCAGGCCTACTTCTTGAGTCTCACGGTCCTTGGTTTGTTGTATTAGGCTATCTGTTGTAGTTGCGTGACAGGTACACCCTGGATTGATTGTTGAGCTTGTCCCTTAACACATATCTCTATTGTTTCCTCACACTTATGCAGCACCTGTGGATCCAGCAATCTAAATGAAAATCCATTTTCCCCAAGCTTTTATTTTTTTATTGCACTGCCTCACAGCAGAAGGCATTACTGCTAGAGAGTCTGATGCCAATCTAATGAGCAGGAACGAGGAAGGGATGGCTTTCTCTTGCCTTATGAGTGTTTCGGAGAATTTCCCTTAACTCTTAAAGTGGTTGCATCTCAGCACTCTGTGTCTGAGCATGTGTATACGTTTGTTTTTCATTCTAATTGCTATTCTCTAGCACTTCCTCAGGTAAAGATTTACGTAGTTTAAGTCAGGGATTTTGCTTTTTGTTTTGTTCAACTGTTATCTAATTATAGTCTTCATCCATTCCTATTGCTGCTCTCTCCTACTCATAGACATATTTTGGAATCATTTCTTTCTTCCCTTCTAAACATCACATTTCTAATTCCATTTACATAATGTTCTGAAAGAATCAGTTGGGTGAACTCTCCAGTCCCCAAACATGATCCATAGCTATGTCCCTCCTATTACCTGGCCAACCTATTTCTTTTGTTTTGTTTCATGTTTTTCCTGAGTTGAACCTCACCGTGGCCCTGAATGGCCTTGAACACCAATCTTCCATCCTCAACCTGCCAACTACCAGAATTAAAGTATCGCACCACTGTCTTCATTAGGATTTCATTGCTGTGAAGAGAGAGACATCATGACATGACCAAGGCAACTCTTATAAAGGTTAACATTTAGTCAGGGCTGGCTTACAATTTCACAAGTTTAGTCCATTATCATCATGGCGGGAAGCACGCTGGTACGCAGGCAGACATGGTGCTAGAGAAGGAGCTGAGAGTTCTACATCTTGATCAGAAGGCAGCAGAAGGACACTGTGTGCCACCCTGGGCATAGCCCATATGAGACCCCAGAACCCACCTCCACAGTGACAAATTTCCTCTCACAAGTCCACACTTACTCCAGCAAGGTCACACCTAATAGCGGCACTGCCTATAGGTCAAGCATTCACACAGGAGTCTATGGGACATTCCTATTCAAACCACCATAATCACCATGCCCAGCCACTCTATTTTATAATTAAAAATCTTAAATATCTCTGACTGTGGATGTGGCTCAGTAGTAGAGCACTTTACCTAGTGTATACACTTCATGAGTTTGATCCCCAGCACTGAAAAGAAATACACATTTCCTTTCTATAATATAATAGCGTCATGAATATTCCCTTAGGACTAGTCTATTCTGTTAAATGCTCCAGGCCTGTGGTGTTGGGTATGAGTTGTCTTTTCTTTCTACCCAAGTATTTATTTGTAGGTGATTCTAACACACCTTGTAGCCTGCTGCTGCTGGCTGTCTGGAAGGAGAAGTCCATGTGTAGTTAAGTGGAAGCTATGAGTAGTTTATCCCTTAGACTGGAGCTTACCTGTCTTTTTTAAAGGTGGCTAGCTGTCTGGAGTACCAGTCCTCCAGCTCCTTGGGCCCAGTGTCACAGTACTACTTCCTGTTGCTGTGGGGAGAAAGTATCCTGCCACATCCTGCCGAGCTCACCCTGGCCCACATCCTACCTGTGATGCTTAATCTTGGTTGTCAACTTTGCTGAATCTAGAACCAACTGAAGGAGAAGTTTCTGAGCACAACAGAAAAGCTTTTCTCGATCAGGCTGTTTGAAGTGGGAAGACCAAACTCAATGTGGCTGTCACGAGATCAGAGGCAGTGCAGGGGAGACCTTTGCCTCAGTGCATTTCTTTCTTTCTTTCTTTCTCTCTCTCTCTCTTCTCTCTTTCTTTCTTCTCTTTCTTTTTTTTTTTTGTTTTTTGTTTTGTTTTTCGAGACAGGTTTTCTCTGTGTAGCCCTGGCTGTCCTGGAACTCACTCTGTAGACCAGGCTGGCCTCGAACTAAGAAATCTGCCTGCCTCTGCCAACCAAGTGCTGGGATTAAAGGCGTGCGCCACCACTGCCCATGTTTTCAGGCATAGGTGGGTGAGGAAGTCCTTGGTCCAGTGAAGGCTAGATGCCCCAATGTGGGGGAAATCGTGGGTGGGGAAGTGGGAGTGGGAGGGTGGGAGGTGGGAGTGGGAGGGTGGGGGGAGGGCATATCCTCATAGAAGCAGGAGGAGGGGGGATGGGATGGGGGTTCCTGGGTGGCGGGGGGGAATGGGGAAAGGGGATTACATCTGAAATGTAAACAAAATATCCAATAAAAAATTAAAAAAAATAAATTTAAAAAATACATTAAAAAAAAAAGATACACAGGATAAAAACTTGTTGCCCCAACTTTCTGAGCTCTGAAAGACACCAGTAAGAACAGTTTGGCGTCTTTAGAACAAAATAGCACTGCTTGTTTTCTGGGAGTCAAGGAAAGTATCTGAAGTACTGTAAAGCCACTAGGAAGAGAGGAACGGGAGCCTGGCCTCTGCTTAACACCAGCACTGAACTCAGTGACTCCGCCTTTACAGCTCAGCTCCTCAACTAGTGCAGCCTTTAGAGCGAGTCTCTTGAAGTCTCAGGTAGGTCAAACTCCATTCAGCCTTCATTTTGCTGTACTTGAGCTATCCTCAAAATGTTATAAGTGAGTTGTCAAATTTCTCATGAAAATGACTGACACAGCACAGAAGGGTTGGCTTCTAACTCAGACAGGACTCTGAAATAGTAGTTTTACACACCGCTAGTTTCAAACGGGACTGTAAAATAATGGACTCACTCACCACCACTTTCACTGGGAAAGTACATTGAGCCTCTTCTAGAAGAGGTTCTATGGTTCACCAGTACAATTACTGCCCGCCTTGAGGGTCTCCCCAGACCAAGTCCAGGGATTCTTGGTCTTAAATGTCAGGACAGTTAGTGGATTTTTCAAGATCCCTTCTTTCACAAGCTGTTATCAGGCTAGCACTGTCAGCATGTCCCAGGGAGAAGAGCATGGGTAAATCTTAAGTGGATTCTGAAAATAACTTAATTTCCTTGTATATCCCCAGCTATATCAAGAAGCTAGGTAATTTTCTCAAGACACCGGGGAACCTTCTTGGGAAGATAAAGACACTCCTGGAAATGCCTGAGGTGTGGTTCCACTTCTTTACTTCAGTCTAAAGAGCAGTGTTCTTCCAAATCTATGAGACTTGTAGTCTTTGTCTTTGATCACAGAAACTCTTGACATTGGTCAGCTCTGGCAAGCAGAACCAAGGAATAGTTAGGAACCTGAATCTGGTGCTGTAATCTTTGAAAGGGATGCAGATTACATATTCTGAAGATCCCTGTGGCGGTAATTGAAAAGAAGAGAGACCCAAATGCCATGCCAGATACTGGAGTTCTTACCCTTCCTTCTGGAAGAAGAGGAAACAGTAAAGATGCTTCCACCTTTAGCAGTCACCATTCCCAAGCCAAGAGTGACCTCTGGGTCTGGACACAAGGACCTCTGGTGATCTGAGAAGGTAACTCATTTCTTCAGTTCCAGCAATGACTTCTTCTTGGATACCTGAGATACTTCTAAAGCCTGTGTAGGCCATTCCCACATTACCAGGTCAGAGGATCACCCCCTCTCAGAAGTGGCTGCACCCTCCTGAGCTGGCAGGAGTAAAGTGAGCAGAGGAACTGTTGTGGTATACAATAGTGACCACCAGTTGGTGAGGGAACTCTTGCATGAATAGTGCCAAGTACCAGGAACCTAGACATGGAGCCCTGGCTGGGAGCTTTACTTTCCCTGGTTGGGCCAATATCATTTTGGGGACAGAAATCAGATGATTGTTTTTTTTAATTAACCCAATATTATTTTAGGTCACAAATTCTTCCCACCGTCATTAACTGTGGAATAATGTCTACAAATCCCAAAGAGCATAACAGGCAAATCAATAAAATCTTTACAATTGCTACATTCATTCAGATGCCAAGACTCAAAAATTATTATTATTATTATTATTATTATTGAAATTTGAAAAAATAGTGCTGATGACTTTTCCCTAAAAAGTACCAATACAGACGCATCCTACACTATTGTCATAAAAATTACTATCTGGATTTAGGGCTATTGTGAATTCATAGTCTATATTTTACAGTTAATATATTTGAAGCTGTCAAGCTTCAGGATAAAAACATGCACACACAAGTAATGGCTTTGATACAGAGCCTCTCTTTTCCCCTTGTGCTCAGAGGCTCACCACACTTGCCTCCAGTGAGAGCACCAATCTTTAATTAAATGTCCGCCAGTGATGTCTACTTCTCACGTACCATTCCAGATGTCTACCCAACAGGAAGGGGTCCCAGGCCCACTTTGCGGTTGATATCCAAGTCACTTTCTGCTTTACTGGGAACTAAGCCAAGCAAATGAACTCAAACATTCAAAATAGACATCAAAATTAATAATTTTTATCCATATGAAATTCGGGGTCATGTGCCTTATTTTATGAAGTACGAGTGCTGTCAACAAACTAGAGAAGGTTCTAATATAAAGTCATTTCCCCTGTAAATTTAATCAACACTAGTTCCTGCAGACAGCAAAATCTCTTCCATCAGACAAGGCTTAGCTAGCATGGCACAATCACTTGAAAACGCTGCCCTCCCGTGTAGAGAGCGCATTACAGAGCAAGCTGTTTCCCAAACCTCTAGACCCGCAAACTTTCTCTGGTGAATTTAAATGATGTTAAGTTCCATCCATGTAATGTGCACAGCCACAAAAATGCCCAAGAACAATTAGCCCCAGAATTCCAGTCACTCTTGAAGACTATGAGTCACTGTCTCCCCTCAGCAGGCTCAATACCTAAATTGTAGACACCCATGACTAAGTCTCACCCCACGGAGAGAGCCTTCCTCTCCATGTCTGTTGACTCCATCAGTGCCTGTGTCGGCATCAGATGGCATTGAGGTTCCTGTGTCCATTGTCTTCCTGGCTGAGCTGTGAATAGTTTGTAAACTGAAACTGTCTGGTTACTCACTTTACCCCTGAGGTTGGTCTGTGGTAGGCTCTCAACTTGTCTTAACTGAACGAATGATTCTGTTCACTTTTTGCTTAGGAGTTTTGAGATGATGTTTTACATTATATTTCCCATCTCATTCTTGTGATTACACCCAGACGGTAAATTTAATGAAACACAGAACGTGGAAATGAGGTGATGGGTCGTAATAAATGCATGGCAGGAATTCCTCAAAAGTGAGTCCCTCCAACACAGTGGAGTACTGTGCTCTTTCCAGGGGCCACAATTCACCACATGTGACAGAGCCTGTGAACCAAATTTCATTTAGGAAAATATCCATTACCTGTGCTCATGTTACTCTGAAAGAAGGCAAAGGGACACTCTGTCCTAAGTGGACAGTTTGAACAAACCTTCCTTATAAGGCAGAGAAAGAGGAGCATGCACGTAAGATATTTTGATAATAATTCAGTACTATCTAATACCAGCTAATACTAGTTAATTCAATACTAGCTAATCTGGCAAAAACAAAGAAAATTCAATAAATTATATTTCTATGAAGTGTTTAGCGAACACAAATAATGGTTTTGAGGGATAGAGTGACCTGGTTACTAAAAGCAAACATGGTCTTGCAGCTCCCGGCACAGCTGTAGAAGACTTCTTATAATCCTAATTCATTAATAAATGTGGCAGCAAAATCCTGGCATAAATTATGACCCCTCGTTATTCAAACAGAACATATTTTTTCTAGGAAAATTAAAACTCTAGAAAGTCATAAATAGTCACCCCAACTTGTTGCTTCAACTGTCAGCTCTACAAATGCCCGTTGATGTGACAAAGGAAACCTTTATTAAAGAGAGAACAGAGATGATTCACTCATGTGACATTACTTTGGAAATACATATTTTCCAGGCCATGAAGGCTGCCGCTCAGAACACCATTTTTAGTTTAACTCCTTTAAAACAGGAATCTCATCTATCAGTCTTTAGAGAAGAAAACCTGACAATTCACCAGGTATTTAGTGCTCTGGACTCTGAACACCAGTTTGCTATGAATCTTGTTTATTTTATTTTTTTAAACAAAAGTTGCATATGTTTAAGATGTATACATAAGGCTTTGATGTGCATATACATCATGAAATGATGACTGCAATCATGCTAGTGAATACACTCATCTCCACACACAGTCACTGGCTGGCTGGAAGACAATGACAGAGGCTGAAAGCCATTCTCACAGGAAATCTGCAACATATCTCCACAGCATTACAAAACAACCTGTGTGCTCAACAGTGGACCTCTGGCCTTTTCTTCCTGTGCCACTATGACTATGTAGGCTACTGTCATCTCCCCCCCCTCAGTCCCTACCCTCATCCTATGTCACTGTCCACTCTTTAGATTCCACATGTATGTGAATTTGTGCTATGAATTCTCTTTTTAAAAAATTGGTTTGTGTCTACCTTACTTCAGTTGGGACAGCACCCTCAAATTATACCCATATTTTTGCACATGACAAAACTTCCCTTTTCGAGGCTAAATAGAATTTTTCTGTGTGATTGCATTGTTTTCTTATATTGTTACTATGCGTGTTGTTTTGTATCTGTTGGTGGACACAGGTAATCTTTCTTTTATTTTATATCTTAACTATTACAAGCAGTGCTTCAATAAACAACAAATAAAGAATTGCTGGATTATATTGTAGTTCTTATTATAATATTTTCCTGAGACTCAATTCCATTTCCGTGGTGGCTGTACACATTTGCATGCCCTCCAATATTATACTAAGAAAGATTTTCTTTTCTCTTTGTCCTCACTGATTCATGACATCTGTATAGTATATACCCTAACAGATAAGGCATGGCTTACCATGGTTTTATTACTATTTTCCAATTGGCTGGCCATTTTTTATATTTTTATATACCTATTGACCATTTACATGTCTTCTTCTGAGAAATGTCCTTTTCCCCCAGTGTTTTTTTTTTTTTTTTTAAAGTTCAAACAGATTTTAATGAGTGGACTGTGCAGATAAATGTCTAAGTTCTAAATTAGTTAACACTAGGTGAACGATAGGGAAAGTTGTAAAGTCATATGTGCTTTAATGGTTTAATAGAAATAAGGTTGGATTCTCCTCTCTCCCTTAAAAGCAGGCTGCATACAATTGAGAGGTTTTGGGATCCATTTTATCTCCCTTTATTTATATGCTATGTCATATTCTATTTTTGATTTATTTCACATGACTAATATACACCTGAGAAGGCCACTTAAATCCTCTTTACAGGGTTTGCAGGTATGAGAGGTTTGAGGTAAGCTGAGGCTATATCATACATAGGGGCTTGTGGTCTCTTAAAACTGAATTACTTCAGATTTTCCTACAAAGTCAGTGTCTTTGTGCTGGTCTCTCAGAGAAGTTCCATGACAAGCCTGTCAGTGAAACTGGTTCTGACCTCTCTTCCCTTGATATCTGGTGGTCCCAGCAAGTGACATGGGGCAGAGTTCTGAAGACACTGGCATACTTCCCATTGCAGTTGAAGCAGCTTCCAACCGTTCCCCAGTTTTTAAAACCATATAACTTGGAAACATCACACTTCCTGGTTTCCTATTATTTTGGCAAATCTACATTAATCAAAACAGGATGATATTGTCATGAAAACAGATATGTAAAGCCATGGAGTAGAACAGACAGCCCAGAAATAAATTCAGATATATAGTCAATTAATTCTCGACAAGGGCACCAAGAATACATATTAATAACAAAGGGAAACTGGGTAACCAAACACAAGAGGGTGAAATTGAAATCTTAGGCTATTCCCCAATGTCAACTCAAAATCTATAAAGACTTAACTATAAGACCTTGAACCACCAAAGATGCTTAGAAAAAATGTGAGAAAGAACTCATCGATGGAGATTTTTCAAATATGGTACCACGATCTCAGGCATGCAAAACAAGTGGGTCACATCAAGCTCAAAAGCCTCTGCCCAGCAAAGGAAACAGTCATGGGCTGCAAAGGCAACACAGATGGAACAGAACATCCGTAAGCCGCACATGGGCTAAGGAGTAGACAGCCAAAATGTATAAGGAGCTGACATGGTTCACTAGCAAAAACCAACCTCTTGAGATTCCAAATGCTCTAGAACTGCTAAGCTTCTGGGTCCTTCTGGGACAGTTTTTTTCCTTTGCTGTAAGACAAGCTATGGCTGCTTCAACCCAGGTTTCTATCCCACTGTCTCTATCCCTTGTCTGTTTTCTGCCCCTTTGCTTGCAGAGGGGACTAGACACACTCTGAGGGGCCTCCAAACTCACCCTTTCTTGGTTCAGCATCACAGGCCTTGGACTTGGTTTCAGATTCATTCCTTTGCTTTATTCTATTCGTCCCAACCTGCAAACTCCCCTGGCTTAGTCCACCCTCATGGCCAGTGCCCCCAGTCTTATTCACTGGCAAGGCTGGAGTTAGGTCAGCAGTTAATGCCCTCACTGCTCTTCCAGGGGACCCGTGTTCAGTTCCCAGCACCTATGCTGAGCAGCTCACAAGCACCTCTTAACTCCAGCTCCAGCAGGTCTGAGGCTCCCTGTCCTCCCTGGGCATTGGCACATACACGACAGACACTTACACAGGTGTATACAAACACAGAAACACAAAAAAAAAATTGAAAAAATACTAAAATCTCTTGTCCACTAGTGTATCACTGTCCCTGGACAATCAGTACTGGGGGCTGGTTGTTCATTATATTTTGTGTGTTTTCAAAAGCATCTGATTTATTAAATCCTATTCAGACAGTACTCATCTCTGAAAGAAAACCTCAGGCCCCATGTGCCAGATGCCATTCCACTTAACTATCTACTTAGGGACTAGGCTGTCATTCAGATGTTAAAGCAGAAAGACACAGCTCCTGGTAATCTTTTTAAGCTGAGGTCTAAAAGGATATAGAATTTACTCACCAGTGTAGTTAGTTAGTTAGTTAGTTAGTTAGTTAGTTAGTTAGTTAGAGACAGGGTCTCTCTACAGGACAGCCCTGGCTACCCTGAAACTCACCACATAGACCAGGATGGCCTTAAACTCACAGAGATCTGTTGGCCTTGACATCACGGGTGCCGGAAGTAAAGATGCCACTAGGCCTAGCTTCTGAGTAGAATTTTCAATGCTGAGTCTTTACTGTAAGTATACTATGACTTCTCTGAGTGGTGTCACTATATTAATAAGACCTCTCTCATTTCTATGACAAATATCTGAAACAAATAATTTAAAGGGAGGAATATTTATTTTGTCTCATTATTTAAGAGGCCCCTGCTGGCTCCATGGCTTTTAGACTTATGGTAGGCAGAACTATCATGGCAGTAGGGCATGACAGAAGAAAGCTGCTCACCTCACAGTGACCAGGAAGCAAAGAAGAGCGAGAGATAAGCAGCCAAAGAAATCCTTCACAGGCATATACCCAGTGACACACTTACTCCAACTAGGACCCATCTTCCAAAGTCCTGCCACTTGCCTATAGTCTGTCCAAATGTTTAATCCATCCACTAGGTATGAGCCCTCATGACCCAATGGTCTCTGGCAATGCCTGCACAGGCACACATGGTCTCTGGCAATGCCTGCACAGGCACACACGGGCTGTGTGTTACTCATCTCCTGAGTGCCTTCCAATCCAGCTGAGTTGGTAATCACAATTAACCATCACTAGCCCCTTATAGATTATGATGTCCCTTGTTCTCTTTGAATTTGTGTTGAGGGCTCAGCTCATGACTGCATTTTGCTTTTTAATTCTATCATTCTGGAACTGGGGTGCAAGCTTTCATGCTTGGGCAGCATGGCAGAGGAACATTTCTAGGTTGCTCAGGGCAACTGTATCCAACTTAAAAACATTACACAATCTTTAATCATGAGAAATGTCCTACTAAATGATTTGATATCACAATTTTAGTAGGAAAGTTGATAGTTATCTCAAGCCAATTATTCCTGGATTTTATTAATAGATGGACATTCATGTTCAACTTACAATACAGTTTCAACTAAATGTAGATGAATGGGTATGTATGGGTCTCTGTGGGTGAAAACAAACACAGGCTTCTCCTAAGGGTGAACTCCGTGGATTTATGTGCTCTGAAGAGAAGTGTAGAGTGGTTTAAGGCAGGCAGGAAGAACTACCACAGTGATGCAGTGTCTCCATAGACTAAAAAGGAAAACATTAAGTTCTTCCATTTCTCAGTGAAATTATTTCATAAAATAATTAAGAAAAAATAAAAACAAAAGTAAATATAAGTAGGGTCATATTAAGTAAAGCATGAGCCTTGATATGTATACCCCGATTCTTTCTGTTTGTAAAGTGACCTCTAGCTTTCAAAGTTTCCCTATATCATTAATCACCTCCCTGAATGCTCTTCATCACTATTTAAGAGTAATATTAATCAAACTTTCCTTATTATGGTATTGTATGGCTGCTTGCTCTAAAATGAAAACTAAGTTCTTGTTTAATAATTATATGAGAAGGGTCTATCCCACTTATAATCAATAAAAGAAAAATCAAGCCATACGTGGAAAATGCCTTAGAAATCTCTAAACACCAACAATGGCACAACTTGAAGTTACCCGTTGTTAGCACCACGGCCTTTCTTTTTAACCACATATGAATGAAACCGAGATTTGTTTTATGATTTTTGTGAACTCGGCCATTGTTTGGACTTAGGCTTCATTGATTATAAAGGAAGCTGAGTTTCCTCTATGATTGATCACCAGGCACTTGAATTCCTCTTAGAACATTAAATTGCATCCCTTGACCTACTCATTAAGTAGGTATTTCTGTATTTCCTGTCTGTTTGCAAATTTGAATTTCCAAACCTACAGTTTGGTTTGTATGCAATATGGCTTCAGCCTTTTATTTAAATCAGTGGTTCTCAATGTGTGGGTCGCAGCACTTTGGCAAACCTCAAGCTCCAATAATATTTACATTAGGATTCATAACAGTAGCAAAACTACAGTTACGAAGTAGCAACAAAAACAATTTTGCAGTTGGGGGCCTCACCACAACATGAGTAACTGTATTAAAGGGTTGCATCGTTAGGATGGTTGAGAACTACTGATTTAAATGTTCTTTTGACAAATTCTCACTGTAAGCATC
Organism: Mastomys natalensis; assembly: GCA_021653895.1. NCBI lineage: Eukaryota > Metazoa > Chordata > Mammalia > Rodentia > Muridae > Mastomys > Mastomys natalensis. Next base: position 636,324 of record JAJTUV010000507.1, read on the forward strand.
ATAGGAAGAAACAGCCATCAGTGCTTTCTACATATTCTAAACTTCTTCACTACAAATTGGAGACACTTTTACGATCTTTTAAAAGAACAGTTTAATCTTTGTTTAACTCTTCAGCTCATCTGGGATTTATTCTGGAACCCGGTAAAGATTTAAATTTACTTTCTCTAACCAGTCAACTTGTTACAATAATAGTAAGTGAAAACTTATTGTGCTTATTAAAAGCTTCTTGAAAGTATTTGAGGCTGGAGGGCTGCTTTTAATGTGTATGAGTGTTTTGCCTGCATGTGTGCGCCACGTGTACCATGTGCCCAAGGAGGCCAGAGGAGGCATCAGGACCAGGGTAACTGAAGCTACAGACAGACGTGAGCTGCCCCACAGGTGCTGGAAACCCAGCACATGTCCTCAGCAAGAACAAGATGTTCTCAACAGTTGAGCCATTTCACCAGGCCCTGAATTACAGTTTCATGTCTCAGTATGATTTTTTTTTTTTAAGCTACAAAACTTTAGGTAAGTATTCTCATCTTTCTCTTTCCTCCATAGATGTAATTGCACCTTCACTTCCTCTCCTGCCTCCAAAGGAAGTCCTATATTTCTCAAGGGTTTATAAGATTTTGCTTAAAATATCTTAGTATTTATTTGGGTTACTCAGATGCAGAATATAGAAATCTGTATATAGCTTACTTGTTTCTGCTTCTGCTTTCTAATTATTTTGAAATCAGGGGAAAAAACAAATCTTGTCATTGATACGGATGCCTAGTGATAGGCTCTCTTTCACAGAAGCCTTTAGCCAGCTGAAGCCATCTTTCAGGATTTATTTAATTTCTTCTTCTCTCCCACCTGCTCTCACCTCTCTGTCATGCATACATAGGTCCGATCCGTGAGATCTACCTAGCATAGGCCTCCTCAGTCATCCACTCATTGTTTTTATTTTTACTGCATTTTCCTCTATACCCAAACTGTCTAGGGTATATTCTGCCTAATTCAGTTCCCTGTGGATTCTAGAATGCTCCAGCACCTTCTGTATCTTGATTTACTTTGGAATCTACAGCTTTGTGTCTTTTAGCCTCTGGTCACCTGCCCTGAGCTTTCCCCTGAGGCTAAGCCAGTGTCCTCTTAAATTGTAATGGCTGATGCTGTGTTTCTAATGATGCTGGGTGTAAACTTACGTTGGCAAGAGGCAACATCTAAGAGTGTATAGGGAGTTCTCAAACTAGAGAACATTTTACAGGCTTCATGATATCCTATTATATATACTTCCATAAAGTTAAGATGCCTAGGGTAGAATTATCACCGAGTAGGGACTAAATAAGGGTCTTGGGGAAAAATACCCCCTGCACCCAAACCCTTCACGGAGGGCCTCTAAGTCTGAAACTGTCAGAATTCTTCCCAAGTGGAGATAGAACAACAGGCTGCACACTCCAGGTGTTGAATGATACCGCTGATGAACGCGCTTGTTTCCAGTAAGGTTTCCTGTGCTGTGTGGTAAGGGCTGGGGCTAATGGAGAGCTGTGGAACACAGCCATGACAGGCTCACACCTGGCAGACTACATGGAAAGTCAGGGCACTTCCTACAGCTCTGCCAAGCTGTCCCGATCCCAGGTAAGGGCAGCCCCACTCACTTAGAAAGCAGAGCTGCTGCTTCTAAACAAAATACAACAAGACAAAGAAAAACATAAAAAATGGTTAACTAAACCTGCACAGGAACCAAAAGAGATTTCCGACACCATCGTCTGAACACGGGATTGTTGTGATTTCTTGTTATAATCTTTTACAATGAAATCTGGCAAGTGTGCTGTTTTTACCTCAAAACCTATCAGTGGAATAGTTTCTGTGTTAACGGTTTAAAATGCTGGTTTAAAGTGTTTCCGTTAAAGGTCTGTACCAAACTCACGGCATTATAAACCTCTGTGTTAAAGTGAGTTGAACCGGGGACACACGTGTTACATTCTAGGAGCCAGTGCCCTGTAATAGGGCAGGAAATGAAACTGCTTCACGCTAGAGAACAAAATAGACTCAACTTGTAAAATATGCTAGTGGTAACATTCCCACTGCCAACACTAGGGCATATTTCTGTCATAAAAATATTTTGGTGTTTGACATGGCTATTCGGATTGCAATGGCAATGGACATATTCTAACTTTGTATGGGCTGAAAGTGCAAAGACCCTTTGTCACCAGCCTCTGAACCAATGCTCCTCAAACGGTTCTACTGTCAGAATGTACGATATGCCCCTCATGCTTTTCCGAGCCTGACAGAACACTAATCGCTGGCTGCTGTGTCTCCTGGAGAGCTCAGCAGCTCCCCTGAGAGCAGCTTCCTTGCTAATGCTCTGGAAGACCCCAGTCCTCTTCACAGGAATGCTTGCACTGTTTGCTGTTCTGTTTTCATGCTGTTGCTGTTTTATAGTTATCACTTCTGATGAAATAAAGTTTTTTAATATACACAAAAGTGCACAGACTAGTCAAATGAACCTCGTGTCCAGGACCAAGTCTCCCATCAGCCATCAAGAGCCATCTTGCACTGCCCGTTGCCCACCTTCCCACACTATTTTGAAGCAAATAGAAAAAAAAAATAGTACAATTCCATCCCTAAATATTTGCCTGTATGTGTGTAAAGAGGTATTTTCTGAACATCTTCACAACACTTAAAGGCAACTCACAGAACATTTCTTCAGGTTTAATTATTTATTTTTTGTGTGTGTCATAATAGTATGGCAGTTGATTTCTTGTCTCCCTGCTTGCTTAAGCCAGTATGGAAACAAGGCACCGACACAGCGACTGACGAACACATCTTCAAATCTCATTTGATCCATCTTGCAGTTATAACTCCTCATCTTTACTTTTTTCTTTTCAACGTCCATGATAAAGAAACTGTGTCATGTCTGGAGCAGTTGTGCAGCTTGGTCTTCATGTGAGTCCCCTAACAATTGAAGGGGGGGCTGTCTCTGACTCTGTTTCCTGCCATCGGTTCCCCTTTCCCTAACTGGACTGCCTGGTTGGGCCTCAGTGGGAGAGGATGTACTTAGTGGATGTCCCAGGGTTGGGTGGTACCCAAAAGGGGGAGGGATTTCTATGGGTGGGACTAGGAGAATACGGGGGAAAGGGGGCCCGCAATCAGAATGTAAAGTGAATTAATTAATTAATTAATGAAACAATAAAAGGAAACTGTGATATTTAGCCCAGAACTTTTCTTTACTCATGAATTCACACTCAAAATTTTCCACAGCCCGGGAGAACAGGCATACGAAATAGCTACATAAATCAAACATTTAATCTAATATGATCATTAATCATGAGGAAATTTATTTTAAAATAATTGCTTAGTAAAAAAATTTCCCTTTCCTACACATCAGAGCAGATTTGCGTGCTAATGAGATGCATGCTAATGAGTGTTTATTCACCATAAAGAATTAAGTCTTGCTTAACGTTTGATACTGCAAGACACAGATCATCTTCAACATCTTCCAGAGCTGCTTAATATTTTCATTCTACAACGATGAATGCTCAGAACTCTGCTTCCACAAACCATAGCACAAAAAATAGGTTTAAAGCTTTTTTTAGCTATTGTTTGAAATTGTCCTAATCTCAAGCCAAATTCACTCAATGTTTTTTGTTTGTTTGTTTTGGATTTTTTTTATGAAACACAGGTCAGCAACTCCACTATGTGTTTCTAAAATCAAGAGTTATGACACAATAGGATCCGAAGAGAAGTATATACTGGTTTGGATTTGATACATGCTGAGAAATGGTTAGAAAACACTCCGTTTCTTTTCCATAGCTAAACCAGAATGATTCTATCACAGCAGACGAGCGTGTATGCAAGCGCTGCAGTTCATTACACAGCAGTCTCCATTCTGAGCTGAGGTGTTTGAGCAGCGATGGTTGGTATTGAATGGCACAATAGCATACGCATTGCCAACTGTGCATGCTGTGTCCAGACCCAAGGCAAGGTCACGTGACGAAACATGCTGAGCCCCTCCAGAAACACTTCAGATTCATTAGGGGATTGTTTCTGAGTTATTCTTTTGATCACTACGATGTCAGAAACCTGTTGCCAATTTTCTTCCAACTCTCTCATGTTCAGTGACACATTCCCTTACGGAGTTGCAACCTTCAGTTTAATAAGCTGTGTTCAGCCTGTTTGCACAGTTCCGTCCTGCGTGAATGTTGTCGATGGTCAACATGTACCTTAGTTTAACCTTTTTTTTTTTTTTTTTTTTGTAAATGAGAATATCATCTAGTGTGTCAATTTTTGGAGGGGTCACCAGCCTAGAGAGCAAGATACTACAAGGTATCATTGTTCTCTTCCATCATGAGACCCAGAATTTGTGGCATGAGCAGGTGATGTCAATGACTTGGTCCATCAGTCCATAAGAGCTGCAAAATGGAGACACTGTCATACAATTCCTTGTTAACAAGACCATGGATACAAGTGAGTGTGGCGTGCGTGCGTGCATGAGTGCGTGCATGTCTGTCTTGTCTGTCTGCGGGAACATGCATGCACACACCCATCCTAGTTACTTTCCCTATTGTTTTGGTAAACACAATGACTATGAGAACAATTTGGAGAGGAAAGGGTTTCTTTCGTCTCGCAATGTCAGGTCACAGTCCATCACTGGGAAAGTGGTGCTTGCTCCCTGGCTCACATTCAGATACCTTGCTTATCCAGCCCCTTCACCTGACTCCAATTAGCAATCAAGAAAATGAACCCACAGACATGCTGACGGGCTAATCTGATGAATGAAATTCATTAATTGATGTTCCCTCTTCCCAGGCATGTCAGATTGACAAGCAAGATTAACCACCACAATGTATAAATATTTGTGAGTTTTCTTTGGGTTTCAAGATAATGATTCTCAAACACCCACCAACATTGACTAAATCACTTTAGTATCATTATTATTGTAGTGATTTTAATGCACTGCGCATGCTTCAACTGGGCAGGCTGTTTACTGTATTGATGCTCAAATTGTCTAAAATGTGCTCCTAATGTCTTACAATTTGGCTCCTGAATCCTACTGATGAGATTCTAGTAGTTTTAATAGTTTGTTTGTTACTTGGTAATTACACGATGGTGCAAGTTCGGCTCGTATGCTTCCACCTCAAATCTGTACTAAGCTATTCTGCGGACTCCTGGTTCTTCCAAAGTACTCAATGGAAAGGGTAGTGAGAGATCAGGATCCAGGCATGGGGGTTGTTGCCAGGTTTTAGATGCCTGTTTATTCACATTTTAAGGCCTTCCCAAGAAAGAGCACCCTGTTGTTTAGTTAAGACAGACATTGCAGTGTCTATACAGGTACTTACTATCCAATTTGAGCACCACAGAATTTTACTTAATTTCCTGTTTTATATCACGCTGCCTTCCTCCTACGCTAAGAATATGGGCCCTTGGACATACTAGGAATTCAGAGAAGCAGCTCGTCTTCTCTGAGGTGTTCTTTTATCAGACATTATGCACACAGTAGTCTCAGAGCAGCCTGACAGCGCACTACCCCCGACAAGATCCCTGTAAGAAGTCTAGTCTTTTATTTGATACCTTTTCCTTTACTATGACCACCTTCAGTCAAATGGCCACATTAAAGCCAGCTGATTTTTCTCTACTCGAAGTTAACACCACCAGACTAGACCCCAAACGGGCCTCTAATTTCTGTTCTTTAAGCTTTGATTTTCAAATCTAACCTAGTTGTACAAATATGTAACAGTCTGCATGACCCCAAAATCAAATGTACAAGACATATGTACAGGTGTATACAGAAAAGTCCACTTCTACTGCTCGCTTTCATGCCACCTTCTTGTCTCACTCTCTTTACAGCCAGCCTTTCCTGTTGACTTCTATTATCTCCATACTGCATGTCACCCTTACACCCAGGCCATACCAATATCTACTTATAATGATAACTTTAGCATATGTGCTGCTGAAGAAAACACAGAAGGTCGTTTAGTGGAGGAAATTGTAATTAGCATCCATGGGCACCATTGCACAAGTTTCTCACACAGGAACTTTGCCAGATCTTAGTCCTAACTAAGCCAAGGGCTTCTCTTCTCTAGTTGCAAGAATGGATGTTGAGGCAGCACCAAGGTACACCAATGTAGCCCACATCCAGGCCAATATCTAGCATCCTACAAAGATTCTATCCTACAAAGATCCTATCAATATCTACCCATTCCTTAGGAAAATGACTGGTCCTCAAACTTCCTGTGCTATCAAACAGACCCCAAGCACAAAAGGTCTTGGTTCATTGTACTCTGAATTTTCCTGAGGAGCATGTTTAGAACTTGATTCTTGAATACAGTACAGTTCCATTTAATGCATCCTTTAAAGCAGCATAGCTCCATTCAACACACAAATATCAAGGCTGGATACATGGTTAAGAGCACTGATTGCTCTTCTAAACAACACAGGTTCAATTCTCAGCACCTACATGGTAGCTCACAATCATCTGCAGCTCCAGGATCCGGGAATATGATGCTCTACTTGGGTCTCCATGGTACCAGGCACACACACAGTGTATAGTGCATAATGCATATAAGTGTGCAAAACACCCATGCATATAAAAATAGATAAATAAATAAAATGTTTAAAAGAATATCAATCAATGTGCATATATCTCAGTATTCCCTGGGTCTAATAAAAAAAAAATCAAAAGTTACGTTTTTAAAGTCTTAGCTTTCTTCATAGGAGGGAAAGTTAATATGGCAAGGCTGAATTCTGTACAATTAAAAGTAAGTTTACATTAAGTCCAGTGGGAAGAGATCAGGGGACTCATCCAAGTGGACAAGGGTCCTCTCCTTCAGGTCATTCACATGAAGAGAGTTGAGACTTGGAGGCAGAGCAGCCAGCATGCAGAGACAAAGCCACACCTCTGTGCTAAGTGTTTGGAGGAAAGGATATAAATTCTTCACTTTTGCATGCAGAGGTTTAGAAGTGGAACCAAATATTTGTCTTTATTATGACAAAAGTTGAGTAGAACTTTTGAAACTTTTATTTATTCTTTGACGAGAACTCAGAAATAAAGTTTTATGTCTTAAGAATGACTTCTGGTCTAGTCACTAGCTATTCTGAGACTCAGTCGCAAGCAGATTAGTCAAACAGGCGAGCTTGTATCCTAACCCTAGTACTGGTTAGCATCAAGATCTTCATAAATAAATGCAAGGGAAGGACACCTCCCTGACAGCTTCTGGAGAAGAGGGAGCCTCAGCCATGTACTGTAAGAAACGTAGACTTTCAAAGATGAGCATTGGAAGCCAGTGGCCTGGTATGCCCAAGATGGGGAAGGCATACCAGGTGAGAAGAGAAACTCAGTTTGGACACAGCATTAGGCAGAAGGAGATAAAAAGAGGAGACATGAAGAAAGGTAACTCTAACCCCAACCCTAAGACATATGAGGCTTGGATTTGGTCTGTGAGAGGAGGAAATGGGCCCATCTAAGGATCCTATTTTTACCCTTAGACAAGGGGCATAATCATCAATAAACAAATGTTCATAGAAAATGCAGCCTCTGTCCCTTTAAGGCTCAAAGCCTAATGAAAGAGGCAGAGGGAATAACCACTGTGCTGGGACCAGAGGAGAAGGAAGTAACATGATAACTTCATTGGGGACAATGGAAAACTTGAGGGAGAAAATTTTGATCAAATGACTGAAGCTCAAGGGAGAGAGGTGTTTGTTATAGATGCTAATTTCCACACCGTTCAAATGTGTTCGTGTAAGCTGTGGCCCATAATTAACTGGAAATGAAAACCTGTCCAGAATAACTGTCTGTGTGCCTATGCAGAATGATGGGCATAAGCAAAGTGTTTTCAGGGAAGAGCCCATGTAAAGAGTCACCAGTCACTGCCCAGAGCTGTCATTGCTGACCTTGGGGATAGGAGGCTCAACAAAAAGTCATCCAAACTCAAATCCTGATTGCTAGACAGTGCATGGTGCAGACCCCTACAGAGTTTTCAGCTTAGATGAAGCAGTCTTCCAGACTCCAGACATGCAAAAGCCCTACATCCACTCTCCATAAATTGTAATGCTAGGAGGAAAAAAAAAGGCTATAAGAAAAGGAAACCCCAGAACAAGGTGGGGTGAATAGAAGAAGGAAGGGAAGACAGAGTTAAGGTAAGCAAGGTAGAAGAAGGAGAGAGAGACAAGGAGGGAGAAAAATGAGAAGATGGGCCTTGGCTCACTTGTAAGTAGGAGTTGCCCTCAGAGGTAGAAAGTGAAGGTGAGGATAGAGGATCAAAAAAGAGATCTGAAGAAGAAACTTCTAGTTTCTTTGGAAAGTCAGTTATGTCAAATGATGGTTTACTGGGGCACACAGGTGAAAGGATATCTTGCTAAAACAAACACGTGAAAGACTGTTTTCCTGAAGCAGACACAGGTGAAAGGATGTTTGGATATAGCAAACATGTTAAAGGATGCTTGATGAAGGAGTATAAATATGACTCTACAAACAGTGGGTGATGAGCGCTGAGCATTGGTTTGGTTTGTTCTGCCTCACTATTCTTTGCTAATGACACACATGTATTGGTTCGCCTTACATAGTGTCGTTGAGCTCAACTTGTGATAACCCTGCCATTGAGAGAAACTCACCCAACAACTGCTTGTGAGGCTCCTGCAGCAGCTTGCCTTTTCCTCAGCTTTCCCTCAGGCCAGTTGGCCCTGCAAGCCTTGCAGTTCCTTGAGGACTGAACCACAGCTGCAGGTTCATGCCTGGTGCCTGCCTGCTGAGAGAACTGGACTATAGCTGCCTGTTAGTGTGTGGTATCTGCCTGCCTAGAGGACTGGTCTGAAACTGCTGAGTCATATTTGGATTTTGCTACTGGACTGAGCTGCTGAGAAAGAAGATCAAGCTCGGCCCCAAAGAACTATTGCTGAACAGGTCCATATTCCCTACATCCTAATAACTTTTCTCTTCCACTACCTCTCCTGGGTGATAGGCTAGAGGAGAGGTTGAACCCTTATTAAAAGTAGGTTGCAAAAATAATTATACCTACAGAGTTCCCTGAAGAAGAAATAACTGATCAGGAGGAGGAACAAACATCGTCTTGTAACCTCAAGGGAGGGGAGCAGGGTATAAGAGACAAGGGAAAGATGTCTGAAGCAAGTTCTGCAGTGGAGGAAAGACCAAGGGGAAACACAGCAACTTAATTGAACACACCTGACCTAGATGTGGACTGGTTGACACTGCAAAGAGCGTGTCCAAACACAGAAAACAGTGGGGGGTCTTCAACAGTCACACAACTGTGCCTTGTGTGACCTTGGGATGTCCTACTAAACTCCACAGCCAGACCTTAGGATATTGATCCCACTAGAGGAGCCCAGCTCAAGAGAGGACAGTAAAGTCCAGGCCAGAGCGGCATGGAAACTTGGGTCGTCTTAGTCTAGGAAAACAGGGCACGGGCCACCATCTAGCAGCTCACATAAGCCTATGATTAGGAACATTCCAAAAGGTAACTAAAGCTGAGAGCAAAGCAATGGACTGTCAGCATACGTGGGTAGAGACTATTTCCCCACCACCAGAGGAGCCCTTAGGATACTCCTAAGCTCCCTAAAATCTACATCCAAGGAAATACAGTCTAGCGTGTTAAAACTACATGAATGAGCAACTGAAGCACCCGCTGGATGATCCGATCTCCTGGAGACTTAACTACCAGGAGCTTCTTTGCAAACTCTGCTTGTATTTTTGTGATGTAGGCCAGAATTGGCCATAGCAAAGGAAATGTTTCTAAACTTCAAATAAGCCAATGAAAACAATTCCTCAAATCCTTGTGATGGGGAAAATTCCATTATTGCTTCTACACCTAGTCCTTCCAAGTTCAGCTCGGAGAGAATCAAAGATGTCTTTTCTTGCCTGGCATGGCTCCCTCTGGCCTGGGCAGCAAAGCAACAGATTTTTGTTTTGTTGTCTCCGTTGATCTCTAAAACCCACTCACTTGGCTATGCCTGAGAACAAAGCATGGCAGTCTATAAGGTTGGCACTCATTTGAGACACTAATAGACTAAGTAGCAGGAATGTTGCTTACTAGGAGATGATGAAAAGGGCCAAAGTAAAGAATCAGAGACAATCAAAGGTCATAGGAAGGCATCCCCCCTAATGGAGGCTGTCCTTCATGGTTTGGTGACTTTCTACAGCAGAACTCAATAGGCTACCTGAATAAAAGACAAAAAAAGGTCCAACAAGTAGATCTGTACAGTACTGATCTACTCAGCTGACACGACAGGAAATCTATGAATATAAGGACAAGAATGGCACGGATGAATAGGAGACCTCTGATCATCTCAGACAAACTGAGGGATAAGAGACCTGAACCTTGGATGTTAAAAAGAAAGTATGTGGGTAATAAGAGTGCCCATTGAAGACTATGAAGCGGGGGCACTGAAGTTACCTGGTTGTGTAAACATGAGAAGGTGCAGGCTGACCATGTGGAATTGGTAGATGCAGCAGAGGGTGAGTAAGGCTCCCTGGAGCTAGAGAGGACTAGAAATGACAGGTGTTAATGAAATTTTAGGATGTCTACAATCCAGGACCAGTCTCAGCATCATGACAGGACAGCAAGGAGGAAAGAGATGAGGGAATGGTCCTTGTAAACACTTTGGTGAGTGTTCAGTTCCGTGTTCTGGATGCATGGCGTCCATCTTCAATAGGGAAAATCACTGAGAGAACAGAAGTCTGATCAGGAAGCAGGGGCAGGGACTTGGGGCAGGGCAAACTTCTACCTCAACCTCATTATGTCTGATGACTGAGTAATGGAAGTCATAGGAGGTGAGCCTTGTCAGCACCTGAAACAGAAAGCAGGAAATTGGGTCATGAGAGGACAAGTGGGAGGTAGTCCGAGTACAAAGTCAATGTCAACGAGTAAAACAGGAGAACTCAGAGCAAAGCCTGCAGACCGTGGAAGAGAGGAGACAGTGGAGAAGAGGTGATATGTTCATCAAGGACTACAGAGAATGAGCCTAAGTTGCTCAAAATGACCTAGTCTCACAGTGTTTGAAGATTTTTAGGAACCTTCCAGTAAGAAGCGGTTTGATGGGGGAGGGAGGAGCATGTCTCTCGCATCTGCAGCTATAGTTGTGGGGAGGCAGTTGAAATTGTCTTGAATGTCCCTCTCCTATATCTACCATTAAGTCTGCATGGCAAAGGTATAAAAAAAAATAGCACAGTTCCCTCCAAATGAATCTAGGAAAAAATAGTAATTTGAGAGCTGGATATTGAACTTCAAGGAACAGAACAGATGAACTCATCTGTGGGACTGCGTAAGGGTATCCTGGTTCTTGGCTGGGCATGGGCCTAGAACCCCGAGACTCCAAGGGAGAAACGGCAGGAGTTCGGCCATGTCCCCAGAACTCAGGGTCCTGAAAAGCAGTCTAATCTCCATAGACCTACATTGTTCAGTCACGAAGGCCATTACAGCCCCTCCAAAGTGCACAGGTAGAGGGTGTAACTACAGGCCTCAGGCCCTAGGGATTTACATACTAATGAAGGTCAGAGGGCGGAGCCAATTAACCATTCCTCCCCAGAGCCTCCCCCTTCCTCCCTCCCTACTTAACCCAGGTCTGCCCTGAGTTTATGGGGGTACCTCAGATCCATCTACCATCCGCCATGACAATAAACCCTTTTGGAACCAAGGACTTCCTCGTGTCATTGGGGCCTGCCGGGCCTGCCGCTGCCGCCAAAGCCTCCAGCCCATGGAACCTGGGACCTTTCTCCGGTAGGAGACACAGGCTGCCTGGAAGCCTCCAGGCAGCTCTACCACGAGGGCCCCCGGGCCGCTGCCGCAGGTCCTGGGGCCTGCCGCGTGGTCCCAGGGACTCCACCGCTGCCCGCCATTTTTTCCCCACACTAATCAATCCTGGAGAATTATCTGATTTGTGAAAATCTCAGAGATAATGAAATTCCGAGTTCACATGGCAAGGTTTGTGTGTTTGCTGTGTGCCTGCGTTAGGTCAGAATACACATCATTCCAATGGATACATTCTTCTCATTTCCTCGCAGATATAAGCTTGCCTAATCATTGGGTGGCTAAATCTTTAGAATATTTAAGGAGTATGGCCACATTCAACCAAGATTACTCACTAACAAAAGAATGAGCCGTTCAAACTCTAATGGCTTGGACCTTAAAAACCTAACACTCAGTGGCTGGGAAGGACGTGGAGATGTTCCTGTGTGGGAACACGCAGGTGAATCACTTGGATAAGTGAAGAAGATGACAGAACTCCACAGACCCAAGGGCTGGGTTCGTCTTCCTTTACCAGAAAATTCAGGAGTTGCTATAAACTTTCCAAGCTAAAAAAAAAAAAAATTATTACAGAAATAACTTGAAAATCCCAAGTGAAGGTTCTGAGGCCTGCCAGCAACTTAACCACAACACAGCTCCTGGCCAAGATGTCCATGAAAAGTTGGGAAGGAGTTACTCTGAGAAAGATGTACTTGTAGCAAAAAGACTTCTTCTCCCAAGAAAGAATGCATAAATCAATAGTTAAATAAGGAAAAGGGAAAATTAGGTTTGGCATAATGGCATCAGAAAGATGTCATTTGAGAGAAGTTGAGGGGTAAGACTACAAAGACTTCATTATTGATATACTGTTGTTATTGCTAGTTTTAAAAATTCATTCAAACATTTCTCTCATACTTTCCCTGCCCACAGATTAGATGTAAGATGGGGTTAAAAAAAAAAAAAATCCTAACTGTGCTTCAGGGCAGAGACCATGCATCTGGCTTTGCTGTGCCTGACTGCGAGATCTTGGACAGGACATCATTTCTCCCTAGAGCTCAGATTCCTCACCTGAAGAGGCAGGTCACTGGGCTTCCTTTCAACTCTGATAAGCATTTTTCCAAGGGCCTGTCAGAGCCACAGTCCAGTCCTCTGGGTCCCCAGCAATGGAAACATAAGAAATGCAAACTGGCCCACACATCTTGAATGAAGACATCACATAAGTGGGCTGTCAGCGTCGTGCAGTAAGAGAGAAGAATCAGCTCAGATGGTACCTAAGGTACCGTGGAGGATGGGGATGTCCTGGCTTTTTGGTTTTCTATTTGTTTGTTTTTTTCAGTTGCTGTGAAACTTGTAAAGCGACTTGGAGAGTAAACAGTTCATTTCATCTCACGTTTTATAGTCCACCATCTAGGGAAGCCAAGGCAGGAACACAAGGCGGGCACTCAAGGCAGAAACCACAGAGGAACACTACTACTTAATGGTTTGTTCACTCTGATTTTCTCAGTTATTTCATAGAGCCTAAGCCCTTCATCTGTGTAAGGCTGTATGTTGCATGGTGGCTGGGTCCTTCTACACCAATTATCAATCAAGAAAATGTCCTGCAGAACTTGCCCATAAACCAGTCTGATGAATTCTTCCAGTGAGCTTACCTCTTCTCAAACAGATCAAGTTGACAACCAAGATTTGCCATCACAGATGTCACAAACACAGATCTGTCTTTCTTTTTCCAACTGTAGAATCATGTGCATTAGAGCCACTGTGACTTCAAGGAAATAGTTGAAATTTCAAAATCAAAGATGGCAGTTCAAGGTGGTATGGAAAAAGGTTGGAGGCAAGTTAGACTTAAGGTTTACAGGTGAGTAGAAGAAAGCAGACAATGTGCCCAGTGACACAGACCTGTAATCCCAGGGACTTGGGGAGTTGTGGCAGTAAGACTGAAGTTCAAAGCCTACCTGGACCACTCAGTAAAGTTCTCTCTCTCTCAATGTTCAGATTACAAAAGGGGCTGACGATAGCCAACTCGGTGATTGACACTTGCCTAGCATGTTCAAGACTCCAGGTTTACTGCCCAGGGGAGAAGAGGAGAGGGAAAAAGAGGAGGGCAGGTAGGAAGGGGGCAATATGAACTTGAGCATCAAGTGGCCAAAGGATGCAAGCATACAGCAGAGTGCAATTAGGAGTAATTTCAAGTATATATTGAACCATCCCTGCATCCCTAGGATGAAGCCTATTTGATCATGGTGAATGATTTATTATTTTGATGTGTTCTTGGATTCAATTTGTGAGAATTTTATTGAGTATTTTTGCATTGATATTCATAAGGGAAATTGGTCTGAAGTTCTCTTTCTTTGTTTGTTTTTTTTGTGGTTTAGGTATCAGTATAACTGTGGCTTCATGCAAAGAATTGGGTTGTGTCCCTTCCGTTTCTATTTTGTGGAATAGTTTGAAGAGTATTGGTATTTGGTTTTCTTTGAAGGTCTAATAGAATTCTGCACTAAACCCTGGTCCTGGGCTTTTTATTTGGTTAGGGACTTCTAATGACAGCTTCTATTTCATTAGGGGTTATGGGACTGTTTAGATGGTTTATCTGATCCTGATTTAACTTTGGTACCTGGGTTCTGTCTAGAAAATCATCCATTTCATCTAGATTTTCCAGTTTTGTTGAATATAGACTTTTGTAGTAGGATCTGATTATTTTTTGAATTTCCTCAGTTTCTGTTGTATGTCTCCCTTTTCATTTCTGATTTTGTTAATTTGGATGCTGTCTCTGTGCCCTCTGGTTAATCTGGCTAAGGGTTTATCTATCTTGTTTATTTTCTCAAAGTACCAGCTCCTGGTTTTGTTGATTCTCTGTATAATTCTCTTTGTTTTTATTTGGATGACTTCAGCCCTGAGTTGATTATTTCCTGCCATCTACTCCTCTTGGGTGCATTTGCTGCTTTTTGTTCTAGAGCTCGCAGGTGTACTGTTAAGCTGGAGGGTATGCTCTCTCCAATTGCTTTATGGAGGCACTCAGGGCTATGAGTTTTCCTCTTAGCACTGCTTTCATTGTGTCCCATAAGTTTGGATATATTGTGCCTTCATTTTCATTAAATTCTAAAAAGTCTTTAATTTCTTTCTTTATTCCTTCCCTGACCGTGTGTGTGTGTGTGTGTGTGTGTGTGTGTGTGTGTGTGTATATATATATATAATATATATATATATATATATATATATTCTTTTTTTTTTTTAAGATGAATCCACTTAAACATGGCCAGAAAGAGACAATACAAATGCTAAGTTAGTCTCAGGCTCCATCCCTGATGGATTCAGTAAAGAGAGACACATGGGGGGCGGGGGATGGTCGGGTATGGATAGTTCTAAATGGCTCACCACTGTGAAGTCAAGGTAGTCTCCTTACACATGGCCCCAAGCTTAATTCAGTGAGATTTGCCTCATCACTTACTGGATGTCCAGCTTCATCCTCATGTTCAAAACTAACAATGCCCTGCTCTTTGCCTATTTAAAGCTTAAAATCGGCAAGGCTGACATTACATCATCATGGACACACAACATATAGAGACAATTTACACAGCGTAGACAATCACAGGTGAAGAGAATTTCTAAGTTGCTTTTGTCTTTCTGTTGCCTCCTCTATAACTGTGACTGTCAACAAGAAGGAACCCTACTTCTCTAACCCATGCCTGAGGGACATGCCTTCCTCATTTCTTCACCCCTAACAAGTTCCAAAGGACTAAAGAAAGGGTAAATCACGAATGCACAAAAATATTCCATAAGCATTTAAATAAACAACTCGAACTAGAGAAAGGGCCAGAGAACAATAGGCAAGACCATGTATAGCCTTTGTCCCTGTAGAGGTTCTCAGTAGAAAAGCACTTACCCTAGAGACTGGTTAAGGCTACTTTGGCCACAACCACAATAGCAAGTATCACAGACAAGTACTTTCTCCAGCTTGAGTTGTGTTTAGGGAGTAGCTCCAGGTCTCCTCCCGGGAAAGGGAGATGATGAGGTCTTGTTTCCTGCACACTTCACCTTGATCCACTGAAGACTGGAATGTGAGGCACCACTGTGGATACTGGTTTACAAGTCTATAATAGGCTTTGTGCTTCTCCACGAGAGCCTGCTTATTTAAATGGTTATGGAGCACTTTTGTGCATGTGTGATTTGTAATTACTTTGTATGCTTATTACATCCAAGTGTCCGAAGGCTCTCACTCAGAAGATGTGCTACCCAGTGGGGAGGCAGTGCTGTTTGGATTTAACTTTGAAAACACCATGATTTCTGTTAAAAACTGGGGAGGGATGATAAGGCTTCTAAGATGCTCTGGACTAACCCCAAATTCCTGAAGTTGCTGCGTCTGAATCCGGAAGGCAATCCATTAGAATCAAAACAACCCCTGTGGTTTCCTATGGTCCTCAAAGCTCTCCTTGATCATAGCCATGAGATCAAGGGCTTTGGAAAGGAACAAAGGAACAAACTCACTCCTAAATCTGAAAGAAGCAGATAGAGATGGTCTAGGATAGCAGGTCTAGGGTGTGGAGGGCAGTGGTCTTCAGTTTTCAAACAGCCATCTGGATGTCCTTGACTAAGTCATTTGAACACTTAGTGTCTCTACTTTCCTGACTCGTGGAACGAGGTGTTAGAACTGAAGTCTCCAGCAGCTGTACAACTCTCTCATTCTCTAAGTAACAGTTCATCGCTTTGCTGGCTAGACTGCCTCGGTAGTCAGAGTGAACCAATTAACACGGCAGCTGGAATATTCTATCTGTGGTTTCAAACTAAAAAGTTTTTTACAGTGGAAGGAGGGAAGGTCGTGAAACCCACTCATTCTGCTTTGGAAAACAGTTGAAGGATCTGAGGTTTGCAGATATCGCATCGCTGTTATAAGCTCATTAGATAGAAGTACGTGAAGGGTGCATGAGCAATCTTGCTTGCAGCCCAGTGGGCAGCCTGCTGGCTTCAGGTTCTTCTCTCCCTAGAAGCTGCTTCCACTCCCAAATAAGCCACAATGTGGCTTTTATGTGTCTCATTAAACATAGCCTGCACCTTAACTGTGCTTTACGGGCCTAGGGGTTATTAGTTTTCCAGGCACCTAATCCAGAAGACATTTGGAAAGTGACCTAAAGGTCTTCGTGAAAATGTGCCCAGGATAAAATACTTTCAAGAGTCCTGTGGGAGTTGTTCAAGAAAGTAAATGTCTACACACCTACCACCTGCTTCCTATTTTATAAAATGAATATTTTGTACTTCCCAGTGAACCCACCTCTGCCCCTACCACTTTACAGTCCAGGTTGTGGCCTCATTTGCACAAGCACTTTGTCTGTCTGGCTCCAGGCCACTGTGAGAGCAAACCACCACAACTAGTATAAACACTCCCACTTGGCAGGTAGGTACCCAAGCCACCTGGCAAGGCAGAGCTGTCCTGGGTAACAGCCACAGACATCGCTTTCTGGCTGTTATATAACAAACACTGTCCCACCCCTTCCCCGGTATGGAATCTTTGCATCAACTACCCTGCAAAACATTGAGGAATACTCTGGGAACTCCTGCAAAGCAAAAAATGGTGGCATGCCACTCAGAGTGTTGTAGTCTGCCTCATCTGAGACAGTCTGTTAAAGTGCTTCAGCTGATGGCTAAACACTAAACCCTTCTATGAGATTGGATCCAAAGACTTGCTCAAAGCTTTCAGACACAGTGATATATAGAAGAAGCCAGACACAGATGAGCACATGATGTATATTCTACCTATATAAAAACAAACTGAAGGGTAGACAGAACCAGCCTAGACCAAGGACAGAGTCAGAGGCATTTGTCCTTCATGGGAGGTGGATATTGATTAGGAAAGAATGCAGAGACCCCTTACGGAGTTCAACGTTCTATCTCTTCATCTTGGTAGCTGTTCCAGACGTGAAAAAAAAAAAACAAACACTGAAATCTGCCAAGTCCTAGAATTTTCAGATATGTCTTCGTTCCATGTGCAGTTAGACCTCAATAAAAGTTAATTTAAGATTTATCTTCATTTTTAATTATGCCTATATGTGGGTTGTGGAGCGTAGTCACATGAATGCAGGTGACTCTGGAGGCCAGAAGAGAGCATTGGTCCTCCTGGAGATGTAGGTGGTGGTGTACCATCACATATGGACACTGAGAGCCAAACTCAGATCCTTTACAAGAGCAGTACATGCTCCTAACCTGTTTGAGTCCTTATTGTGTCTTGCTTGGTTTCTCTAAAGTTCTCATTTGAAAAACTGCTGATGCATTGATTTCTAACTTAGAGGGAGCTATAAGTTACAAACCTTCTGAAGACCCATAGGACAGAAAGGCAGAACACAGCGTAATGATCTTTGGGTCCTAGTGGGAACCAGCCCCAAACGGTTGGGCTAATTATGTGAATCCACAGTTAACCTGGCTCAGCCCAGCTCCCATGATTATGTTGATTCCAGGAATTGGAGAAGTGATTGAATGTTGAACTTTCCGGTTAAAAGGTGTAATCATGTCTCATCATGCTCTAGCACTCTGTGATGCTCTATGTCAACAGGCAGTTTTCTAGACCACGGCCCTGTACCTCATTACCAACCTCAGATGTAGAACTATGCACACCAAGAGTAGGTAACTCAGTCATAGCCCCAGTGATTGGGAGAAGTAGAATCCTGGGCCAAAGCACCAATGACTGGGAGAAATAGAGTCCTGGGCACCAGGCCTTCCCATCTGGCCCTCTGCCCCAGGCTTTCATCAGTACCAGCCTTTCACACTAGGCGAGACTTCAGTCCTCATTCTAACCCACAGCCCAGTGCAGGTCCAGCCAATCCTAGAGCTGATCCTGCTCTCTGTAGTTTCATCTCACACACAACTATGTCAATAGATTAAGTCTCTTAGAGTTGCTCCTCCTGAGGGCTGTCTTCCTAGGTCCACCTAAATCAACCACAAGATGCTGGCCTTTGACCACACAGCTAAAAACAAGACAGCTGGTCCCAAATCATCACCATCCCCCTCTATGCCACTGTGTGCCATGACAAGGATCATGCCTGGCTCTTCATCTCTACTAGTGCCAGAGCCACACAGGTCCATATGGGTTTAAATCTCCACTCTCTGTTCTCTGCCACTGCCCCTGGACTTCAGGTACTCTGCTAGAAACCAACATTTGGCAGAGCTGATGTTCTAGCTCACAATTTGAGGTGATGTGAAAGACGTGTCTAATCTTAAATGTTAACACTGAATTGAGATAGAAAGAGAACCATCACTGTAATGTCCAGATTCTACATCACAGCAAACACAGTTTAATACTCTGGTTAGCCTTTATGGAGTGATTTCACACCACACACACACACACACACACACACACACACACACACACCCCTGCTCATAGGTATGCACTTGGGAAACCAGGATTGTTAAACACAGGATTGTTAAACATGCAGGATTACCTCTTCAATGGAGAGATGAATAACCTGTTTTTCCATTCAGAAGGCTGGAAATGGAGGTGGCTAACAGCCTGGTAAAATATGTACTATTCGTAGGGCCAGTCCATACCAAGCTTCCAGAAGCAGGACCGGAGGTGGCTAATACTTTAGGTGACCTTCGCATTATCTATATAGCCAGGGGCTCCCCCAAGCTCCCATAACCACAACCAGAGATGGCTAATAGCCAGATGACCTCTACACTATGTATGACTGAGACCACATCAGAACATCCAAACCCTTAGGATAACACATGAGTCTATCTCTAGAACCCCCCTTCACAGAAGAAATGACACATACTTTGAGAAAAGTTTTGATACAATTATGCCTCCTTGTACACAGACAGTTGTGTTATGCCAGGAAACTTTATTTTTTTCACAAATTGAAATGTACTCAAATAGCCTTACAACAAACTACTGATGTCAGACTCTAGAAGTTTAAACCAACACAGGTTTGAGTTGTGCTGAACTGGATTTCCTTACCTCATGTGGAGCAGCACTCTGCTGGCCCTGGCATTTGCAGAGACCCCCCCCCCCATAAGAAGTGAAGTGAAAGCTGACAGGACGAAGAAACGATGACTACACAGTCAGAATCCTCTGATACCTCTCTCTGGGAGAATAAATTTAATGATATCTAAAACATCATCTCTTGTGAGAGAAACAAGAGTCAGTCTTGAGCCAGTGTTCCAGGCAGAGCTGAACTGCCTACAGGGCAGGAAGTCACTGCAGCCAGCAGCTTCAGTGTCCTGCGGGTGGCAAGGATCTGTTATATTAATACTGGCCAGAGGAAACACAACATTCTATTGTGTAGACACTGTGTGTGTGCATGCACATGTGCACATGTATATATGTGTATCTATGCGTGTACCTGTGCTCGTGTGAAGGCTGGAGGAGACTGCTTGTCCTCCTGTATCACTTTCTATCTTATTCCCTTGAGACAGCCTCTCACTAAATCTAGAGCTGAGTGTTTATCTTCTAGGCTGACAGCCAACAGGCTTCATTGATCTGACGGTCCTGCACTGGGCTTCCAAACACAAGAAACCACACAAGGCTTTTGCTGTAGGTACTTCAGATGCAAACTGTGAGTTCCTATGCTTGCAAAGCACGCAAGCATTCTTTAAGCACTGGCCTCTCCCCAGCCCTTTACTGGCATTTCTGAGGAAGGAAAGGCAAAGCCAGAGATGGGCCTCTGTGCAGTCGTCTTACCTGATCATCATAGCGGTATGTGAGGAACTGCTCCCCTGTGGTGTCTTCTAGGAAGCTTCCCTGAGGAGAGAGGGCAAACTCAGGAAGGAAGTAGGCTCCAGGAGACTTCTCTGCTATGGCCTGAAAGGCAATGTCACATGGTCACAAACAAGACACCAGGAAAGATCCTCTAGGAGGTAGAATCTCAAAGATCCCACTACAACCACTCTCATGACATGAAGAAAAAAGTGTCCTCTGAGCCAGGAGCAAGGTGAGGCACATCAGACATTGGTGCAGGGACACTTTAGACCAGGATATTCCAACCTGGCACATGCAGCCCCTTTTCTCTCTCTTCCTCCCTGCTCCAACTTCCAGCAATTAAAGCCATGTAACAATTACTTGTTCAAGTTTCATTACTGCAAACTCATTGCTTTTAGGATGTTTTTCTTTTAAAAAGATTTATCTTATTTTTATGTTCATGCCTCTTGTCTGTCCGTGTGAATGTATGCCACATGTATGTTGGTGCCCCAGGAGGCCAGAAGAGGGCGTCAGATCGCCTGGAGTGGGAGTAAGGGGCAGCTGTCAGCCCTGTTACTGATGTGGAGCTGGGAGCTGTGCTCAGGGCCCTAGGAGAACAGCCTGCGCTACGTCTCTCACAACCA